>CM046372.1:25546718-25686718 GCA_025413025.1 Ficus hispida
AAAAATACGACCACTAGTGGAACTCTCATTAGTAAGAATTCCAACTCATCATATGCAATTTTGACTATTGATATTCTAAATTTTTTTTTACTATTCGATTACTCTCAATTATTAATTATTATTCGCATGCTGAAAAGTTTCTCAAAATAAATTATAATTTGTTAAAGAGGGGAATATTTTTTTTTTTAGTATTCGATCAATAAATATGTGAAAATATTTTGCTTATTGAAAATTTATTTGGAGAATACTATGCACAAATGCTTTAGCAAGGAATATTTATCTTTCTTTCTTTTTTTTTTTCCAAAAAGAAATTATTGTGAAATTCACTGCAAATGGGAAACGACAAAGACAGCATGATATGATATGATGGGAAACGACAAAGACTGCACGATTGTTGCGTTGTCACATACGTGACTGACCAATGTTCTTCAAAAAAATAAAAGTAACAATAAAAATAAAAATAAAAATAAAAAAGAGTTCTTCAACGTGACAGATATTAAATCAAGAAAATAGAATAAAAAGAAGAAGATAATCTTCAGCAACAGAAAGGGAAAAAAAAAAAAAAAGTTCTTCAACGTGGTATGTATAACAGATATTAAACAAGAAAATAAAAAAAAAGAAAAGATAATCTGAAGAAGAAGAAGAAGAAGAAGATTCACAAAGGAAGAGTACTATAACTAATTTTTAAAATAAAAAAATACAGTTAAATCCCCACTGGTTCTAAATAGTAAATATAGCTATGAACGAAAATCAACTTATCTAGAATTGTTCACTTCAGGATAAAAAAGTTATCAAATCTGCTTACGTTTTGTTAACTTATATGTAATATATCCATGCTTTAGGTAATATGCATGATTTGTATATATGTATACACTACATACATCATCACTGTATATTTGCCCCTAAAATGATTTTATAATAAAGTGTCATTTAAAACAAAAAATTTATCGTCACAAGTTTGTCAACAAATCAGAATTCTGGTGTCTCATTGAGCATTTTCAGCGTTTTTCATATTCTTCATCTTCGGTATTCTGGTTAGGTAGTGCAGGAGGTACCATACTCATATATTTTCATGTGAACGATATCTCTGTAATTTTTGTAATTTTCAGGGGGGGGGGGAAAATCACCTAATTCACCACAAAATTTTTGGCAAAAATTAAATAAAAAACACATTTCTCATAGCTAAAACTTTATTAGAAAAATATCTCTGATCTCTGACAAATGCTTCAGAATGTTGCCGAGTACAAGTTTTATTAATGCACACAACAATTTGCACTCCGAAACAAAAATTCACAGGGAATACTTTTAGAGACGACCTAAAAATAATATTGATAAATGTAAAAGACGCTCGAAATTCCATCTATCCGTGAAAGGCATATATGTTAACGACAACTTGTCGTCTCTAAAAGTTTTAGCGACGACAATTGTAAAAAAAAAAAAAAAAAATCATAATTTTGTGTTACAATTGCAAAGTTGTCGCTATATTTGACTCATTGGTCATCGCCGATTTTCTTGTAGCGCTTAGGAAATATATCCACCAGTTAGCAAGTAAAGGGATCTGAGCTTGCATTTAATGCATCAATTTAAAATGAAAATTTTAAGTTAAAATTTATTTATTTTAAAAAATTGATAATAATTTTTATTAATTTTTTAAAAAAAAATAAAAAAATTAGAAAGGAAATAATGATATAATTAAAAAAAGAAAATGGAAAATACGATCCATCCGATTCAATTGCTCCACAAAAAAAAAATAGTGTGATTTTAGAAATGAAATTTTTCGTACTAACAATAACTTAAATTTTTTAAAAAAATGAAAAATAAATATATAATTGATTGAAGAGGAATCTCAAGGCTCTCTTTCTCCCTCTTATTCTCTCTCTAATGCGTGAGGATTAGGGTTTCTCAATCATATTTCTCTCCTGGGGCCATATTCTGATGGCAGCTTTCGGCATGTCTCTGGTTTCTTGACCTTAGAGATGAATGCAAGAATCATATAATGAGGGTCTTGATAAAGACGAGCCTGTGAGAGGAGGATGATCGTTGTAGGAAGAAGGCACAAGAGTGAGATAGTTGGTTTTTTTTTTTTTTTTTTTTTTTGGGTGGTGTGTAGGTTTCTATATAATAATGATGATGTACTTGTTGTCTTTTTTTCTTGGAGTTTTATTTTTGCTGTTAATTTTAATAATGGAGGTCGTTTCTTCACCTTCGTGTTGGTTGTTTATCGACTATATCTAAGTCTTGATGGTGTGTAGATCCAGCTAAAGTTGTTTATAATATGTGAAGTTAATAGTGATCCTAGTAATACTAAATCTTGGCCCTTGATCGAGCAGGAAATTCTATTAATTGGTAGGGTTTTGTCAAAAAGAGTTATACATTGCTCGATCTACTTTGACTCCTTTCATACAATTATGAACCCCATGGAACTTTCTCGATTCCAACGCAACTTATCCTTTTGGAGCTAACGTAACAAACTATGCGAGCCTCCGGACGAAGCCAACAAAAATCCTATCCGAATAAAAAAAAAGAGTTTATTTACCTAAAATAACAGTTGGCCTAGACCGGAGAAAGGTTCTATTAGTCTAAGGAGGGATGATATTTCAACCTGACATTTGGAAGGACCTTCCCTTTTACCAATCCCATATGGCCTTGTTGATAGACTTGTTTAGTGTGACGAGGTATTTATTTGTTATCTAACCTCAAGTGTATAAGTCTTTATCTTTAAATGTTATCAAATGTTATTGATTGATCTGTTTTTATTAAATAGTATCATCTCATATAATATAATTTCATTATTGAGTTTAATGAAAATTTTCCTTTCAATAAGGAAAACAAATTCCTTTAAAAAATGAAAAATAAATAGACAAAGCAGGAGTTTGGTATATATACTCAAACTTAAAGCTTAAATTCAAACTTTTATTTTTGTCTGAAAATTTTTTTTATCTTTTCTAAAAAATAAAAAAAATTACTATTCAAACTTAAAAATTTTAACTCAACTCAAATTCAACTTAAACACCAAACACCCAAATCACTCTTTTTTTTTTTTTTTTTTCCATCCTATTTTTAAACCAAACAAGTGTCAATATCAATCTCTTTGGCACGGTTACGGAACTGGGACTTCTAAGATTTATTGACTGATGCTGACAATAAGCTTCCTTTTGACAGAATGCTGACAATTAGCATGTGTCCAGATACATTGTATATTTTTTTTTTCTTGACTATTTATAAAATAATGTAGTTCGAATCTCGAAAAAAAGAATGAATCAAAATAAAAATATGCTTGAATGATTGTAGGGTGACGAAAGGACGAGGCTGCTTTCTAGACAAGACATATTAACAACAAGCGGCAAGGATAGCTTATCCTTAAAAAAGAAAAAAAAAAAAAAAAAAAGGGAGAGCTTATCAAAACAGAACAAAAATAAATAAATAAATAAAAACAAAAGCAAACCGCACGGATATATTTATTTTTATATTAAATTGAGTAATATATTTGTAACGATAATGTAATATGTGATTTTATCTAAAAGTTCAGATAGTTTAAATTCCTCATTTCTGAGTTAAAAAGAAATTTTTTTTAAAATTTTTTTTTCTAAATGAAAAATGAAAAATAAATAGACAATATCACTTTTTTTCCCCTATTTTTATCAAACAACAACAAGTTTCTATTAATTTTATTGGAGATAACATTAGTATCAAGTTTCTACCAACAAGTTCGGTGCGGATAGTATTTTTACTCCAAACCAATTTCTATCAAGTTAATTGGAAAGTAAGAGGAATGTAAGATTAGAAAAGGAAATAATGTTATAATTAAAAAAGAAAATGTAAAATACGATCCATCGTATTCAATTGCTCCACAAATAAATATAGAGTAATTATAGAAATTAAAATTTTCATACTAACAATAACTTAAATTTTTTTAAAAAAAATGAAAAATAAATATATAACTATTTGAAGAGGGCTCTCTTTCTCCCTCTTATTCTCTCTCTAATGTGTGAGGACTAGGGTTTCTAAATCATTTTTCTCTCTTGGGGCCGTATTTTTATGACAGCTTTCGGTATGTCTCTAGCTTCCCGACCTTAGAGATGGAGGTAGGAATCATATGATGAGAGTTTTGATAGAAGCGAGTCTGTGAGAAGAGAATGAACGTTATAGGAAGGAGGCAAAAGAATGAGATAGTTGGGGTCTTTTTTTTTTTTTTTTTTTTTTGTGGTGTGTAGGTTTATGTATAATAATGATGATGTCCTTGTTATCTTTTTTCTTGGAGTTTTATTTTGGTTGCTAATTTTAATAACGGAGGTAGTTTCTCCATCTTCATATTGGTTGTTTGTCCACTAGATTTAAGTCTTGGTGGTATCTTAATTTGCTAGAGTTGCTTATATATGGAGTTAGTGGTGATCCTAGTACTACTAGGTCTTGGCCTTCGATCGAACAGGAAATTCCATTAAATGGCGGGATTTTGTCAAAAAGAGTTTTACATGGCTCGATTTCAGTGTGACGAGGTATTTATATATTATCCAACCTCAAGTATATAAGTCCTTCCCTTTAAGCATCATCAAATGTTACTGATTGATCTGTTTTTATTGAATGATTTTATCTCATATAATATAATTTCATTAGCGAGTTTAATCAAAATTTTCCTTTCAATAAAAAGGAAAACTAATTCTTTTAAAAAATGAAAAATAAATAGACAAATCACTTCTTTGTTGTTTTTTTTTTTTTTTTTTTACCCCCCTTCCTATTTTTACACCAAACAAGTTTCTATATCAATCACTTTCAATGGAACTGGGACTTCCATGATTTATTTACTGTTGCTGGCGATAAGCTTCCTTTTGATAGAATGCGGGCAACTAGCTTGTGTCTAGATACATTCTATTTTTAATTCTTGACTCTTTATAAAATAATGTAGTTGGAATCTCTAAAAAAAAAAAAAAGAAACAAAATAAAAACATGCTTGAAAGATTAGAGGATGGCGAAAGGAAAAGGCTGCTATCTGGACAAGACATATTAAGAACAAGCGGCAAGCAGAGCTTATCCCACACCGGGAATGAGAGAAGAAAAGAGCTTATCAAAACATAACAAAAATAATAAATAAATAAAAACAAAAGCAAACCGCTGGGATATATTTATTTTTATATTAAATTGAGTAATTTATTTCTTGGGAATTGAAATTATCATGGAGAACCTTATGTTTTATATTAGATGTAAAAATTATTATTTTAATTATTAGATTCATTTTTTAATAATCTAATTTATTATTAGAGTAGTTATGTAATATACACCTTAAAATTTAAGGATGGCCACTCATGGTAGACTGTAAAATTGTTTCCAGGTTAAAAAACAACTCTTATGGATTCAAAAATAATATCTCCCTTATTTAGCGGAACACGTTTATTTATTACTCATTCGTATAAGGACATAAGATTTTAGCTTTTTATTATATATCAGCATCACTGCCATAGGCAAATCATTTATTTTTACTGAATTTCTACCGTTGAAACTTTATTTTATTATTGACAAAAACTGCTTTTTTTAATTGTTGATAGGAATAATTATGTATGGTATATTTTAAATTTTTATTATGAACACTTGATAATATTAAAATATCAATAATTATTATGTAATTTTTAACGATAATAAAAAATATGAATTATCTTTTTTTATTAACAATATAAATTATAGTTTGAATTATTAAATTAACCTTTTAGGGATCTGACCCATTAAATGAAAGAATCTTGTGTACACACTACAAATGAGGTGACCGACATTTAATAATCAAACTGTTTAAAAATTAATCCGAAAAACTAAAACCACATTTTCTATATATTGAAGTGAAAAATATAGCTACATTTTTTGTCGGATACAAAACGGCAATGCTTTTGGCCGTTGGATATGGAGAACTAACGGGCAAGATTGGATGCTGACAGTGAGGGGCACCCTAAAGAAAGCACTGATATGCCTGCAGAGTAGCCTGCTACTGTAAGTCTATTATAATATAATAGTATATGTTTGGTGGGGCAGAAAAAAAAAACAATAAAAAAAATGAAAAAAGTTGTTGGGAGAGGTGGGAAAGCTGCAGCTTCAGTAAGGAAGCAATTAAACATGGGGCCAGCAAACAAAACTGGTATGGGGGCCCACCAAGATAGATATAGTAATGGTAAAATGTTCCTTTAGCTATTAAGAATACAACAATTATAACACCCAAATTGTTATTCAGACACCGTTACAAAATTGGCCTCACTAAAAGGAAAATTACAAACAGTCATAAACCCTTTTGTTGATTTATTTATTTTGCTTGTCATTTATTTATTTTGGAAATTAGACGCCCCTTTTAACCCGGAGAATTAGATTTTGATTTTTTTTTAATTTTTTAATTATTTTGTCGTTAGTTGTTGTAGTTCTTTTAGTTTTTGTTTTCTTTCAGTGAAGTACATCTTAGATCATTTGATTCTTTTTTAATAATAAATTAGGGACCGATTTTATTTAAGCATCCGAGTTTTATAATCATTCTCGTTTTACCACTTAAATTTTAAAAACTCTAAGTTTGTTAATTGAATTTTGTAATAATCACTTAATCTCATCTAATAGAGTTTTCATTAAAATCATGAAGAGAAGAGGAGATGAAAGTCATTAAACGCATTACTCATGATTTTTTTTTTTTTTTATAAACAAACGGAATAAGAAAAATAACTAACTGTACTTAATTCATTTTTTATCTTTATTTGTTATCGATAAATTTCCATCAAAAGATGTTAAGTGAGAATCACTCTCTTCTTTTTTTTTTTTGAAAGTAGGAGGTAAAATGAAAAATTTTAAAACTCAAATAAGAATGACGTTTTAGTCAACAGAAATGAGAATAATTCTTGTTTTTAATCATTTTTTTTACAAAAGAACAGCACAAGAAGCGCATGATTTGCGGTCATTTCAAATTAAACTAAAACCTTTTTTTTTTTTGTTTTTTTAACAGAAGATTAGCTCTCGCAATACTGTGGGACGTTCTTCGTGGGACACGAGGAGAGTGATGGGTGTATATGTAAGGGTTTGAGGAATTATAATTACAAAGAGCAAAATAATTTTAAAATGTTCCTAAAATATAGTTGTATGTAAGGGTTCAATTTGGCATGATATTTCATTATAAGTTGTATATATTGAATGAATTCATGTATTATATAGTACCAATGTAATTTTTAGCTTTTCTATATCTCATTATAGTAAAAATTAGAGGTTAATTCCTTCTGTCTAAGTATCTCTAAATAAAATCCTTTTGTTTTTTGTTTTTTTTTAAATATCTAAAGTTTATTTAAAATTCTTTTATTTAATGCCCCCATTTTCAAGTTTAAAACCGACATCAATATCATCCATTAAAATTTAATTAAAAATATCGACCCTCAATATTTCATTTTTAATCCTAATTAATTTCAATATGTTTTTAACGTTTTACCTCTATATAATTTTATCACAATTGGAGATAAAATAGTTGTTAACTTGAGAACCACAAAAGTTAAGTTCAAACCTAGCCTTTAACTTCTCCCTTTTATAGATCACCATTCAAACACTAATTTCCTATACTAAAAGTTTCATAACATAGAAATTGTCTTTTTTCATTACCGGTAAAAACTCCCATCTTTTTTATAGCTCTTGTTGTGCGTGAAGCACAACAAGCTATTGCCACTTTGCTTCTAAACACGGTTTGCCCGTCAAACAAGTTGAGAGATTAGTTATCAAATGTCCACGTTAAAAATAAATAACACGCGATACAAAACTCGCTTTTATTATTTATTGACGAGACTGATAAAAAGTGAATCTTTCAAATATTTAAAACTACTAATTAGTAACGAGAAAAGACAATCCTTACCGTAAAAATCTCCTCTCTTTTTCTTTCTTTTTTTTTTTTTTTTTTTTTTGTGTGGGTCCCCGGTCTTCATTCCAAGTTGAGAACTTGAAGATGTTTTTGTTTGGTAGCAATAATTTAAATGACGCGTTGGCGGAGGTGCAGAAGCCACCAGGAAACTACTTGCACGTTGGTGCAGTGGATTTCACGTTGGTCCCAAACAACATGTCGTTTACGTACATCCTCGGATCTGAGCCGCTGTCCGTACTTGCCTTGCCACTCGTGATGATGAAATTGTCTGGTTGTGGGACCAAATAAATGCGACATTCGGACACCGACCTAGCCTCATCACCTCCCTACTCCTAGTGGGACATACGAAGCTTCCCTCTTTTAGATGTCTTCCCAATTTCATTTGAATACCACCTCCTTACTTCAACATAAGAAAAAATTAATAATACCATACACACACACACACACACTACATATATATATATACATATATATATAGAGAGCCAGAGAGAGAGAGAGATTATTCATTGTCTCCTTAGTGAGAGGTGTCTCTAGTCTTTCGGAGGAAACATGACATTAGATAAGATGCAACTAATGTAACATAACACATTAAATCTGAAATATCTGTCTTGTAGATAAACTAATGTTATCTCTTATGCATTATTTGTTGCCATATATTATTAATCGAAATATTTGTTGCCATATATTATTTTGAACACCCCTTGTGACTCCAAAAATGCATCCTAGGGCTTATCTCAATAACAAGAGTTAAAAAAAAAAACACTCACGCACACGCACAAGGATCTCTTCACGATAAGACCTGACAACATGTATTTTTGTTTCTACAGTTTAATCGTGTCATAATCACATCAAAATTGAAAAGGAAAATATATTATAGGGTTAAAGTTTAAATACGACGCAATGTTTCAGTTGCTTACTAGGAATGACGTCGGCTGAAAGGAAAAGGAAAGCAGAGCAAACAGAAGAAACAAACACTGAAGCAGAAGGCCAAGTCAGCAATGATGAATAAGAGGCCATGCCATCAGATTGTAATGATTAAGAACAACATCTGTAACAATGATATATAACACCTTATCAACCCCCCGAGAAAAATTATAAATAAGGGTAAGAGTATGAGATTTGTACGCTTTTGGAAACACTTGATGATTAGAGAAAACTAGACTTTTATTAAAAGAATCAGACAATTGTTACTTTTGATTTCAGTGATTCTAATAAAGTTTTGTATTCATTATTTGCCGTTTAATTAGAATTTGACATAAATATATACAGAGCAGACAATTTTTAATGACAGAAAAACATACCCTATAAATAGTGTTTTTTTTTTTTACTTCCAATCCATAAATCTACAAGAAAAAAAAAATATATTAGAAGTTTTGCTTCGTGTCCTTGTTGCCTCAAACCTTTGTAAATCTGGAAATTGTTTGTTAGTCCAATGAGGATGAAAGTAATTGTTATGCTTAACCACCGGAATCATTCCATAACACTCTTACAGCTTTGTTGGACAAACTACTAGCTTAATTTGTACCCCTTTTTTTTTTTTTTTTGAAGGTGGAGCCAATTTAGACTTATTCTAAAGATGAAAAGTGAAAAGATGCAAGTAATTAAACACAGAAAACATATTAGTACTTTCCAAAAAAAAAAAGTGGAATATATTAATATTCCCAATTTGGGGGCGGAAGATTGTAGATACAAGACGACTAATACATCTTTTTCGTGTCTTTTCTACAACTTTCCATTCAAATGAGTCACATTTCTTCTCCCCCCCCCCCCCCCCCCCCCCCTTTTTTTTTGGGTCTTTTACGGATAAAATAATCCAAATGACATGGCAATGCACTTGTTAAAAAAGTGTAACTAGTAAATTAATTATATATGAGTTGGCCATATATTCTTATCTTATAATTATTCCATTAAAATATAGACATGTGTATTGCTACCTAATTATATTATTCACATTAGTTACGCATGATGTTGCATATCCGTTTAGCATTAATTAGGATATACTCACATGTGTATTGTCACATAATCATATGTTTAGAATTAGAATATTGCATATCCGGTTATAAGTTTTGAATTTGACATGAGTAATGTTAGGAATTTCAAATCTAATCTCACTCTCTTTGAATTTGATACTAGTGTTAGAAACTTCAATTCTGTATATTCTCTATCCATATATATATATATATATATATATATGAATATATGTATGTATGTATCTATCTCCAATTCAAGTACTAGTGAGCTGTCATATATTGACTTATGATCATGCAATCTCTTATTAGTACTTGAAATGAAAATCTTTTAAGTTCCTTTTCTAATTCACATGTTATACTAGTCAGTAATGAGACTAGAGTAGATGTTCATACTACTGAAATTATTCCAATTTTATTTACCAGTTTTAACTTTCATTACTTAGGTATTTGATTACCGTACTAAAAAAATTTATCAATATCACCTCATATTCCTCAAGATGTGTGCAAAGATGGCCCATTGTAAAGTACAATTGTTAGTATCCTACTAGATAAATTGAAAAAATATATATGTTTTGAAAATTTAAGGATCACCAAATTACATGATTGAAAATCAATAAACTAAATCTATATAAACAAAGGTCAATCACAAATTATTAAAAATAAATCGGGTCTTCCATAGAGATGACAATAGGACAGCTTTGGGGTGGGTGGGTGATCGATCTCACGAACCCGCCCCGCAAATAATTAAACTATTTGTCATTCTCTTCATGTTAATTAACTTGTTTAAGTTGGTGAGTATGAAATAGGTTTTCTCATAATAGATTCACAATACTCGCAAGTATCCCATTTATCTTATTATTAGTAACATCATATAAAGTTTAGAAGAAAAACTTTATAAGATTTAAGTTGAAATAAAGAAAACGGTAGTTTTCATTATTTTATAGAATATCTAATTAAACATGGTGGATAAAAGGATAATAGGATTGGGATCCCAAAATGCGTCCTTGGCCCATAGCCCTCTCGAAAGGCGTTAAATTTTTATCTGTTTATAATACGAATCTGTAGATCGGGTTTTTTCCTGTCCCATTGAGCGATTACAATTTCTCTATTTCTTATTTTAAGAATTTGGTCATTCAGTTTTTCATTGCATTTGTTGCTATAGTCTTGCATTTATCTAATCTGAAGAGTTGCTTCTCGTTGGGCAGACAGACAGAAGAAGAGCCCTTTAAATTGTCCATTAATACAAAACCCAAGATCAGCCCTATAGTTTGAATAATAGCCATCTTATCTAAAAGCCCAAGTCTCCTATCCTTCATACCAAAAGAGCAAGTCACAGTCCAACTTGGGACTTGTATTTCTACCCATGTACCCATAAATACCTGCCCTTAAAAAAGGACTGATTTGAAGAATGCTAGTATATGGTAGGGGTAGGTACGAGGGATAAGATTAACCTTCTTCGGGTAGGGACAGAGATGGGGAAAGCTCCTATGATTTAAGTTCTCTCTATCTCTCTCTCTCTCTTTTTTTTTCAAATTTAAATTTTTAATAGATAAATGTGTAGGATATGAGTATAGTGGCCTAACTAGAATTCCCTGCTCCCACACTTGCCTAAAATTAGATGGTATGGGGACTAAAAAGGGTGTGGTTATGGGGGTAAAAGAAGCATATCTATTTCTGTCCCGTCCCGCGCTATTGTCATCCTTAGTCTAATTATTTGAACAGAAAATTTACATGAGTGGTCGAAATAGGAATCTTGTTTTAATTTTCTTTTTCTTTTTTTAAAGGGATATTTCTAAGGTAGAAGTTGTCATTTTGCATTATTTATTAAAAAAAAAAACTGTAGTTGTAATAGTTTGATTAATTTCAACAATTTTATCTATAATGAGCATAGTTTTATCTCACTTGTCTTAAATTTTGAGCTAACCACGTATACATCATTCTATTGAAAAATTAATCTATAAATTTTTAATCAAAATAAAAATAATCCAACAATTAAACTGCAAAGTTACTATCGTAAAAAACTTCTTTATAAGAATAGCAGACTTTATAGCATAACAAATTGCTTTGAGGCTCCTCACATAGTCAACAATATGAGAGAGACACCAAAAAAAAAAAAAAAAAAGGGAATAGTTCAGGAATTTATGTATTTTTGTCTAGTCTATTCCCAAAAACCTTTTTATGTCTTCTAATAGCAGATATATTTGAGTATTTCAGTTAATTTGTTATAATGTAAAATGTTTCAATCAAGATAATGACTCAATTATTTGGCCCAAAAACACATGGGGGTTTTAACGTAGTTCTCCCAACTTATTAAACCATTTTCTTTAGGTCACTCTAAGCAATATTACAAAAAATTTTAATTTCAAATGAGATTTACATACAAATTCTTGACAATATGTGGCCGAAAATGTAATTAAGAAACCTCATATCACTAATTTTAGTACTGATCATAACAAAAGAAAAAAAAAACCAAACAGAATAATTAATTGAAGAGTGGAATATAATTAAAATGCAAAAGTGACAATAAATTAAAACATCCTTGTAACATGTAATTTTAATATATATATATATATATATATATATTCTCTTAATTATATTGGAGATAAAAAGAACTCAAAACGGAAAATCAGATGACTGGCCAAGTGAGCTTTTACAGTGGGCAATAGCAGCCTGAATCGAGTTCTCTCCGGCGCAAATCGAACCGACGACGTCTCCGGCGAATCCTTGGCGAATCGGCGAGGACTTTATGGAGCTAGGGCAGCTGCTCGTCGTTCTATTGCTCCGACCATTTCCCGTCATGTTCACGGCCTCCAGAACCCCTCTCACTGCGCCCAAATTCACGTCCAACGCCCTAGATTTGTACCCCACGCGCCGCCGAAAATCATCGGGGTCGCAAGAGCTCTTGACGTCGTTCGTGACGCTAACGTTGTCGTTTCCGAAGCAGTACATTCCGTCGTGATGATCATAAGGGTCGTAGTAGCCGAGTGTTTCTTTGGAATGATATTGTCTAATCCTCTTCTTGTCGTTTCCTTTGTTTGAAGAGAAGTAGTTGAGTTGGCCAGTGCTACAGGGCTTGCCAAATAGTGAAGTGAAGAGCTTTCGGACTTTGGCGGCTCGAAACTTGATCATCAACAACTTCATTATGCCATTATGTTGTTTGTTGCCATCACCAGTTGTTACTGTTGTGATATTTGATGATTTCCTATATATAAATATATAAATATATATATTTATATGTATATCATCAGTTTGGTAAGAATCACAAAATATTATTGATTATTAGGTACCCCTACTTTGTAGCTTCGCTGTACTAAATGCTAAGCTAGCTAGGAAAAAGAGACATTTTTCCACATATGATTGTAGATGGGAACCACAAGAAAATCACAAGCATTATTATATGCATACGGTATGTATAATACCTTTCTTGTGAATTACATAAGATTATCATTAATATTTCGGCAAATTTCACTTCCCCCAACTTTGAAATGTTTGAGAATTTTCCCCTTAATAGAATTTTTATAAAATGATGTATATGACACTTACTGGCAATATGAGTTGAGGTTATAAAAGGTGAAATACGAAGCAATTCTTCTAATTAAATTAAAAGAGTAAATATTTAGAACTAATTGTCGTTTTTTCCCATATTTCTCTTTTATCGGTAACTTAGTAAATTCACAATTGATAAGAGTAAAGGTATCACAAGTATTGCAAACGAGTGACACTTTGTAATTTCACTTTCACTACCTCTAACTCATGCTATCAAGTGCTTGTTTCCATTAAAAAAAAATTTAACTAATGGTGGAAATTTGCAAATGTTTTAAATTAGAGAGAAAAGAAGGTTACATATTAAAATACGAGAGAAATTTTATGACAAGACATAAAATTTAAAGGGAAAATGAAATTTGTCCTTAATAATTTTAAACCAGGAATATATGTGTAGTTCACAATATTTAGGTACAAAGTTCTCGTTCTTTTCCTTGAAGAAATAGGTAGTGAACAAGATTAGGTAAATAAAGTGTGAAAATGGACAGACATACTAAAAAGAAATATGTGTAGCGAGCACATAAAATTTAAATTAGTCTACTTTACTAGCTCTTTTAATATCTTTTTTTTTTTTCTTGTCAGAAAATGATCCGACAGTATACTCACGTCTCACATCCATCTCGCATTTGGAGATCTAGTAGAATACAATTATGATTAATTCATTCCTTCTCCTATTAAACTCAGCTCAAAGTTACCCTAATCTATTAATTATAAGCATATAATTTTAATAAAGAAATCACTTATGAGACTAGAACTCAAAATGAGATATAAATATTCGAGTTTTCATTTTGAGCCTGAAAGAGATCTAAAAAATATAGGCACCACTAGCACTTTACCATCACCAATGGGTTGGTGGTAGCTCCTATATTTCTACTTGACATGACAACTTATATAACACAGACTATGTACCTAATACATATAAAATTAAGCGTAGGAAAGATGCAACAGAAATTTTGAATAACAAATTGATCTTTTGATAGACGTGTGTCAGTAATCAATCGATTGCGACCAGATTTTTCTAGATACAGAAGCGTTTTTTTTATTTTAAAAGCTTCAAAGTTCAAAATAACGATTATTTTATTTTTAGGAAAAGGATAAAAAAAAATGAATTATTAGTGCATTTTATTAATATTAAAAGAACTACTTGGCTATTTAATGGATCAAGGGGAATCAGATTTGCAAAAGTTTGCAAAAATGAAGACAATTCAAGTCAAGTTGGCCCAAAAAGTTGAAGAACTTGGAAACAAAGAAACATGACATCATCAATGAGAACAAACTTTGAGATAGTTTCATATCAATGTATGAATAATTCATATTCGTTCAAACTGATCCTACAATCATAAATATAAGTATAATATGACAATAATTTAATTTTTACTTTGTTTAATATTTAATTTACTCTAATTAAATTATACTTTTTAATCTTAATTTTATATTTTTTTTAAAAAAAACAAAATTTATAATTAATTTTAAAAAAATCAATAAATTCTGATTTAAAAATTTACCTTCAATCGATGAATTAAATATAAATAAATATTTAATAATTTATAATAAGAAGTAGAATTCAAATTCCGATTGATTGCAGATAAAAAAAAAATCCAATAAGCTAGAAGTCTACGTAAGAAAAATCAAAACAAGATATGAAAACACATGATGAGAGTAAAGTAGCTAGGATTAATTGGCACGTGTGGAAATACCTGTACTTGTGATCAGCTTTGATCATCTCCAGCTGCATACGCTTGTCCTCCCAATTATGATCATGATCATGATCACCATCACCATTTTCATCAACCGTCTCCGCCGACGCCGCGGCCGGCGGCTCCAGGCTGAACAGCAGCGTGTGAACCAGCGGATTAAACGCCGGCAGGTGATCCCGCCGCCTCGAACTCTCGTAAAGGCTGAACGACTCCGACCCCAAAACCGGACCTCTACAGGTTCCTGTCGAAGAAGACCTAAACGTCGAAGCCGACAACCTCACCGACGACGATGAAACGACGACGACGACGACGACGACGATGCCGAGGCCTGAATCACCGCCGGTTCGACGAAATCCGCGGGGACATCGGGCTGAATCTCGGGGATATTTGAAGGAAAGCTAGACGAAAATGATATCCGCAAGTGGTCCAAATCCTGATCAAGCTTTCGTTGATCACAAGTACTAGGTTGTTCAAACTTGGGATGGTCGAGGGATATTTCTATGAAGGAGTTGTCGTCGGTGTCGCTTGTCGTGTCGTTTTTGTTGTCGTCGTCGTTGTCGTTGTCGTTGTCGTCGGAGAAAAACGCTACGGAGGAGTAGTCTTTGAACGCGGTGGCGGCGGCGGTAAAAGAAAAGCTTTTGTCCCTTTCCAGTTCATCTTTCATGGCGGAACTTTCCATGGCAGACACTCTAGGGCCTAACCTTAAAGGAAGCGAAGTGTGTGACAGAAGATTATATTGCTAAAAGAGGAGTTTTCCATGATTTTGGTTATGAGCTATGTAGCTGTATCTATATATGTATAACTCTTTTGTTAATGATATGATGGGACTAGCTTCATGAGGGAGTTTGTTTGAATGCTGTGATTCTGTTCTAACGTGAACGTTTCGGATTGTTCATTTAAAAGAAAGACTTTAAGTATAAAAATTTATTGTATTAAGTATCTAACTCCAAACCCAATTTTTTTTTTTAATATCAATTCATTATTATTAATAGATATAATCAATTAATCCGATAATAATTTAAATACTTATTAATAAATAAAATGATAACGCATATAATATATAATTAGTATTCAAAACTTGAAATTAAAATTGGTGCCTGACATTTTTAATTGTAATAAATTAAATTTTCAATTTGGCCAAAAATTTTAGGTCCTGTCCTATTTTGACCTTTCTTTCAAAATGGCACATTCTACTATCTGTAGCGCGCGTTTAGCACATCCATTCAAGATTAAAATTTTCATGAGTTTTTGTATTTTTTTAAAATTAATAAAAATTATAACTAATTTTTTAAAAGTCAACCAACTCTAACCTAAGAATTTCATACCTAACCATGCAAGATAAGCACCTTAAGTCATGTGCTTATTTCAAAACAAATACAAACGTTTTTAAAGTTAAGATTCAAGACAAAATAAGTACTTGCTATATATTCTGAATCAAAATTAAATTGAACCCAAATATATTGTGAATGTCGAATAATCTTTGCACATTTATCCTCTATATATTCTTGAGAAGTAATGGTACAATGAAACAATCATCCATATAAAAGTTAGCTGCAGCTAGTTTAGTTAATCGTAAGAAAATAATATTATACGCCAAATCTCATCAGGGTACAGGTGCAACAAATTCCAATGTGAGCATATATTAGTAATTATGAAGAACATATGGATGATGTGGTTAAAAAAAAAGGGGGCAAAAAGACAAAAGCAGTAGCAATGGTTAGAAAGTCCCATTTTCAATCATGAACTGGAACTATAGTATGGTGCTAATTGCTTAAGAACAAATATAATTATATATATATATATATATATATTGATTGGTTTGAATAATTAAACGGTGGCCAGTCACGATTCCTTAGTCATCAATTTGGACCCTCCTTAAAATGCTATAATGAAATTGTTCATCATACACACACACATATATATATATATATGTATGCACATAAGCATGTGTTAGTTGTCTAAAATTTTCTTCTAATTGAAGAAATGGTTCCTTGTTTTAAGCCTTGAAAATATATGTTAAGATTGGATTATTTTGTTCAGTTTGATCTCCTAACTTCTGAGTAAAAGACAAGAGTATAGAATAAGAAAATAAGTATTCAAGGAATACTTGGATGGAATCCCTCAACGTACGGTCTATAATAGGGTGCTTTGATTATAAATGTTATCAGAAACGAATCAAATCACCAAACAGATGCAATTATAATTTATTATCCTTTTTTTTTTAATTTATAAATGCTTCTCGCTAGATTTTCAACAGTTGTCCCTCACGAGCGACAATATAATTGTTAACTACTTAAATAACATTAATCAAATGGGGAAAAAGGAATATGAAGGCCATCATATCTAGCTAATTTGCATACTTCAGTCCTATTAAATATTATTGGCCATGACTTTTATTTAATTTCACTTCTTTTTTTTATTTCCTTTCCATAATTGAACATTTATCGTATTGATCCTGCTTCTTCCTCTTCTTCATTTATTTATTTTTTTTAAATGGTGCAAAAGAAATTCACTAAACCAAAGAAGGTTTTAAAAAAAAAATGGTCAACATTACCATACGGCTTAAAGTTTTTTTTTTTTTTTCCCAATCTCATTTATTTAGTGTTAGGTTGTATTTTCATCTGTTGATTTTGTTTATAAGTTGTTTTCTTTGTGATGTCTTGATATTGTGAGATTTTTAATATTGATTATGATATATTTTCATTTTATAAAGGATCTAGAGTTATATGTGTGATCGATTTTTTATGCAAAGTAAGTTTTATTTGTGAGACTCAGTACACCTTATTTTCCCTTGATCATTTTATGAACTAGTTTTTTAGCGGTGTCTTGTTTCCTATTAGGAATCTCTTAGTTAAATATTGGTGTTTATGTCTTCTTCTTTTCATGATATAGATTAAGATCCTCCTTTTCAAAAAAATAAAAAAATTATAGATTTTTCATTTTAGTTGAGTTCCTGGTTTCATTCAGATATAAACTTTTCAAACACCCCTTTTAAGTCAAAAACTTTAAATAACAAAAAGACCCAATGTTCGATGACAATAAATATAACCACAAGAAAACTAGAATGCTAAATTACGTCGGGAGCACACTGTTTTTTTTTTAATCCTTAGATGAAATATTAATATTAATAACATCACTCTTAATCTCAATTTTTAAATATCAATTTATATTATCATTGTTTAAATGGTAGTCTTTTAATTACTGCAAATAAATTAAATTAAAAAATATATATATCTATCAATAAAAAGTGACAATAACTTATTTTCATGTAAATTAATATTATTAGGATTACTAATTTTAACGTTGATGATATAGGTTATGTCTATATATCTAATAATATTAACGTTGATGATATAGGTTATGGCTATATATTTAAGTCGAATATGTCCACCAACTAGGAGTAATTACAAAGGCATGTGAAATTCACCGTATTCAAATATTCATCTTTATCTTTTTATTTTTTATTTTTATTTTTTCGACATTAAAAACTTCAATGGTTTACGTTCTCATTGACTCTTAGATAATCGTATATTGTTCTATGAATGGCAATATTTTATTCAAAAGATAAACACGAGTTGGATTTATTTTTTAAAACTGATTAGATTCAGTAATTGCAAAAAAAAAAAAAAAAAAAAACTAAAGAATTTCAAAGTTTTAGCAACTTAACCGTCATGTGTTGTTATCAAGTCAAAATATTAGTAAGTATCATGGTATTCTTTTAGTTAAAAAGAAAAAAGAAAAAATAAATAAAAAGATATTAATTAAATATAAAAATAAGAAAAAGTGGGTGGTGAGACAACTGAAAAGACACTCCACCCAGTAAAGAGAGAGCAAAAGGTTTGTAATTTTTCAAGGTTAATGAATTAAAAAGGATATGTATTAAGTTGATTGACTTTCTTTCTTTTTCTTTTTTTTTTTTTTTAAATTGGGGATGTGTATTTGAATTATGTAGGCCAGCGTGAAATTATTACTAAGTTATACTTACAATTAAGTATGAAAATATCCACGATATTCTCGATATTTTCACGATATTATTCATATTTTGAAGTCTCGATATGAATAATGAGAAGAACATATTATATTTAAAGTATCCCTCAGATGCCCGCAGTATCCAAAAAAATATATCCAATATCAACAAATGTCCATGAATATTCAGGATTCCAAAAACTCCGGAATTATTTTTTCTTTTTTTTTTGCAAAACTTAAAACTTTTGTAACACATTTTGTTTTTTGTTTTTTATTTTTTGTTTTTTTGTTTTCAATAAATATGATAGCATTCTTCAACCCATAATAGAAAAAAAAAATCATAATATTTTGGAGTATCACTTGTATTTTATATTATCTTTTACTTTGTAAATGTTTAGATAAAGATCGTAACCTTTGTCATACTTTCCAGCCTGCTAAAAACTCATTTTTTTAAAGACTTGAAGTTTCTATGTCTATTATGTTTTTCACTTAATTCTTTTGTACTACTTTGTATTATTGTATTTTATTTATGATGAGTATGTAATCTCATATTGAAATTATAATTAAGGTAAATTTTTTTTATCAAATTATTTGATATAACTCTCTTGTTCGATCAAAAATTGTATTATTTTTTATTATCAAAAGTAGTACAAATCAAGTAATATAGTTTTAACAAAAATTATAAATTGTTCTCTAAATATCCACTTTTTTGTCATGATATCTATCGACGTCGACATATCTGTCGATATTATTCATAAATCAAAATCTTAACAATTTGGTCGTATAGACATTTTCGTCCTTACTTACAACCACGTTGATTGAATACTAGTTTTAAGATAAAGTACTGGTGTGCATTTAAAATAAAGGTATAATAAAACTGGATCCAAACTGAAATCAAATCTTCTGCCTAATTTTTGATGTATCGTATGATGTTTAAGTAACAATATTATGTCATGTAATTTTAAAAAGTTATAAAATATTTTAAACTGATTTTTTATATTTTAAAATCTAACTTCTTTTAATAATTTATCAAAATATAATTAGTTAGATATTATTCGAAACAGCAAAATTGGATTTGTAGCTATGTATCTCTCACTTTCAAACTACAAAATCCAATTGTCAAAGTTGCAATAAAAGTAAAAAATTTGCCCATTTCATGAAGTTTTTTGGCTTTAGTCTTGGAATATGCATTAAAGTTTCTTTGAAAAATTATATTACAAATCCGTTGATTCTGTATGGTCGGTTGACTCTATCCGCACTTTCATGTTGACGGAAGTCATCATGCATGCGTAAGCACTAAGCACACAATGGGATAACGCCTAAAAGCTAAAGGGACTCCTTTGGCATGCATTGCATAAAACAATATCTTTATCGCTTTTGAAATCTTCGGGTTCGGAGTTGTCCAAAAGTGACCAAACCAGATATTTTTATAAAGAGTTAATTTAATAGATTATTTTGAACAAGTCTTCATTTTTGAGGGGTTAGTTTGAAATTTTCTTCAAAATTATATGGTGTTTTTTGAGAAAAGAAAGCACTCTAATTAAAACCTGGATTAACACGCTTTTCATTCCATCTATGATCCTACATTATTGATCCTTTTTTTTTTTTTAATTCACAGACAATAAGATACCCTTTTTTTTTTTTTCCAAATTGGAAAAAAAGGTATCTTATTGTGTGTGAATTTTTTTTTAAAGAATAATACTAGAAGTATAAACTCAAATCATAACTTTTAAGCACCAACCAACTTACATGAAATGTGAGATGGACGCCACTTCACCGCTTTTAATTAAAGTATTTTGCTATTATGCCCTTCTATATTACTTCTTTTCTTTTGTCATGTCTTTCCTTCTCACTTACTTATTCCCCCACCCACCCCCCCCCCCCCCCCCCCCCCCCCTCATCTTTTCTATCTTCACCCTCCCCTTCCAAGACCTTTAGTTTCCACCATAACCAATACTTGCAACTAAAGCATTACTTTAAACTTGCAACTAAACACAATAATATACCAACAGAACTTTAAAGGACTATTTACATATATAGCCAAATGCTTTTTATAAATGTCTAACAACAAACTTATTTGTAAAATTGAAAATAATAATAATAATAATAATAATAATAATAAAACGGATCATGTTGTGCTAATAAAAATACCCTTAACTTTAATTTAAGAAACAAAAAAGAGTAGATTTTGTCTTAAGAAACAGTCAAAGTAAAAATTTAACAACCTCTAAAAACATTCCTCCTTTATTTTTGCTTTTTTGAACCCAAATTTGTCTATTGAATACAATTTAAAATTCTCTCTTTATGAATGATTGTTATTTATGTTGTTGATTTTTTTTTTTGTCGACATTATATTGATGCAGTCAACATCTAATGAAATAATATTTTGTAAATACATATTTGTTTAATGACACAGTCAATATGAAATAATAATAAAAAAAAAACCCCTAAAATCATTTCCTCCATTCCACAAATGCCATATACTCTCGTCTTCACAATGTTTTTCCATTTCCTGATGTTGTTTTTTGTTCAATATAATACTAACCTAGTCATTTTATTATTTTGCATAATATTTATCGTAATATATTTTAAGCAATTATCCACATTATATTGACCATATATGTCATTTCCTTATATCACCTGGTCATTATGTTGCTTGTTTTTCTCGTCAATATAATAATGACCTAGTCATTTTATTACTCTACAGTTTATAAAATAATTTATTGTCAATACTCAATACACCTCTAATAATGATCCATACCATATTGTCTAGCGTCGATACATGCCTGACGCTTCAACTGGTAAGTAAAATCACTCTAATCTCACATAAAGGAGATTAACGTTTAGGTCGGGGAAAAACAAAACAAAACTAATCAAAGAAAGAAAATCAAATAAAAATGCATTTAGAAAATTAATAGGATAAAAAAAAATATCAATCCTAAAAAAATTTTTAAAAAAATGATGGGTTAATTGAAATATTTAAATTTCCAAATTCAGTAAACAAAATAATTGCATGAAATAACAAGGACTGTTTTTTCCATTTCAAAAAAACATATCAGAAAAAAAAAAGTTAACAAAAACGTCAAAATATGGACATTTCAAAAAGTAAATTAAAGAATATTTTTCCCATTAAAAAAAACGTTTCTAGACTAAAAGAAAATATATAAAAACAAGTAAGGGTAAATTTGGAAGGAAATAATAATGAATTTCCAATTTCGTTCAAATATGTAAATAAGTTGAAAAGTATTCCTTTTTTAAAAGGGTGTTCTAAATTTAACATTTTGTGTAATACTTCAACTAAAAAACGGCCTTCAAAAATAACATGAAAACTCGTGACAAAATAGTCAAAAACCCAAAAAAACCAAACCTTAATTCATCTAAAGTAATCTCTTCATACTCTTACTTCTCTTTTTCTTGTCCTGCTTAGCGATTTTAGGAGATTGTCTCCTTATCTTACCAGACGAGACAAAGGTCTGTGAATATTTTACCTATGGTGGATTTTCTACCGTTGTTGGCCTAGAAATCTAATGATGCATTCAGGGGAAAAAAAACAACAATAATGAAGAAGGCAAAGATTTTACATTATTAAAAGGAGTCAATTAATAAAATTACTCAATCACTTTTTTTTTTTAATTAAAAAATCTTTCAAAATTTTTAATTAAAAAATGACTTCGTAACGATCAAGAATAACTAGTTTTTAAATGGGTATTTACATTTTTATACCTTATATTTTGCTTTTAATCATAAAGTATATCCTATATTTGAATTCACATTTTACCTATAGATTTCAATTTATTAATATATAACCTTTCTTAATCAACGTAATTTAATCTTTTATTTAGAAAGTATATTGTAATTTGAAATTCTGTATTTTATGTCATTATAATATATTTATATTTATCCATACTCTTTTTTCTCAATCAATACTTATTTTGATATAAAAAATAACATAATACGCTCATAATTGAATTTAGAAAATAATAGAAGAAATTTAAATAAAAGGTATTTTGGATATCTTAAGGTCCAGATAAAAAATTGTCCGAGAAAAATATAAATTTAATATTTGAAATACAATACAATGATACAAAAATGCATTATTTTAAAATGTAGGGTACTTTTTTTTAGTAAAGCAAAACACATAATATAAAAGGTGAATAATCTAAATTTTAATTTTTTAAGGATATTTAATATATTTAGATAAAAAATAAATATTGAATATATATATATTTATATATTAATTAAAATATAAAGATATAAAAATATAAAATTAAAATCTAAAATATATTTTTTAAATAAAAATATTAAATTGATCGTTACAATATTAAAGTAAAAAAGTTATTTTACAATCAGAGTGCTTGTTTTTTCTTTATTCCAATTGTGCTTCTTCAAAGAAGGGCAAAAAGACTCACGATACAAGTCAACCAGATAAAGTCCATTTGATTGATTTGGAAAGACAGAAACGTTTCATGTTCTCATCGATAAAGTAGAAGCGTTTCTTGCCCTTTTACACTAATCAATTAGACGATAAGAGTTTGGAGAAAAAATAAATCCGTTTGATGAATGAGTTTGATTTGAATTTGTGAAATTGAATAGTAATTTTATTGACTTTTAAGAAAAGATAAAATTTTAAGGAAAAGATAAAATTGAGTTTGAAAATTAAGTTTGAACTTGTTTCTGAGCTCTTAGTATCAGTTTTTAGCCAATTGGCCGATGATTGATTTCTACTTCGTCCAGTTTCTTGATTGAATTGGATTCAGTTTCTATTCATTCGCAGATAAAATCACATACAATAATATGCAGACATAGTTTTCCAATCGATATATATCTGCTTAAACTATGATTGTAATATAAATTAGCCACAACTTTACCTTTCACTCTAATATAACACACACACACACACAAATATATATATAAATATATATCGAATAACTGATCAAGTTCAAAAATATTTAGCTGTGGACCTAGATTTATAAATCTATATACATTAAATGGCACCCACGTGGCACATTGGTCTTAACCCAGGCAGATTGATTGAGGTCGGTGTCCAAAGAAAATATATAGAATTGGATATAGAGATTGTTTGATCTTAAAATTCAATTTGTATGGACTCCCAGAGACGACAGATATGATAAAATTGTCCAAATAGTTATTTTTTTTTTATTATTCATTTATTAGTATGACATAAATTCTTATTTCTAATCAATATAGACATAAATTTTAATATTATTTTTTTATCATATTAATTTATATCAAATTTTTATAACATGTTGATGTAGTGATTTTAATTTTATTTCATTCATGTACTTTTTCCTGAATGATAATTGAAAAAAAAAAAAAAGGTGAAATTTCATCCGCTAAACAGCCTAACCACTAGAATTAACTTTTATTTCACTCACCTCAATATATAAAAAAATAAAATAAAAAATAAAAAATAAAACACACACACATTTTTGTGGTTGCAAATATAATTTATGATAATTTCTCACCAAATTTTACTATAAGTTATATATTAGAATCCTGCATCTTAAATTTATTAAAATATATATATATATTTATTGTGCAACAATCATTGATTCCGGAATTAAAGGATCGGCTATATAAAAACACTGTCTAATTTTGAATTTGGGGATTAGTTACATAAATTCAAAATAAAATATTAAAATGATTAAAAAAAAAAGAAAAAGAAAGAAAGAGCGGGATACAGAGATGAAAATCAAACGGTGAGATAGAGACAAACAAGACAACCACAACAAGGCCATGGCCTCAGATTATTACGATTTCGATTCTGTCCACTAGATTTTATCATGCAGTCTTCATCACTCCAAATAACAGACATCACGCCTCCACTTGATCACATTCAGATTTTTATAAAAGAGTTAATTTATAACGAGACGTCAAACGGAAGTCAATATCTAAACGAAAATGAAAATATTTGTTAAATAAATTTTACTTCTTAAGCGCTGTGAACGACGACGCTGCGCATCATATCCTTGAACTCGAAGAAATCGACGCGACCGTCGTGGTTCCGGTCGACCGACGTGATCATCTTCTCGACTCTTCCGATCTCGTTCCCCTCCGCCAGCCCCAGCTTCGCCAGTACCACTTGCAGCTCCTTCGCCGATATGTATCCGTCGCCGTCCTCGTCAAACACCTTGAACGCCTCCGACAGGTCCGACTCCTCCTGCGACAATTTCTCCTCCTCCGCCGCCGTCGCCGGCTCTTCCAAGTCGCCGAAGTAGGTGTCGTTCAGCGATTGGTGAAGCGACACGAAATCCTCGAACCGGAGGCCGAGGTTCCCCGGCCTGATGAAGGATTCGACGGTGGATTTGACGTCGGCGAGATCGGCCTCCAGGCCGAGGAGGTCTAGGGCCTGGCTGAGCTCCTGGACGGAGATCTCGCCGTCGCCGTTCTTGTCGAACAGATCGAAGATCCGGCGGAGGCGGAGGGAGTTCAGGCTAGGACATCGGAGGCGGAACGACGCCGAGGACTTCGATTTCTTCTTGCTGAGGCTCCGATTTCGCGGCGATGGAGATGGAGAAGCGGCTGATTCCATATCCTTCCGTAATTAATCGATAATCTGGCTTCTTTAGAGGTCTGATCTGTGGATTTCAATGGCAGAGATCGATAGAGGCAGTGGATACATATATATATATATATGTGTGTATATACATATAAAGGAATCAGCAGCCGAAGTAGCGCGCCCAAATTGAGAAGGGAAGGGAAATTGGGACGACGCGACGACTGCTGAATATTTTCCGGGAGAGTTGAATGGATTTTTAAAAGGAAAATGGGAAAGTGAGAAAGAAAATAAAAGGAAAAATTGGTGTGAGGGTTAGGGCGTGTTTGGCGGGCGCTAGTCGCATAAGACTGGTTCTCTTTTTTCTAGATGGTAATTTATTGGAAATTTTTAAATAACAATTAACACCAATGGGGTTGAATGGTTCACTGGTCATGTCTATGGGAATAAATCTCGTGAGTGGTCCTTTTCCAATTTTTTTTTTTTTTTTTTAAACTCATCTCTGATTCTTAGATTAGATTGAATAAATAGGTTTCGAGATTCCAAAATAGTTCCATAGAATAGTTTAACAGAGTTTTTTATTTTTTATTTTTTATTTTTAAATTTGAAGACCGGGAGATTAAAATTCTATAATTACCATTGACATAGAAATTCATTCATATTATGGTTATGTTTCTAATTCTATTATATTATAGAGTTTTTAGGAATCCTCTCACTCTAAATTTAAAAGAAAATGGGGATTAATTTAGAGAAATGTTCCACATGATATGAAGCAGTTGTTGAATAATTCTAAACTCATTCATTACAAGAAAAATCCGGCAAGGTTTGATCCGTGCAACGGTAGAATTCTTTTGGCGGTGACAATTCGGTCTTTTAGTCGTTTCATTGATATCAGTAGTGCTTGGTATTTTTCTTTAGCTTTTATGTGTTATGGTTTGCAATAACAGTGATTTTTATCCAGATTTGGTGGTATGTTTTTCTTGTTTACTAGTGTTAGGATATGTTTTTTTTTTTTTTTTTATTGTAGATGCTAAAAATCTATGATCACAAGAAATCCAAGTTAACAATCAAAAAATAATAATTAATCGGAACAATTGGGACCGTTGATCATCATTAATAGAAATCTATACTATAAATTAACAATCATAAATAAGAATAAAAAAATAATAATGCAGAAAAATAAATAATAACACTGAAGTTTATAGAAGTTCTCTCTAAAATGAGCTAGTCCATGTGTGTAGTTTTTTACTATGTATGAAAGTGAGAATAACGGTGAGTACAAGATAATATGGAGGGGAATGTTCTCTTCTTCTCTTTTTTTTTTTTTTTTTTTTTTTTTTTGATGGATTTGATGTCCTATTTATAGAGAAACACTAACTACTAGAGTTAGTGGGGTTACATCCACTGCTTGAGTGGTGGAGTTGGATCCATTTTCCTAAATATATAGGAGTTGATTATCCATTTTGGTTATGGGTAGTTTCCAAATTACCATGATCTCTTTGATTGTTGATGCTTGACACGTAAGATTGGAGGACGAAGTCCAACATCAACATTCATAATGGTCTATTGTGTGGTCTTGGTACTATAGATTTCTCGAATACAATGGGGTCAAAGTTTTTCCATTAACTATAAAAGGTTTCAGTAAAGAGTTATATTTGTGCTCGATTATTAGTGTTCCTATTTTGGAGTCTGTTTTTTGAACTAGATACACATCTATTTTCCCTCAATATCATTCGAGTTTACAATAGAATCAATTATGTATAGCGCGATTGTGCTTATATATTGTTTGAGGTAATATGAGTCAGCATTGATGTTTGTATTTTCAAAATGAGTCAATTTATATTTACTTACATTAAGAAGGGTTAATTTTATTTTGATCTCTGAGTAATAGGTCGAATTCTCTGTTATAGTTGATAAAGTTTGATACGTCTTGAAACCAATATTCAAACTATCAATTTAACAAAAGTTTATGTGTTGAATATAAATATAGTAATTACAATTTCAAGTTCATGTGTGTCTAGTATCAAATGCGTTTTTGAGAATTTGCAGCTTTCAAACTGAAATCCAAAGTTAACAAAAGTTTATGTGTTGAAAGGTTCAGAAAGCGTCTGTACAAAACAAGATGTCGGATAGTGACACCAAAGAGATGTCAGACAGTGACAAGGCGAGTTGATAATTTGAGAATAGAAAACCACAATGAGTCACACTTCCATGTTTTTTTTGGGGCTGTCGCCCTTAACTTCTTCTTTACGGGCTTGGAGGAGATGAAGCCTTCCTTCTTTCTTATCGGTTCACCTTGACTCCTGATCTTGAGCTCGCTTTTCTTGGCTTTCTCTTGGAATGCAGCTTAGGCGCTTCGGTCTTAATTAGTGCGGTTTATTCTCTTCCTTTAGAAAGACTTGGCCTCGGCCCTATCAGCTCATCTGTGAGGGTCGAGCAGTCTTCTTTTTTGTATGATGGTAATTGAATATAGCCTCTTACTTATGCTACCACCTACTCCAGATTCTATGCTCAAACTAAGGAGGAAAATATTGAAATCGGTAACAATATCTATATTTTCATTTTTAAGAAATTTCGGAGAAATTATTGATATCAATAAAAATTTTGGGGAAAACTTATGGAAATTACGAACATTTTCTTTAAAACATATTTCTAATATTTTAGAATAACCTAGAAATTTAAAAGTTACATTTAAAAAAAAAAGTTTTACATTAGACACTTTTTACATGTACATATCTTGGTACCAAAAAAATGTCATATAAGGCTTATATTCAAACAATACTTGCTTCATGATATTTTATTTGAATAATGTTGAATATAGTAGCCAACATGTCACATGTAGGTTTATTGATCTCTTTCCATTGTATTGTCAGGAAATCATCAATTCTTCCAATTGTTTGTCTACATGTTTTTATTCCTTTGTTTCTTTTTTTTTTTTTTAAAGAAAAATCATAGAATTTTTCTGAAATCATAGGCCATAAAAAAGAACAACATTCGATTATTTATGTTGGAAAATATAATGATAAAAAGAAAAAAAATGACATCAATATCAAAATTTTTTATGTTTTCACAGATATTTTGTTAAAATATTATCATGAAATATCTCGGAACTTTGTACAAATTATACTACTATCAAAAATGATATTTCAGTCAATATTTATCGATATTTTGGAACAAAAGACTCCACACCTAAAAAAATATTTTGATACCGTTTAGAATCGAAATATCAATCAAAATTTCTTCAAGTTTTGACAATACATGATTTGAACACGGTTTTTGTACTAAAAAAAATAAACTAAAACTATAGAACAACAACCAACACGGTTTTTGTACTTGTGAAACATCGTGTATTTTGCTTGACAATTCTGATGAATGTGGCCCTGTCAATCAATTCTTATTAATACGACGAACGTGACCTCAACTTAGCTGACAAGAAAGTTTCAGGAAAAAATAAAATAAAATGGGGATCTTTTTTCTTTGATCACAACTTAGAAAATTACAACAATGACCATAGAGACCAGTACAATTTAAGCCTCCGCCTGCATTTGTTTTTAGTGGATAAGATTCATTAATTCTAAATCAAAATTGGAACCTTTTTTTAATTAGAGAAAGTTGACATACGTATTTAACTATATATATATATATATTTTAATTTGAAAAGTATCTTAATTTAAAGAAATTTGTTAGAGTTAACTAAGTTGTTCAATCAATAAATAAAAACACTTACTGGTTTATGTAATTAAATCTGCCATTAATAGTGTTGCTTACTAAAGAACTTTCTCTCTTCTCCTAGTTAATTAGTATAATGTATATATATGTTATCAAATAACGTTAAATCTTTCATCTCCCCCCCCCCCCTGGACGAAATCTTGTATTCAACTTCTCCTCTCCTTTTATCTTCTTTTTTATTTTTTAGAAAACTTTTACGGTGAGACTTTTCATTTTATACTATAAGTAAGAACTGTTGATAAATATTTCAACAACATTTAACTATGATTGGGAGTAATTCTGTATTGCACGCTGTAAATACTCATAAATGAAATCATTAAAAATCTAATCTAATGATTAAAAAATTATTATTTTTTAATTACCTATGGTGTAAAACAAGAGGTGATAGAATAATGTGTTTTAGTTCCACCTAAAAAAACATATATTTTTTCGTTTTTCCCTTCCATTTGGGTCCCATAATTGGAGGTTTCTTTCAATTTTGAAAGTTACAAATCTTTAATTCTCTTCCATGTCTGTGATTTTGAAAGGGATAAAATGCATGTTAGCTTTAAGGGCACGATTAAATAAGAGTGGTTTTCAAACAAATAAACCACTCATGCCAAGTAGATCACCCAAACTTGAATAAAATTGCACATATATTGAATTAAAAAAAAAAAACCAAAACAAAACAAAAAAAAAATGGAACATATATTGGATTGTTCGATGCGCATCAACTCCACTTATAATGTCGTCGCACTAATGCATGGTACGATCCCACTTATACTGTCGTCGCATTACGACAAATTTCACACAATAAGTAATGGATAGTACAAGATAGTTTTTAAAAATCATTGTGAAATGTAATTTTAAAAAAAAAACGCGGCATATATAGTTTTTCTTCTTCTTCTACTTGTAAACCATAGTTGTATGTGAGCACTACTTCACGATGGTTTTCCAAAAAACTCTAAAAACTATAGTGAAATATCAACTTTTTATAATAGTTTTTAAAAATCATCGTGAGATAGTTTGACAATTTTAATTAAAAAAAAAAAAAAGACGGACATTTTCCCTCTCATTCTTTTAACTTAAAATTTTTGAAATTTTCTCACATTTTTCTAAAATTCCTAGCACTCTCCCAAATTCTCTCTCTTATTTCCATCTCTCTTTAAAATTTCTTAGAATTTTTCCAAGTCTCCACCCTCTCTCCATATTTCCCCTCTCTCTCTTCCTCACTCTCTTTCTTCCATCCTTCCTCACTCCTCACGAACTCAACCCCGCGGCGCCGCCAAAACTCTCACGACCATGTCCTAAGGAATCCTCGTTGACTCGGCATCGGTACGTTAATATTTGTTTTTCAAGATTCCAACCATATTTTGGTGTTACGAGTGATCTGGATTTAATTATGTCCAAACCTATCGACGACCATTAGCCTTATAAATAATATTCAAAATTTGATCAAATATTCTTCCTTTAAGGCCAACAACCATGTCCAAAATCAACTCCAACAATTATAACACCAGCTGCGACGACTATAACAAGTGTCCCTATTGGAGCAATTTCCACGTCGATGTGCTATCTACCTTTCTTTTTCTTTTTTCTTTTTTCTTTTTTTTCTTTTTTATTTCTTTCCTCCGTTCTCCTTCTCTCCTCATCATGTGGGGCACCAATGTCACGACTCATACTCGGGGTTCATCACTATTATGGTTTAATTATCAGCGATTAAAGTAATTAGATTTGTTAGCAAAATCTAATTAATTTTTACATTTACAAAGTGAATAATAAATCATATTGTTCCGGAGTCTTTAAATTACATATATTACTAAAACTATTCATAATTAGAAATTTTCTCAAACTATTTCAATTTTGAGAGAGGGTCAAATGATTTGATTCGTACATATATAAACTATAATATACTTCATAATGAAATAATAACATAACAATATGAACCGACGTAACACACAATTTTTCAAGCAAATGCTTCCATACAATATCACTCTGCAAATAAAACCGCTAACCCTGGAGAAGGGAAACATATAAAATAGAGGTGACCAAATGAAATAGGGTGGAAAATGGGGATTTATGATGATAAAATAGTATTTAAAAAAAAATATATATATATATATATATATATATATGCACACACACACACCAGAATAATGATATTGACGTCAACCAATCACTATGCATAAACAACGCTGACAAGGGAAACTATGTGCAAAATAGTCAGACTCGACTGATGCACTCAACACGTATATGTATGATGAACCAAGTATATGTATTTTGAAAACTCTTGCGAAATACAATTTCATCCATTTTTCAAAAGTGGTACAACATCTAGTATCTGGATAGTCCACAAAATATTAGGTATTTTGTAAATTCTATTAGACACTAATTAAGATATCTAGATGTAATAATATAATAAATGAATTTTATATTTTTAAATACTCTCTCAAAATACTGACACTTACGTATTTCAAGTGCAAGCCTCACCAGTCACCACCCAAGGTGCTGATTGGTCCGGCCGATCACGTGTCCAGATCTGCCCAACGGAGGTTGGAGCGTGGTCCGAGATTGATCTCCTTGCCATTCCGATCATTTTTTTTTTCTTGATTTTGGTCTATGAGCTTGTGGTGATTATTGGTTTTTGTTCATTCAATGAATTTTTGTGATATGTTTTAAGTAATCGGTGAAAAAATCTGAAAAATCCGACCAATTTAGGGGTTATCGATAGGTAACCAGTCGATACCCTGTTAAAGAAGGTAGTTAGCGGCCGGTAACCATGGTAACCAGTTGGCAGTGATAGTTACAAGTTGGTATCAAGGTGGATATCAGATAGTAACCAACTAGTGATCATTGGCTGATTAGTCTCATCGTGGATACCGACTAGAAACATCATGAACACAAATTAGCAACTTAAGGGTATAATTAGTATTCAAAAATTAATAAATAAACAAATAATATGATATCTATTATGGTATTTTTTTTCTAATGATTTTTTTATTGTGGTGAAAATCAATCCAAAGTGTGAATTTATGGCATTTTATCTAAAGAGTCCATAATAAAAGGTTTCCTTTTAGTTTCACCAAGTAGCACACTTAGTGAAATTAATTAAAGAATAGTCTTTTCTAAAAAAATTGACTCCCAAATAATTCCGCTATTTGGATCCCAGCTAAAATAATAAGGGTAACTCATTGGGGATACATTTTGTCAACTAATAAATCCGTTTAGAACTTGTTTGCAATAATTCATAACCACTGGGCCAAAAATGGAATTCTCAAAAAGTCAAGGGATCGAAGTATATTTTCTTTAAGTCTAGAGGTCAAACTCTATTTTCTTGAAGTCTAGTTTCTCAAACTATACTTGCAGAAGACACTCGAAGACTCAAATCAGGCAAGCATTCTTCGGAAGAGAGGAAAGAGAAAGAAGAATAGTGATTGGTACTAAATGCTGTGATCAATAATTAGTGGGTCTAGGGAGGCCCAAGAAAAAAGCCAAATTCTCTATTTATAGATAAGGTGATCAATCATATTAATCCCTTGGGTCCTCTTTGATTGATACATGTAACTAATAATTATTAGAAAATATAAAGGGATTTTCTTATTAAAAATGACTAAGGAAATTCCTGGATATTTCTCTTAGAATGCTGGTACATATCTTTATTTTATTAGGGAACTTAAGTCGAAATTTACATTGTCTTATATCTATTGTACATCGAGACATACTTCAATCTAGTATTATCCCGACCACTTGACCTCTCGATCTTTGAACTTCACTTTCAATCTCAATTTTTTGATCATCAATGTATTTCATTATATATCTCTCGACCTCAATTTTTACAAGGAATGATGGCTCGAACTCAATCTTTAGATGGTACATTCATTCTCTCGTACTATGGATACGTGTCATGCTCTCGATATCTTTGAGGAAAATCCCCTAACAATTGCCACTATTACTAATTACTGATATCATTTAGTAGCAAATGTAGTGACAACTCATTAAGATGACAACGCGGTTCGAGTAAAACGAGAAAGAGATTGTCGATCTCACTAAAAAATGAGCAAAATAATATGTCCATTGGTGACACCACATTGTCGTGAGTCAGCGGGCGTGCTCCACTCAAATTTAAAATTTTAATTCTTGCCCCTGAATATTTTCAAATTTTCATTTCCATCCCTGACAAGAAAAATGATGTCTGTGCAATGATATGTCATTGCCTCCTCATTCTACAAGAAAAACATAATAATGCTTGAACTAAATTAGGGGTGAACAAAAAATTTGTAACCCGATTAACTCATCCAAACCCACCCGAACCCAACCCGATTTAACTCAATCTTAAGCTTAACCTAACCCACCCAACTCGGATTTTTATTGAATGGGTTTGGGTTCAAACTTAGTAATCCGACATAAACTCAACCCACCAAATTAAGCTATTTTATGGTTTTAAAATATATTTTACTTATATATTAATTACTTTTTATAATGATTTATGACATATATATTTGAACTTACATTGTTGATTTTGTATTTGTTTTATTACAATTTTGAAAAATTGGATTATATTTGATCTTGATATCAAAAATATGTTATGAATTTGTTATTTTTTCCAAACATTTCTTATTTAAAATTGCTCTATTAGTTTCTTTTTTATTATATACTCAATCCGATTAACCCACCTAACCCAACCTGACTTTAATCGGGTGGGTTGATTCTAAACTTTGGGTGGACTGGGTGGGTTAAAACTTTTTCCAACCCACCCAAACTTCTTTGGGTTGGTTGAAAAATATCAAAAACCTACTCAACCTATGACACCCTACAAATTCGTAGACTTTATTTTATGAATTATTATCATGGATTTCATTTGTTGATCGACTTCTAATGAATTATTTTGATGAATATCAAATCTCAAAATCATGAATGATTTTATTTGTATTATCCATATGATGATTTTGATACTCTATCAATATAGAATTTCTCTTTTTTAAATGAGAAATTATAGATAGATAGAAAATAGATCGAATGATATATAATTTAGATGAAATATTTATTATGTTGTATTATAGACATAAATGTCAATTTTTGGGAAGGAATCCCAATTATTATTAATATGTTAACTTGATGACCTTAGTATATATTTTTGATCATATCAATATTTAAGTATTGAGAGTATGATTGGTAAATTAAATATGTCACACACACACACATATATAGTAAATGGCTGGTGGATGATTGATCAAGGTTTTGATTGGATTTGAAATTAATTGTGTAGATTTTATGTGAAGGGATCCTAGACAAATCAATAGTAGAGATTTGGATTTTAAGTAACCAATGGGAACTTAGGTTAAGGATTGGTGTGGTGGAGGATTCAATAGGTAAGATCAAATATGACAACATTTGATCAATGGTTGAAAAATTAAAAAAATAAAAAATAAATAAAAATGGAAAATTGAGAGGGAGATCCAGATTTTTGTGGTCAAAAGTAAGAAGAAATTTGAACAAATAAAAAAAAATGGAATGTTGTGCATGGTGCAAAATCAAGTAAGGAATGTGTGGGTTGTTTAGGCAAAATGACACAAACAAGGTACACTAGAAAGTGACCTTTCTCTTCCATTTAGTACAATAAAATTTTCACACCAACCCCTCCCTCAAAGTGGCGACAATACAAGATAGAAATCAGCCAATATTTTTCACTTTTACCCATCAAAATACATCCCTTTTTAAAGCATATATTGGCTTAGCACAAGCCCCTTACATCTTACTTTATTCATACGAAGTTTAAGTTCAAAAACCCAACATTTCTAGCTATTACCAAGCCTCAAAAATCACTAACACTACTCCCCATCTCCAACACTTCTATAACACCCTCCTTCCTCTATTTTTAAACTCGAAGCAACTCCATTACTAAGAATGAAGAAATGTGAAGCGGAGTTAGATGACGTGTTGCTAGAGGTAACTGAGTGGTTTTTCTTTGTGTTTTGATCATTCTTGGAGAACTAAAGCATGTTATGTAGTTTGAAACTTATGATTCTATAAAGTCCTTCAACAGCAGAGAGATAGAAGTTATGACAAACCTCACACGTGAGCCAAGTTAGACTTCTTCTTACTTAGGAAAAGGTTTTGAGAAGAACTTTAGAGGTCTGAGGTCTTATTGGATCCACGGAGTATTTTGATAAGATTTATGAACCTTGTTAGAGCTTGTGGTTATTGTGATGATATGACATGAGTTAGAAAATTTGGTATGAAAAATAAACTATACGGTAAGATTCTACATATTCATTTTGGACTTTAGAATCACTTAATTTACTTATGTATATGTCAATGTGCATTTGAATTTGTGACACAAAACTATTAAAAAAAAAAAAAAAAACCCCCTGGGGTACAGTACAACCACGAGTTTTATGACATACAAACCCCTTAAACTCAAATTTTTAGATTATAAGTTATAGATCTAAAAACTAAATTCTTTAAGCTTTCCAACAAGTTTTCTTTTGCCACAAACAGATAAATATGCAATTGTTGATGAATTTTACAATTTAAAACTATGAACCAAGATATTTTGCAGGAATCCTATACCAACCACAGGTTTTGTATGTTTTGGGTTAGTAAACAATAAAAATATGACATAAGAGTAAGTCATAACATATGAACATAAATATTGATTAAATGAGTTGGTATTAAGTGTATGATCAAATAAATGTAAAAAACCCTAAATTTATAAAATTGAATCACAAGTTTTTAGATATGCCAAGACATAGTAAACTAGAGGATAACTAGACATACACCAAGAGACTACTTTAGTCAAACTCAATGACCATGGCTTATGAGACTGGGCCTTATAAGCACAATGCTAAATGGAAGATTACCCATTTAGGGATAGACATTTAGGTGACTCTTAGTCACCAAGGTGATGAAGATTAATTAATTAATTAAGAAATAAATTATTAAACTAATAAATATGTAACAAAATATATTTATGTTAAGAAAGTTAATTAATAATTAATTAATTAATTAATTATGAGAGATAGTAATGATTATTAGCTATCTAAGCAAGAGGAATATATTGAGTAATTATATATTTAAAATGTGGATTAATTAAAGATTAATTAATCATTAATTATGAATATAATTGCTAAAACAATAATGGATTATTAATTGGAGATTAATTAAACACTATTTATTAGTATAATCTAATTATTAGTTATTAATATAAGAATTAATAATTGATAATTATTATATGAGAAAGAATATTTAAGTAACATAAGTAATTATTAATAATATAATTATTAATTAGTCAATAAAAAATTAAGTAATTTATTTATAATTATTCAACTAAATAAAGTAATGATTAAGTATTACCTAATTGATTGATTAAATTAAATTAGATTAATTAAATAATAATTAGTAGTAATTTGTTTAACACTTAATAATTAATATGAATAATTATATTAATTATTCATATTAATTATGATGCAAGTAAATTAAGCTCACACTAATTTATAAAATTATATATATATATATAATCATGATTCGCTCTAATATCGAGGTATTTAAAACAGGACAATTATTCACTTACGTAGGAGGAGATGTAACTCTGAAAATTTAAGCACATAAGACAAGTACGTACAAACCTCACATAAAGCATGAAATAAAATGTTTTTCTTGTTGATGTTATATGTATACTATGATTTGCTTTGATGATGTGATGAATATATGAGTTATAGGTACTGCTTTGATTAAGCATTTAACATGTATAAATTCTCTTGCAGTAATATGATTGACATGTTTTACAAATATTTATGTCATAATGATATATGTATAATAGCATGTAAATCTATACATTATCATAATTAATAAAAATGAGGCTAACGAAATATATGATTAAGTATCATACCAACCTCTAATTAGTAAAAGGATATGCCCAGTGGTTGCTTCCCCAACTTCTCATTGGTAGCGTACATATGCGTATGACACAAGGGCACTTAAGTAGATAAGATATTTGTATAATAAAATATAATCGAACACACATAAATCACATATTTTTTGAGCGTTCATATTGTGACGTGTGATGATATGATCTATGAAAATATTTTGTGAGTTATAATTTGTATTTGTTGAGCGAAAGCTCATTGGTATGTGTTTGTTCTGTAGGTAATGTGGGTAAGCAGCCCGTCACTTAGATGTTTTCTAGGATTGCAAGCGGTACGGAGGCGATAAAGGAATGGAGCAGGATACCACCACAAATTTAATTTTTGCATTTAGACTTCTTAAATTATTTTGTATCGATTATCTCTATAATTATGTTTCAATATTTTGATATTACTAAACTAGTAGGAATATTTTACAAGAAAAAGACTTTAGGGTCTTTCCTTTTAACTCACATGACATTATAACTTTTTAAATATTATCTAAATATGAATTTGAATATAATATTTATTATTTAAAAATTTTAATTTCATCAGTTAAAATTTTAGTATATTTATCTCTCCAAGTATAAGTATGATTTATTTTAAAAAGTAAAAAAAAAAATCTGTATTTTTGGAATCAACATAAACAAGTTTTAAGATTATATGAATTAAAAATATATAAGTTAGTTAATGATTCGAAAAGTTAGGCCGTTACGCAACCCACCCGATGTTCACCCTTAAATTCAAGATAAACAATTATGTATCTATTCAATAAATATAATCCCTGATTTTGTGTATCAACTTTGGGGTAGACCGTTCAAATTCTGCATCTTAAAATGGAGTCAGATACGATATAGTCATTAAATTATATCTGCAATGACATCCTTAATTTTTTTCTTCCCCGTAATTTGTCAATTAAAAAAAAAATCTAAGTTTGTCACTAAAAATATTTCAAAACCAAAATTTTCTCTCCATGTAAATAAAAATTTATCAAATCATGCTAGCCCTATCACATCATTTTTTTAAGTGATTATTAATTTGAGCACGACAAACAAAGCTTGGAGATGCATGTACATTCTACAATACTTGTTAAACATTGTGACCGTTCTCATAGAGGTGGAAATTTGGGCCGGGCCAAATGGGCCGGCCCGCGGCCCGTAATTTAGGCCTGGCCCGGCTTATATCGGCCCGGTAAAAGCCCGGCCCGATAATAAGAGGCGGGCCGAGCTGTCCTTTTAGGCCCGGCGGGCTGGCCCGGCCCGCCCGTTATTTTAAATTTTATATATATTAATTTTATTAAAATTTTAATTAATTTTATTAAACTACTAACTACTAAGCAAACACTGATAAATAATTATAATCTTAAACAACTAAAATTAAAAGTTTAATTACAATGTTAAGTTAACTAACTAACTAATATTATAATTATTAAGTGTAAACTAAGCAATTATAATATAAATATAAATAAAAAAATTAATAGAAATAGTATAATAAAATTTTTTAACAAAGTATAAAAATTTTTATTTTTATCTAAGATAAAATATTAAGATAAATTATTAAATTATCAAAAATATACAAATTTATTCAAAAATTACAAATAAAAAATAAAATTAAATAATATTTTAAAAAATCCGGCCCGACCCGCTCTCGGCCCGCTCTAACCCCACGGGCCGGGCTGGGCTTATATTTCAAAAATTCGGGCCAGGCCGGCCCGGACCGAATATTAAACGGGCCAGCCCAGCCCGGCCCGGCTCGATTTTTTGCAATAGCCCGATGGGCCCGTGTCGGGTCGGGCCGGGCGGCCCGAATTCCCATCACTACGTTCTCATAATCAACTTTTTTTTTAAAAAAGACTAGAATTACTTGTAAAATAAATTTTGTCCCTTCAAAAGAGTCATTTCTTTGCATTATTCGTAGAACACCTTTTTTTTTTTTTTTTTTATGGGTTGCAACATTTGTGAAACACTTTTAAAGGCGTGAAGCACATGACCAATTGCAGGGTATCTTTGGAGTCCTAGGTGACATGTTTGGCATTTAGCCCACGGTTGGAAGGAAGGAAAGAAAGAAAACAAGAAGGAAATAAAAAATAGAAGTGAAAGAAAATAAGAGAGGGAAAGAGAAAATATTTTAATTTTCCTTAAGTTGTTTGGTAGGAATGAAGGAAATAAAATAAAAGAATTGTATAATTACTATTATATCCATTTAATTGTATTATTTTAATTTAAAAATAAAGATAAAATTGTAATTTTAGTCAACATGGAATATATTGGAGAGATAAAATTTAATAAGCTCCATTAGAATTTTTTTCCATAATATTTTCCTTTCCATCATTTCTTTCTTCCTACCAAACAAACACATTTTCATTTTCCATTTAATTTTTCTTCCACCCACTTTCTTCCTTTCTATTTTCCATCATTTCAAACAAAGCATTATGGTTTGGTTCGTCTTCTCCTCGTGAGATATGTCATGTTATATATATATATATATATATATATACACACACACATATATATATATAAAATTGTAAATATATGTTTCCAGGGAATACGATGAGGATATTGAACGGCACTTGTCGTTTTCTCACCCCTGATTCTAAAGTAATTAATTTTGAGTTTGTACGACAAGTTTGGCACGTTGGTAACTGAGCAATAGGGGACTTAGAATCCTATGTACCTGAGGTGTCCCTATTTGACTCTTCACCATTTAATATTTATCAAGTGGGGTCGATAAGAAAATAGGAGTTTATACTATAAGATTTATTATTTTATAATATAAATAGTAACCACTTTTTAACTGTTACATTTGTTTTTTTTTTTTTTTTTAACAGTTGGATCTCTATAAGAATTCGTTACATAAATTACTCTAATTATAAACAAATTATTGAAAAATTGATCTACTAATTAAAACAACAATTCTATTCATAGTGTAAAATAGGAAGTCCTATCATATAAACTCTCTAAGCAAATAATTAAATAATTACGCTAAGAAGGTCTTTTTCACATTAAAAAAAGGATTAAAAAATAAGGAATAGTGGGGGTAAAAGAAAAAAAATACTGATGAAGATGTACATAAAATAAATAGATAATTAATTTTTTATTAATTATTTATATTTGACATAAATTAATATGATCTCAAGTTAAAATATACTCAATGCCAAAAAAAAAAGTGAAAAAAAAAACATTTAAGCAAGAAAAAATTGTGGTAAATAGCCCATTGTTTCTTTTGATGGTAAAAAAATACCGAATATGCTTTTTCAATAAATAAGATACTTACTCACTAAATAAGACATTTATGATTTTTTTTTGAAGTAGACATTTATGAATTATTATACTCCGCATATATGAAAATTTGCATAGCTAATAAATACGAAATGTATCAAAATTGATCATTATTTCAGCCCAAGATTTCTCTTATTTTTCTTCAAGAAAAAATTGATCATTTTACCATATGACTCGAAACAAAAGTATCTAATGCATTAAAAACAACCCCTTTCTACTAATTTTTTTTTTTAAAAAAAAAGACAATTGATTTTATGCACTTAAAAATTAAGATTAAAATAGGATCTCTTTAATTTACCCCCCTCCCCCAAAAAAAAAAAACAAAAACAAAAACAAAAAAGATTTTTGTAATACTCATGAGTGGGTCCCATGGAGTTTCTCTTGATGAACGGCCGTGCTTTGGACTAAAGAAGCCTTTTTCCTTTTTTTTTTTTTTTTTTTAACTTATGTTTGATCAAACAGACAAAAACACCCGTGCGAGTCGTTTAGATCCAATCAAAGAAAATAACAATAATTTGTGAAAAAAGTTAGCGACAGTGATTGATGAGAATCTAACCCAGAATTTTTAAACCAAAAAAAAAAAAGTAGAGAGAGAAAGAGAAGAGGAGAGAGAGAGAGAGAGAGAGAGAGATGTGTTCAAGTTTGTACGCCTTTTGGCCGCTTCTCCTTCTGTGAAACTCTCTTCCTTCCTTTTTATCTCCCGCCGCCGCGAAGCTCTGCTACTCCTCCTCAGTTTTCTCTCTCTCTAAAGTCTTCTCTCAGTTCTTCGGCCGATTCGTTCTCAGTGATTTCAAGGTATTTTCACTCTGCTCTTTTCGTAATCTCTTCCTTGTTCTGTTGATTTGGTTTGATTTTCCTTCTAGGGCTGGTTTCTGCTGCTCTTCTGCTAGTCTAGGGTTTTGTTTTTACCCCCTTTCTTAAGTTTTTTGTTTCCCAGGAAAATTTGGGTTTTTTGTGCTTTCTTTCTAGCGAAAATCAAATCCCGTGTTTGTTTTTTCTGCAAAGTTTTCGTCTTTACAGTTTTCGTATTTCACTCACTGTGTCAAATTTTTTTGTGTCGTTTTGTTTGGATATTGTTTTGTGGCTCTGTTTTCTCAGCTGTGTTTGGGCCAAAAGTTCAAATCTTTTGTGGTTTTTTGTTGAGGAATAACGTTGTGCAATGTATATACAGCTGTGTCTGATTCGTATTGTTTGAACTTCTATGGAAATAATAACTGCCCATTTCCGTTTTTTCAGTTCGTAATACCTAGCTTTGTCCTTAATCATACGACGAAATATTATGGGTTCCAAAGATCTATGTTCGAGTTCTTTTGAGAAATTGGATTCGGTTAGTGTTGTGGAAGTTCATAAGGAGGTTGCTGAGGCACTTGGGATATCGGTAGCCGATAAGACGACTACTTTAGGGCCTATTACTCCTGATTCCGATCGAGAGAATGGGGATTTCCCTGTCAACTTGAACTCTCCACCCTCGTCTGTTAAGAAGAGGGAAAATGCGGATTGCTTGGATTCTGAAGCTGAACGAATCGGGAAAAACCCGTTGTGTTTTGGTGATCACAGCAGTCCCTGTACACCAACGGATGGTGTTTTCGACCCGTTTGCCCCTGGTCCAGATGATCTGGCATTGGCTCCCCAGTGTAGAAAATATGTCAGCAAAATGAGGAGTGTTGTTGCAAGGAGGCTGAGTTTTGATTGTTCTGTTGAAGTTCTTGAAGACAAGGATTGTGGAGATGATGCGTTATCAGTTTCTGATGAGGAGATTGTTGAAGCTGTGTATGAAAGTCTGTTGGAAACTATTCTCTCGAGCCAAACAGAGGTTGCTCTTGCCGAGATTTCGAGTTTGGAGTGGGATTCTAATAAATGTATGACACCTCCATCGGTACCACGCCTAAGTGGAGTTGCGGAAACTTGTCCTGGTGCTCCTATAAGGCCCGCAGGGAAGTCAAGGAAAATTGATTTGGCACTATGCAGGAGGCTTCAGTTCTGACCTTGATGGGATCGTGTTTTAATATGCAGAGAAACTGATGTAAAATTGGTAACTAATTTTCGTAGATGCTTCATTTCGCTAATATGAAAACTAACATTGAGTCACAAAATATTGACCTCTGCTTCCTAGAGAATAGGTTAGTCAGCAAACAGCTTTGCCGACAAATTTGTCGACTTTAGTAATTGGCGATGTATAGTAATTTTTAGCATTATTTGTATTCTGATGTTAGTCTCTTCCCGGGACCAAATTAGAGTAATGGAAAGCTGCCTGCATCAACTGTATTCCATAAGATATGAAATGAGCAAAGTTTACAAGCCCAATTTACCTGTGTTAAACTCATGACACTGCGAAATGAAAGTACTCCAATGATGGTTTTTATCAGCTTAAGAATAATTATGTGTGCATATATTTGTATTTGCATATTTTGAATAGTTTGATGGTAATACCAACTAAAGTAATTGAATCATCTATGTTGTTCTCTCAAGTTGTTGGCGTGAGACAAGATCCCGAGACCACTGTTTTTACTATTTTCTGTTTGGTTAGCTATGCATTATGCAGTTGTTGTTCTATGCTATTCATGTCGGCTTCCTATTTTATTCCTCTTGTTTCTAAAGTGTAGTAGAATGCTGTTTGCGTAGTTATTGCCGTTACATTCCTTTTTGGACGATAATTCTTGTTCTTATATGCTGCAAAGACATGCCAACAAAACGAAATAGACTGTGTCATCTAGTCAGGCCTAACCAGCATACCGGTGGGCGGTGGCTGGCAATTTTTGAATTATAGATTTTGTTACTCCCGACGGGAGATTGAAAGTAAACCTAGGTCTAGGAGTAGGTCTTTTTGGACACTGCTGATTTGCTGTCTCACTGTGCTCGGAGAAGTCACAGACAAGAACGTTTTCTGAGATCCTTTCTTCATCGTCACAGAGTCACAGGATGGTCGTTCTTCGTTTGCAGTTCTTCGAGTGAAAAAGAATTTGCATAGTATATCTCCTACTCTCTGCTTTTGTCTGTTGTATCTCTTTTTTCTTTTTCATAAAGGGTGGATGGCTGACAAAAGTTTGTTTATCTGCTACTGTTATGTCGAATTTGAAAGGAAATGGAATGGCGAAAATGGCAGCTGTTTTGAGTCCTTAGCTAACCGTTTTTGGTTGTTCTCAGTTTCAAGCCAACTGTTTCTCCGTTCCGAATGCTGTTGCCAATGATTGCCAAAGTCAGTCATCTTTGGCAAAAATGGCAGCTGTATTATTGGCATTGTCCCTGCCAATGATCTCCAAAGACTATTTTCTTCTGTTTAGGTTGTCTTTTTGTTCGTCCTAGGAAATAATATTTTTTCTAGGGGGGGAAAACTAGTAGACAGCTAATCATGTGTGTGTTTTTTTTTTTTTGTCAAGTCTCTCGCTGTGATTTTTTTTTTATTGTTCTTGTTTGCACAGTCCTCTCCTTTCTAATAAAAGTACAAGGAATTTCTTTAAAGTAGGTTTTAAAGAGGACCCGTTGACTTGAAAAGGCCGATTTTTCTCTGAAGATAATTAATGAGTAGTTAAAAGATCAGTTTCATATTTCACATGATTAATTGAAAAGGTGTCAATTGCCACCTTTTTCTTCTTCCATGGATCTTGTGTAAAAGTAACTATTATTGATTTCTTTTATTTTTTCTTGGTTTTACCTACCAAGTAAAGAAGAAAGATAAAAAGCTACTTCAAATCTATATTCTTTTCTTCTTATAGAGATGTACCAAAAGTTGTTTCCAACACAAAGTTAATTAAACCCCAAATCATGTCTGTACATGAGAACGCTGCCAAAGAACTTTAAAAATAGATACAGAAAATAAAAAACGGTCTCACCCTATAATCGGAGTGCGAGAACACCACCGATCTTCTTTTTTATTTTAAAAAAAAAAAATCAGACTGTTTGTGTAGCTACTTATTATTTGAACAAAAACAAAGAATACGAGTATAAAAGACATCTATAAATCTTTACATGAGAAAAAGGTACCAAAATCAAACTCTCAGAGCTTGGCCTTGTTCTTGCAAACCTGACTGCTGATCTTCAAGTCACTTGTACTGATCGTAAACCGGCAGGTCGACGAAGCCACGACATGTTTCTTGATAAATCCGAGGAACGTAACCTTCCCCGGGATCCTAGAGTGCGTGTCCATCGTCAGCTCTCCGGCGACCAAGTCGCTGATCAAGCTGACCAACTCCGATCCAAACTGGTCGACCTCGAGCGTCAGGCGGCAAGGAAGCGTGGTGGAGCCCCTGGACCGGATGTTTCCCGGGAGGATAGCAACTTCCCCGACCTGCTTCTCCTTGTAGAGCAGCAAACTCTTGCCCTCGCCGTGGCGGAAGCTGGCGTAGTTCTTGTTATGGACGAGGATCTTGAGGTCGAGCGTGATGTTGAGCTCGATGCTCACCGCGGGAAGCGACACGCGGGGGGTGATGCCGTCGAGGGTGGCGGAGACGACCTCGGTTTTCGGGTTCGTTGGCTTGAACACCGTCAAGGCGAGCACCAGGATGATCACGGACAGAACCACGACCAATACTATGATCGCCCCGCAGACGGCGATCGCACACCGGCGGCGTCTCCGCCGCGGAGTATCCGCCGTTTTCTCCTCTACGTTGAGGGGTTGGTGATCTCTTTCTGTCTTCATGGCCTTCTCTGTTGCTTCCATGGTTTTGGTGTTTTAGATTTTTTTTTTTTTATGTTTTACAGATGAAATTTTGCTTGTTAACGGAAAAACTGAGTGTATACATATGCATATATATATATATATTATACACAACATATATGTACATATATTGTGGTTCGATAGTGGGGGAATAAAGTGGGCTATAAATGCGCAGTGGAAGAGAAGAGCGTGAAGAGGTGGAAAGTCATGCAAGCGGTTGGAAGTTGTGGGGGGCCTCATTTATTGCGTAATTTGGACTCCTATAAGAAAGTTCTTTTTCTCATGGTTTTTTTTTTTTTTCCCCCCTTTCAAATGAGAGATTCACACGGTATAATTAATTGAAGAACCATTATTTTAATATCTATTAAAAATGATTGTAAAGGTACCACGTGAAGCAGCAAACCGTGTTTAAATAAATGTAATAAACATGGTAGTAAAAACGGCGGTCTTCTAGATGGCAAATGGAGAAAAAAAAAATAATGGTGTGTGGTCATACTAGTACTAATGTGTCGGATTTCATCAAAATTTCCGCAGTTTGGGGGAGGATAAAACAAAGTATGAATGACCTTAAGCATATGTTTGATACGTAGGTTACAATTTAATTACGTGGGGGTTACATTTGCAGTAATTTGATTGACGAATGAAAAATATTGTACATTATGAGTTTCGACATCTTATGAATTTCCCCGTTGGAGATACCGAGATAATGCAGTGCTACAATGGCCGGCTGAAGGGTAAGGCAGCGACAAAAGTGCTACTATGGCCGGCTCAAGTGTAAGGCGGCAGCTTAAGCCACTGCCTAAGGCCCTCTCTCTTCTACGAATGAAGACTCCAAATTCTTGTTAAGCTCTCGTTTATTCAAAAATAATAATGATTAAAAGTAAAAAAGTTAGTAGTTACAGTTTATGAATTTATATTATGAGCATGTTCTGGAATTGCAATCTGAAAGTTATCAATAAAAATGATGTTTTTTTTCATACTATAAACAGTGCCTTAAATTTTCATTTCATTTTAATTATATCTTGATGGCTTTGACCTTGACACGAAGGAAAATTCTAGAACAAATAGTTAATGTTGGGGGGACAGGATGACCGGTACTAGTACTACTACTTGTCGTACAAAATATCTTCCAAAGTCAGTATTAATACTCTTAATGCCGTATGCAGGGTGCAATCTTTTATAATTAGGAGCAGCCTAGTTTTAATAGAAAATGCTCGGAAAGAGAGTAACCAGCATTAGCATATTTCTTGAATGTTATTAAAAGGATTGTCCCATATGCTGATGTGCAGATGCGAATGTTTGTTGAAAGTTCTAATAACGAGTTGCTATCATTCGACGGAGAGCATGTTACTCCAAATCGCACCAAATGTATTACGGTATTAGCGAGTCACACCAACCCTATCCTTTGACTAGAAGAGCAGCCTGGTTCTTTTATTTATGCCGGTGCTTGTAGACGGGAAGATGATGAATATGTATGTAAGAGAGAGGCGCGTGAAAAAAAAAAAAAAAAAAAAAGGGTAAAAATTATCACCGACGGCTTTTATATAACGGAAGCAATTATGCAAATATAGGAGTCGTCAAAAAAGGTCAGTTAGAAGACTTTAATTTTGAGGGGAAGCAACAAGACTTTAATTAGTAATTGTTGCCTCTTTAAATACGTGACAAGTGACAACTAAGAGGCCAAAAATATGTAGGAGCTGATTTGTTTTTCACTTTTTTTTTTTTTTATTTAATTTGGTGTTGTGTTTCTAGTAATCAAAAGGACAGCGTTTTCCAGCCAAAAAAAAAAAGAGGACAGAGTTGCCCAATTTGAAAGTGACACGTCTTAGGTGGCTCTATGTGGTTTTGGTTCTATTTGATATTTAAGCTTCCTTAAACTTTTCAAGTTTAGACACTTTATCTTTTAAATTTAGTTCCGACAATCACCCTTTAACTTGTTAAATTAGTATAAAATCGATTGGTTTATTATTTTTCTCTGAATTTTACTCGGATTTGAGGAATCCAAAGTTGAGAAGTTAAGATATTTGTGTTTTGTTTTAACTCATATGAAATAATATTGTATTAAAATAAGTTATCCAAATGATTAACAGGATGGTTGGAGAAGCGTGAGTTGATTAGTATAAGAATTTTGAGGGGGAATAGATTGACTAAGTGATTTTTTTTTTTTTTAAGTGATTGAGTAAGTGAATTTAAATTGTTTAAAAAACCTTAATTTTTTATTGAAAAAATCCCACAACAAATACGATAAGAAGAAAAAAATTCCTTTCTTTACTCCCAGGAGTCCATTTCGGTATTGCTCAAGTATTCAGCAAAAGCTCTTGAGTTTTTTTTTTTTTTTTTTTTTTTTTTAACTCAAATTCTCGTGTTTATTATTATTATTATTAAGGTCAAGAATTGCATGTGGTCTGGCTCCAACATCTTTCAGTTATATTGGCTATGTAATACTGCTCATGTAGCTGCATTTTGACTTTTTTCTGGTTGTGAATCTTTGTGATATGAAATTGTGATATTGAAAACCTTTAGTCCATTTAACACGAAAGATTTCCAAACCATAAGATGACGATGATTCAGAATTATCTCTATCAATATTTTCCTTTTTCTTTTTTTCTTTCTTTTAGATTGTTCCCAAGTACTATGTGATCTTTTTCCATTTATTTTAACAAAAATCTCAATACAAGTGGTCGAGTGAGACGAATTTCTCCCTTTTTTTTTTTTTTTTTGTTTTCAACATGTTTTAAACAGAAATTCTCATCTAAATGATTGAATACGATTAATTTCTAAATTTAAACAGAAAGTGAGAATTCTTAAATTTGTTTGAGTTTGAGTTAAGATTTTTAAGTTTCAATAGTAATTTTTGTTGATTTTTTAGAAAAGACAAAAAAAAATTTCAGAAAAAGATAAAAATTGGGTTAAAAAATTTGGGTTTAAGTTGGTGAACCAAATTAGAGGATAAACTTCTAATGATCCTAAAATTCCAAAGTCACATGCAAGATTAATCCTTTTCTTTTTCTTTTTCTAATCCCACTGGAGTTTTTTTTTTTTTTTTTTTATGTTTTTGTGTTTTTTTTTTTTTTTTTTTGGAAAACAGAGGAGATTTTTTATAATTTTTAACCATTTTATGGATTAATTTTTAATTGCCTATTCCCTGAAACGAGTGGATGCCAAATGGTATACAAACAACAACCGAGTGGATGCCAAATGGAAAACAAAATAATGATTCGATTTAACGGTTGGTGCTGATAAATGATAGTTATATTCATAAACTCCATGTTTCCGCTTTCTTCTCCAAGTACTCAAGATATATCATGAAATAACTTTATTATTTTTCCTAGTTCTTTAAGAAGGAAACTTCCTCATTTAAACAAACAAAAAATAAAGAAGTAAAAAAATAATAATAAAATAATTCATGAAATATATTGAGCACTTAGAGAAGAAACAGAAACATGAACATTTAAATTCATATACATATATATAACTAGAAAACTAATCAATAAAAAATTAAACTTATGTGTGTTTTTTTAATGTACATTATCATATTGAATTTAGAAAAAAAAAAATAAAAAATTCTCAACATTCTCTAGTTTCATACGCTAGAAGGTTGTTTCAGTGCTGGCCAAACCCTATATATTAAATTCATATCTTGCTCCATTATCCACAATTTTTTTAAAACAAAATAAAAAGATCAAGAATATAAAATAGTCCACACAAGAAGATCATAACCAAATTGCTCAAAAAAATATTTTTTGTTTAAAAAAATCGTCGAAACAACAATTCAAAACCTTCATTAACAAAAAAGCATTTCTTTGAAAAAAAAAAATCAAAGGTTAAATAGTATAAAATACCTTCTTCAATTTTTATTTTTTTTTTGATAGGCCATCTTTAATTTTCATATGAAATAATTACACAAAAATTCTATTTTTAGAGTCTCGCTTTAAAATATGTTTATTTTTTATAATATTACGTAAATGTCCTTTTCTTAAAAAAGTAACTATTTGTAGAACCTATTTTGCCCCTTTACTATATTTAAAATCATTTTCCTTTATTATGATTCATATTTTTTTTTCCTTATATGCCCCATATTATTGTATCTTTATCTTAATGACTGGTTATTTATTATATTGATGGCTTATTAATATAATTAAGGTTTTGTATAAACATATTTCTTAAGTATGATTTAGATTTCTTATAAACCTATTTTTTAGTATGATTTAGGTTTTTTATGATAATTGTAACGTTATATAATTTATCTATTTATTTTTTACTATTATTGGTATTGTTTTAATAGTTAGTTTCTAAAGATTAAATGTGTGATGAAATTATTTATTTCTTTATGATAATTATTATATCATTATGATTTTTTTTAAATATGTTATGATTTTTTTTCTTTATGGTATTACTATATCATTATGATGTCTTTTTTTTATATAGTAATTACTATATCATTATATATATATATATATTTAGGTTTTAAAGTATTTAATATTTCTTTACAATATCTAATTTTTTATATATTTGTTGTAAATTTTATTTTAATGATCAATTATTTATTATAATAATTGTTTTTCATATATTATACAACTAATATCAGTTATGGTCTTTTTTTCTTTATAATAAAACAAGTAAAATGGTCTTTTTTTTTTTTTTTACTTTCATAAAATAGTTGTTTAGTTATATATATATATATATTAGAGATTTTTTTCTTTCTTTTTTAATCAATTCTTTATTTGTTTAATTTCAATTCTTGATGACAGGATAATTTGATTTTTATAAATATCAATTTAAATATTTATATAAATAAATAAATAAAATTGATATTTTAAACATTCATATAAATAAATAAATAAAAATTGATATTTTTTAAATTACAGTGTTCAATTTATTGAAATATTTATGTAAATGATCCTTTATGTGAAGTGATGTCCATATTATTTTCAGTTAAAAAGCAACTCTCTACCCAACACCCAACAACACCTTCTATTTCTTTTCCCTTCTTGAGTTTGTTTAAATGGAGAAGTTTCCTCACAATTCTTGATCACTGATGAAACTATTGATGCAGATAGAAATATAAAGAGTCCGGATTTATAAATATATATATATATATATATATATATTTATATATAGGCCAAGGCTATGGTCCTTCAGGAGTAATCGAACGCCAGCAACGTGGCTGAAGGTCGGCATAGTATGGCTTTTTTATTTTTTATATTTTTTTTTTGGTTGAAAAATGGGCTGGTGGTTAGCTGTATACGGAGGAGAAAAAAAAAATGTAAAAATAAAGGGGGAACCCGGTATAGGAGGTGGGGAGGAGTTTCACCGGTGGCATTTAGTAAATAGATATGATTATAAGGTCAAAATCATAAATATGTGGGCATACTGAAAAAAAAAAAAAAAAAAAAAAAAAAAAAAGGGGTAGGAAAGTGAGTAAAAAATGAATGCAAACGTTATTGTAAGTCCAGTGAGAGTGATAGTAAACATATAATTGGTTGGAGGGTAAAGTGTGGATATTTAGAGATGGATGAAGTAAAATTCTTTGGATTGGGTAAGCAGATACGATGGTAGAAGAAAGAATTAGATATTTAGTTTTAAAAAAAAAAAAAAAAACAAGTTAGCCTTGTAATTCTACCACTACGAAGTAAATTAATTAGTAAGTTATCCCAATCAAATTATATAAGCAATACATATTATTTAATATCAAAAGAAAACTTATGAGCATTTATAGATCGAATATTAAGACTCCGTTTGATTAGCCAGTTCGAACTTAAAATATTAATAAAATTTTTGTCCTTTTCAAAGAAGTCAGCAACAATTATAACCAGTTTTTAAAAAGCAAACAAATGTCAATAAAAAATTTTCAATTCCAACCAGTATACCAAACGTACCATAAATATGACAATATAAAGTTTTGTTGTTTGAAATAAGAAAGTTATTTTATTATGAGAATTATACGGTTTTTATATATGAAAATATATATATATATATCAAATTCGTCAAAAAAAAAAAAAAAAGAGAGTCAAAAATTGTTTGGAAAGTCGTGTTAATTTCAAGATGGGAAGAAATTGTATTAGGATTAGCTCATTCAGGGAAGATTTAGACAATGTGAAAAAATATTATAAAGGGGTATTGTATGAAGGGCCTTGATGTCTAGTATATCCATTTTCGGAATGGGTAGAAAAATGGATAGAAGGTATTTTTGCTCAGCTTATTCCTTCATTATTCGCTATTTGAAAAAAGGGGGGACATCATATTCTCAAACTTAACTTATACAATAATCTTAAGGAATCAAATTGTAACAATTTGAAAGTCTTCCCCCCAATTGCAATATTGCCAACATATTTGCTTATAATATTGAAAATGAGATGACTTTAGAAAAAAAAAATTGGGATGTCTTTGTATCTTTGTAGGAAAATTTATTAACATATACAAATATCATCGTACTGTAGAAATGAAATGAATTTCTCATTTAAAACATAAAAATTTTTGAAGTTGGATATAATGCGTGAATTTAAAAAAAAAAAAGGGAGAATATATTGATATAAAAAAATCATTTCATATTGAGAATAAGCCAGTGTTTGATTAATGTATAAATATTATTATTTGAAAAATGAAAAACGAATATGAAGATGTGAACGAAGTTATTTGATTTTTTTCTTTTCCTTTTTTGTTCACGATGTTTCCGGGTTTTTGTCCATGTAACCAACTCATAAGATTGTTGCTCAAATAGTTATTGCAGAGTTTAATGATGGTTTTACCCACTACTAGGATTTTTTTTTTTTTTTTTTTTTTGTCCCTAGTGTTTCTGAGTTTTCTTTATTCATTTATTTCTCAGACAGAAGAATTACAGAGGAGATCCTTTTTTTTTTTTTTTCTCTCTTAAAAAAAATTTCAATAATTAAACCCAATACTTCCCCCAAATCAAGCAGCTTTTCTCAGCTTAAAGATTCCTTATATAAATTAGAACTCCATGGAGTCCTTGAATTGTCAATCCTACCTTGGGCCACTGCTTCAGTGAAAATGGGTGTGCAAGGGATGGGGAGTGACAACAAAGAAGAGAGAAAGAGAGGAGAGATGAGATTTGAAATTAAAAAAAAAAAAAAAAAAAGATTTGGTATAACTAATCTCAAATTTGTAAAAAAGTACAGCCGTTGATATTAAAAGCAACTCAATAATAGTCCTTGGATGAAACACTATAGGTAGTGTCCCTCTAAGTGAGTCTACCACATAATTTCCATTTTTTTTTAATATCTTATCACACTATGTTGTAATTATTATTTTTTAATTTATTTCATTTTTAAAATCGTTAAGATATAATGGAACAACTGAGATATTATTTGAGTATAATAATTATAATGCACCTGACCTCATATTAATATAAATTAAAAAAATTTAAAAATAAAATAATATATATAATAAATTAAAAAAAAAACTAACACCCCTAAATCTAGTTTCCCTGATGCTGGTGATGACCCCACCACCTCCCCCCCAAACGACCAGCCCCTTCCCCCCACAATGCCGACGAAGCCCACTTCCCCTCTAACGATTAACTCTACCGAGCACTGGCGATGGATCTCCCCGTGTGATCTCTAGTGAATCCACCCATTTATCCATTCCCCTCTCTCTCTCTCTCTTTTATAAATTTGGTTTGGTTTTGGTTTTGGTTTTGTTTGTCACTAAAGTTAGATTTTGATTTTTTTTTTTCTATTTCTTTTTAATAAATTTGAATAGAGACTTTAGTTTTTCTTTATTTATTTTTTTTACAAGTAGTTGAAAAAATTAGGATTTTGTCATAGATTTCAAAATAGTAAGGGTGGGTGAAAATATTGTTAGTTCGGTGGTATTTGACTTGAGGGTGTGTAGAGAAAGAGAAAAGAGTATCATTTAACTTTTTTTAATAATAAAAGTTGGGTTTGGCTATAGTCCCCACATTAGAAATGAGAGGTCTTGTCCTCATTTAATCTGGGTCATTGATTTAGTTATTTTCGAATTAATTAATAGTGTAAATTGATCTGATGATGCAGAGTTAGCAAGGATATTGAGGGGCATTGAATGATGTAGTTAAAGGGGAATCGGTAAATCTGATTATCTTGTTTCCATTACTATTAGAGGAAAGAGTGCTACGGACTGAGTTCACAATGAGTAGGACTTCATCGACGGTCAAGAAGGAAGGTTTGATTCATATGAAACTAGATCGTTCGATGATGCGTCCTCCATATTGCTTATATTTGAGTTTAGAAAACACGCGCTGGGTACTAGATATGATATGGTCATTTTTAGGCTAATTCCAGTGACCACGTTAGAGCTCTCCAGATAAAGCCACCGATTATTTGGCCTATTTTGATGAAAACGCAACAAAAAATGATTAAAGAAATCTCATTTTTTTAAAAAAATGAAGAGACAAAATCGGAAAATGAAGAGACATAGTCGCATGAACCGTTAACTATAGAGCAGCTGGTTCTTTTTGATGAGTTGTGCAAGATTCAATCGACGTGGCCAATGTTTATGAGAGAGACCAAGAGATGGGCACAAATGATCTAAGGAGGAGCTGGTTCTTTTTTATGAGTTCAAATGATCTACGACCACACCAGTTGGAATATTATGATTTTCCATTCAAGTTTTATTCTTTCTAAATTTATTTTTTAAATTGTCAAAATACTAATTTACGTTTCTATCCAAAAGTTACAACCTTTGTCTTCACTTTCCAATTTCCATCCACTTTTAAGTGTGATTTTACCTACTTGCCCTTATTGCCCTCAAATTATTCTTTAATTTTTTTTCCAACTGACACCATGTCCAGTGGTTTCATTTATCCACAACGGGCATTTACCAAGTCAAATCTTGTACACTGCCTCTCCTAATTTATGGCCACGTGTGGCTGGTCAGGTCCCTCAAATTACGGTGTTGGTTTGTAGACAAAGCCATAAAAGTTAATTATGTAATTAAGATTAAAATAATTGTCCTTTTTTCATTTTATTTAAGACCTTTTTAATAACTAGAATTTTAAATTGAACGGAATATGCGAGCAAAATCACCCGTAAAATATCGAAAAGAAAAAAAGAAAAAAAAGAAAAAAAGAACTTGACTCAAACGGTAATATAATATTTGCAATAAGCACCAACAAGTCAAAGACCACTCTGTTACTCATTTACAAAGATTCTACAAGGGACTAACAAATGACGCTAAAAGTCCATCCGGGTTTTGCTGAAGCATCAAGCAAAGCTCTTGAGTTGATTCAAGCAAGTAAATGACTTTAGAAGGAAATAATTAGAAAAAAGGGGCTATTCCAGAAGGTCTAGACTTGCATGTCGTTTAGTATTCATCAATATTATCACACCTCCTTTATAATTTTATGTTATTGAAAATCAGTCTTATGGGATACATATCTTGTCTGAGGCTAGTTCAACTAGTAGGACAGAGGAGAATTAAAATTATGTTATTTAAAATTTATATATATTTTTTTTTGTTTCCCTTTAATAAATAAGAATTATGAACTTCACTGGTCAAAATATTATACATGTGTGTGTACATGGAGTTGGTTTGGAACATAATCTAGCAGCTAAAGTAACCTTTCCTAATGCTGTTCAAAAAAAAAAAAAAAAAAAAAACTCCTAAAATTATGTTTACATGCATTTCATTCACAAATAATAATGTGATAACTGATAATAATACATATAATTTATTGATATTTCTATATCCATTATATTATATTTGCCGGGTAGAACCTCCTCCGGAAATATAAGATTTTCATGAGGTCGGTCTCTCATTTTCCTTCTTCAAACTCCAATTTATATTGTTCATAGAGCAATCACTACTCAATTATAAAACAAGATCATTTTTGCATGATTATATTATAAAATGCAAAGTTCTAATTTTTTTTTCCAGAAAAACAATATGATAACTCAATGTTCAAAACTAATGCAAACATGCATGTTTAACTAAGAAAAGCCACAAAAATTCACTTAAAAAAAAAAAAAAAAACCAAATCAGATTCTAACGATATACAATCCCCAATGGATAAAAAATTTCTTCTTAAATTAGCAATGTCTACTGAAACAAATAAATAAATAAATAAAAGAGGAAAGAATTTTAGACAGGCTAACAAAAACCAAAACCCTGTTCATTTAAAAAACAAAAAACAGAGAACAAAACAAAATCACCCTGTTGGGTTAGATTGCAATCACATGTTTCAAAATTGGATCTTATCGAGGAGTGTGTTTTTTTTTTTTCTTTTTCCATCCTACAAATTTCTTTTAAAAACATAAATAAAAAGAAAAACCAGGAAAACCAAAAACCGCTGTCCAGAAAATCTGGCGGATGTAAAAAATCCAGACAAATTTACACCAGTCAAAACAAAGAAAAAGAGAAAAGAGAGAAAAAATAAAATAAAATAAAATAAAATAAAAAAGAAAAGAAAAGAACATAGAAATCATAATTTAGTTTTGTAAGTGCACCGTTGATCCGAAACGGTACGATTCGAAACGTCGACGACGAAATCGCAGGAAGTGATGGAGACGACGTGGAACTTGAAGATCCCGAGAACGCTAACCCTCCCTGGGATCCTCGTGTACGCGTTCATCGGCAGATCGCCGGCGACGATGTCGGAGTACACCTCCGACCTCTTCAGCAGTCTGTCCGCCATGATCGCCAGCGTCAAGTTCATCGCCTCCGTCTCTCCCGCCGAGATCTCGCCGCCGGGAATCTCCGCCTCCCCGACCTGCTCGCCTCGGTAGCTGAGCACGGCGGTGCTGTTGGCGTACCTGAACCCGACTTTGTTAGGATTCTTCACCGTCAGATCCACTCCGACGGTAACGTTCACGTCCACGCTGAGGCCGCCGACGTTCAGAGACACGTCCAGATCCTTCAACGACACGTCGTTCACCGTCGTCACCGGACGCCGCGGCTTGAACACCGTCTGGGAGAGGATCACGGCTATGATCACTATCGTTAGTACGGCGGCGACTACGGCAGAGGACCAGACGCAGAGTCGGCTACGGCAGCGGTTGCTCGATCGGCCGGCAGAGGCGGGTTTGGTTGGAGGCCCTTTCTTCGCCGGAGTTGCAGAAGAAGAAGAAGATTGCAGTTCCATCTTTGGCTGTATTGTTTGTTTGTTTGTTTGTTCGTCGTCGTTTAGCTTCTTTGGTGGTTTTTGATTCTTGCACGGCTTAAATAGACAAAACCTCTTTGGGGAGCGTTTGGCAATATCTTAGAATAAAATTGCTTTTTTTTTTTTTTTTTTTTGGTGGCCTTTTTGTTAAAAATAGTGTTTAGATCGATTATTGGACCCTTTTGCCATATATTTATCTGTATAGTCACCAGGTGTTTCTTTTTTTTTTTTTGTCACATTAAATGGGTATGATAAAGTAGTGTTCTTTGTTCCGGTGACTATTGAGTAAGCCTATTAAAGATGGGAGATCTGATAAAACGAGGGTAATAAGTAGGACATCATTATTATCATGCCTCACAATCCGTGGAGTTTTCCTTCTTATATGTTGTCACGAAAAAGATAAACATAGCATTCATGAGGATTATTCCCACCTATATTGTTAAAAGAAAAAAAAAAAAAGTCATTTAGACTTGTTTGGCATTTACACTCAATTTAAATTAAACTGTACTTTTTTTATTATGTTTTTTGTCTTTTTCTGAAAAAAAATTTTGTCTTTTCTAAAAAAGTCAATAAAAATTACTATTTAGAGGGTGTTTGATGAATGAGTTGCGTTTGAATTGAGTTGAGATTTTTAAGTTTGAATAGTAATTTTTATTGACTTTTTCATAAAAGACAAAAAATTTTTCAGAAAAAAAAAAAATATGATGAAAAAAGTACAGTTTAATTTAAATCGAGTGTATGAACCAAACAAAGCCTTAAACTTAAAAATCTCAACTCAACTCAAACTCAACTCATTCACCAAACACCCCTTTACATTTTATTTTATTTCTAATATAGGAATTGAACGAGATTAATTTAAAATTTAAACCGTAAAATGTGATTTTAAAGTTTAGACAATAAAGTCTGACCCTAAAATTGGAAGGATTCAAGATTGATCCTATTTATTTTGTATAATAATTCATTTTCCTCCTAAATTAAGATTTATATTTGTATCAAATATTCATTTTTAAGGGAATAATGATATCAATTATTCATTCAAAAGAAAAATGAAGAGCATGAATAGGAGGAAAACATGTATGATTTTTTACCAAATGGAGAATGGTTGGGCAGTCCAATAGCTCAAGAATGCTTTATTTATTATTTTTTCCTATGCTCTTGTCTTTTGTCTGATTTTTGTAAAACCTGTCTAGTGTTTCATTTATTTATTTTCTTCAGGGATGTCCTTGTGTGTATCATGGACCTTGCTATTATTTGGACCAAATTTCATAATCCTTCATTTATCATTAATAGTCTGATTTTATGAATGTTTATGTTTAACCAAAAAAAAAAAAAAAAGCTAAATGACATAAAAATGTTCACTCAAAAGTACAATTGTAAAAATTTAATATAATAATAAAAATATGATTTATTAATAGGAAAAAAGGAGTGTAATCGTTAAAATTACTAATTTATTATAGTTTTTTAGACAAATGAGCACTTTCCTATTAGTACAGCAAGTTTTTTTAACCAGTCGATTAAACCAACTAACAAATTACGAGTGATCATATTAAAAAACTATGACATGTGACACAAAAGCATTGTCACTAATATATTCGGCCTTAAAAATTTAATACAATTAAAAAAAAAAGCTTTAAAAGAAGGGCGAAAAAACATAATCTGTCGTTTAATGAATTATTTGGTGAATGAGTTTGAGTTGAAAATTTTTATTGACTTTTTAAAAAAGATAAACTTTTTCAGAAAAAGATAAAAATTAAAATTAAAAATTACAGTTTAAATTACTAAACAAGATCGAAGTATCTTAAAAACGAAAAATCGAAGAAATGATGGATACTTTTAATAAAAAAGGGCACTTCTATAATGAGATCATGTTACTTTTCCCCTTAATGGGATAAAACAATTTTACCACTTGATTTGTTATACGATTTAGATGTTTTGTGCTCACAAAACTTATTGTACATGCACCTACATGGGATTATTGTAAAACACTTGAGATTGAGAACAAAAAAATTTAAAAAAAATACTGAGTTACTTCTTCTGGTATTCTTCCAGTTCACCGGCCGGCGAAGGAGTCAGAGCAGGTCGCTGGAGAAGGGGAAGCTCTCCAACACTGTCGAGCCAGACTCGAAAGCCTCTATGTTCTCCTGGCAGACAAGCTCCTTGCCAAGCCAGATCTCATGTCCCGCCGTCATTCCGCGTCATCGCCTGATCTCTCGACAAGAGCCGCCGGAACGCGATCGAATAACACACGACCCACCGTCACCTCCGCCCTTGCTTTCTCCGTCGCAACAGTGCAAAGATCGGGATCACGATCTTCGAACGACGAAAGTCGCTCTCTCCGGGATCTCCGCGAGCTGGTTCATGGCGGTGTGGGTCTTCCGAGAGTGTTGCTCTTCGCGGCATCAAGTCTGGCCACCATCGCTAGTGATGCTGGGTGTCATTGGATGAACACAAAGGAATGGAAAGGTGACGGGGTGGTCGGCGGGGGAGCGGCTGCCGGAGGTTTTTCTTAATTTTTTGAAATGTTTTGTAAACTAAAAATCAGGTACGACAGTGGTTTTTTTTTCATTATTTTAATATGAACCATAAAAAATAATTCGATGATCAAAAACTCTTTTTTTTCCCCCCAATAATGATGTGGTCTAATCGTAGAAGTCTCCTAATACAAAATAATTAAAAAAAACTTCATTTCTTTCGACTAACTCTTTTTTCATTCTTATTATTATTTTTAATAGCAGTCTTGTGTAATACTGTTATTTCAAGGAAAAGTTGACACTTCCCAACTTATATTATGTTTGAATGTTTGATATTCAGGTTTAATTGTATTTTTTTATCATAATTTTTTTTAAAAAAATTAAAAAATTTATAATTAATTTATAAAAAGTTAATCAATTTAAATTTAAAAATTTCATCTCATCTCAAACTCAATTTAAACACTAAATAAACCTTTTATTTTGAACAAAATCAAAATGGATTTGCATATAATAATAATTCTTAAGACAGAACGTATATTTATATAAAAAAATGAAAAAAAAAAGGAATAAGAGAGAGAACTAGTTAAATAACATTTTTTAAATTTTAATAGAGATGAATAGCATATTTTATATTCGTAACAAATACATTATTTTCAAATCATGTTTATGATAAATTTATCTTATGAATTATTTTTGTATATGCATTTACCTCAAATAATTTAAATACATTATTTATTAGAAAATATGAGGGATTAAAATTATTGTGGATCACTAATTTTTTTTTAAATAGGTGAAATATACAAATTCTTTCAATAATAAATAAAATTATTTTTTTATCCTTATTTTTTAAAGTAAAATAATATAGATAAATAAATAATATAATAATTACACCAATCTATTATTTTTATTTCCTTCTTATCTATCAAATAACTTAAAAAAACTAATTTATCTTCTATCATTTTAATTTTTTATCTTTTATAAATTTTCGCACCATCTTATTTTCTTTCACCCCCCCTCAAACGGAGTGTAAATTTTCATCCTTATCAAATATTCTAACCATGAGTGACAAAGAAATTTAAGTCCAAAAATCTTGTCTTTTTTGGTTGTCCTAAATATCTTGAACAAAAAAAAAAATTCAACGGAATTGCTTGTCAGATTTATCACTCAATCTTATTCATAAATAGGTGTCATCTTATGATTAGAAGGCAGAAAGTGTCGTTCAAAATAGTCATATTAAAGTACGACTATCTCTCCAAGAAAAAAGAGGAACAAGAAGAGCTAAGACTAAGGTCTATCGTTATCCTGTTACAAATACATCAATTTGCACCCATTTTAGGGGATTTCAATGTGATCTCTCCATTTTTAACGTTTTTTCTTTTCTTTTCTTTTCTTTTTTTTTTAAGGATTTTCTCAATCTCAAGGGGAAATCGGTAAAAAATTTTCAACAAAAAAAAAAAAGGGACTAAAATTAATAACAACGGAGTACAAATTTTTACACAATAGTTTCTTTTTTTTTTTTTTTTTTCTTTTTCTATGCTTATATATATAAAAGAGTGCATAAGATTATACTATTCATTTTTTATAGTAAAAAATACATCGTTCTGTGCTTTTTTTTTTTTTTTTTTGCCCCTTTTGGCCTTTTCATGGAAACTGTTTATCTTTTTTTTTTTTCCCCTTTCCTTTTCTTTTTGCTTTTTTATGGAAAAACTTTATCTTTAATTTTTTATTTTTTTTCCTTTATATGTTTTTTTTTCCTTTTTAAAAAAATTTTTGGTGTTTTTATTTTCTTTTTATTTTACTTTTTTGTTTTCAAGTTTTTTTTTCTTCCAACCTCATTCTACTTTGCTTTATCATCATCAATATCATTATTATCATTATCATTATTATTATTATAATTGTTGTTATTGTTATTAATTTTTTCAAAATTTTACTTGTCTTTTTCTAAATTTATGCTTATATAGTTTTAGTAGAATTTTGTTTTTCTTTTTTTTTTCTTTAATATCTTTATTGAAAGCTCAATATTTTATCACTTTGTCTCTTAAATATTCTTTTTTAATCACTATCTCAACTTTTCAATTAAAATTCTAATTTTCTTAACTATAATCAAACCTAATTGTGATAAGTTTTATTTTCTTCGTTACATGATCAAACTTGTTTTTTTTTTTTTTTAAAAGAGATTTCATGATGGATGAAAGGAAATTCTCAACTTTCTACTTTATTATTTTAGATAATATTTATGTGATTATTTTACTTTTTTTGATATGAAAATTAATTTTCCTTTCATTATATTTTCTTAACATTTAATAGAATAATATTGGTCGTAAAATATGTACCTTATTAGGGCGTTTTTGTTTTTTTGTGTTTTTGGGAAAACTATTTAAGTGTTGTTGATGTTGGTTTTTTTTTTTTTTTTTTTAATGAAACTATTTGGTTTTTCATGTCATTTTTTCATATTTTACTTTTCTATCGTTAATTTTTTCTTATCTCTTTTCTACTTTATTTTACTTATATTTCATCATTTTTCTTAAATTTCTGGCTCGTCTTTTTTCAAATTTTTTTTATATTTCTTCCTGCAACATTTTTATTTTCTTCCTTTCTTTTTATTTTCTCCTTATTAGAAGCTCAATGCCCCAAATTTTCTCTCTTAAAGTCTGTATTATATCAGTTTTCTCATTGATAACTCTAATATCCTTAATTGATTGTGATCAGTCTTCAAAAACATATTATCAGATTATTGTTGTTTTAAATAATCATTTACAACAAAATGATATAAAGTTTTGATTTTAGATAACATAATGTATAATGTATATTGTAAATATTGTGAAAGAACAAAATAATCAATATTATTATGCATTTTATGTAATAAATATTAAGTCATCGTGATTTTATGATGAAATGTAATTTTTGAATTTAGATAATTATTATTATATTTTATTTTTGAATTAATTTTTTTATTTATTTATTTTTTATAATGTTGTTTGTATTACACATTATAAAAACAATAATTACAATTTTATAGGTGCATTACACATATTTGATAACTAGTAGTTAATAAAAACATTGATAATTTATCTATTTAGTCTCTCAACTATAAGTATTTTATCATTTTGATCTTTAAATTTTAATTTTAATCAATTTAGTATTTAAATTTTTAAATTTTTATAATTTTAATTCCTCACATTAAAATTAATGGATAATTTTTGAAATTTAACATAAATAATCCTATCGCATAATAATTATAAAATTTAAAGAAATTATTAAATTAAGTTTAAGAGGAGGGAGAAAAATTTTTTACTTCAAAAAAATCATTTAAAAAAAAATCATATTATAGTTTCTAAGAATATTATTCTAATATGCTTACTAATCAAAACACAAAAAAGTCATTTTCAAGTAAATATAATATAAGAATTTAAGTAATGGCATCACCAACTCCTAAAAGACTTTTGACATAAATTTTCTTCTCTTCACGGCGACGTGCCCTCTGGCTCTGGTCTGACCGACTGAGATTTGAAGGAAAAGAGAAAATAAGAAAAGAAAATGGAAGAGAGAGAGTGGAGGGAGTACGAGCGGAGAGTGGTGGAGACGGTGAAGTGGTGCGAGGATCGGAAGGAAAGCCCTCTGGTCTGGGCCATGGAGGTCGGCAAATTGGCCTCCCGTGTTCCCAGCCCCGAGCTTGCTCAGGTCTTGGTCTCCCACCTCTGTTTTCTCCACAATCGCCCTTCTCTCTGGAAGTTTCTCGAACAATCCCTCTCCTCCGGCCTCCTCTTCCCTCTCCAAGTCCTCTCTCTCCTCTCCTCCAGGTCTTAGACTTCTCTCTCTCTCTCTCTCTCTCTCTCTCTCTGTATGTGTATGATTAAAGTTTTTATTTTGGTTTTCTTGTTTATTTGACAGGGTAATTCCCAATCGACGGTCTCAACCAGAGGCGTATAATCTTTACCTAGAACTTCTGAGCCGATATGGGCTTTCTTTTACTCCACTGCCATCACATGCCTCCATAGAAAAGTTTGTTTCTTCGTCCTTGCGCTTACATTTATATATATATATATATATGTATATAGATTAATCTATTTACACATATACAGTGACGAAGCCAAGAGTTAGTGTCAGGGGGCTAATTTTAAATGAACCTAAATGCAATCTTAAGCCGTTAATTGTTTGATAGGAAAATAGAAGATATTTTTCTGGTGTAATTGTTAATGTTAATGCTAAGTTTAGTTTCAAAAAAAGGAAAAAACAAAAAAGAGTTAAAATAGTGTATTTGATGATGCTCTAATTGTTTAGGGCGGGGGGACTAAAAAGAAGAAAGAGGGGCTTCGGGGGTTTATATGTGAATTCATATATAAATATGTGGGCTAAAAAGGAAAAAGGAAAAAGTTTGGGGAGGGGGCTTGAGCTCCCCCCGGACCTCTGTAGCTTCGTCCTTGTGTGTGTGTGTGTGTATATTTATTTATTTCTCTGTTTATTTGTTTTCTTGGGCTTTTGTTTCTCCAAGTTTATCTTTTTGTATGCCTTTGATTTGACTAGTGGGTTTAAATTATGATATATATGGTCATTTCTTTGGGGAGTAATATGCTTCCAATTATCTGTTTGGAATGATGAAATAACTAGAATGATTGGCGTTTTGTTCTTTATTTAATCCGAACGAGTGAAAACAATGCTTGGCTAGCAAGTCACTGGACTAAGCCTAGGTTGTTAGGAGGTGGGTCAACATTAGTTTTATATTCAAAAACTCCTGCTCCTGTGTGGGGGCCAACCTTAGTTTTATATTCAAACACTACTGCTCTCATGTGGGGGAAGTATTAATTGGAAGACCCAATACATGTATATTATACTCCCTAAAAATATTAAAGGATCATTGCGAATAATTTTGGGGAGTGTAATTATGGGGGGTTCGAATTGAGGACTTCTTGCTATGATACCATGTTTGTTAGAACGTGGGCCAAAGTTAGTTTTACTAACTATTGTTTTTCTTTATGACAGGATAATAAGATCTGTTGATCATGCCCTTCAACTCTCTCAAACGTATGATGTTCCTACCCTGGAGCTTGGGCATGTATTCGTGTTGTTCTTTTTCAGCGTTGTTGTAGGTTTGATTGATAGCATATTAGATGATTGGGGAGTACAAAAGTCGTCTTTGGATGTATCAAGTTTAGCATTTGTAAGTACTGACCACGATGATATGGACATAGATTCCACAGAAAGTCATAATTTGGGAAGAAAAGAACATCGTGGTGAGATGAGGAGCAGGAATTCTTTAAAGGCCTTGGAGGTGCTGGGAAAACTATTAGAAGGCCGAAAAGCTGTACTACTACTTCGTCTTGTTCACTTCAACATGTACGCCTGCAATTCCTCATATCATATGCATCATTTATGCCTCTTTCTGTTTTATTTTATTTGCAAATAGGCACTTGATTTCTCGTTGCTTTCACTATCTTTATGGCTTGCAGTGGTAAGACAACTGCAACGCACTCTAACTTTTCATGCCCCATGATAAGGAAGGCTGTGCATGCAAATTTAGGATTTAACAAATATCATAAATGTGTTCTGAGGTTGAATTATGCTAACTACTGGTAGTATTGTATAAACTCTACTTTTACGTTAAAGAAATCTTGTAGCCCATGTGAGATATAACTTATAACTATTTGCCTTTGTTATTTTGAAGGGAATGAAGCTAGCATATTCCTCAAATTTGGTACCCTGTTTTTGACACACTTTCAAACTTTTTTCTACTGTGTTTTCTCCTAAAAAAAAATATAAATTTACTTTTTGAATTGTGGGTCTTGACCTATGATCCGAATGGAGTTTTATTAAAGTTCTCGTGAGACTTTTTGATCATGCCCACACTTTCGTTTTGGTATGCATAAAATTTGGAAATCCATCAGAGCATTGATTGACAAATATTTTCCTGTATCTTCTTTTTCTAGGCCAGAAAAGTTCAATGGTCTCCTGCATAGGCTAGAGCTTCTTAAAGCCCATAGGTTGGCGTCCTCAGATTTGAAGCCTGCAATACAATTATTGGAAAGATTTTCTGCCAACATCCAAAGAGTTTTCGATTATGAACTCCGGTTAGACAAGCGCCAGCTTACTGGAACGCTTGTTGTCAATGAATCATTCAAAACAGTTTCTCTTGGCAATTTTAAATCTTGTCATTCTGCTTGCTGGATTTCTCTAGATATTTACCTGGAACATATAATTGATGGAAGGCATCTTCCAATTAAATCAGCTATTAATGTGATTTCAGGTAAACGTTTCAATAGTGATGAATTTATTTCTTGCTCACTTCTGTCCATGGTTGTACAATTGTTTGTTTAAACAAGGGAAATATGGGAAGAAACTACTACATTTTTTAATTAATTAATTTATTTCCGATTTCGCTGGCCTAAATGCAGAGGCTTGTGTAACACTCCAAACAATTAACCGGACAACATGGCAAGAAACCTTCCTTGCTCTCTGGCTTTCAGCTCTTCGGCTTGTTCAACGAGTTGAGATTGCTCTGCTTTAGCTTTTTTTCTTGGAAAGAGAAAAAGAAGTACATTGAATTGACGATTACTTGCTTCTCCTTTCTAACTCTTAGGAGCGCGAACCTCTTGAAGGCCCAGTTCCCCACCTTGAGGCTCGTCTTTGTGTCCTTTTGTCTATTGTCCCTTTGGCCATTGCTAAGGTTCTGGAGGATGAGGCCCAAATGTTGTCCTCCTCTCATCCAGCAACTATGATGTCTGGATATGAGACCGGTTATGGACAGGGTATGAGTGGGAAGACTCTTCTTCCGAGGAAACAGGGATTGGTTTCCTCCCTCCAGGTTCTTGGACAGTTTTCTGCCCTCTTATGCCCTCCTCCGTCAGTTGTTGCTGCTGCTAATATTGCACTTTCAAAAGCTGCTCGATTTGTTCATAGTTCCAGAAACGAAAAAGAACGTGTTGATTATGGAAGTCATGGTCAGGGATTTACAAAATCGGGTCTGTTTTGAACTGTATGGTTTAGTTTTGATCTTACCAAGTTACTACATGTTACAGGGTCTATTGGTGTAATCATGCAACTAATTCATATTTGCTTTTTCAGGTGGAAACATGAGACACCTTATCGTGGAGGCTTGCATTGCAAGAAGTTTAGTCGACACTTCAGCGTATTTTTGGCCTGGTTATGTGCCTGCTTCAGCAATCTCATCGTCAGATACAGCACCAATTCAAAAGTCTCCTTGGTCAACGTTTTTAGAAGGAGCGCCTTTGAGTGGATCCTTAATAAATGCCCTTGTCACAACTCCTGCTTCAAGGTATTATTACCGTACTTCCAACTGTAAGCAAGAGATTTGCTGCTCGTTGATTTCCTTTTGTTCTCATTCTCAAGTTTAGCAGAAACAGAGAAGATGTATCAGATTGCACTACATGGATCAGAGGAGGAGAAGACAGCTGCAGCGAAAATTCTTTGTGGTGCGTCTCTGAGAAGCGGATGGAACATTCAGGTACAATAATAATGTGTTGATATGTATAGTTTCTCGGGGCAAGTTTTTCTTGTTTTCGTATCCCATTGCACAGAAGTGCTTTTTATCCTTGCTTTATCTGTTTCAGAATCACATCAGTTATTTTAATTTTATATAAAATTTTATTTTAATAGCAAAGGAGTAACGGTTTATTTTTTATTTTATTTTAATTTTTCATGTTGAGTATTTTGCTTTTAATGTCGAAGTTATCTTGCAGCTGACCTATTATTGAGGGTGCTATACTGCTATCGTGACACTACAGTGTCCTGGTTTCTGCTATGCAATTTTCATGTCTCTTAACTTACATTCATTTGAAAATGCAAGTGTTACGTTTCCTTGCTTGTGTTTTGTTTATTTTAGCTTTCTTTTTGTCTTTGAGGACTTCTCATCCTCTTTTCTTTGTATTTGATTACATTATCAATTTAGTTTTCTTATGAAAAAGATGCAAGATCTAGAATTGTTCCTTCGTTTTATTAACTTTTTTCTTTTACGTTTGAGCTTACTTCATTTACTAATTCTCCAAAATATGGATACACTGACCTAAATGTAGAACACCTTTCAATATTTGTCGTTTGGTTATTTCTCCTTATTTTAGTATTAATTTTTTTTCCCCCAAAAAGCTGTATTCAACTTTGTAGGCGCTAAGACCGATATGATGAGGATTGCTAGCATTATATCAGATTATTAACCAGTACTTCCTCCCTGCCCTGCTGTCACTCTTACAGAATTTGAACTTCGGAATCTCCTAGCATATCTTGCACATGCTTCTTGATGCTAAAGGCCATCTCTTAGAAAATATTTTGCACTAGATTCTAGAATTTGTGTCCAATTGTAGAATATATATTGTTTTCTCTGAACAAATCCAGTTGTAGCATGTTTATTACTTTGTGTTGAAATCACCACTCTTAGATTTTACCAAAACTTGATGTTTGTAATTTTGTTTTATAATGCTTCGTTTTGTTTTTGGTTAAAAGCCAGGAAGTAATTCCGGATTAGATTTTCAAAGAGGATTTCAGCTCTAGTATAGCCTTCCGCCCCTCCTTTGAGAAACCCATTGTTAGATTCATAACGTCACCTGTTTTGTGGCAGGAACATGTGGTACGCTATGTGGTCAAGCTTCTTTCCCCGCCCGTGCCTCCCAATTATAATGGAGAAAGAAGTCACCTGGTTGATTGCATGCCGATGCTGAGTGCCATCCTTTATGGAGCTTCCTCTGTCGATACTGTTCACATACTTACTTTGCACGGTGTGGTAAGCAGAATTAACCTCTTGTTTCCGTGAATTCTATTTTACGTTTGGTCCATTTAGTTTTAAATACTTCTCCTAGTATTACAGTTTTTTAGTTTCATGCCTTGCGTAAGAAGCAGCCATAATACATAACCATCCCTCACTTTTTGATAAAATGGTGATTTTTTTAATTTTGATGTATCGAGTGATCTTATCTTATAGTAACTATTAGGAGATCCATAGACATTCATAGACGTTAAGTTATTCGTTGATACCTATCGATTTTAGAAATGGAAATGATGCGTTTCTTTGCTGTTTTTTCGCTTTATTTAATTATTTATTTAATGTTTATTGACCCTTTAGTTTTTCTGAAGCTCAGCAGCTGCAACTATTCTCAATTTCACTAGTTTTCAGAACCCTTTCGTCTCTGATTTTTAATTTTTTTTTAATAATTAGAGATAATTGCTGGAGGCATCGATTTTAGTTGTAAGTTATTTATATATTTTGTTTTTTTAGGTGTGTGCCTGTTTGCGCACTTGCTGTACGCTAATGTGGGTTGGGATTTTGTCTAGGTTAGGTAAATTGCTCTTTCAGCCCTTTAAACCATGTCCTTTTTGCCCTCCTAAAATTTTTTATCTTGGCAATTTAGCCGGCAAAACTTTCTAAGTTGTAGACAAAGAGCTGGATGTATGGAGCCCTTCTGGGAAAATCAATAATTAATTTTCCTTTAACTGAACAGATTGTACGTTGGAATTTCAAGTAATGTAATCATAGTTCATGTAAACTTCCACAATAAATTGCTTTTTCTTGTATTGCCCTGAATGATCTTGGGAATAATTGTAAAAGATGGAAAGACTTAATTTTTGTTTAAACTTTTTAACTTGAAAGGAAGCTGGAATGAGGGATTAGTGCTTGCATGACTTTTCCATCATGGAACGATGAAAAAGAGATAAATTTAGTTACCATTTAAACCATGTTCTTAATTTTGCCGCTTCAAATTAGAAAGTAGAAAGAAAATAACTTCAGATGAGTAGTCAAAATCTTTATTAGTCTTTTAGCTGCTGCGACTCTACCATTAGCCTGTCAGTTTTGATTCTTTCTTATTCAATGGTTATTTTCAAGTATTGCTGGTTTTAAGCTTGGTCTCTTGGTGACTGGTGGTTTCAAATTTTTTTTCAATACAACAGGTTCCCGAGGTTGCTGCTTATTTGATGCCACCTTGTGAGGTCTTTGGTTCCCTTGAGCCTACCTTAAGCACCAAGTCAAACAAGGCTGATGATCCCTCTGTTTACATGGTTTTTTCCTTAGCATTTCTCTTTCTTCTTCGTCTGTGGAAGTTCTATAGACCTCCTCTTGAGCAGTGCATGACAGAGCACGCTAGGGCAGTTGGAGGTGAGCTTAGTCTGGAGTATCTGCTGTCATTGCATAATAACCGCACTGTATTTTTTCAGAACGAAACAACCAGCAATCCAGATCACATAGAAAATGTCTCTGATAATGCTACATATGTTCATTCCTACCCGAAATTACGATCCTGGTATTGGCAAAACAGATCTTGTATAGTTTCAACACCTTCTGTTCTCTCTAGTGAAAGCCCCATCCATCAACTCGCCAATAAGATCTTAAACATGATATGTTTGAAAATGACTAAAAGTGGATCTACATTGGGTAACTCTTCAACAACGTCCAGCAGTGGCTCCTCTACCAGTGCCGGAGAAGATGCCTTTCAGAGACCCATACAGGTTCCTGCATGGGAGGTGCTAGAAGCCATTCCTTTTGTTCTCGAGGCAATTTTAACTGCCTGTGCTCATGGAAAGCTTTCCTCTCGGGACCTGACAACAGGTTAGTTTGATTACGCTTTTCTTGCTGGTCATTTTCTTTTTCCCCATCTAGTCTCGCTTCTCCCTAAAGAATAAGTTCCATCAAATTTATAATCTTCTTTTATTGATATACCTTCTTACGAGGTCTCGAATGGTTGCAGGACTGAGAGATCTTGTTGAATTTCTGCCTGCGTCTCTTGCTGCTATTATTAGTTACTTCTCTGCAGAAACTACTCGTGGTGTATGGAAATCAGTCTTGATGAATGGAATAGATTGGCCAAGCCCAGCAGCGATACTTCCATCGGTTCAGTCTGAAATAAAAGAAATACTTGCTGCTACTGGTGTCAGTATTCCAAACTATCCCTCTGGTACGTACTTCCTATTCTTTTCTTTCTTAGTTCCTTGGTTTTCAAGTTTATTACTCCAAAGCTACAGATGCAGTGTAATTAGTGATAACTCAGCGGGAAAAGGTTATAGAAGAATAATGTATTTGTTGTGCAGAGGAAATTGAAACTCCAATAAATACAGTGGAATTAATATTTCAAGAATTGAAAACCATGAAAGATTTGGATCTCTAGTACCATAAAATGCTTGATTTTGCATATTTTCAATAAATCTACCTAGGGTAAAATCTGGATGATGCTGTGTGTTACCTAAATGGTTTGATAGCCTAACTTTTTGTATAACGTGTATAGAGCGGTTAGTTTTGCATTTTCCTTTGGTACTAATTCGCCTTTTTAACAACTTGCAGATGTTTCGCAAATAATGCTTCCACTGCCAATGGCTGCGCTTGTGAGTTTAACTATTACTTTTAAGCTAGAAAAGAACCTGGAGTACATCCATGGCGTTGCTGGACCGGGTTTAGAGAGTTGTGCTTCAAATGGTCCTTGGCCTGCCATTCCTGCTGTAGGCAGTCTTTGGGCCCAAAAGGTCCGGCGCTGGCATTACTTCATTGTTTTTTCGTGCTGTCGCTCTGTATTCAGACAAAATAAAGAGTGTGTTGACCAACTCCTCAGAAGTTGCTTCACTGCATTTCTTGGATCAGTCCCTGTTTTAACTCCATCATTGTCCTGTCAAAGTGGAGTGGATGGTCTGCTGGGATCTACTATCGCAGATCGTAATGTTCATCCTATTGTAGCACCTGGATTTCTTTACCTTCACTCTTGTCGGTTGATACAGGATGTCCTTTACATCAACGATACAATTGTCAGACTTGTTGCAGAGTTTGCTCGGAGCTCAGCTCTGAGATGGGAAATTACAGACAACCCTCGCTTGAAGTCTAGTCAAGCATCACTTTGCCTGGCCACTGTGAAGGCGAGGGAGGTGGGCACACTTGGTGCAAGTCTTATTTGTGTAGCGGGTGGGTTTCGGCTAGTACGGGAACTGTACATGGAGACCATCCCAACCTGGTTACTCTCGGGAAAGGAAACGAAACATGGGGAGGTGAGTGCCGTATCTCACGTAGTTGAAGGATATGCTTTGGCGTATCTCTTGATTCTTTCGGGCTCTTTTATGTGGAGTTTAGGTGACAAACTGCCAAGCTGGGTATTAACTAAAAGAGTACGCATCATTGGTAACCATGTGGACTTTCTGGCTGGGGTATTGGAAGGGAAAATAGCACTGGCTTGTCATCCCGCCACTTGGAAAGCCTACGTCTCTTGTTTGGTTGGCTTAATGGTGAACTTTGCTCCGGCGTGGATTCAAGAAGTGAAGCTAAAGACATTGAGAACGTTGGCAAGTGGATTGAGAGGGTGGCATGAGTGTGAGCTCGCTCTCGCTCTTCTTGAAAGAGGTGGGGTTGCAGCCATAGGCTCGGCTGCCGAATTGATAAATGTAATTAGCTAAATTTTGAACTGGGATGCTGAATTCGGTTACTGTTGTTATAAGAGCAGGCCCTACAAGTTAATACTTTGTATTTTTTGGTTGGTGGTATTTCTGCTTGACCGGTTTTGTGGTTACGGAGTTGCTACTCATTCTTGAAGCTACGAGCCAGAGGTTGAGTCATATTAGGAAGGTTCAAAGGGGGGTAAAAATGACTCAGAGGGGATTGAGGCAATGCTGGTGGTATTTATGGGTTATCGGTATGCCTGAACGGCCGTACTCCATATTATCACGACTAGCCTGTTAGAATCATAACTGGGGATGGCAACTGTGCGGGTTTTCAGTGGGATAATCTTGTCGCCAACCCGTCTTACAAAGAAAAAGTCTCCGTCCCCACACCCCTTTGAATTATGCTTTTGATCAGAGTGAGCCTTTTTCTGATCTAGGAATTTTTTTCATTTACTTTTTTCCAGCCTCAAGATTAACGCCTTGATTGCTTCTTATTTGTCGTCCAAAAGAGGTCACTTCATCTTATATATACCAGAAATTGGGATTGGGTAATCTCTCTCAAAAAACCATTGCTTTTTTTTTTTTTTTTCCCCCTTTTTTCTTCTTCTATTTTTTTTTTCAGCAGTTTTAATGATATTATTACATGGCTACCAATTAATTTCACCTCCGAATATTATAAGCAACTGAAATTATTCCCGTACCCACCTGTTGTACTGCTTTTTCGTCATTTACTCGCATGAAAACGCTAGACCATGCCAATGCCTTGTTACAAAAAAAAATAATAATAACATGATTTATTTTTACTTTTTGTCCTCATTACTCTGTTTTAGAACTTGTAAAAGTTAGTCTTTAATATTAAAAATGTATCAGAAATGAAAATTTTACAATAAATTTACGTGAAAAATTCAAGTAAACAAAAATTGCATAATGTCTGCTGGCGACAAGAATTTAGGCACAACTAGAAAATATGCTTAATTTTGTTGCCATAGATAAATTGGATAAGTCTATTTGTCCTTCTTCCTGGGCCACCACGTGGTGGTCCAATCACTTTCATACGAATTATTTTTTACTTTGTTTGTCTATTTTTCGTGTGTTTGCCAACTACTATTTTGAAATATTCAGATTTCTTTTAGTTTTATGCACAAGAAACATTTGCAGTGAGTTCTCTAAGTTCTTTAGACCGTTTTTCTGCAGCTCATGCTCTTGTTTTTGGCATTTCCATCCTAGACAAAAACAATGCGGCAGCGAAATCTGTGATCTCTTCTTCATTTTGGCATGAAGAAAGCCCTCCTTGCATTGTTGATTTATTTCGGCCAACCTCCATCAATGAAGTTCTTACATTTCCATATTAAAAAAAAAAAAAACCGTGACCAGAACCGGTTTTTGATCTTGGATAACGATTATCGACAAGCTACGGTCCCAATGGTATGAACATATCAAATGCTGAATATGCCACGAGAATTCAGAAAGAATAAAAATTGGAGAGTATTATGGTATACACATCTTTTATGATGCAGTGACATGAAATATATACAACCTTTGTAAGGACATGGTTTTACCAGTAATATGTCAAACATTTTTAAAATATACTATTTACTTTAAATATATATATATATATATATATATTTAAAAATAGCCTATTTGTTGTAGTTTCTTCTATTAGAATTCTATCTTTTATAAGCTAATACATAATGGAAGCAAACAAGGTCATAAATCTTAAAGTATTTAGGGAAGCCTATAAATCTTTCTGCCCCTTTAGTGAAGAGATATTTTCTAAAATTTGAAATTTTGGAGAAAGCTTTTGAAAGAATAATGCAATAGTTGATTTTAGGGTTGTTAACACAAATGATTCTTAAACTATTTATCAGGTGACAACTTGGTTTGTAAACTTTAATTTAAATAAAAACACAGACTTTTATATTTTTAGTAAAGGACTAGATTTGATAATATTCATAAAAAAATTGATGGTATAGATCATGTATATTGCACGTAATACATTGACCACAGAAAATTAAGCGAATGGTAGTGATTTACTAAGGTCCTGTAAGGATCACTATCTGAAACTCACAATTTTCATCATAGTTCTTTTTTTTTTTCCCCCTAAAAAATTAATAAGAATTATAACTAGTTTTTTAAAAGCCAACCAACTCTAATTTAAAATTTTCATTTTCAATCGGCAAACCAAATAGAAACTAAATTACCTTCAAACAAAAAAAGAACATTTTAATTACATTGCCCTATGAGCTTATCCTACAATCATAGTTTGCTTTCTAAACAAGAAACTTTTATTTTTGACAATTGATGTCTTGAATTTATAAATCTACAATAAACTATCCCCATTGGAAACCTGTCGGTTGTTGGTAATTAGCTGGTTACCCACCAACAAAGGTGGTTATTGATCGGAAACCTGTAGACGGTCGGTAACCAACTAATTATCATTTGATAACCCAGATGGATATCAACTAGTAATTATAATTAATATCTAAAATAAATAAATAAATTTTCTGATGTCATCTTTGGAATTTATTTTAAGAATATTTCTGATGTCATCTTTGGTATTTATTGTAAGTGTTTTTAACTGCGTGACAAATATCAATCCGAGCCTTGATTTTGTGGCATTTATCAAAAGTGCCCCAATTATTGACTTCTCGAAGAGCCCAACTCAATATTTGAGGAGCAGAACAAATCTTTGGCCCATTCATGAGGTGCGACTTCATCGAACAAATGTAACTCATTGTAAAGGTGCGACTATGTACCTGTGGAGACCGACAACGTGGGGACCAAAACATCATAAACCAAACGTTTGCCTTTTTTTTTTTTTTTTTTTTTTTGGGTAAGAGGAAGGCTCTGGTGGCCCTTTTATCATCCTATTTTCAGCTTCATAAATGAGATTCATTTTCTTAGGAATGGTAAAGAAGAGACGAGCCTCTAACTCAGTCTCTTATAATCATCGACTTAGGTTTTATTCAAAATATCACCAATCCTTTACATCTTACCCAAAAAGAGAGAGAAGAAGAGTACAACCCCTAATTGTCAAGCAAAAAAAAAAAAAAGATTTCTAGAAATTGTCAAGCCTTTACATCTTCAAATTTAAGAATTTGTATAATGTTTGTATTTTGAATAGAACTCTAGTAGGGGCGAGTTCAATGTTGCCCACTTATGAGACATAATGATTGAATTGCTCCATTAAGGATTCGAATCTATAGAACATTCATGAATAATCTTAACTTTAGAGTCAAAACATGAAAATCATAAACAACGGAAGGGTTTACTTTTATGTATATTGGGTTGGAATTTTAAACGAGCACTAGTCCAATAATTATATATGAAGCCTCACAATATTCTGGTGTGGCGGATGCTCATGGTGGTGGGTGGTATTATAACACTCACAATAACCCATTCCACAACTCAATAACCAATGGAACTCTAAAGAGAGAGAGGAGAGAAAAGTCATTAGTAAAATTTTTTAACATAATTTGTGATACCAAAGATGATAGGTCAAGCATACATTTTATAGTCTTTTCTCTCCTTTTGGCATAAGAGGAAAGATTATCATCATTAATTGCCAGATAATAATTTCTTGAATAACTCAATCTGTAAATAATACTTTCTACCTTATTGATTTTATTCAGTAAAATCTTGTCATTTGTGTTTGATCATGCATAATTATGGGGGGATAAATTTAGATAATTAAAGGAAAAAGTCCAACGATAAATTAAAATGGAACATGGGGTAGAATTCAATTTCATCAATCGTGCATGTAAAAAATAGAATAAAGATGTAACTTGGGATCAGATGAGTAAAATTATTCTCATAGAAAATGAATACATAATGGATAGTAAATTTATGGTAAAAGATGCTTCAATTGAACAATCCTTTTGTATGGACCAGATAGGAGGAACTGATTACGTGCTCAAAATAAAATGCTAAAAAACTGAAGTCAACAAGGTTGCCTGTGTAAACTATTGAAAAGAAAAACAAAAGATTTTTCAAGTGCTTATTTGCATGGTATAGTACAATATCGAAGTGTGTGATAGCATGCTTAATAATTCAAATATCCCCACTTCTTATTCACAAAATAGAAAATCTCATTTTTACCCTTAGAAAAAAGTATATAAACTTTAATTGATAAAAGAAGAAAGAAATAAATAGTATTTTTTTTCCGAAGACAATTGAAGTATCAGAAAATAATTAAAGTAAATAATATGTTTTTAAAATATTTAAAATATATAATAATTATAATAAATTTATTAGATAAATAATTTATTTACGTATTGCAGATATGACATTTACTTAATAAATCTTTTGTTTATCTAATGAAATTATTATATACTTCAAACATTTTTAAAACTTTATTAATTATAATTGTTTTTGTATTAACATTTTACAAGGATTACAAGCAAAAAAAAAAACAAAAAAAAAACCCTCAATTGGTATCTAGTCCTGTAAATTCGGGCAGACCGGTCTGGCCAGGCCTGGACCTAAAGGGCGGAGAAGGAAAATCGAGCCGGGCCCAGCCCGATCAATTGGCAGGCCAGGTTGGCTTGTTTGAACTTGAAATTATATCCCGGTCCGGCCTTAATGCTCTACGGGCTTAAATTCGGGTTGGGTAAATAGACTTAAAAAAAAACATTTTGTAAAAGATAAAAAAAACTAAATAAGACAAGATAAGTAAGTAATTGTAAAATCTTCAATCTTCATAAATGAAAAGGAATGCAATATTATTATTACATAATTAGACTTTAAGTACTTAATAATTAAAAAAAGGCCTAGTTGCCTACACTACTTGCATCAGGAAAAATATAAATTACTATATATTTGAAATGATTTAGAATACAAAATTTATAAACACATCGATATAATATGTTGTAAAAAAAAAAAGGCAGGTTGATAGGTCAGGCTTCGGGCGGCCCGATTGAGCAGGCTAAACGGGCAAGTCGAGCCGAGCTCAAAACTTAGGCTCAACCCAGCCCTAATGATTGCTCCAGGCTGAGGACGGGCCCGACATGTAACAAGCCGGACCGGGCCCCCCTAGGGCCAAAATTGTTGGCTATGAGTTGGCTCGCTTAACCCGGTCCATATTTACACCTCTATTGGTACCCCACTATAAAAATCCTCCCCAATTTGATATAACCCACACCCCTCTCCACCACACCCCCCCCAAAAAAAAATCATGTTGTATTTTCTAAGAATAATCTTCTAATACGCTTACCAATTAAAACACAAAAAAGTCAATTTAAAAAAAATCATATTATATTTTCTAATAATAATCTTCTAATTACTAATATACTAAAGGAGACGGGGTTTTTACTATGTTTTCTATAGTAAAAGGATGATTTTGCCCTTCCCTCATGTGCCATTCTACCGGCTACAGTGAACGGATGCTTTTACCCTCTCTTTTTTCCCTGCCAGTTGGCTTACCCACAGTGAATGGACGTTTTTGTCCTTGTATCACTATGAATATGAGTTTGCCCTCATTTGTTTGCCTACCGGTTCCTCCCTCCATAGTGGGTGGATGCTTTTGGCCTCCAAACCCTAATCTTCATTTCTCTTTTTTGCTTCTGCCGCTTATACTCCCCTCTCATTTTCTCTCTCTACTATTGATATTCTAACTCTCTCTCTCTACCGCTCTCTCTCTTTCTCTTTCCTTATTCTTCAGATTCTTGGCCTCCAAACTCTAATCTTCCCTTCTCTTTCTTGCTTCTGCCGCTCATACTCCTCTCCCATTTTCTCTCTCTACTGTTGATGTTCTAACTCTTTTTCTTTCTTTCCTTATTCTTCGGATTTTTGGCCTTTAAACCCTAGATTTTTTTTTTTTTTCATGTTGCTGGGTTTTTGTGTTGAAGGTTTAGATTTTGATTTTTGCTATGTTGTTTTCTTCTTCATTGCTGCATCCAGTTTTTTTTTCCCTTTTGTTATTTTTTAACTCACTGTTGATTTTCTCTCATGGGTTTTCTCTTCTTTCTTTTTTCCGATCGGTGAGTTCTGATTTTTGTTTTTTTTTTTTTGTTCTCTCTGATCCTTAATTTTTTTTTTTGTTAGTCCATTTTTTTTTTGTGTTGATGTTGTTGGGTTTTTGTATTGAACCTTTAGATGGGTTTTTGTGTTAAAGATTTTGATTTTGATTTTTGTTCTGTTATTTTGTTTTTCATTACTGTTTCCCGTTTTTTTTTTCCATTTTATTATTTTTTAACTTACTGTTGATTTTCATCCTCGGTTTTCTCTTCTTTCTTTTTTCCGAATGATCAGTTTTGATTTTTGGGTTTTTTTTTTGTTGTGTCCGAACCCTAAATTTTAATTTTTGAATTCTTTTGGTTGATTTTTTTTGTTGGGATTTTATATTGTTATTATTGTTGTGTTTTTTTTAATTGTTGTTTTCGTTTCTTTTTTTTTTTCCCCTTTTTTGTTGGTCCTTTTGTTATTTTTTAACTCATTATTCATTGCTTCTCTTGGGTCTTCTCTCTTCTCCTTTCTCTGAACCCTAATTTTTTTTTTTTTGATCTATTTTATGAGTTTTTGGCTAGTTTTTGGAAACAAATGCAGAGTAAAAAACTTAAAGAAAAGATGGGTATGTCTTTTTTTAATTTATTTTGGTACTATTTTTTTTAATAATGATATTTGATTTTTACTAATTTGTTTTTGCAGATTGTAATAATGATGGTGGCAAAATAGAGGAATGCAAGTATTGAGTGGACGATTGAGGACTCTTTTTTTGTTATGTTTATATCTTTGTATTTCTTCTCTTTTTTCTCCCGAGTAATATTTTATTGATTTTGTTTGCAAATTTTATCTCTATATTTTGTATGTTGATGATTTTCTGCTATATTTAGGATTTGCTGTTCCGTTTTTATTTCATGGGTTTTTTTCGTTAATTTTTTTTTATGTGGTTTGATTTTGTTATAAATAGGTTATTTTTTTGTAATGGTTGATTTTGACTAGTTTAGTGTTTGTGTGGTACTTTATTATCATCATTCTTTAGTTTGTTGTATCTAATCCGTGAGATAAAATATCTGTTTAGTAAGTGTATTGTATCATTTAATTAGATTTGAATGGATTATTAGACTTTTCTACTATTTAGTTTTCTAGCTGTAACCACATTAGGTGATTTATCCTTGGCATTTAATGCTTCTAAGTTGTCCTTTTTTTTGTTGTAATTATGTTACTTGCTATAATTCTGTGGTTTATTGTCTCATGATTACTTTGACTGAGATTTTTTACGGACGTAGCTTTATCATAATGGATCTAATTTGGTTAAAATCTCTTATCTCTTATCTGTTGTGTGTGTAAAAAGATTTTTTGTTTTCTATTGCACCGACTCTTTTTAAGAAAAATTTTTGCTATTATCCTGTTTAGTCGACTTTCTCTTATAAATAAACTCTCTCTTCATTTATTACTTTATTGTCACCCTTTACCATTAATGCTTCTGTAAAACCCTCTTAACTACTCTGGTTTGAACCTTCATTCATTTCTGTTCAAACGTGTTTTTTTATCCGGGTATTATTCTTATTTAAAGCTCTTAATCAGTATTAATTATTATTTTCATTTTGTTTACTCTTAATGGTTCTCGGTATTCTCTTATACTATTTCAACATATTTATTATTATGATGATGATATTGTAAAGAGATTCAATTTTTTTTATTGTGTTCTGCTTCTTTTCTCTGTTTCTGGTTTCTTTTTTTTTTTTTTTTTGTTCCGACAGTATACACAGTTCTTTTTCTCTTATTTGTGGATGTTTTGTGAATATTATTGTTATTATAAATTAGATGATTATGTTGTATAATTTGACAATTTTTTATGACTATGGTAATTCTTTGGGATTTTAAGTTCATTTCTAATTATATTTTGCCTTATAATTATGTTGAATCAGTTTTTATTTTTATATCATTTATAAAATTTTACAATTTATTTATTTATATGGCGTTATTCTATTATTATTGTTGTGGTAACTTTACTGTTTTGTATTTTTTTTTCCCCTTTCCCCTGTTGTTGTCTTCGTCTATTGTTGTTGTAGATATTCTTGATGAGAACTTTTAAATTAAAATTTTTCCATGCTATGATGATCTCTATTCAAACATATAATAATACATATACTAGATTTATTATTTAATTTGGTATATGTTATTGAATATGATATCATTGATAACATATATTGCATAACTGTTAGATACTATTTGGCCATATTTACTGTTGTGGTGGATATTTGGGATGTATTAGTTTTGTTTTTGTCACAACATAACAGTACTAATTATGTTACTATTTTTATATTATTGTAATATTTCTTTTTTTTTTTTAATATGTTCCCCTTTTTTCCTTTTTTTCCCATTTTCTTTCTGTATTCCCTGGAAACATTTATAACTTTTTTTTTTAAACACATTCCCAGACATTACACTTGATAGATGTGAGAGATGATGTTAAATTGTATTTTAGTTATTGTTTAATAGATATTCTTAATAATATAAAAGATCTGAACATCTTATAAAATATTTAATAAAAATTTTTATAATATTTTTTAAAGTATATATTTATATGTTATGTTATTTATTTAAATTAGTGTATGTAATTAAGTATAATGCAGGTTTAAGTTTGTGTTTTTTCAATTTTTGCTTTCTTTTTTGTTTTATAATTTTTTTCCCTTTTAATTTTTATTGGCCGGGATTTTTTTTTTTTTTTGCATTACATTGTTGTAATATTTAAGTTTACTGAAATAATTTCTGTATTTAAATGTTTTTATAACTGGAAATTATTCTAATATTAGTTGTATGGTTTAATTTCTTTTATCATGTAATCCTGTAGTGTAACAACAGATTTTTATGTCATATACATTTTTATTTTCTTTGGATTTAAATTGGACAAATTAATTGGTGATAATGAATAAAGATAACTTAATTTATTTATTATTTGATTTAATAAATGCAAGCTTTTATTGAAGAAAAAAATGCATAGAAAAAAAAGGGGTAGTACATAACATGTTGATGAATTAGAAATTTTTATTATTCCATCTTAAATTTTTTATTCAGTATAGATTCTTATTTTGTTTAAAAACATAACCGATCATAATGAATAAAAATAACTTATTTATTATTTAATTTAAGAAATGTAGATTTCCATTAAAAAAAACTTAAAAAAATATATTAAAAAATAACATTTTGATTAATTATTATGTAATAAAAATAGATAAAATTGAACTAATAAAAATTTTAGATGTCCGTACGGACAGGGGGCAAGAGAACGGAGGGAGAGAGAGAGAATAATAAGTTGATGGTTACAATTGTTAACAAAGTCAAATATTATATATATATATATATATATATATATATATAAGTAAATCAACCTATTGTTGAACTAATAAATATAATCTTTTAGAAAAATAATATAACATATGCCTTAAAAAAACAAAACTTAAATAAATTAAATTATAAAATGAAAAACAATATTTTCTTCAATTATTTTTAATTATGTAAAATAAAACTACATAAATAAAAAATATATATAAGATCGACAAAATGTTAAATTGAAAAAAATTTAGAAGTGAATAAAAAAACAAATTAACATAATTAAAAATTTTGTTTAACTAATAAATACAATTTTTTAATAAAATGATATCACATATATCTAAACAAAATTTAAACAAACTAAACTATAAAATTAAAAACAATATTTTCTTCAATTATTTTTAACTATGATTAGATTATTTTATAGTCTAGAATAATATTTAATATTATTTGGTTATTACTGTTTCACTTTTTTTAGTAACTAAAATTCATAATCTTTTTTTTCCTTTTTTTATATGTATGATATTTATCTTTTAACAATATTTCATAATGTTGATTTTATATTTTATATTAAAGAAAACAAAGTTAAGAAGAATGAAAAGAAAAACTCATAAAGATACCAATGATTCAAAACATTCAAAATGTCAGAAAAAAATGAAATTATACAAATAATAATGAAGCATCCACATCAACAAATGTATATTTTTCAAACAATCAGTTTGAAGAATTAAATACAGAGATTATTACTGATTTCTGAACTAGATTTATTCAATTATCTTCAATTTATGACACTGATGAAGGGACATCAAACCCATCTTCGGGGGATTATAATTTACCGTCAATTCAAAAAAGTAATTTCTTCATCTTAAATTCTTTCTTTATTTTTTTTATAGAATTATAAATTTGAAGAAAATTTTTTTTACTAATATTTCTTTTTTGTTTTCTTTTTTACATGAATTTTTTTACTCAGATTTAAATATGAATATATTGATATTGGATATTATAATTGTGTTTGTCAATATCGTTGAGTATTATTTTAGAAAAATGAATAAACACAAAATACATGTCTACCAAAATTTTTTTTTATGTTGTCAAAATGGAAAAATTATGATATCTTTAAAGAAAAAAACACTACCATTTTTAAATGAATTATTACATTATTAGATTATTACGAAGGACTTTTAAGTGCAAATTTCAGGAAAAATATTATAATTTATAAATCTATATTTGCTTTTACTTTATTCGAAGTAAATATTCAATCAGATATTAATAATTCATTAGGACCATATATTTTTAAGATTAGTAGACAAATTCACCACCTAATTGGATCTTTACTTTCAATTAATAATAATTCTCTAAAATTCGCACAATCATATATTTATGATAAAGAAAATGAAATTGAAAATAGAATCGCAACATTTTCAAATACTAATAATTTAAATAATTTAAATGAGATTGTTGTTCAAATATTAATTATAATGTTAGATGAAACAAATAAATTAGTTCAATTTTTTAGAAGCGTCAGAGATATTTATAAAAACAATCAAATATCATGAATGAATTAAGATAAATTGGAAGACGATAAGGAGATACTACATAATATGATCTTCTAACTTCAACAAATATAGGTGGTTTAATTGTTGGAGATTTTGATTTATGTGAGAAAAGTATGTATATTATTATTCATAGTCAGACTAGAGAATTACAAAGAATCAATAAATTTCACCCATCTTATATGGCATTGCAGTATCTATTGTTATTTCCTTATGGAGAAGATGGCTATAGAATTAATATAAAATGGAATCTAAATTTTATTGGTAGATAACTATGTAAAAATCGAATATCAATTAGATAATTTTATGCTTTTCAACTTAACAATGATTACATGATAGAAATACATTTTTAGAGTTGGATGTCTTTTCCAACAATATATTGTAGATAATTATGCTTCTATTGAAGAAGATCATTTAGATTATATTAGACAAAATCAAAATAATTTAAGATCCGAAATTTACAATGGTATCCAAGATGCTATAATAAGAGGTGATACAGACACAGAAACTATAAGGAAAAGAATTATTTTATCATCATCTTACACAGGGAGTCTAAGATATATGATTCAGAATTATCAAGATGCGATGGCTATTTATAGACATTATAAAAATCCTGATATATTTTTAACATTTACATGTAATCTCAAATAGCCAGAAATCAAGAGAAGTCTAAATATAATCCCAGGACAAAAATATGAAAACATACAAGATATTATAAGTATAATATTTAAAATAAAATTAGATCATTTGTTAAATACAATAAAATCAGGTGATATTTTTGGCGTTATAAAAGCAAGTGAGTTGATTTATTCAAAAAAAAAAAATAAACTATCAATTATTATTATAATACTCTATTTTAATAAATTAAAAAAACTAACATTATTATTATGTTTCTATTTTTTCTTTTTTGTTGCCTTTTTTTTTCTTTCTTAGATCTATACGTGGTGGAGTTTCAAAAACATAGTTTGCCTCATTGTCATATGTTATTTTAGTTATATCCTGAATATAAATATCACAATGATACACAAATAGACAAATATATTTCTGCTAAAATTCCAGATCCAATAAAAGATCCTTTAGGTTATAAAATTATAACTGAATATATGATACATGGACCATGTGGATATGTAAAAACAAATGCACCATGTATGAAAAACTCTAAATGTTCCAAAAAATTTCCAAAACAGATAAAAAATAAAACAACTATAGAAGAAAATGGTTTTTTCCTTTATCGTAGTAGAGATACAAAATTTAATGTTATGAAATAAGGAATTAAACTTCATAATAAATATGTTGTTCCATATAATCGAACATTATGCTTAAAATATAGTGCTCATATTAATGTTGAAATATGTTCACAATCTATGTTAATTAAATATTTATTCAAATATTTAACAAAAGATTAAGATAGAATACGAGTTGTTATTTAAGATAATGTTATCACTAAAAATAATGCAAAAAACAAATTACAAAAAAGTCAATAAAAGAAAAGCTTATCTTAACTACCGATATATCACACCTTATGAAGCAATTTAGAGAATATTTAAATATTCAATCTATCATAAAAATCCAGCTGTTCAACGACTTTCTATTTATTTACCAAACATGCAAAATATCACGTTTAATAAAATCAACAACTTCAAAAAATAATACGTCAACCACATATTCAAAAAACAACATTAACAGAATGGACGGAAATTTGTAAAACTAATAAAGATGCACAACAACTTACTTATACAAAATTTCCAACGAAATGGGTGTGAAATAAGAAAAATAAAATCTGGACTTATCGACCAAATTATCATGCTATAGGAAGAACATTTTATATTTATCCAAGTTCTGATAAGTTATATTATTTAAAATTATTATTGAATCATCAAAAGGTGCAACAAGTTATGAATCACTTCGAATTATGAATAATATTATTTATCTTACAAATCAAACAGCTTGCTATGCATTAGGTTTATTAGGAGATGATAAACAATGAGACGAATCAATAAAAGAAGCATTATTTGGTCAATATCTGTTCAACTTCGACAATTTTTTATCAGTATATTGTTATTTTGTAATATTTCTGATCTAATAAAATTTCTTGAAAAACATTAAAAACTTATGTGTGAAGATATTTTATACAAAGTGAGACAATTATTTAATAGCCCAAATTTTGAAATCCCGGAAAACGAATTATATAATTTCATATTATATGAATTAGAGAATTTATTAAATTTAAATTCATTTTTTTTATCACATTATAATCTTCCACTTCCGACTGGATTATTAATTGAAGATTTAAATAATAATCTTTTAAGAGAAAAACTCAATTATAATATATATAAATTAAAAGAAGAAAATATCAATTTAGTACAAAATTTGAATTAAGAACAATATTTTATTTATAATGAAATTTTAGACGCGATTAAAAACAAACATAATAATTTATTTTTTACATATGGTTATGCGGGTACAGGAAAAACATACTTATGGAATACTATTATCAGTAAAATTAGATCAAATGATAAAATAATATTAGCTGTAGTATCATCTGGAATAACATCATTATTGTTACCAAAATGTCAAACTGCACATTCGAGATTTCATATACATCTTTCAATCGATGAATTCTCAACTTGTCAAATTAAAAAATCTACTCAATTAGTGAAATTAATAGAAAAAGCTACATTGATTTTATGGGATAAAGCACCTATGACTAATAAATATTACTTTGAAGCTTTAGATAAAACAATGCAAGACTTAAAAAATAATTTTGATTGTCCTTTTGGAAGAATGACAATTATATTAGGTGGTGATTTCAAACAAATAACACATGTTGTCCCAAATGTTACAAAAGAAAATATTATTGTTGTAATTATAAATAATTCTTATCTTTGGCTATATTTTCGTATACTTACTTTAACAGAAAACATGCGATTAAAAAGAAATAATTATTGTATTGAAGAACAAATAGAAAATACTAATTTTTTAAAATAGATTTTAAATATTGGTGATAGAACAGCAAATGGAATAAAAGATCTAGAAAACGAAGATGTTACTTGGATTAAGACACCTGAAAAATATTTGATACAATATAATATAAATTATATTGAATTTATTTCTATCACAATATATGATAATTTTCATAATAATTTCCAAAGTATTGATTATCTAAAACAACATGTAATTATTACACCTACAAATAAGACAACTGATAAAATAAATATATATTATCTTTGGTACCTATAGATACAAAAGTTTATTATAGTTGTGACACTATTCTTTCATCATCCGGAAATTTTGAAGAATTAGATCTCTTTATATCCTCCTGAATTTTTACGTACTCTTAACTTGAATTGTTTATCTCCACATGAATTAAAACTAAATATTGAAATTCTTGTTACGTTAATACGAAATCTTAATCAATCAATGGGTTTATTTAATGGTACTAGAATGATTATTATATAATTAACAAATAGAATTGTCGATTGACGCATAATTAATTCCAATGATATAAATGAAAAATTTTATATACCTAAAATAGGAATTACAAAGCATGAATCAAAATTGCCTTTTTTTTAAAAAGAAGACAATTTCCTTTAAAAATTTGTTATGCAATGACAATAAATAAAAGTTAAAGCCAATTTCTAAAAAAAGTCTGATTATATTTAGAAGATAAAATTTTTAGTCACGGATAATTATATGTTGCTCTATCCAGAGTGACTTCACCAAAAGATTTATATATTTTAATACATGATTCAATTAACAAATATCTAAATCATATTAAAAACATTGTTTACAAAGAAATAATGCACAATATTCATCAAAGATAACAAATTTATGTGAAAAATGATATAATATTAATCATGTTTTAATTTATTTTACCACAAAATAATATTTGCAGTTTTTAAAATTTAATACATATATTTATATATATATATATTTATATATATATATTCTTGTCATTTATAGAAAATGTTCAGTCCAATACGAGTACTAAAGCCAGGAGAGATGCATCAGACTATATGTGCTCGAGTGTGTCAACTATAGAGGAACACATACTAAAAGACTGGACAATTAATAAGCTTTGACTGCTTATTAGTTGACTAATAGGTAACTCAATTTATTTCTTATAAATATTACTAATAAAATGCATCTCAAGTTATTATTTAGTATATAAATAATAATAATAATATATAAATATATATATTTTTAATATATGATGAAGCAATACACGGTTTTATTCGTGCGAAAGATGCTGAATTCATAATGAATGAAATACAAGTAGGCAATATATATGAAATCAATAACTTCTTTATCACGAACAACAAACAGAGGTATAACATTATTCCTCACGTAACAATGTTGCAGTTCACAAGATCCACAGTTTTTAAAATTGTTGAGAAAGACATACCAGAAATACCTCAACATAAATTTAATTTTGTGAAGTTCAATTAATTAACATCAAAAATCGACATCAATGATCTTCTGTCAGGTAAACTATATATGATATTCATATTTGTTAATTTATAATTAATAATTAATAAATTAGTTATATAAAAATTAATAAATAATAACTTCTTACTTATTATGTTGTGCTAGATGTGATTGTTCATGTTATCTCAGTTAATGATATAGAAGAATCCATTATAAATGACAGATCAGTAAAAAGATGAAGTTTAGTTATTCAAAATATCAGGTAACTACAAATAATATATTATTAAAAATATATTTTTAAAAATCTCATAATTTATTACTAATAAAATATTTATTTGTATTTATTTTATTCAATAAAGAAGAAACACTTAATGTTATTCTCTAGGGAGAAATTGGAGAAAACTTTGATGAAAATGTAATTCAAACAATATCTAAACTAGTCATGATAGTATTTTCAGTAATGGCGGCTAAAAAAATAATAACTTCATTTAATATATTAATTTTTTATAGATTCAGCCATTTTATTCAAGTAATTGATTTTATTGCTGGATCAACAAAAAAACCATTACCATTAGAGGAATAAAAGACTGTGAACTGAACCACAATCACAGTACTTCAAGCTCTAGATCCATATCAAAATCAGGTAAATATTTAATTATTATGTATAAAATATAAAATATAAAATATAATTTAGTTAATATTATTAATATTAATTTATCCAACATGAGATAAAATTCACTGTTAAAGCGACAATTACTAAACTTGATACTCGACAAGATTGGTTCTACAATGCCTATCTAAGGTATTACAGACAAATAAAACAATCAGGAACGTCATGGTGGTGTGACAATCATAGATATCTAACTACAATGCCAATCACTAGGTAATATACTTTATCTCTATCATAAAAAATAAAACATATATAAATACCCAAGTGATTAAATATTAAATAAATATTAAATCTTTTCAACATGTACACAATTAATACATGAATCGAAGACGACACTGGAGGGATGAACATTATCATGTTTGGAAAAACTGTGCAGTTATTAATAAATAAACCTTGTTCTATACTGATGACCCAAGAACGATACACTGATCCAACTGTTATCCCTCCTATCTTGAACTAACTGAAAGACATATAAAAAATATTTGTTATCCAATTTCGTAGCAGAGGTGCTTTTATCGATGTAATTATTATAAAAACTTTTGATGATGATGTGCAACTAATGTTATTGCATGCACTGATAACTAAGCCTTATGAAGAAATTCCACCATCGGTAATCTCTTTTGACCAAGAGACATCCCGGCTAGGAGGCAAAAAGACAGCAAAAAAACAGCGTACTTTTATCGAATCCATTATTGAAGAAGTAGAATCAAGGTATATTGTTATTTATATTTTATTTTAAATTTTTAAATTTTCTTATTTAACATATATATTTATATATCACAAATTATTACCTAATTAAATATATTATTATTTTAATCCTCCGCATCAACCTTCTCTGTTGCAACTTCAAATTGTATCTTCCATTAAAAAAAAAGAAAATAGACTGGGTAATGTCGTTTTTTTATGCATAATTACACATTAAATTAACAAATTAATTTTAATTTTATATTAACCATAGACATTACTTTACTAATATATAAAAATGTTTTTATTATGACAGATCGGAAAAGAAAATGAAGAAAGTTAAATATGAATGACATCAGTCAATTACGTGGGGAAAAATTTTACATTTGAGAACTTTATATATGTATAAATATAGATATATATCCATACATATATATAACTCTGACATCTTAATATAAATTTGAATATATAAAAAAAAAACAAACTAAATCCTTAAATTTATTTTAATTATATTATCTTCCTTAGTCAACTATTTTTAATATGATTATTTATTTTTTCCCCTACCGTACATGTATTAACCTTGTATGCTTACTAATCAAAACACAAAAAAGTCATTTTCAAAAAAAAAAAACAAAAAAACAAAAAAACAAAAAACAAAACAAAACAAAAAAATCTTTGTTAAAGCAAATATAATATCAGAATTAAGTAATGGCATCCCCAACGACAAAAAGACTTTTTTGACATAAATTTACTTCTCTTCACGACGACGTGCCCTCTTGCTCTGGTCTGGTGTGCCGACTAGATTTGAAGGGGGGGCAAAAAAAAAAAAAAAAAGATAAAGAAAAGAGAATGGAGGAGAGAGAGTGGGGGGAGTACGAGCGGAGAGTGGTGGAGACGGTGAAGTGGTGCGAGGATCGGAAGGGAAGCCCTCTGGTCTGGGCCATGGAGGTCGGCAAATTGGCCTCCCGTGTTCCCAGCCCCGAGCTTGCTCAGGTCTTGGTCTCCCACCTCTGTTTTCTCCACAATCGCCCTTCTCTCTGGAAGTTTCTCGAACAATCCCTCTCCTCCGGCCTCCTCTTTCCTCTCCAAGTCCTCTCTCTCCTCTCCTCCAGGTCTTAGACTTCTCTCTCTCTCTCTCTCTATGTATATATGTGTGTGTGTATGTATGTATATGATTAAAGTTGAGTTTATTTTGGTTTTCTTGTTTACTTGACAGGGTAATTGCCAATCGATGGTCTCAACCAGAGGCGTATAATCTTTACCTAGAACTTCTGAGCCGATATGGGCTTTCTTTTACTCCACTGCCACCACATGCCTCCATAGAAAAGTTTGTTTCTTCATCCTTGCGCTTACATTTATATATATATATATATATATATATATATGTATATAGATTAATCTATTTACACATATACAGTGACGAAGCCAAGAGTTAGTGTCAGGGGGCTAATTTTAAATGAACTTAAATGCAATCTTAAGCCGTTAATTGTTTGATAGGAAAATAGAAGATATTTTTCTGGTGTAATTGTTAATGTTAATGCTAAGTTTAGTTTCAAAAAAAGGAAAAAACAAAAAAGAGTTAAAATAATGTATTTGATGATGCTCTAATTGTTTAGGGCGGGGGGACTAAAAAGAAGAAAGAGGGCTTCGGGGGTTTATATGTGAATTCATATATAAATATGTGGGCTAAAAAGGAAAAAGGAAAAAGGAAAAAGGAAAAAGTTTTGTTTTGTGTTGGGGGGGGGGGGGGGGGGTGGGGCTTGAGCTCCCCCGGACCTCTTTAGCTTCGTCCTTGTGTGTGTGTATATATTTATTTATTTCTCTGTTTATTTGTTTTCTTAGGCTTTTGTTTCTCCAAGTTTAACTTTTTGTATATCTTTGATTGGACTAGTGGGTTTAAATTATGATATATATGGTCATTTCTTTAGGGAGTAATATGCTTCCAATTATCTGTTTGGAATGATGAGATAACTAGAATGATTGGTGTTGTGTTATTTATTTAATCCGAACAAGTGAAAACAATGCTTGGCAAGCAAGTCACTGGACTAAGCCTAAGTTGTTAGGAGGTGGGCCAACATTAGTTTTGTATTCAAACACTCCTCTTGTGTGGGGGCCAACCTTAGTTTTATATTCAAACACTCCTGCTCTCATGTGGGGGAAGTATTAATTGGAAGACCCAATACATGTATATTATAATCCCTAAAAATATTAAAGGATCATTGCGGATAATTTTGGGGAGTGTAATTATGGGGGTTCGAATTGAGGACTTCTTGCTATGATACCATGTTTGTTAGAACGTGGGCCAAAGTTAGTTTTACTAACTATTGTTTTTCTTTATGACAGGATAATAAGATCTGTTGATCATGCCCTTCAACTCTCTCAAACGTATGATGTTCCTACCCTGGAGCTTGGGCATGTATTCGTGTTGTTCTTTTTCAGCATTGTTGTAGGTTTGATTGATAGCATATTAGATGATTGGGGAGTACAAAAGTCGTCTTTGGATGTATCAAGTTTAGCATTTGTAAGTACTGACCACGATGATATGGACATAGATTCCACAGAAAGTCATAATTTGGGAAGAAAAGAACATCGTGGTGAGATGAGGAGCAGGAATTCTTTAAAGGCCTTGGAGGTGCTGGGAAAACTATTAGAAGGCCGAAAAGCTGTACTACTACTTCGTCTTGTTCACTTCAACATGTACGCCTGCAATTCCTCATATCATATGCATCATTTATGCCTCTTTCTGTTTTATTTTATTTGCAAATAGGCACTTGATTTCTCGTTGCTTTCACTAATCTTTATGGCTTGCAGTGGTAAGACAACTGCAACGCACTCTAATTTTTCATGCCCCAAAATAAGGAAGGCTGTGCATGCAAATTTAGGATTTAACAAATATCATAGATGTGTTCTGAGGTTGAATTATGCTAACCACTCGTAGTATTGTATCAACTTTACTCTTACGTTAAAAAATCTTGTAACCCATGTGAGATATAACTTATAACTATTTGCCTTTGTTCTTTTAAAGGGAATGAAGCTTGCATATTCCTCAAATTTGGTACCCTGTTTTTGACACACTTTTCAAACTTTTTTCTACTGTATTTTCTCCCCAAAAAAATATAAATGTACTGTTTGAATTGTGGGTCTTACATATGATCCGAATGGAGTTATATTACAGTTCTCATGAGACTTTTCGATCAGGCCCACGCTTGAGTTTGGGTATGCATAAAATGTATTTGGATATCCATCAGAGCATTGATTGACAAATATTTTCCTGTATCTTCTTTTTCTAGGCCAGAAAAGTTCAATGGTCTCCTGCATAGGCTAGAGCTTCTTAAAGCCCATAGGTTGGCGTCCTCGGATTTGAAGCCTGCAATGCAATTATTGGAAAGATTTTTGGCCAACATCCAAAGAGTTGTTGATTATGAACTCCAGTTAGACAAGCGCCAGCTTATTGGAACACTTGTTGTCAATGAATCATTCAAAACAGTTTCTCTTGGCAATTTTAAATCTTGTCATTCTGCTTGCTGGATTTCTCTAGATATTTACCTGGAACATATAATTGATGGAAGACGTCTTCCAATTAAATCAGCTATTAATGTGATTTCAGGTAAACGTTTCAATAGTGATGAATTTATTTCTTGCTCGCTTCTGTCCATGGTTGTACAATTGTTTGTTTAAACAAGGGAAATATGGGAAGAAACTACTACATTTTTTAATTAATTAATTTATTTCCGATTTCGCTGACCTAAATGCAGAGGCATGTGTAACACTCCAAACAATTAACCGGACAACATGGCAAGAAACCTTCCTTGCTCTCTGGCTTTCAGCCCTTCGGCTTGTTCAACGAGTTGAGATTGCTCTACTTTAGCTTTTTTTCTTGGAAAGAGAAAAAGAAGTACATTGAATTGACGATTACTTGCTTCTCCTTTCTTCCTCTTAGGAGCGCGAACCTCTCGAAGGCCCAATTCCCCACCTTGAGGCTCGTCTCTGCGTCCTTTTGTCTATTGTCCCTTTGGCCATTGCTAAGGTTCTGGAGGATGAGACCCAAATGTTGTCCTCCTTTCATCCAGCAACTATGATGTCTGGACATGAGACTGGTTATGGACAGGGTATGAGTGGGAAGACTCTTCTTCCGAGGAAACAGGGACTAGTTTCCTCGCTCCAGATTCTTGGACAGTTTTCTGCCCTCTTATGCCCTCCTCCGTCAGTTGTTGCTGCTGCTAATATTGCACTTTCGAAAGCTGCTCTATTTGTACAGAGTTCCAGAAACGAAAAAGAACGTGTTGATTATGGAAGTCACGGTCAGGGATTTACAAAATCAGGTCTGTTTTGAACTGTATGGTTTTAGTTTTGATCTTATCTAGTCTTCATGTCACAGGGTCTATCGGTGTAATTATGCAACTAATCCAAACAAGCTTTTCAGGTGGAAACATGAGACACCTTATCGTAGAGGCTTGCATTGCAAGAAGTTTAGTCGACACTTCAGCGTATTTTTGGCCTGGTTATGTGCCTGCATCCGCAATCTCATCATCAGATACATCACCGATTCAAAAGTCTCCTTGGTCAACATTTTTAGAAGGAGCACCTTTGAGTGGATCCTTAATAAATGCCCTTGTGACAACTCCTGCTTCAAGGTATAATTAAAACCCTCCGTACTTCTAACTGTAAACAAGAAATTTGCTACTCATTGATTTTCATTTGTTCTCATTTTCAAGTTTAGCAGAGATAGATAAGATGTATCAGATTGCACTACATGGATCAGCGGTGGAGAAGACAGCTGCAGCGAAAATTCTCTGTGGTGCATCTCTGAGAAGCGGATGGAACATTCAGGTACAATAATGATGTGTTGATATGTATAGTTTCTCGGTGCAAGTTTTTCTTGTTTTCATATCCAAGTGCACAGAAGTGCTTTTTATCCTTGCTTTATCTGTTTCAGAATCACATCAGTTATTTTTATTTTATAGAAAATTATATTTTAATAGCAAAGGAGTAACCGTTTATTTTTTATTTTTTATATTTTTCATATTGGACATTTTGCTTTTATTGCGAAGTTATCTTGCAGCTGACCAATTATTGAGGGTGCTTTACTGCTATCGTGACACTACAGTGTCCTGGTTTCTGCTATGCAATTTTCATGTCTCTTAACTTACATTTATTTGAAAATGCAAGTTTTACATGTCCTTGCTTGTGTTTTGTTTATTTTAGCTTTCTTTTTGTTCTTTGAGGATTTCTCATCCTCGTTTCTTTGTATTTGATTACATTATCAATTTAGTTTTCTTATGAAAAAGATGCAAGATCTAGAATCGTTCCTTCGTTTTATTAACTTTTTTCTTTTACGTTTGAGCTTACTTCATTTACTAATTTCTCCAATATATGGATACACTTACCTAAATGTAGAACACCATTCAATATTTGTCGTTTGGTCATTTCTCCATATTTGAATATTTTATTTATTTATTTATTTTTTACCCAAAAAGCTGTATTCAACTTTGTAGGCGCTAAGACTGATATGATGAGGATTGCTAGCATTATATCAGATTATTACCCAGTACTTCCTCCCTGCCCTGCTGTCACTCTTACAGAATTTGAACATCGGACTCTCCTAGCATATCTTGCACATGTTTCTTGATGCTAAAGGCCATCTCTTAGAAAATATTTTGCATTAGATTCTAGAATTTGTGTCCAATTGTAGAATATATATATTTTTTTCTCTGAATAAATTCAGTTATAGTATGTTTATTACTTTGTGTTGAAATCACCACTCTTAGATTTTACCAAAACTTGATGTTTGTATTTTTGTTTTATAATGTTTCGTTTTGTTTTTTTGTTTTTGGTTAAAAGTCAGTAAGTAATTCCGGATTAGATTTTTAAAGAGGATTTCAACTCTAGTATAGCTTCCGCCCCTCCTTTGAGAAACCCATTGTTAGATTCATATTGTCGCCTGTTTTCTGGCAGGAACATGTGGTGCGCTATGTGGTCAAGCTTCTTTCTCCGCCCGTACCTTCCAATTATAATGGGGAAAGAAGTCACCTGGTTGATTGCATGCCGATGCTGAGTGCAATCCTTTATGGAGCTTCCTCTGTCGATACTGTTCACATACTTACCTTGCACGGTGTGGTAAGCAAAATTAACCTCTTGTTTACATGCGTTTGGTCCATTTAGTTTTAAATACTTCTCCTAGTATTACAGTTTTTTTGTTTCATGCCTTGTGTAAGAAGCAGCCATAATACATACCCATCCCTCACTTTTTGATAAAATGGTGATTTTTTTAATTTTGATGTATCGAGTGATCTTATCTAGTAGTACCTCTGGTATAAGAGATCCATAGACATTCATAGACGTTAAGTTATTCGTTGATACCTATTGATTTTAGAAATGGAATGATGTGTTTCTTCGCTGTTTTTTCCCTTTATTTAATTATTTATTTAATTTTTATTGACCCTTTAGTTTTTCTGAAGCTCAGCAGCTGCAACTATTCTCAATTTCACTAGTTTTCAGAACCCTTTTGTCTATGATTTTTTTTAAAAAAATATTTTTTAATAATTAGAGATAATTGCTGGAGGCATCGATTTTAGTTGTAAGTTATTTATATATTTTGTTTTTTTTGGTATGTGCCTGTTTGCGCGCGTGCTATAAAATAATTCGGGTTAGGATTTTGTTTAGGTTAAGTAAATTGCTCTTTCAGCCCTTTAAACTGTCCTTTTTGCCCTCCTAAAATTTTTTATCTTGGCAATTTAGCCGGCAAAACTTTCTAAGTTGTAGACAAAGAGCTGGATGTATGGGGCCCTTCTGGGAAAATCAATAATTAATTTTCCTTTTAACTGAACAGATTGTCCGTTGGAATTTCAAGTAATGTAATCGTAGTTCATGTAAACTTCCACAATAAATTGCTTTTTCTTGTATTTCCTTGAATGATCTCGGGAATAATTGTAAAAGATGGAAAAACTTAATTTTTGTTTAAACTTTTTAACTTGGAAGGAAGCTGGAATGAGGGATTAGTGCTTGCATAACTTTTCCATCATGGATCGATGAATAAGAGATAAATTTAGTTACCATTATAAACCATGTTCTTAATTTTGCCTCTTCAAATTAGAAAGTAGAAAGAAAATAACTTCAGACGAGTAGTAAAAATCTTTATTAGTCTTTTAGCTGCTGTGGCTCTACTATTAGCCTGTCAGTTTTGATTCTTTCTCATACAATGGTTATTTTCGAGTATTGCTAGTTTTAAGCTTGGTCTCTGGGTGACTGGTGGTTTCAAATTTTTTTTCAATGCAACAGGTCCCTGAGGTTGCTGCTTATTTGATGCCACTTTGTGAGGTCTTTGGTTCGCTTGAACCTACCTTAAGCACCAAGTCAAACAAGGCCGATGATCCCTCTGTTTACATGGTTTTTTCTTTAGCATTTCTCTTTCTTCTTCGTCTGTGGAAGTTCTATAGACCTCCTCTTGAGCAGTGCATGACAGAGCATGCTAGAGCAGTTGGAGTTGAGCTTAGTCTGGAGCATCTGCTGTCATTGCATAATAACCGCACTGTATTTTTTCAGAACGACACAAACAGCAATCCAGATCACATAGAAAATGTCTCTAATAATGCTACATATGTTCATTCCTACCCGAAATTACGATCCTGGTATAGGCAAAACAGATCTTGTATAGCTTCAACACTATCTGTTCTCCCTAGTGAAAGCCCCGTCCATCAACTCGCCAATAAGATCTTAAACATGATATATTTGAAAATGACTAAACGCGGATCTACATTGGGTAACTCTTCAACAACGTCCGGCAGTGGGTCCTCTACCAGTGCCGGAGAAGATGCCTTTCCGAGACCCATACAGGTTCCTGCATGGGAGGTGCTAGAAGCCATTCCTTTTGTTCTCGAGGCAATTTTAACTGCCTGTGCTCATGGAAGGCTTTCCTCTCGGGACTTGACAACAGGTTAGTTTGATTACGCTTTTCTTGCTGGTCATTTTCTTTTTCCCCATCTAGTCTTGCTCCTCCCTAGAGAATAAGTTCCATCAAATTTTTCATCTTCTTTTATTGATATACCTTCTTATGAGGTCTCGAATGGTCGCAGGATTGAGAGATCTTGTTGAATTTCTGCCTGCCTCTCTTGCTGCCATTATTAGTTACTTCTCTGCAGAAATTTCTCGTGGTGTATGGAAATCAGTCTTGATGAATGGAATAGATTGGCCAAGCCCAGCAGCGATACTTCCATTGGTTCAGTCTGAAATAAAAGAAATACTTGCTGCTACTGGTGTTAGTATTCCAAACTATCCCTCTGGTACGTGTTTCCTATTCTTTTCTTTCTTAGTTCCTTGGTTTTCAAGTTTATTACTCCAAAGCTACAAAGGCAGTGTAATTAGTGATAACTCAGCGGGAAAAGGTTATAGAAGAATAATGTATTTGTTGTGCATAGGAAATTGAAACTCCAATAAATACAGTGGAATTAATATTTCAAGAATTGTAAACCATGAAAGCTTTTGTGTCTTGGATCTCTACAACCATAAAATGCTTGATTTTACATATTTTCGATAGGGTAAAATCTGGATGATGTTGTGAGTTACCTAAAAGGTTTGATAGCCAAACTTTTTGTATAACATGTATAGAGCGGTTAGTTTTGATCTTTCCTTGGATACTAATTTTCCTTTTTAACAACTTTCAGATGTTTCGCAAATAATGCTTCCACTGCCAATGGCTGCGCTTGTGAGTTTAACTATTACTTTTAAGCTAGAAAAGAACCTGGACTACATCCATGGCGTTGCTGGACCGGCTTTAGAGAGTTGTGCTTCAAATGGCCCTTGGCCTGGCATTCCTGCTGTAGGCAGTCTTTGGGCCCAAAAGGTCCGGCGCTGGCATTACTTCATCGTTTTTTCGTGCTCTCGCGCTGTGTTCAGACAAAATAAAGAGTGTGTTGACCAACTCCTCAGAAGTTGCTTCAATGCATTTCTTGGATCAGTCCCTGTTTTAACCCCATCGTTGTCCTGTCAAAGTGGAGTGAATGGTCTGCTGGGATCCACTATCGCAGATCGTAATGTTCATCCTATTGTAGCACCTGGATTTCTTTACCTTCGCTCTTGTCGGTTGATACAGGATGTCCTTTACGTCAACGATGTGATTGTCAGACTTGTTGCAGAGTTTGCTCGGAGCTCAGCTCAGAGATGGGAAAGTACAGACAACCCTCGCTTGAAGTCTAGTCAAGCATCACTTTGCCTGGCCACTGTGAAGGCAAGGGAGGTGGGCACACTTGGTGCAAGTCTCATTTGTGTAACGGGTGGGTTTCGGCTGGTACAGGAACTGTACATGGAGACCATCCCAACCTGGTTACTCTCGGGAAAGGAAACGAAATATGGGGAGGTGAGTGCCGTATCTCGTGTTGTTGAAGGATATGCTTTGGCGTATCTCTTGGTTCTTTCGGGCTCTTTTATGTGGAGTTTAGATGACAAACTGCCAAACTGGGTTTTAACTAAAAGAGTACGCATCGTTGGTAACCACATGGACTTTCTGGCTGGGGTATTGGAAGGGAAAATAGCACTGGCTTGTCATCTCACCACTTGGAAAGCTTACATCTCTTGTTTGGTTGGCTTAATGGTGAATTTTGCTCCAGCGTGGATTCAAGAAGTGAAGCTAAAGACCTTGAGAACGTTGGCAAGTGGATTGAGAGGGTGGCATGAGTGCGAGCTCGCTCTTACTCTTCTTGAAAGAGGAGGGGTTGCAGCCATAGGCTCGGCTGCCGAATTGGTAAATGTAATTAGCTAAATTTTGAACTAGGATGCTGAATTCGGTTACTGTTGTTATAAGAGCAGGCCCTACAAGTTCGTACTTTATATTTTTTGGTTGGACTAAATATGTATCTTCCTTTAGTCAGTTGCTTTGTCAAAGTGGTATTTCTGCTTGACCAGTTTTGCGGTTATAGAGTTGCTACTCATTCTTGAAGCTACGAGTCGGAGGTTGAGTCATATTAGGAAGCTTCGAAGTGGGATAAGAATGACTGTCAGGGAATTGAGGCAATGCTGGTGGTATTTATGGGTTATCGGTATGCCTGAACGGCCATACTCCATATTATCACGACTAGCCTGTTAGAATCATAACTGGGGATGGCAACTGTGCAGGTTTTCAGTGGGATAATCTTGTCGCCAACCCGTCTTACAAAGAAAATGTCTCCGTCCCCACACCCTTTTGATTTCTACTTTTGAGCATGGTGAGCCTTTTTCTGATCTAGGAATTTTTTAATTTACTTTTTTCCAGCCTCAAGATTATCTCCTTGAATGCTTCTTATTTTTCGTCCAAAAAAGGTCACTGCATCTTATATATACAAGAAATTGGGATTGGGTATTCACTCTCAAAAAACCAGTTGTGCTTTTTTCTTCTTTTCTTCTATTTTTTTTTTCAGCAGTTTTAATGATATTATTACATGTCTACCGATCAATTTCACCTCCGAATATTATAAGCAACTGAAATTATTCTCGTACCTTCTTCCCCCCCCCCAAAAAAAAAAAAAAAAAAAAAAAAAGGGCCAAGCTGTTGTACTGCTTTTTCGTCATATACTCACATGAAAACGCTAGACCATGCCAATGCCTTGTTACAAAAAATAAATAATTTCATGATTTATTTCTACTTTTTGTCCTCTTTACTATGTTTTAGAACATGGAAAAGTTAATTTTTAATATTAAAAATAAATAAGAAATGAAAATTTTACAATAAATTACGTGAAAAATTCAAGTAAACAAAAATTGCATAACGTCTGCTGGCGACTAGAATTTAGGCACAACTAGAAAATATGCTTAATTTTGTTGCCGTAGAGAAATTGAAATACTGCATTCGTCCTTCTTCCTGGGCCACCACATGGTGGTCCAATCACTTTCATGTGCTATTCTTCGTGTACTTACCAATTAGTATTTTAAAATATTCAGATTTCTTTTAGTTTTATGTACAAGAAACATTTGCAGTGAATGTTCTAAGTTTTTTAGACCGTTTTTCTGCGGGTCGTGCTCTTGTTTTTGACATTTCCATCCTAGACAAAAACAATACGGCACTGAAATCTGTGATGTCTTCTTCATTTTGGCATGAAGAAAGCCCTCCTTGCATTGTTGATTTATTTCGGCCAACCTCCATCAATGAAGTTCTTAAATTTTCATATTTAAAAAAAAAAAACTGTGGCCAAAACTGGTTTTTGATCTTGGATAACGAGTATCGACAAGCTACGGTCTTAATGATATGAACGGATTAAATGCTGAGTATGCCACGAGAATTTAGAAAGAAGAAAAATTGAGGAGTATTATTTTATACTCCGGTGTAGTGACATGAAATATATAGAATCTTTATAAGTACATGGTTTTATCATAAATATGTCAAACATTTTTAAAATATACTATTTACTTTAAATATATATATATATATATATATATATATCTTTTATAAGCTAATGCACAATGGAAGCAAACGAGGTCATAAATCTTAAAGTATTTACGGAAGCCTATAAATCTTAATGCCTCTTTAGTGAAGAGATATTTTCTAAAATTTGAAGTTTCGGAGAAAGCTTTTGTAAGAATAATGCAATAGTTGATTTTAGGGTGGTTAACACAAATGATTCTAAGTAAATGGTAGTTATTTACTAAGGGTCCGTTAGGATCACCATCTCAAACTCACAATTTTCATCACAATTTTTTGTCTTTTTTTTTTTTTTTTTTGAAAAATCAAAAGAATGATAACTAGCTTTTGAAAAGTCAACCAACTCCAATTTAAAATTTTCATCTTCAATTGATGAATCAAATGGAGACTAAATTTACCTTCATACAAAAAAGGGACATTTTTATAACATTACCCTATGAGCTTATCCTACAATCATAGTTTGCTTTCTAACCAAGAAACTTTTATTTTGACAATTTATGTCTCGAATTTATAAATTTACAACAAACCATCTTTATTGGAAACCTGTCAGTTGTCAGTAATTAGACGGTTACCCGCCAATAACGTGGTTACTGATCAGAAACTACAGGAGATCGGTAACCAACTGGTTACTATTTGATAACTTAAACGGATACCAACTAGTAATTATAATTAATATCTAAAATAAATAAATAAATATTTATGATATCTTCTCTGATATTTCTTGTAATTGTTTTTTAACTGCGTGACAAAAATCAATCCGAGCCTTGGTTTTGTGGCATTTATCAAGTGGCCCAATTATGGACTGCATCAAGAGCCCAACTCAATTTTAAGGAGCAGAACAAATCTTTAGCCCATTCCTGAGGTGCAACTTCATCAAACATGTGTAACTCGTTGTAAAGGTGCGACTATGTACGTGTGGACAGACAACGTGAGGAGCAAAACATCATAAATCAGGCATTTGCTCTATTATTATTACTTTTTTTTTTTTTGGTAGGAGGAAGGCAATGATAGCCCTCTCATCGTCGTCCTATTTTAAGCCATACAAGTGAGATTCACTTTCGTGATAATGGTAATAAAAAGATGAGTTTCTAACTCAGTATTTCATAATCATCAACTCAGATTCTACTTAAAATATCATTAATCCAATATATCTACAATCAAAACTAGAACGGACGCCTTACAATTTTGCTCTAGTTATATATATATATATATGTATATATGATGATACGTATGTGAAAAGACATTCATAATTGTCATAGGAAAAAAAAACATTTTAAGAAAAATATTCGGAACACCCTTTATGTTTAGTCCAAGAGGTTGGAGGATTTTTTGTTTTTTTGTTTTTTTTAATCATAGTATGAATTATTATAATCAATAAGCGTATGATACAATAACAGTTTTTATAAGTGGAGAAGATTCCTCCAACTATAATAGCATATCATCTGCATAAGAGTCTAAGCAACCAAAATGACATAATTTAGCTCGTAAAAAAAGATAAGAAGCTAGATATATATGACAATAATGATCCAAACTCGAAGTAAAATGTATGTATAGTTATTTATAGGTTGGATTGGAGTTTTGTAGATTGAAATTGAAATATGCGTTTGATTGAAGTGTGAATTAGATGATATGAGAAAATATTTAGACAAAAAGTAAGTATTTCTAATCTCTCTCTCTCTTTTTATGAGTACATTTTTAATCTCTCCTATTAACTCGTAGTCTATGAAGGATGAGAATTAATTATGTAGCATCTACATTGAGAATACAAGTATTATATTCGTTGTTAGTCTAATGCATGTAATAACAAACTTGCAAAATGAATCTCTTTCAAGTAAGGTCAGGAACAACGAATCTCTTTATAATAAAAAGATTTATTGTTCCTGACCTTACTTCACCTTAATTGTTATTTAAACAAGTAAAGATTATGTCTTGATCCGAGTGGAGATCTAATCTCTCTTACTCATGCAACACAAACATTATTAATAATATATTTTTTTTCCGTAAACAAGTAGAAGAAGGATCTCAATATTATTTAATGCTGTAACAAAAGGTGCCAATTACAAAATTTTTTTGAAGAAAAGAGAGAGAAGAAGAGCACAACCCGTAAATTGTCAAGCATTTTTTTCCCCAGAAATTGTAAAGCATTTACATCTTCAAATTTAAGAATTTGTGTAGTGTTTGTATTTTGAATAGAACTCTAGTAGGGGCGACTTCAATGTTGCCCACTTTTGGGACACAATGATTGAATTGCTCCATTAAGGATTCGAATATACAGAACATTCATGCAAATAGTATCAAAATAATATTAAATTTAGAGTCAAAGCATGAAAATCATAAACGACGAAAGTGTTTACCTTTATATATATCAAGTTAGAATTTTAAATAGACACTGATCAAATAATCGTGTCGGAAACCTCACGATACTCTGGTGTGGTGGATGATCATGATGGTGGGTGGTATTATAACACTTACAATAAGCCACAACTCAATAACCAATGGAAATCGAAAGAGAGAGAGGAGAGAAAAGTTATCAATAAAATTTTTTAACATAATTTGTGATAACCAAAGATGATAGGTCAAGCATACATTTATAGTCTTTTTTCTCCTTTGGCATAAGAGGAAAGATTATTATCATTAGTTGCCAGATAATAATTTCTTGAATAATTCAATCTGTCAATAATACTTTCTACCTTATTGATTTTATTCAGTAAAATCTTGTCATTTATGTTTGATAATGCATAATTATGGGGGGATAAATTTAGATAATTAAAGGAAAAGTCCAACGATAAATTAAATGGAACATGGGGTAGAATTCAATTTCATCAATCGTGCATGTAAAAAGTAAAATAAAGATGTAACTTGGGATCAGATGAGTATAATTATTCTCATAGAAAATGAATACATAATGGATAGTAAATTTATGGTAAAAGATGCTTCAATTGAACAATCCTTTTGTATGGACCAACTGGGAGGAACTGATTACGTGCTCAAAATTAAATGCTAAAAAAAATTAAGTCAACAAGGTTTCCTATGTAAAATATTGAAAAGAAAAACAAAAGATTTTTCAAGTGTTTATTTGCATGGTATAGTACAATATCGAAGTATGTGATAATATGCATAATAATTCAAATATCCCCACTTCTTGTTCACAAAATAGAAAATCTCGTTTTTACCCTTAGAAAAAGTATATAAACTTCAATTGATAAAAGAAGAAAGAAGTCAATAGTATTTTTTTTCCAAAACAATTGAAGTATTAGAAAATAATAAAAAGTAAATAATATGTTTTTAAAATATTTAAAATAATTAACAATAATAATAAATTTATCAGATAAATAATTTATTTACGTATTTTAGACATGGCATTTACTTAATAAATCTTTTGTTTATGTAATGAAATTATTATATACTTCAAACATTTTTAAAACTTTATTATAATAAAAATTTATTTATTATAATTGGTTTTTTTTATAAATAATTTACAAGGATTACAAGCAAAAATAAATAAATAAATAAATAAATAATCCTCAATTGGTACCTAGTCCTTTAAATTCGGACAGTTTGGTCCGGTCCGGTCCAGACTGGACCTAACTGGTAGAGAGGGAAAATCTGATTGGATCCTACCCGATCAATTGACGGGTCAGATTGGCCCATCAAAACTTTGAAATTATAAGCCCGGTCCGGCCTTAATGTTCAGGGCTTAAATTCAGACCGAGTAAATGGGCTTTAAAAAAACATTTTGTGAAAGATAAAATAATTAAATAGGACAAGATAAGTAAGTAATTGTAAAATCTTCAATATTTGTAAATGAAAAAGATTGCAGCATTATTATTACATAACTAGATTTTAAGTACTTAATAATTAAAAAAAAGCCTAGTTGCCTACACTACTCATTAGGAAAAATATAAGTTACTATATATTTGAAATGATTTAGAATACAAAATTTACAAACACATCAATATAATATATTGTAAAAAAAAAAAAAAAAAGTAGGTTGTCGGGTCGGGCTTCGGACTGCCCGATTGAGCAGGCTAAACAGGCAAGTCGGGCCGACTCAAAACTTAGGCCCAACACGACCCTAATGATTGCACCGGGCCGAGGACGGGCCCAACATGTAACGGGCAGGATCAGGCCCCCCTAGGGCCAAAAATTATTTAAAAAAAAAAAAAAAATCTTTGTCAAGCTATTTGCAAATATAATATAAGAATTAAGCAGTGGCATCACCAACTATAAAAAGAATTTCTTCTCTTCACGGCGACGTGCCCTCTGGCTCTGGTCTGGTCTGACCGACTGAGATTTGAAGGAAAAGAGAAAAAAGAAAGAAAAGAAAATGGAAGAGAGAGAGTGGAAGGAGTACGAGCGGAGAGTGGTGGAGACGGTGAAGTGGTGCGAGGATCGGAAGGAAAGCCCTCTGGTCTGGGCCATGGAGGTCGGCAAATTGGCCTCCCGTGTTCCCAGCCCCGAGCTTGCTCAGGTCTTGGTCTCCCACCTCTGTTTCCTCCACAATCGCCCTTCTCTCTGGAAGTTTCTCGAACAATCCCTCTCCTCCGGCCTCCTCTTCCCTCTCCAAGTCCTCTCTCTCCTCTCCTCCAGGTCCAGACTTTTTTGTGTGTGTGTGTTTGTGTGTGTTTGCATGTATATGATTAAAGTTGAGTTTATTTTGGTTTTCTTGTTTACTTGACAGGGTAATTCCCAATCGACGGTCTCAACCAGAGGCGTATAATCTTTATCTAGAACTTCTGAGCCGATATGGGCTTTCTTTTACTCCACTGCCACCACATGCCTCCATAGAAAAGTTTGTTTCTTCATCCTTGACCTTACATATATATATATATTAATCTACATACACATATACAGTGACGAATCCAAGAGTTAGCGTGAGGTGGCTAATTTTAAATGAAGATTTTAAATCCAATCTTAAGCCGTTAATTGTTTGATAGGAAAATAGAAGATATTTTTCTGGTGTAATTGTTAATGTTAATGCTAACTTTAGTTTCAAAAAAAGGAAAAATAAAAAATAAAAAAAGAGTAAAACTAGTGTATTTGATGATGCTCTAATTGCTTAGGGTGGGGGGACTAAAAAGAAGAAAGAGGGGCTTCGGGGGTTTATATGTGAATTCATATATAAATATGTGGGCTAAAAAGGAAAAACGAAAAAGTTTTTTTTTTTTTTTTTTTTTTTTTGGTGGGGGGGGGGGGGGGGGGGGAGGTTGAGCTCCCCTGGACCTCTTTAGCTTCGTCCTTGTATATATATTATTATTTATTTCTCTGTTTATTTGTTTTCTTAGGCTTTTGTTTCTCCAAGTTTATCTTTTTGTATGCCTTTGATTTGACTAGTGGGTTTAAATTATGTTATATATGGTCATTTCTTTAGGGAGTAATATGCTTCCAATTATCTGTTTGGAATGATGAGATAACTAGAATGGTTGGCGTTTTGTTATTTATTTAATCCGAACGAGTGATTACAATGCTTGGCCAGCAAGTCACTGGACTAAGCCTAAGCTATTAGGAGGTGAGCCACATTAGTTTTATATTCAACACTCCAGCTCTCGTTTGGGGGAAGTATTAATTGGAAGACCCAACGCATGTATATTATAATCCCGAAACATAATAAAGGATCATTGTGGATAATTTTGGGGAGTGCAATTATGGGGGTTCGAACTGAGGACTTCTTGCTACAATACCATGTTAGTTAGAAAGTGGACCAATGTTAGTTTTACAAACAATTGTTTTTCTTTATGACAGGATTGTAAGATCTGTTGATCATGCTCTTCAACTCTCTCAAACGTATGATGTTCCTACCCTGGAGCTTGGGCATGTATTCGTGTTGTTCTTTTTCAGTGTTGTCGTAGGTTTGATTGATAGCATATTAGATGATTGGGGAGTACAAAAGTCGTCTTTGGATGTATCAAGTTTAGCATTTGTAAGTACTGACCGCGATGATATGGACATAGATTCCACAGAAAGTTATAATTTGGGAAGAAAAGAACATCGCGGTGAGATAAGGAGCAGAAATTCTTTAAAGGCCTTGGAGGTGCTGGGAAAACTATTAGAAGGCCGAAAAGCTGTACAACTACTTCGTCTTGTTCACTTCAACATGTACGCCTGCAATTCCTCATATCATATGCATCATTTATGCCTCTTTTTGTTTTATTTTAATTTGCAAATAGGCACTTGATTTCTTGTTGCTTTCACTAATCTTTATGGCGTGAGGTTGAATTATGCTAACTACTAGGAGTATTGTATCAACTTTACTTTTACGTTAAAGAAATCTTGTAGCCCATGTGAGATATAACTTAAAACTATTTGCCTTTGTTATTTTGAAGGGAATGAAGCCAGCATATTCCTCGAATTTGGCACCCTGTTTTTGACACACTTTTCAAACTTTTTTCTACTGTGTTTTCTCCCCCCAAAAAAATATAAATTTACTGTTTGAATTGTGGGTTTTGACCTATGATCCAAATGGAGTTTTATTAAAGTTCTTGTGAGACTTTTCGATCATGCCCACGCATGAGTTTTGGTACGCAAGAAATGTATTTGGATATCCATCAGAGCATTGATTGGCAAATATTTTCCTGTATCTTCTTTTTCTAGGCCAGAAAAGTTCAATGGTCTCCTGCATAGACTAGAGCTTCTTAAAGCCCATAGGTTGGCGTCCTCGGATTTGAGGCCCGCAATACAATTATTGGAAAGATTTTCGGCCAACATCCAAAGGGTTGTCGATTATGAACTCCAGTTAGACAAGCACCAGCTTATTGGAACGCTTCTTGTCAATGAATCATTCAAAACAGTTGCTCTTGGCAATTTTAAATCTTGTCATTCTGCTTGCTGGATTTCTCTTGATATTTACCTGGAACATATAATTGATGGAAAGCAACTTCCAATTAAATCAGCTATTGATGTGCTTTCAGGTAAACGTTTCGAGAGTGATGATTTTATTTCTTGCTCACTTTCATCCGTAGTTGTCCAATTGTTTGTTTAAACGAGGGAAATATGGGAAGAAACTACCACATTTTTAATTAATTTATTTATTTCCGATTTCGCTGACCTAAATGCAGAGGCATGTGTAACACTCCAAACAATTAACCAGACAACATGGCAAGAAACCTTCCTTGCTCTCTGGCTTTCAGCCCTTCGGCTTGTTCAACGAGTTGAGATTGCTCTACTTTAGCTTTTTTTCTTGGAAAGAGAAAAAGAAGTACATTGAATTGATGATTACTTGCTTCTCCTTTCTAACTCGTAGGAGCGCGAACCTCTTGAAGGCCCAATTCCCCACCTTGAGGCTCGTCTTTGTGTCCTTTTGTCTATTGTCCCTTTGGCCATTGCTAAGGTTCTGGAGGATGAGACCCAAATGTTGTCCTCCTCTCATCCGGCAACTATGATGTCTGGATATGAGACTGGTTATGCGCAGGGTATGAGTGGGAAGACTCTTTTTCCAAGGAAACATGGATTAGTTTCCTCCCTCCAGGTTCTTGGACAGTTTTCTGCCCTCTTATGCCCTCCTCCATCAGTTGTTGCTGCTGCTAATATTGCACTTTCGAAAGCTGCTCTATTTGTACAGAGTTCCAGAAATGAAAAAGAACGTGTTGATTATGGAAGTCACGGTCAGGGATTTACAAAATCGGGTCTGTTTTGAACTGTATGGTTTTAGTTTTGATCTTATCTAGTCTTCATGTCACAGGTCTATCAGTGTAATTATGCAACTAATCCATATAAGCTTTTCAGGTGGAAACATGAGACACCTTATCGTGGAGGCTTGCATTGCAAGAAGTTTAGTCGACACTTCAGCGTATCTTTGGCCTGGTTATGTGCCTGCATCAGCAATCTCATCAACAGATACATCACCAATTCAAAAGTCTCCTTGGTCAACATTTTTAGAAGGAGCGCCTTTGAGTGGATCCTTAATAAATGCCCTTGTGACAACTCCTGCTTCAAGGTATAATTAAAACCCTCCGTACTTCTAACTGTAAACAAGTGATTTGCTACTCATTGATTTTCTTTTGTTCTCATTTTCAAGTTTAGCAGAGATAGAGAAGATGTATCAGATTGCACTACATGGATCAGAGGTGGAGAAGACAGCTGCAGCGAAAATTCTCTGCGGTGCATCTCTGAGAAGCGGATGGAACATTCAGGTACAATAATGATGTGTTGATATGTATAGTTTCTCGGTGCAAGCTTTTCTTGTTTTCATATCCTTGCTTTATATGTTTCAGAATCTCATCAGGTATTTTTATTCAATGGAAAATTTTATTTTAAAAGTAAAGGAGTAAACCTCTTTTTTTATTGTTTTTTATTTTTTATTTATTTTGGGTGGTATTTCGTTTCCAATGTCGAAGTTATCTTGCAGCTGACCAATTGTAATGAGGGTGCTATATTGCTATCGTGACACTACGATGTCCTGGCTTCTGCTTTGCAATTTTCATGTCTCTTAACTTGTGTTATGAAAAAGATGCAAGATCTAGAATCGTTCCTTCGTTTTAATAACTTTTTTCTTTTACGTTCTCTTACATAATTTGAACTTTGAAATCTCATGACGTATCTTGCTCATGTTTCTTGATGCTAAAGGCCATTTCTTAGAAAATATTTTGCACTGGATTCTACAATTTTGTGTCCAATTTTAGAATTTTTTTTTCCTCTGAATAAATCCAGTTATAGCGTGTTTATTACTTTGTGTTGAAATCACCACACATTAGATTTTACCAAAACTTGATGTTTGTATTTTTGTTTCATTTTGTTTCGTTTTGTTTTTGGTTAAAAGCCAGGAAGTAATTCCGGATTAGATTTTTAAAGAGGATTTCAACTCTAGTATTGCCTTCCGGCCCTCCTTTGAGAAACCCATTGTTAGATTCATAACGTCACCTGTTTTCTGGCAGGAACATGTGGTGCGCTATGTGGTCAAGCTTCTTTCCCCTCCCGTACCTCCCAATTACAATGGAGAAAGAAGTCACCTGGTTGATTGCATGTCGATGCTGAGTGCCATCCTTTATGGAGCTTCCTCTGTCGATACTGTTCACATACTTACTTTGCACGGCGTGGTAAGCAAAATTAACCTGTTGTTTGTGTGAATTCTATTTTACGTTTGGTCCGTTTAGATTTAAATACTCCTGGTATTACAGTTTTTTAGTTTCATGCCTTGTCTAACTAGCAGCCATAATAATGGTGATTCGTTTAATTTTGATGTATCGAGTGATCTTATCTTGTAGTTCCTCTGATATCAGGAGATCCATAGACATCCATAGACGTTAAGTTATACGTTGATACCTATTGATTGAAGAAATGGGAAATGATGTGTTTCGTTGCTGTTTTTTCCCTTTAATTGTTTAATTTTTAATGACCCTTTAGTTTTTCTGAAGCTCGGCAGCTACTATTTTCAATTTCACTAGTTTTCAGAGCCCTTTCGTCTCTCTTTTTTTTTTTTTAAATGTATTTATTAGAGATGATTGCTGGAGGCATCAACTTTCGTTGTAAGTTATTTATGTATTTTGTTATTGTTGGTGTGTCCCGTTTGTGCGCATGCTATACACTAATGTTGGTTGAGATATTATTGTGGTTAGGTAACTTCGTCTTTGAGCCCTTTTAAACTATGTCCTTTTTGCCCTCCTCAAACTTTTTATCTTGGCAATTTAGCCGGCAAAACTTTCTAAGTTGTAGACACAGCTGGATGTCGCCCTTCTGGGAAAATTGATAATTAATTTTTCCTTCAACTGAAAAGAGTGTCCGTTGGAATTTCAAGTAATGTAATCATAGTTAATAAACTTACACAATAAATTGCTTTATATCGTATGTCCTTATAATGATCTCAGGGATAATTGTAAAAGATGGAAAACTTAATTTTTGTTTGAACTTTTTAACTTGAAATGAAGCTGGAATGAGGGATTAGTGCTTGCATAACTTTTCCATCATGGAAGGATGAAAAAGAGATAAATTTAATTACCATTTTAAACCATGCTCTTTTTTTTTTGCCTTTTCATATTAGAAAGTAGAAAGAAAATAACTTCAGACGAGTAGTCAAAATCTTCATTAGTCTTTTAGCTGCTGTGGCTCTACTATTAGCCTGTCAGTTCTGATTCTTTCTTAATACCTTTTATACAAGCGTTATTTTGAGTACTGCTAGTTTTAAGCTTGGTCTCTTGGTGACTCTGGTGGTTTCAAATTTTTTCAATTCCTACAGGTCCCCGAGGTTGCTGCTTGTTTACTGCCACTTTGTGAGGTCTTTGGTTCGCTTGAACCTACCTTAAGCACCAAGTCAAACAAGGCCGATGATCCCTCTGTTTACATGGTTTTTTCTTTAGCATTTCTCTTTCTTCTTCGTCTGTGGAAGTTCTATAGACCTCCTCTTGAGCAGTGCATGACAGAGCACGCTAGAGCAGTTGGTGGTGAGCTTAGTCTGGAGTACCTGCTGTCATTGCATAATAACCGCACTGTATTTTTTCAGAATGAAACAAACAGCAATCCAGATCACATTGAAAATGTCTATGATAATGCTACATATGTTCATTCCTACCCGAAATTACGATCCTGGTATTGGCAAAACAGATCTTGTATAGTTTCAACACTTTCTGTTCTCTCTAGTGAAAGCCCCGTCCATCAACTCGCCAATAAGATCTTAAACATGATATATTTGAAAATGACTAAAAGCGGATCTACATTGGGTAACTCTTCAACAACGTCCAGCGGTGGCTCCTCTACCAGTGCCGGAGAAGATGCCTTTCAGAGACCCATACAGGTTCCTCCATGGGAGGTGCTAGAAGCCATTCCTTTTGTTCTCGAGGCAATTTTAACTGCCTGTGCTCATGGAAGGCTTTCCTCTCGGGACTTGACAACAGGTTTGATTACGCTTTCTGGTCATTTTCTTTTTCCCCATCTAGTCTCGCTCCTCCCTAAAGAATAAGTTACATCAAATTTATAATCTTCTTTTATTGATATACCTTCTTACGAGGTCTCGAATGGTCGCAGGATTGAGAGATCTTGTTGAATTTCTGCCTGCGTCTCTTGCTGCTATTATTAGTTACTTCTCTGCAGAAATTACTCGTGGCGTATGGAAATCAGTCTTGATGAATGGAATAGATTGGCCAAGTCCAGCAGCGATACTTCCATCGGTTCAGTCTGAAATAAAAGAAATACTTGCTGCTACTGGTGTTAGTATTCCAACCTATCCCTCTGGTACGTGTTTCCTATTCTTTTCTTTCTTAGTTCCTTGGTTTTCAAGTTTATTACTCCAAAGCTACAAACGCAGTGTAATTAGTGATAACTCAGCGGGAAAAGGTTATAGAAGAATAATGTATTTGTCGTGCATAGGAAATTGAAACTCCAATAAATACAGTGGAATTAATATTTCAAGAATTGTAAACCATGAAAGCTTTGTGTCTTGGATCTCTACTACTATAAAATGTTCGATTTTGCATATTTTCAATAAATCTACAATTGTAAAATCTGGATGATGTTGTGAGTTACTTCAAAGGTTTGATAGCAGAGCTTTTTGTATAACGTGTATGGCGCGGTTAGTTTTGGATTTTCCTTTGATACTAATTTGCCTTTTCAACAACTTGCAGATGTTTCACAAATAATGCTTCCACTGCCAATGGCTGCATTTGTGAGTTTAACTATTACTTTTAAGCTAGAAAAGAACATGGAGTACATCCATGCCGTTGCTGGACCGGCTTTAGAGAGTTGTGCTTCAAATGGCCCTTGGCATGCTATTCCTGCTGTAGGCAGTCTTTGGGCCCAAAAGGTCCGGCGCTGGCATTACTTCATCGTTTTCTCATTCTCTCGCTCTGTATTCAGACAAAACAAAGAGTGTGTTGCCCAACTCCTCAGAAGTTGCTTTACTGCATTTCTTGGATCAGTCCCTGTTTTAACCCCATCGTTGCCCAGTCAAAGTGGCGTGAATGGTCTGCTGGGATTCACTATCGCAGATCGTAATGTTCATCCTATTGTAGCACCTGGATTTCTTTACCTTCGCTCTTGTCGGTTGATACAGGATGTCCTTTACATCAACGATGTGATTGTCAGACTTGTTGCAGAGTTTGCTCGGAGCTCAGCTCTGAGATGGGAAAGTACAGACAACCCTCGCTTGAAGTCTAGTCAAGCATCACTTTGCCTGGCCACTGTGAGGGCAAGGGAGGTGGGCACACTTGGTGCAATTCTCATTTGTGTATCGGGTGGGTTTCGGCTGGTAGAGGGACTGTACAGGGAGACCATCCCAACCTGGTTACTCTCGGGAAAGGAAACGAAACATGGGGAGGTGAGTGCCGTCTCTCGCATAGTTGAAGGATATGCTTTGGCGTATCTCTTGATTCTTTCAGGCTCTTATATGTGGACTTTAGATGACAAACTGCCAAATTGTATATTAACTAAAAGAGCACACATCGTTGGTAACCACATGGACTTTCTGGCTGGGGTATTGGATGGGAAAATAGCTCTGGCTTGTCATCCTGCCACTTGGAAAGCTTATGTCTCTTGTATGGTTGGCTTAATGGTGAAGTTTGCTCCAGCGTGGATTCAGAAGTGAAGCTAAAGACGTTGAGAACGTTGGCAAATGGATTGAGAGGGTGGCATGAGTGCAGCTTGCTCTCGCTCTTCTTGAAAGAGGTGGGGTTGCAGCCATGGGCTCGGCTGCCGAGTTAGTAAATGTAATTAGCTGAATTTTGAATCTAAGATGCTGAATTCGGTTACTATTGTTAATAAGAGCAGGCCCTAAAAGTTAGTACTTCATTTTTGTTTTTTTTTTTTGGTTGGGCTAAATATGCATCTTCCTTTAGTCAGTTGCTTTGTCCAAGTGGTATTTCCGCCTGACCGGTTTTATGGTTTCGGAGTTGCTACTCATTCTTGAAGCTACGAGTCGGAGGTTGAGTCATATTAGGAAACTTCGAAGGGGGCTAAGAATGACGGTCGGGGGATTGAGGCAATGCCGGTGGTAAATATGGGTTATCGGTATGTCTGAACGGCCAAACTCCATATTATCACGACTAGCCTGTTAGAATCATAGCTGGGGATGGCAACTGTGCGGGTTTTCAGTGGGATATTCTTGTCGCCAACCCGTCTTACAAAGAAAAAGTCCCCATCCCCATACCCCTTTGATTTCTACTTTTGAGCACAATGAGCCTTTTTGTGATCTAGGAATTTTTCCAGCTTTAAGATTAACTCCTTGAATGCTACTTATTTTCTGATATATACAAGAAATTAGGATTAGGTAATCTCTATATCTGCGCTTCACATGAAATCGCTAGACCATCTCAATGCCTTTTTTTATTCTAATGCTATATTTATTTTAAAAAAATAATATTAACAAAAACAACATTATCTATTATTATTTTTTGTCATTATTATTATGTTTTACAACTTGTAAAAGTTAACTTTTAGTTTTAAATAAATTAAACTGAATATTATTTAAAATTACGTGAAAAATTCAAGCCAGCAAGAGTAAAATTATAAATTTGACATTAGCTATATTTTGTGGTAAATTTATCACAAAATTTAGCATATGAAAATTTAAAGAGGGGTACTCTTTTCATCCAAATATTAAATTGGATTGTTTACATAAATGTCTAAATTGAAGATTATGATTTAAAAAATATTTTTTTTTTTTACACATAAATGTCTAAATTGATACTTATAAAGACCATATTACCCTTTCATCAAGAATTGAAACTAAATAAATAAAGAATTGATTAAAGAAGGAAAGAAAAATTCTCTTAAAAAAATGTAAAACTAAACAAATCTTTTATAAAAGGAAAAAAGACCATTTTACTTGCTTTATTATAAAGAAAAAAGGGCCATAACTGATATTAATTGCAAGATATATGAGAAACAATCATTATAATAAATAATTGATCATTAAACTAAAATTCACAATAAACATGTAAAAAAATTAAATAGATATTTTAAAGAAATATGAAACATTTTAAAACCTAAAAAAAAAAAATATAATGATATGGTAATTATCATAAAGAAAAAGACATCATAATGATATAGTCATACCATAAAAAAAACATGACACATTTAAAAAAAAAAACATCATAATGACATAGTAATTATCATAAAAAAATTTTCATCATACATTTAAAATTTGGAAACAAACTATTAAAGCAATAACAATAATATTAAATAAATAAATAAATTATCACAATGACAACTAAAAAAGTAGGTTTCTAAGAAATCTAATTATACTTAAGAAATATGTTTATTAAAAACCTTAATTGTACTAATAAGCTATTACTATAATAAAAAACTAGTCATTAAGATAAAGATACAATATTGATGAACAAATAAGAAAAAAAAATTATGAATCATAATGAAGGAAAATGATGTTAAATATAGTAAAGGACAAAATAGGTACTACGAGTATTTTTTTTTTAAATAGACATATACGTAATGTTATCAAAAAACGGATATATTTTAAAATAGGACTCTAAAAATAAACTTTTTGTGTAATTATTTCTATAAAATTTTATCATTGACGTAATCATTTAACATTGCATTGAAGATATTTTAATAGGTAAATTCTATGTGAACATAAAATAATGTGGCACTGTCTCCTTGAGATTTTAATCTTTCTAATTATATGTAAAATTAATCTTTTTAATCATATTTAAAATTCAAAAGTTCTAATTATACCACTACAGTCTTAATTAAATACCTTATTAGGTGCCCCCCTCACTAAATATTATATTTGTGGTATTGTTTAATAATCAAGAATTATAACTATATGTAATTTTTCATTGAGGAATGCATCATTGTGCAAATTTTTGATTGAGGAATGCATCATTGTACTAAAAGGAACATCATGAAAGTTTTCTTATCATTTCTGTAAGAGAATTTCCAAATATTCTTGAATGTGATCACAAATGACATTTTTTTTTGTGGCTAATGTGATTAACTGATGACACAGATCAATCAAATTGGATTCAAAAGACCCCTTGATTAGCCAGTTTCCCATTTAAATTGGGAGGGTCAAATTGACTTTTTTTTTTTTTGTTAAATGCTTTTTACTAAATCAATTAATTTTTGTTGTCTGCTTAACTAAAGCATCAGAGTGCCTTCAGCAGATACCCGGTGCATATTAGCTTTCATGATAACAATGCTATTATAGGAAGAAAGAATTTTCAGCGTATGTGTGGTTAACCTTGCAGGATTCCACTCTATGGATGCAAGTAGTTTGTGGACATTCTTATGGGACTTAATTGTACATGTGCTGCTTGTATACAAAAATCGCATATTGTCTGCTGGCAACTAGAATTTAGGAACAACCAGAAAAAATGCTTAATTTTGTTGCCATAAAGAAATTCAATAAGTGTATTCGTCCTTCCTCCTGGGTCACCACGTGGCGGTCCAATCAATTTCATGTGATTTTTTTTTTTTTTTTGTTTGTCTTTTCCCGTGCTTGTCAACTAGTATTTTGAAAAAATTAGATTTCTTTTAGTTTTATGCACAAGAAACACTTGCAGTGAGTGCTGTAAGTTCTTTAGACCATTTTTATGCGGCTCGTGCGCTCTTGTTTCTGACATTTCCGTTCTAGACAAAAACAATACAACTGCGAAATCTGTGATGTCTTCTTCATTTTGGCATGAAGAAAGGCCTCCTTGCATTGCTGATTTATTTTGGCCAACCCCCATCAATGAAGTTCTTAAATTTCCATATTCCAAAAAAAAAAAAAAAGATCGTGGCTTGAATCGGTTTTTGATCTTGGATAACTAGTGTCAATAAACTACTGTCCCAATGGTGTGAACGGATCAAATCCTGAGCATGTCACGAGAATTGAGAAAGAATAAAAATTGAGGAGTATTATTATATACACATCTTTAATGTAGTGATATGAAATATCGACAACCCTTGAAAGGGCATGGTTGTAAACACAACAGATCCGCCATGTAACACTCATCATAGACTTATCCTTTGAATTTCTATCATACTTTTTTTTTTTCCTCTCCTAATCCGTCGATTGGATTTACTCCTGCTGTGGGGCTTTCCCTTTCCAAGGTTTGAGTATCTGAAATGAGCATAGCAAGCTTGCGTCGACGCTCATAAGCGCGCCTGCATTGTTGAATTCTCCGCAATAGTTAGGGGCTGAGAAAATGGTGACAAGTTGTCTTTCTGCAAAGAATTCGTAGCCATCTTCAACCACCTGCCATCCAAAAAGAAACTTATTTTTCAGCCTAGGTTTACCCATATAAATAATATTTGTTAATAGAGAGGAAAAATACTACAAACTTCTACAACCTTCAAGTTGCAATTATCATTTTCAAGCAAGTGAAAAGTAAAAACTTAGTTATCCCGATACTTCACTTTGGCACCATTACGGTTCAGTTTGAGATTGTTGTGCTTTTAACATAAGCATTATTTTTTTAACATAAGCATTCTATTACGTGGCATTTTGTGATTGGACAACAAAACTCATGTAGCAAAGAATGAAAAATGAGGCTTCAATTGCACCAAAATGTTGGCAATGTACAAAGAGAGCGAAAGAAAGAAAACCTGGTGAGCTCGGCATACAAGATCAAGCTCGTGTTTCTTCAAGAACTCGGCGACTTTGTCTGTCCCGAAGGTGAAGGAAACTCCCCTATCATTTTCACCCCATCCCTTGATATCCCTATCCGGATCCGCCCAAAGAAGGTCACACAAGAGTCCCTGGTCCGGCACATCAACAGGCCTTTCAATGGCTCTGACCTGATCCAAACTCTCTAGCTCCGGGGAAAGCCCGCCGTGCATGCAGAAGATCTTGTCGTCGATGACTGCAGCCACGGGCAAGCAGTTGAAGCAGTCGGTGTAGATCTTCCACAGCCGGACGCTGAACCTACGCTTGCATTCGTCATAGAACCCGTAGATTCTGTTGATGGAGGCACATTCATGGTTTCCACGCAGGAGGAAGAAGTTGTCGGGGTATTTGATCTTGTATGCTAGGAGAAGGCATATGGTCTCTATGCTCTGCTTTCCTCTGTCCACGTAGTCTCCGAGGAATAAGTAGTTGGCGTCTGGTGGGAAGCCCCCATACTCGAATAGCCTCAAGAGGTCTGGGAATTGCCCGTGTATGTCACCTGCAAACAAACAGCCATTTTTTTTTTTTAAACATTTTTCTTCGGTAGAATGTGAAATTCGTGTTTTCAATGCTTTCACAGCCGATGAAGGGTGGCGTATCTAGATAACTCCAGAGAGGCAATTCATTTTAGTGTTGCATATGTGAATGTCCATGTACCTCTTTCGCTACGGTGGCACTGCATAGGCTTATCATTGCACCAAATGACCGTTGTTACTCGAAAGTAAATCGATCCCCTTCCATTTTGATCTCAAATTTGACAAAGTTGTCTATGATTGGTTAAAAAAACTAATGTACATCTGTGGCTTTCTTGATCCATTGCCTATTAACTAGATTAAAAAAAAAAAAAAAAAAAATCTTGCAAGATCAAGAAAGAGGAACAACAAGAGGCAATATGATGATGGTGGTTTGAGCTAATTATCCATCAATCAAATATTCATTATTCAAGAACGGAAAAACTAATTTCAGGAATTATAAAATATTAAAACGGATGAACAAAGGAGGAATAAAGAAAATTTGTATTTAAAAAAAAAAAAAAAAGGAAAGAAAAGAAAGGTACCACAAATGTTGATGGGAGCTTCTAACTCAAGAAGCATAGGCTGGCTAAGGAAAACCTCTTTGGCTTTGATGCAAAGTTGTCGGATTTCGGACTCGATAAGCTGAATCCGTTTCCCTTTGTTCTTCCTTCCTGCCAACAATCTCTCTATGAATTCATCCAATCCTTCCATTCCACAATCCAATCCCCCCCTCAGCTCAGAATTCTTTTTATCTCTTTCTTCTAACGTTGTATCTACAATGTTTTTCTGTCTATTTCTTTGATTCTTTGTTTTTTATTTATTTTTTTATTTTTTTATTTATGAAAAGTGAACCTAATATATTTATGATCAAAATGATAAGAAATGGTGAAATCCCAAAAGAAGAAAAAATAAAGAAAGACTGAGATATTATGAAAGTTTTGCAAAGAATTATGTTTTGGATGTTCTGTCGTATGTTGGGGAAAAAGGGGATACTGACTTAATTGACTTTTGTGGATAACTAATATGAATCTAATATCAACAACCACTTAATTTTTTTTTGTATTTTTTCCATTTTTAATTAGTGGTAGTTGTGATAGAAACGTTCAATATTTTGCCAACCAAGTATGAGAGGAATCAGTTTAATCACCATCCATCTTTCCTCCGACTTACATGGCCTATTCCACGAAGACAGTTTCTCTTTTATTCTATTTTGTTTTTGGCACAACTTAGGGTAGGAAAAATACTTTTACTCTATCCGTAGATATTGTCATTTTAGTTGCTTGATTATATTTCTTTAATGGTCTAATCTATAAATATTCATATTAAAAATTTACAGCACGACACACATAATTATTTCTTACCATATTGAAAAGTTGATCCAAAACTAAAGTAGTGGTATCTATTGTATATTTCCAAAACTAAAGTATAATTCCTACCATAAGTTTTTCTCCTCATCTCTTTTCTTCACATTTTTTTGTCATCCGAGACTATATTTGGCTCTCTGTATCCCCTTTATATTCCCTACATAATTTAATTGACGTAGTATGATATTAATAGAGAACATTAAAGGGTAGCAGAAGAACTTGATCTTGGAGTTGGATCCGGAGAGTACATAACAAGAGAAGCCAGAAAATAAAAATTGAGAATGAGAGGGACTTCCTAAACAAAGTGAAGCAAAATAATGACTAATATGTTAATTTCCGCTAGAGTTATAAATATGAGTTGGACTAAACGGGTCAAAGTCATGTCCCGCCCCCTCAGCCTCCAGCTAATCTTATCCCGCCCTCCATGCATAGGTTTTTGGCGCACAGGCCGGCCGGCATGATGCATTCTCAAACATTTTTTAATTATTTTTCATATAAAACATGTGGATCGTCCTTTGTTTCTACGGATAGGCTCGACATGCTTTTCCCTCTTGGTCCGTGACGGTCGGGCAACTCTTTTTTCACCTCTATTTCCCACAATTCTCGGGCAAAAAAAAAAAAAATAGGTATTCTACATTTGTTTTAGTGTAACTTAATTCCCGTGATAAATAAAGGAATTTTGTGGCTGCCAATTTCGACAAAGGAACACAAAGAGATCACAGAAGCATTTGGAGTGGATTTTACGTAATACTTCTTCCTTTAATAATAATAATAAATGCATATAACTCTTACATTAAAAATAAATCCGCAATAATATTCGGCGTGTGTATTTTGTTTTCCCTCTTGTTTTTCTTATTACTCATGAATAAAAGGAATTAAGGCATTAATTCCAAACAAGTAACGTGTATCTTAAAATGAGATTTAAAAAGTGGCTTTCCATGTGTTATAATTTAGTCCGTCACCTATACGTTCAAAGCTCAATTGTTACGAAAAGTACTACCATTCTAACTATTGTACCTTTTTTTTTTTTTTTTTTTTTTTAAGTAGTAGCTGTATCAAATGACCTGTTATCTCTGTCATGTTATTTTAGCATACTAATTAATAAAGAAAAATTCTAGGAATATCAATTTTAATTTCAATTTTTGAGTACCAACCTATATAGCATATGAGTTGTTGTTGTTTTTTTTTTTTTTTTTTTGAACTTAGGGACGAGAGACTCGAACTCACATCTTTTGATAGAATTAGGTGTGATATCACCACTAAACTATTGATATGTATTTAAACCATTTATACATCAATTGATTGCATCAACCTAACAACCCCTTAAACTATTTATTTCACTAATTTTTTTTATTATATCAAGGATTTAAATTTGAAAGATTTACCTAACGATTTTAATTGAATTTGAAAATTTTTTATATAATATATATGGGATTTTCTGCCCTCAAATGAAGTATAAATGGATATTCTGTCATCAATTTAATAAGAAGCTTCTTAAGTAAAATGAGATATATTATAACAATTTAAAAATTACGGAAGAAAAATTATCAAAAAAAAAAGTTCAAAAAAAATTGAGAATAAGTTGTCAAAAGTCGATAGGGTGAGTCTACGGTAGAGTCCTTTTGAGAGTCACTACTGATAGAATTACATTTAATGATTAAAAAATTAAAAAAAAATTTGAGAATAAATTATAAAAAATCGATAAGTTTAAGGCAGCCAAAAACCCTTATTTTTAAGTCAGGAAACAATAATGTAATTGTTGGAATGATGGTTTAAGGACCACTCCGTGAATTCATTTTGGCAATTATAAATCAAAAGTCGATGGTACCTTTGGCACAATCCCCAATAAACTAACGAAAATGTATTTATCAAAAAAAAAAAAAAAACCTAATAAAACTGTAGGCACATTATTTCGTCGACTTTGAACTTATTTTCCATGTGAAAGAAACCTTTAATAATTTTCTCAACTAATGTTTTCCATGGCAATCAAATTTTCAGACAGGAAAAAAAAAAAAAAAAAACTGTTGAATTCAGTGGCTGCCTATTGTTGAATAACAGTAAAAGTGTTGGTTTTATGGCAAACAATGACAAAGTTAAAACTTCAAATGGTAATGTGCCTTTTTTTATTTTTATTTATTTTAATGCTAGGCAACAAACCAAAGGAGTCACAACTCAGGGGAGTAAAGTGCAATGTATTCTTGTTAACATATGTAGATAATATGTTCATCTATAGATATATACTCTCATCCGACGGTCTGATTTATATTTTGTGCGTTATCATAATAATTAATTGGCAATTATCGAATTTGTCCTGTTAACGAATAGGAGAGTTTTTCAATATTTCTCTATATGTGTATATATTATGTATATTTGGGTAGGAAAATAAGAAAGATAATTTAGCTTTTGGCTAAGCCTTGCACGGACAAAGCATTGAAAGGAGAAATCGTGCATAATGTGGTAACCCACCATCACATGTTGATATATTATTTTCAAATGTCAAATTTCAAGGAGCCTAAAATTAATTAAGGCTCTGTGGACCATCATTTTTTAAAACCTTGATTTTTTTATTTTTCATTTTTTAATTGCATGTTTCCACTTTCCGATGGAGTAAAGTTCATATCAGCTACAGATGTGAAAAAGGCCCAATAAAAACTTGACATGAAGACAGGTAGAAAGTAGCATATATTGGTCGTCATCTTTTTTTTTTTTTTTTTTTTTTTTCAAGATTTTTCTTTCATTTGGCCCCTCAATTCTAGGGTTGTTCCCACTTTTTTTTTTTTTTTTTTCCCTGAACTCAAAAAGTTATCAATTTGTCTCGTAAACTTTTAACTAGTTCTATTTAACTCCCTCTGTTAGAGTTTTTGTTAAAAACATATTTAAAAAATGGTTAAAAAAAATTCTAATAGAAGAAGTTAAGCAAAACTACTACTTTTTTTTTCCTTCTGCATTTCACATAAAATTGTAATAAAATGGTTTTAAGTTTGATTAATTATTGTAAAAGTTTAGGGGCACAAATAAAATTAATCCTTGCAGACGGTTCTTTTCCTTCTATTTCTTTTTTGGGCAATAAATAAAACGCTAATCTATCTTTTCTGTTCCGATAGATTACTGTTTAGTCCATTTTCTGGACTGGAAAAGAAATCTTGCAAAAGAATCCAACAAAATCTACCATTTTCCCATGGAAAAAAAAGCTTGCACAAAATACTGACCTCGATTTTCCCACGTGTTCTCTCTCTCTCTCTCTCTTGCAAAAAAAAAAAAAAAAAAAACTGTAGAGACTTGTGTGAGCTATCAAGGAAAACAGATAGCTATTATTACACAATGCAAATTGCAAACATCATATGTTATAAATTCGAATCACCAAGATGATGACAAATGACTATACCAAAGTATGAATTTAGCAAAGTCACTCCAATTTCACACCACAAAGCAGGTTACTGGCAAATACCACATCACCACCCCAGAAAACATACTTGCAGATTAGGTAGGTTGTTTCGGTCATTAAACTTCAGAACTGAGACTTGTCAAGGCTGTCAAAGTATGGATGCTCTAGCGCTGCTTTGGCCGAGATTCTCTCCGCTGGATCATATTTCAGCATTTTCTGCATCGTCCAAGACAGAAACACACAATTAGCCAGAGCAGATTTTTACGTGAAAGAGAAAAGTTTTAAGTCACCATAGCACAGAGGGCTAGACCCCCAATTAAAATTCAGAGATTGGGAACCACTCTGTAAAGTTGCACAAGTTACAGTCACTCGGAAGGCGTGATAGATATCAAATCATAGGAAAGGTTAAATATAAGACATCAAGTGTACAAGTAAAAAAGGCAGCAAACTCTGGAATTGTTAACGTCACGAAACAGGAGAAAATGAACAAATATCACATAGCAATCGATACAACTTTATGAACCAATTAATCAATTGATTGAAAACAGGAAAATCCTTGAAGACTTGAAAATCAACCTCTAGTTTGTCAAATGTTGATTAGCCAAGGTAGATCTAACCTTAACTTTTAATGTTGAGTCTACTCGGTAAATGATTTGCAGAGTTAATAACAAGGTTACCAGTACTTAATGCAATAAGACGGCCCGATTTGAGTAAGTTTCTTAATGGTTTCCAAGAATTGCATTGTTTCATTTCAAGGAAAAGTTATATTACCAATAGAAGGTCAACTCCATCTGCTCCCAGAGAAGGAACAGCACGGGCCAAGTTCTGCGGCTCCCATTGTGGGTACACATGCCAATCCCTCAGACTACTCACTCCCGGCCACTGCTTCTCAGAGGGTGTTCCTAGAAGCCTGCACCAAAAATCAAACGCAAACGTAGACACAAAACAAAAAATACCAGAAAACATGAGGATCTGCATTTTTGCTTTCAAAAGCAAATGAACAAGATAATTAGCAACAAACATGAGCAGCGGCAACACTCTTGTTTCCAGTTATTTTCCCCGTAAAGATAAAAAAGTCAAAACTTTACCATGTTTTTTTAATGCTAAAAAAAATAAAAATTGTTGAATGTCAGTATGAAAGTAAATCCCAAGCTAAAAAAACCCTTAAAACACAAGGATCTGATTTTCTCTTTTCTCAAAAGCAAACGATCAAACAGATAATTAGCAACAAACCAAAACCTCATAGACTTTCGCAAGACTCTTGTTTCCTGTTCGTTTACCCGTAAAGATTGAAATGTCAAAACTTTACCATGTTTTGAGACAAAATGCTTGAGTTTTCGGTATTTGGTACACAAAAACAGAAAACTTAAATCCAATTAACCTGAAAATGTGAAGCAATTGCTGGAATTCGGAATCTCCAGGAAACAAAGCCTGTCTCCGTACCATCTCGGCTTCAAACAAGGGGGAAAAAAAAAATCAGTTCAACACTCAAACAAAATCGAAGTGAAAAAGAAAAAAGCAAAAATTCAACAATCTGGATCGCGTACCGAAAATGCAACCAACGGACCACATATCAACACCAGTGGAGTAATGCGTGGATCCAAGCAAGACCTCGGGAGCCCTATACCAAAGAGTAACAATCTCATGAGTGTAGCTCTTGAGCGGGACGGTGAAGGCGCGGCCGAGGCCGAGATCGGCGATCTTGAGGATCCCGCGCTCCTGGTCGAGAAGCAGATTCTGCGGCTTGAGATCACGGTGGAGGACGCCATGGGAGTGGCAGTGGGCGACGCCCTTGCAGAGCTGGTAGAGAAAGCTCCGGACCAAATTGGGAGACAGTGGCCTCGGATTGGGGCCTTTGCGGTGGGAATCGATGAATTTCTTGAGATCGGTGTCGAGGTACTCGAAGACGAGGTAGAGGACGGGCTTGGGGGGCTTGGAGGCGTCCTTGCGGTTGTCGGCGTGCTCGACGCAGAGGAGGCGGACGACGTAGAGTGACTGAGAGAGCATCTGGAGGAGAGAAACCTCCCGGAGGGCCGTCGGAGGAACGCCTTCCTCGTCCATTTCGAGACGAGTCTTCTTGAGAGCGACCAATTGGCCGGAAGATTTGTCCTTGGCCTTGTAGACCTTCCCGTACGTGCCTTCGCCGACCTTCTCTAGCTTCTCGTACTTCTCCATTGTTGATCTTTGGTTCTGAATTTGATCGGAGATTGGAAATTCTCAGTTCGTCTTCGTCTTCGATTGGGGGATTTACAGGAGTGGAAATGAAACCCTAGAATTTGAATTTGTGTAGCGCGGGCCGTGGTTTTTCTTTTTCTTTTTTCTTTTTTCTTTTTTATTTTTCTGACCGTTGCGTGTCTGTGTGAGCTTCGGAATTTGAATTTTATAAGAGAGGAGAGAGAGAGAGAGTGAGGAGGCCAATGCAAGGTTGACATCTGTTTGTTTCCAATAGCCCAAATGCAACGGGAAGAAACCAGTAACCCCCTCTCTCTCTCTCTCATTTCCCATGGCCACTAGTAGATGATTCAAATCTTCTGTTTAGGTTCACAACAAAAAAAAAAAAAAATTTTTATCTAATTTTGATATCTCAAATAATATCTTCTAATTAATAATATTATGTTATATTATTTTAAAAAATTTAAAATGTTTATAATTAATTTCTTATACCTGAAAATCTAATTTAGTTATAATGATGTGTCAAACGATAATTTTTTATTTTTTTTGGCTAAAATGGAATTCATTAAAGGCAAACGCTACCGGCCAAAAGCCGAAAACAACAAATACAACAGAGCAAGCAACTAAAAATAAACAAATCTATGCAAGAAAGACAAAACAAAGGATACCAAAAGATGATTAATTAGACATTGTTTAGGATATCAAAATTAGACAAGAGATCTCAATTCCTTATAAAAGGCTTTTTTGTTGTTGTTTTTTTTTTTTTGGCTCATGTTTGAAACATGTGTTCGAAATTTAAATCTGTAAACCAAACTGGATTAATGTTTTCAAGAGAGAAAAATGATTCATGATATAGATTTGAACACGGATAAAAAGGATTTTGAGCTGTAGTAAATCAAACTGATTGGATTGGAAAATTCAAACCTTTACTGCAAACAAGGACTTTTTGTAACTTTGCTTTCTAAAAATTAGTCTCTCAAGTAGTTATTACGAGTGCCATGCCCGTACGTTGCACAGAGAGAGAAGAAAAAACAAAAATGAAAAAAATTGACAAATATATAATAAAAATAGTTGATTAAGATATAAATTATAATTACATTAAGTATGTTTTTTTTTTTAGTATTTACTATTGTAATATTAAAGTACATATATTCGTGTTTATATTAAAATATATGAGTTATATATACAAACAAACATATATAGATATATATTTATAAACAAAGGTCTTGCAAGTCAGATAGTTTTTGCTGAGTTGTCGTCAATCATATTTAATTTTCTTCAGCTTTTCTTCTGATCTGTTAAAATAGAAAATAAAAATATATTATTTTATATTTGTTCATGAAATTGATATAAACAACAGTCATCACAACAATACTCATCAAATAGTATCATACAACTATAAATACTACACTTTTATAAACTATAAATAAAGAAGAATACATTTAGTATAAAATACGGGGGAAAAAAAATTACCATAATACCAAAATTATCAACTGTACAATATTATTATAAGAGTAATAACAATAAGCATAACTAAAAAAATAAGAAGTTTAAAAATATTAAACAAACAGGAAGAAGAAAAACAAATAAATATAAAAACAAGCAAACAAACCAATTATTCTTATAAAAACAGAATGTTAAGAATTAAAAGAGTAATTTATCATAATACAATAAAACATCAATCAACTGTAATTAAGATACATAAATATGAGTAGTACCTGAATAAAAACAAGAAGTTTGCACAAAATGAATATCCCAAAGTGATTGGTCCTGAGAACGTGAGAAAGAACACAATAAAACTTTACAAGTAAGAAATAAAGGAGGTTCAAGCTAGAGCAATTAAGAGAGTGGTAAGAAGAAAGTGATAGTAAGCTATGAGAATAATATAATAAATGAGAGAAAAAGTTATATGTAGAAAAAATTGGAAGGGAAAAAATTAATAAAAATTTTTAAAAAAGAGTTGGTGAACACAGAGAGACATAATCCGAACCAATACACATTCACACATAAAACAGATAACACAATTAAAATAACTTGAAAGCATTAATGACAAAGTTATATATCTCAGTCAAAGTAATCATTACAGTATAAATAGTAGATTTATAGCCAATAAGAAAATTACAGTTAAAAGAAAAATAATCTATAAATATTAAATCTCCAACACAGATCAGTAATCAAAACATGAAAATCTATAAGCAGAGAAAGAAACTGCATGAATAATCTAGAAGATTAACTAATGGAAAACCCTAACAATCCATTGAAATCTAACTAAAAGATCAAATATACTTATGAAATATAATAAGAATTATAGAAACAAAAAATAAGCAAACAAATTTAGGCCATAAAATCAGAAACAATTACCCAAGGGATAAAAAGGGGGAAAAAATTACAAACATCAGAAATAAAAAGTCTCAAGATCTTTGGTGACACTCCCTATTAGCCATTTTAGTAGCATTACCTCTCCAATCTACAAAAACAAATTAAGGAATAACAAATATCAAAATTAATTTATATTACATCAAAGAAGGGGAAAAAAAAAAGGGGCGGGGGGGGGGGGGGTGAAGTTACTAAAATAAATGGAAGCCAAACAAAAACATATCTTTTTTTATCAAAAATATTTTTCTTCCACTAAACACCTACACAGAATGAAGGGCAAAAAAAATTCGAAAACCCAAAAAAAAAAATAAAAAAACTGGAAAAATTTACAAAATTATAAAAGAAAAAAAGGGAATTTTTTTTTTCAACAAAACAAATAACAAAATCTAAAAATCTAAAACAAAAATCATACAACAACAAAATAACAAAAAGACAACACACAAAAAAAAACCCCCTAAAATAAAATCCAAAAAATCCAATAAAACAAAGGGTTAATTTCATTAATAGCACCTGTAGAAATTTTATTATTAAAAATAGTATCACTTTTTTTTTTCATTACTAGCACGTAATATGGGGCCCAGTAGCATTTAATGTATATCAAATTATGGGTTTACCTTCATCTCCTACAAGCTCAAATATCCCTCTCCCTCGCATGGCCCAAAATTTTTTTTCAAACCAACATCTACAGTGTTTTAGAGAGAGAAAACTGAAATCTAGAGAGAGAAAGAGTTACCACCCACCGGAATGTTTTTTTGTTTTCACTTTTCCACCTAGCCCCCCACCTATTTTGAAACCCAAATCTTCATATAATAGAGAAAAACTTTCATCTAAAGAGAGAAACTTCCATTTAGAGAGAGAAACTTCCATCGAAAGTTTTTTTTTTTTTTAAATCTAACATTTTTTACCATTTTTGAGTAAATGTCATAACCATTATGACCATCCGGTCATAACCGTTATGACCATTGAAAGTTTTTTTTTAATCTAACATTTTTTATCATTTTTGAGTAAAGGTCATAACCATTATCATCACCCGGTCATAACCGTTATGACCAGTTTTTTTTTTTAAATCTAATATTTTTTGTCATTTTTCATAACCATTATGACCACCCGGTCATAACCGTTATGACTAGCTTTTTTTTTAATCTAACATTTTTTGTCATTTTTGAGTGAATGTCATAACTATTATGACCACTCGGTCATAACCGTTATGATCAGCTTTTTTTTTTAATCTAACATTTTTTTTCATTTTTGAGTAAAGGTCATAACCATTATGACCACCCGATCATAATCGTTATGATCAGTTTTTTTTAATCTAATATTTTTAGCCATTTTTGAGTAAGGTCATAACTATTATGATCACCGGTCATAACCGTTATGAGCAATTTTTTTTTAATCTAACATTTTTGGTCATTTTGAGTAAAGATCATAACCATTATGACAACTCGGTTATAACCATTATGATCAGTTTTTTTTTAATCTAATATTTTTAGTCATTTTTTAGTAAAGATCATAACCATTATGACCACCCGGTCATAACTGTTATGACTAGTTTTTTTTTTTTAATCTAACATTTTTGGTCATTTTTGAGTAAAGGTCATAACCATTATGACCACTCGGTCATAACTGTTATGATCATATTTTTTTTTAAATCTAACATTTTTGGCCATTTTTGAGTAAAGGTCATAACTATTATGACCACCCGGTCATAACCGTCATGATCAGTTTTTTTTTTAATCTAACATTTTTGGTCATTTTTAAGTAAAGGTGATAACAATTATGACCACCCGGTCATAACCATTATGACCAGTTTTTATTTATTTTTTAATCTAATATTTTTTTGTCATTTTTGAGTAAAGATCATAACCGTTATGACCACCCGGTCATAACCGTTATGATCAGTTTTTTTTTAAATCTAACATTTTTGGTCATTTTTGAGTAAAGGTCATAACCATTATGACCACCCGGTCATAACTGTTATGACCAGTTTTTTATTTTTTTTTAAATCTAATATTTTTTTTCATTTTTGAGTAAAGATCATAACCATTATGATCACCCGGTCATAACCGTTATGACTAGTTTTTTTTTTAAATCTAACATTTTTGGTCATTTTTGAGTAAAGGTCATAACTATTATGACCACTTAACATTTTTGGCCATTTTTGAGTAAAGATCATAACCATTATGACCACCCGGTCATAACCGTTATGACTATTTTTTTTTAATCTAACATTTTTTGTCATTTTTGAGTAAATGTCATAACCATTATGACCACCCGGTCATAACCGTTATGACCATCGAAAGTTTTTGTTTTTTAAATATAACATTTTTGGTCATTTTGGAGTAAAGGTCATAACCATTATGATCATCCGGTCATAACCGTTATGATAACACTGTTATGTCCTGGACTAAAAAATGATAAAAAATGTTACATTTTTTTTAATTTTTTTTAAACATAGGTCATAACTATTATGACCAGGTGGTTATAACAGGAATGACCTTTACTCAAAAATAGTAAAAAATGATAGATTTAAAAAAAAAAAAAACTTTCGATAGAAATTTCTCTCTCTAAATGAAGTTTATCTCTTTATATGGAAGTTTCTCTCTATTATATGAAGATTTGGGTTTCAAAATGGGTGGGGGCTAGGCGGAAAAGTGAAAAAAAAAAAAATTCCGGTGGGTGGTAACTCTTTCTCTCTCTAGATTTCAGTTTTCTCTCTCTAAAACACTGTAGATGTTGGTTTGAAAAAAAATTTTGGGCCATGCGAGAGAGAGGGATATTTGAGCTTGTAGGAGATGAGGGTAAACCCGTAATTTGATATACATTAAATGCTATTGGGCCCCATATTAAGTGCTAGTAATGAAGGGAAAAAAATGATACTATTTTTAATAATAAAATTTCTACAGGTGCTATTAATGAAATTAATCCTAAAACAAACCCACCAGGAAAAAAAATGAAGAAACACAATCGGTGAAGATGGTAACAAAAACCCAAAAAAAAAGGAAAAAATTATACAAACCATAAAAAAAAACCCCCACTAAAATCAAACCCTAAAAATCTAAAATAATAAACCTACGAAGAAAAAAAAAAAGGAGAAAGGATCAGTAAACATATAAGCAAAACCAAAACCTAAGGTTTCAAAACCCAAAATACACAAAATCTGAAGAGAGAAAGAGAGCAGCCGAAAATCAATAAACGCACGAACAAAAAACAAGAAATAAAAAATAATAATACAAAACCAAAAAAAAACCTCCCAAAATCAAACCCTAAAAATCTGACAAAACAAATCCACTAGAGGGGAAAAAAAAAAAGGAGCAGAAAATCCATGAACACAACCACAAAAACCAATAGCTAGGATATGAAAATCCAAAAAAAAAAAAAAAAAAAAGGGACAAATAAATTGCCAAAAATTGGAGAAAACAAACCCACCATATGAAAAAAAAAATGAGGGGAAAAAAAGAGAAATAATAGGTAAATACATCAACAAAAACCAAAACCTAGAATTTCAAAAACCCAAAATACATGCAATCTAAAGAGAAAAAGAGAGCAGCTGAAAGAAAAAAAACCAAAGAGAGATGAACATTGAGCAAACAAACACCAAATGAAGAGAGGGGTAGCGGCAAGAGGAAGATGAAGACAAACATAAGAGAGAGAGAGAGAGAGGAGCAAAAAAGAAGGGGTTTGGAGAACTAAAAAAATGTAAAGAAAGAAAAAGAGAGAGAGAGGAGCGAAGAAGAAGGACTTTGGAGATGAAGAACCAAAAAAATGTAGAGAGGGAGAGAGGACCGAAGAAGAAGAAAGGAAAAGAACAAAACAATAAAGAGGCATAAAACAAATGAGAGGGGCGGCTGACTTTGGAGATGAAGAACCAAAAAAATGTAGAGAGAGAGAGAGAGAGGACCGAAGAAGAAAGCAATAAAGAGGCATAAAACAAATGAGAAGAGCAGCTGCAAGGAGAAGACAAACCCACAAATAGGGTTTCAAGGGCATAAAGGGAAAAGCACTATACACCACATAACCGGTAGACACAGATTTGAAGGATAAAGAAGTCAATTTACTATACATGGCACTATTCACTGAACATGAAAGTCTACATCCCTTTAGTATATTACGAGTTTAACACCCGTGCGTTGCACGGAGAAGGAAGAAAAAAATTTTAAAAAATTGAATATTATATAATAAAAACAGTTAGTTAAGATAAATATTATTATTATAACAAGTATAATTATTCCCAAAATTTCTCTCAACAGTGAAGATGTAAAATCAAAATGACAATATTACTAACAATAATAAAAATGAAAACAAAAGCAAAAAAGAAAAAAAATTTATGTAGTCATACTCATTATATATATTTTTTTGTTTGTATTTGTTTTTTTATTACTATTATCATATTTATTTAATTTTAATTATTGAAAGTCTTTGAATATGAATTATATAATTTATTAAATATATTTAAGAACTTTGTATTTGTATAAAATAAATTGTTTCAATTTGGACTTTTATATATTTGTTTTTTTTAATTTATTGTTAATTTCATTTTACAACACATGTTATATTATTAAACATGTGTTATATCATTAAAAGTAAAAGTTTCAGAAATATTAATGAAATATATAAACAAATATGATGTTTTACTTAGTTAATTTTATTTAATTATAATTTATGAGATCTAATGAAAATATTGATGTATATTTTAATTTTCTAACTTTTTTTATATAAAAAATTATATTGATTAGATTAAACAATAACTAACTTAAATGATTTATGTTCTTCATAAATTATCAATTTTCTGCAATACAAATTCAAAGTAACTAAAAATATATATGGAAGAAAGTATCCACTATTACATTATCAAATTACATAATACGGGAAAAAAATTACGATAAAATTTACAATAGTTACAAACTATAAACACTGTTTTATACAAAAATGCTAATAATAAACATCAACATTTAAAAACTTAATAAAAAATAACATAAACCCCGAGTAATAAAAAAAATGGGAAAAAAATTATATAAAGTTACAAACAAAAAAGATAAAATAAAATCATTATATAACAATAAAATCATAATCGGTAAGAAAGAAACAGAAATGAAAAAAAAAAACTTATAACATAATCAAAATCTTATATAACAAAGTAAACAATTTAATATACACATAACATAACAAATGTTCTGAAAATTTTAAATAAACAGCTTGTAGAAAAAAAAAACTAAAATTATTAGATCAAGCTCAGATCTCTTATATGATACGAATATCTATAAAGAATAACTCAATTATAATTCAACTGCATCTTTTGTAGCTACCAGATAAAATGTTTGGGATTTTACAGTGGGTGAAAAATTTAATAGCCAGAAAAAAAGATTGATAGACAGAGAAGAAAATAATTTTGTGTCTACCGGTTAGTGATGTATGGTGTTTTGCCATTTTTGTCATTGAAATCCTATTTGTGGATTTCTTTTCTATACATGTAATCTAAAGACAAAGAGAGTAGGGGAAAGAAGAAAAACCAAAGAGAAATGAACATTGAGAGGAGCGGCGGCAAAAGGAAGAGCAAGACAAACATAGGTTTCAAGAACCAAAAAATATATATAGAGAGAGAGAGAAGCGAAAAAGAACAAAGAAGAAAAACCAAACAAAAATGAATGTTTAGAGGAGCGGCAGTAAGAGGAAAAGCAAAACAAACATAGGGTTTCAAAAACCAAAAATATGTAGACAGGGAGAGAGAGAGGGGAGTAAGAGAGTATAAAGAGAAAAAATTAGTTAAGACAGAGAACGACAGATGATGAAAAATGAGAGCAGAATAAACATTAACTCAAGTAAACAAAATAAGAACATATTTAACACTATTTTGTTCTCTAAAGAAAAAAGACATCCAAACTCTCAAACATCCATAGCAACTATAAAGACTGTCAAATAATATGTATTAGTTATTCATGATATTCCATCAATGATATCATATTCAGCAACATATACCAAACTAAGAAAAACATCTGGTATATGTATTATTACATATCTAAAGTGAGATCATCATAGCAAGTTATATATTTTTTAGAAAAATTTCTTTCAAAAATATTTAGACTATCGGGGAGGAGCAGGAGAGGAAGAAACAGAAAAAACAGTGACAAAAAAGAAACCAGCAAACAAAAATGAAAAAAATAAACAACACCGTCACAACAATGCTCATCAAATAGCATTATACAACTATAAATATTAAAGTTTTATAAACTACATATAAAGAAGAATACATTTAATATAAAATATGTGAAAGGAAAAATTACCACAATACCAAAATTATAAACTATATAAACAGGAAGAAGAAAAACATACACATATAAAAATAAACAAAGAAAGCAATTATTCTTATAAAAATAGAATTGTAAGAATTAAAAGAGTAATTTATACAATACAATAAAACATCAATCAACTGTAATTAAGATGCATAAATAACAGTAGTACCTGAGTAAAAGCAGGAAGTTTGCATAAAATAAATATCCCAAAATGATTAGTCCTCAGAAGGTGAAAAACAACACAATAAAACTTTGCAGGTAAGAAATAAAGGAGGTTGAAGCTAGAGCAATTAAGAGACTGATAAGAGGAAAGTGATAGGAAGCTATGAGAATAATATAATAAATGAGAGGAAAAGTTATATACAGAAAAAACTGAAAAGAAAAAAATTAATAAAAATTAAAAAAAAAAGAGTCGGTGAACTGCAAAGAGACAATGTAAACGAATACACATTCACACAACAAACTGATAACACAATTAAAACAACTTAAAAGCATTAATGACAAACTTAGATCTCTCAGTCCAAGCAATTATTACAGTGTAAATAGCAGACGCACAGCCAATAAGAAAATTACAGCTAAAAGAAAAATAATCTATAAACATTAAATGTCCAACACAAATCAGCAATCAAAATAGTAAAATCAGCACAGAAAGAAACTAGATGAATAATCTAGAAGATTAACTAATGGAAAATCCTAACAATCCATTGAAATCTAACTAAAATATCAAACATATTTATGAAATATAATACGAAATTATAGAACCAAAAAAAAAAAGCACACAAATTTCGGCCATAAAATTAGGGAAGATTATCCGGGGGATAAAAATGGGAAAAAAATTACAAACATCAGAAACAAAAAGTCTTCAAGATGTCCAGTAACATTCCCAATTAGCCATTTTAGCAGCATTATTTCTTCAATCTACAAAAATAAATTAAGAAATAATAGATATCAAAAATAATTTATTTTACATCAAAAAAAGAAATACAAAAAAACGCATAAAAAGTTACTCAAATAAATGCAAGCAAAACAAAGACATACCTTTTTTTTTGTTATTTTATTTCAAGAAAAATAATGAAGGAAATCCCACAAAAAAAAAAATGACGAGACACCATTGGTGAAGACACTAACAAAAGCCAAAAAAAAAAAAAAAAACCCTAAAATGAAACCCTAAAAATCCGAATCAATAAACCCACGGAAAAAAAAAGGAGAAAGGATCAGTAAGCACAATAACCAAAACTAAAAATAACCAAAACGATGAAATAAAAAATAATAATACACAAAAAAAAAAACCCCCAAAAATCAAACCATAAAAATCTGACAAAAAAAATTCACCAGGGGAGAAAAAAAAAAGGTGAGAATCCGTTAGGATCTGAAAACAAAAAAAAAACCTAAAATAAATCCTTAAAAATCGAAGAAAACAAACCCACCGAATAAAAAAAATGGAAGAAAAAAAACAGAAATAATAGATAAACACATCAACAAAAAGTAAAACCTAAAATTTCAAAACCAAAAAAAAAAAACCTCTGAAACCCTAAAAATCTGACAAAACAAATCCACCAAGGGAAAAAAAAAAAAAAAAAGCAGCTGATAATCCATAAACATAACCACAAAAACCAAGAGGTAGGATCTGAAAATCCAAAAAAAAAAACCGTCAGAGAAATCGCCAAAAATCAAAGAAAACAAGCCCATCGGAAACTAAAACCTAGAATTTCAAAACCCAAAATACATGCAATCTAAGGAGCAATAGAGAGCAACCGAAAAACGAAAACCAAAGAGAGATGAACATTGACCAAGCAAACACCAAATGAAGAAAGGGGCGGCAGCAAGAGGAAGAGGAAGACAAACATAACCAAAAAAATGTAAAGAGATAGAGAGAGAAAAAGAATAGCAAAGAAGAAAGGATTTGGAGAACCAAAAAAATCTAGAGAGAGAGAGAGAGAGACAGTGAGGAGCGAAGAAGAAGATCAAAAAAATGGAAAGAGAGAGAGAGAGAGAGAGAGGAGCGAAGAAGAAGACCAAAAAAATGTAGAGAGAGAGAGAGAGAGAAGACCGAAGAAAAGAGAAAGAGAGAGAGAAAGAAGCGAAGAAAAGAGAGAGAGAGAGAAAACAAAAAGACAAATCCACAAAGACAGAGGAGCGAAGAAGAAGACCAAAAAAATATAGAGAGAGAGTGAGAGAGAAGACCAAAGAAAAGAGAAAGAGAGAGAGAAAGAAGCGAAGAAGAGAGAGAGAGAGAGAGAGAGAAAGCAAAAAGACAAACCCACAAATAGGGTTTCAAGGGCAAAAGGGGGATATCACGGTGGAAACTGGGAAAAACCAAAGAGTTTCAAGGATGAAGAAGTAATTTTACTGTTCACTCACTATTCACTGAACAGTGAAAGACAACACTCCTTTAGCATATTAAGTAAAGTAATTTTGATAATAACTCCTTCAATCACACCAAATTAAAAAAAAAAATAAAGTTAAAAAAAGTTTGCAACAGTTTGGAATGTTGGACAGCTTTTTATAATGTCACAAGCACGTATGGGCTAGATCCGAATTTTTTCAAGGAAAGGAAGGTGCTTCTGCTTCTCTTGCTTTGAACTAGCTATGATCATTGTCAGAGCCGACTGATGTAACTACACCATGATTGTTCTCATTCAATAACGGCGAAGTTTGGTCTGGTACTAGGGTTGCTACGTCTAGAAGGAGAGTTGTTTTTGCTTCGAAGACGTCTTCATCGTTTTGGTACTTGACGGAATCCGACAGATCATCATAAAGAATTTGTTCACACTATTGTATTTAGTCCCACTTCTATTCGTTTCTGCCTAGAACTGATCGGATTAACCAACCAAAGTTAGCATCAAGAGGCCGACCTTCAACACTAGAAGTGATTACCTCACATGACGACACGACCCTCGCTCCAAATTTGAGCAGAACTTCAAAATTTCTTCCTCGGTCTCTTATTCCGTTTCTTTGCTTATTCGTATTCGACATTGTTTATGAATCAAAGTAAAGCACCCCCTAAAGACGATAGAGACATCGATATGCAGTTGTATAACCAAAATCATTCCATGTAAACGCGAAATTAGGAGTAAGCAACAAAAACTGGATAGCTAGTAACAAAAATATCCTGTTTCGCAAATGCTAGCAGAAAATGAAACTATAGGGGCAAAAGTGCAAGTTTCTTTTTAACTTATTTTAACCAGGTCCAGGCAGGCATTCCATAATCCAGTGCCTTTCTTATGCATGGCCTTCAATAGACAAGAGTCAAAATTTAGATAACTACTAAAACTCAACAACTCAAATTCTTCTTTTCTTTTTAGTTTGGTGCCTTAGTTTTCAACTACTTCAATGAGAGTTGTCTCGTAGTCATCCGGTGCCACGAATCCATGCAGATTCATCACGGTCGCAGCAACGTTGGCAAGCCCACCTTGCGGAACATCATTACGGAACCTAACACCAGGTGCCAGTCCTGGGCCTCCAATTGCAATTGGCACCTAAAGAAAGAAATCGGAATGATCATTAGAACATGGAAAGAGTTCACCTAACGTTCTCAATACATATTGCTTCCATGCTAACTAACTGGTCATTTTCCGTGCAGATCAGGAGAGAATCCCTAGATTTTCGAATCCAATAATTCCATTTTACTACATCCAAATGCTTTTATTAACTTTCACTCCTCTACCTTCGAAATTATCCCCAAATTCTCCATAAAACAGAATTGAAATGAACTTACTGGCTGAAGAGTGTGAGAAGTGAGAATCTGAATGTTGCCGTTCTTGTCGAGAAGAGGTTTTCCAGACTTGTTTCTCTTCACCATATCTTCGGCATTTCCATGATCTGCAGTGACTAAATAAATTCCACCTACTTGCTCTATGGTATCAAGAATCATCTGCAATCACATAAGTGTCACCTTTAATTAATGGCAGAAAAAATTGACTAGAATTTGAAAAGCCAAGCTCAAGAGGTTTGATAAAATATTAAACTGGATCGCAGCAATCAATAGCTTTTTACCGAAAAGAACAAAGCAACCACATAATCCCCATCCCAACCCCATAGTTCTGAACAAAGTGACTCCTGCTAAGGTTATGGATAGTTTTTGCATCAAGGCATCAAAGAAGTGCTTATGGGGGAGGAACACTGGTGGTATCCACAGCTATGGGAGCGAGCGTATATTTCTACAAGCACCGATATCTTGTAGAACTGCAAGATTACTTCTACTAATAACTCAAGTAGAAAACCAATAAATACATCATTACTTGGATAGATAATGTCTCAGGTAAGAAACTAGGTTTCTCTTTCCCCCTTACTGTAAATTCTATGGGGAATGGTTGATTTCTGTAACTTCATATGAAGCTTGTCCTTAACCAAGTTATTCAAATTTTCAAAGAATATTAGTGAGGTTATAAATATGAAGATACTGCAGAAAGCACGTGTAAGGCAATAAACTATGTAGTCTGTTTTAGAATGGCCTTACAACCTCATGTCGAAAGATATAACAGATTCTAATCCGAACTTATTTGCTATCGTAAATAATTACAATTTACAACTACTTTACCTTGACAGCATCATCAGCAGCCTTGCAAGCCACAACTGTAGCCTCAATGTCACCTGTATGTCCCACCATGTCGCCATTTGGTATATTGACACGAACCTAGAGACAAAAACAAGATCGGATGAGCACTTAATTAAAACCCAACGATATACCTCATTGCATTATAAGATATATAATACCTGATGGAATTTCCCGCTAAGTAAAGCATCCCTTGCCTTTTCACCAATCTCCAAGGCCTTCATCTTTGGTTGAACATTGAATGTGATTCCACTGTCACTTGGGATTTCCACATATTCTTCCATTGAAGGGTCAAAACATCCAGAACGGTTTCCGTTCCAGAAGAATGTGACATGACCAAATTTAACAGTCTCACTGTTGAGAGCAGAAAATTATTATAAAGATGTAAGTCGCACAAACAGGAAGCCCTTGAATTCTAGACAAACAAGTTCAACGGAACAAAAATCAACTTCAGAATCCAACACCTCATTAAGTTGGTAACGTGTGTGCATACATCAATTCCAAACAAAATCTATAGCTAGTTCCTAAATGACATAAATCACAAAATTCACCCCTATCATGCACGTGAAGTGGAAGAAATTGTAAACTTGGTAAATTCCAACCTGCACGCGAAAGTGCGGACACCATTGTGCACAAGATATTCACCAGATGTCCTATCTATCTCTGGAGGAGAAACAAGGTAGTGGCTTGGAAGCTTCAGCTCACCATCATACTGGAGCATCCCAGCATAGCGGATTTTAGGAAATCTAACACGGTCAAACTTATCAAAATCTTCATACTCAAGTGCCTTAGCAATCATAACCATCCGATCAGCTCGAAAGTTGAATGTTACAACAGCATCACCATCCTCTATCGGTCCAACAGCCTTGCCATCCTCATCAACAATAACAAAAGGAGGGAGGTATTGGTCATTGGCTTTGGGTGCCTCCCTAAGTTTCTTAACAGCTTCAACGGCATTTCTAAATTTGTAAGGGGCCTCACCAAGAACTTGGGCATCCCACCCCCTCTTCACAACATCCCAGTCATTCTGCAAGACATTAGATCAAATAATCAAGTACTGCATAAAGGAATACTAATATCAGTGTAGACACATAAGACCAGCAATTTGCAAACACAAGAAAACTTGTGCATTTATCATGTCATTAAATGGAGGCTGCCATATCCTGTCCCGAACCGCAAGAGTGGGATAGTTATGCTTTATTAGCCAAGCATAAATTGGAAGCCAATAATTAATTGACCCAACAGCTCACTTCAAAAGACTGCTAACTACTACTTTTCAGGTGACAATGTGCCCTCTTTTCATAAACGGTTCTCCATTTAATTTGCGGACATGAGAACTACAAGTACAAAGTAGTGTGATTCTCAATAAAGGCTCACTAAATAAATAAGGATGGCCTAATCACCACAAATAAATCACTAACGTTATCTATTTTGAAATTCAGTTAAATTCAGTTTAATGTTTGTAAAATAAGCTGGGAGTATATAGCAATGTTTAAATGAATTACGAAAGCAGAATCCACAGGAGAAGCAATAGATCTCAAGCACTACTGCATCAACAAAGACATCAAATGCAATGCCATTACATACCTCATAACGATCCATTGTGACATTCATGCGACCACCACCAGATGCAATCTGTGCATCAATACCCTTTTCACGTAATTTTGCAAGATCGTTTTCAAGTGTTTCCACAAATCCCACACTTGAACCATCCAAAACATCACGACCATCAGTAAGTATGTGGACACGGATTCTTTTAGCACCACGCTCACTAGCTCCTTTAAGCAACAACTGTCTCAAAAGAAAAATGAAAATAAATACAAAGGTGATGGAAAAATAATCTTGATAGGAAATATACCCGCATAAAACGAAAGTAATTCACCAACCAACCTACCTGCAACTGGTCAAGCCTCGAATGAACTCCACCATCACTCAACAATCCAATGAGATGCAATGTGCCATTCTCAAAAGAATCCTTGATATAATTAAAACCCTCTCCCTCGTAAATTTTTCCAGAGGCAAGAGCAAGGTCAACGAGCTTTGCTCTAAGTTAAGAAAAATAAAATTGTAAAATCAGTTTTTGCAGTTGTATGCCACAAAAAACCCATCTTCGTTAGCGAGAAACAAATGCAGTCATACGTAACTGGAAAAAAGTTAAAAATAAACAGGCAAAAACTTGATTAAATTGAAAATACAGGCTAGTTGTACAACAAAACTGCCGATAGTCATCCATGCAGCTGCAATGGAAGCATAATGAACCTCACCCCTGTGCGAAAATGCGTCCAGCACCGAGTGCATTGTGACCGACTTCACTGTTTCCCATGTCATCTTCCGTTGGAAGGCCCACAGCAGTACCATGAGCTCTGACTAGCCTCCATTTTTCAGGAGCGCCCTATCAAAATTGATACCGAGAGATAACAAACTTTGACCACATTACTTTCATTTCAATACAAGCTATAATATAACATAAAGCACAAACTAGCTCCCACATGCCCAACAGAGCTCAGAGACATTAAAGTAAGAAGCCACCAAACATTAGGACAGTAATTCCACAAATGCCCAGTTCATTAAAGTAGAATTTAATGGGCATGAAGCATTGAATTTTTTTTTTTTTCAATACCATATTTTATCACTCTTACAAGCTTTCTACCATAGGGTATCCTTAATTCCTTACTATAAGGAAGATTATATTTTGTCAAATTCACATAAGAAAACATGTGTGTGCGTGCATGTGTGTGTGTGTGTATCTTTTGGGTTTTGCTATGGTCCTCTCAAGAGAATTCTACTCCCACCGCAATATATAAAAATGAAAAGTGTAACATGACACTTATTCATATGACACGAGCTTTAAAAATGCCTAACATGTATTAATTGTCATGTTGCGCTTTTCACTTCTATATGTTAGAGTGGGATGAGGATCATAGCAATGACAATACATATATTTATGCATGAATTGGGTTTTGTTATATATATATATTGGGTTTTGAATCAGGAGGACCATACTTCCATCGTAACATATAGAAGTGAAAAGTCTAATGACAGTTTTTTGATGTAACACGAACTTTAAAAATGCATATCGCCTATTAATTGTCATGATATGCTTTTCACTTCTATATACTATGGTGTGAGGACCATGCCATAGCAATGACTTACACATATGTCCCTATATATCTATATTTATAGATATATACAAAAATAGTAGTATATAATAAAAATGGTATTTTTCATAGCCTCGAATCCTCATTTCTATCAAACGAAAAAGGGGTATAGAACAATCAAGTCATTAAGCAAACACAAACGTAAACACAGGATGAACAAGAACAACAGATGCAGCAAAGAAGACCCATAAACAGATCCGAATCAATAGATCTCAGTCAGAATCGAATTGAACCAAACAATGAACCAAAACAGACGCGATAAAAAGCAAAAAGAGTTACCGTCTTGAGAGAATCCATGGTGGGAGTCTGGGCGACATGGATGCAGTTGTATTGATCGGGATTGGCCTCACCCCAACCGTCCAAAACCACCACCGCCACCGTCTTCCCCTTCGGCAGCTTCGGGTGATCCGCCAACTTCCACGAAGAATCCGAGCTCCCCACTGAAAAAAAAAAATCCCAAAAATCCCAGAATAATCAAAACCTTAACAAATCAACCAGAAGACAAACATTAAATCAATCTACAAACAACAAAAACAAAAATCTGCGAAAACCACGTACTGCGAAATGAGAACAAAGAGACAAATCCGGATTCAAACTTTGGAACCAAATCGAAGAACGAACAAAAAAGTAAAAAACAAGACCAGAGAAGTC
>CM046372.1:25691718-25724665 GCA_025413025.1 Ficus hispida
CTATAAAAGTTTACCATAATAGGACAGTAGTAAAAAGTTTGAATGGTGGATGATCTTTTTAGGAATCTTAAATATGAAAGATTCTTTCATACTAGCCTAGTTCTTAATTAGAGTGTCCGAGTACATATCCTCACCGTTATCATATTCAATGGGATTGAGCTAATGCTCTACTTATTTAGAAATAGGGTTTATCTATAGGACTTTCAACGAATATTCCTATCAGAGTTTGAAAAGCCAAATTAGTCACCCCCTTCCTGGATTTTAGATTACAAAATACGACACAACCTGCTTATTTTTTTGCATGGGCATCTAATTTTGATTTTCAGAAACCACAAAAACAGAGCGAGGGAACATGAATTTTTTAGAAAGGAAAATATAAATTTGGAGCTGCCAAAACTGAAACCATCCAATTTCTTATTTGAATATGCCAAGAATGACGTTAGATTTGTCGAACCTCACTCCTTTGGTAGACGATCAACTCACTGAATCAATCACCCTATTTGTTTAGAAGTGCTATAAATTTCATTGGCATTGTTGACAATCTCATTGTCCCACATGAGAATGAATATAATCAACATCGGTTCAGTGTAGAATTTAAATCCCCTTACTTTTGAGATTAAAAAAAAAAGAAAAAGAAATAGCAATTTGGATCCTGGTTTTCAAATTAACACTTTTTTTTTTTTTTTGCATTAAGTTTTTAACTAGATCTCTCTCCCTCTCTCTGGTTAATGATTTTTTTTTTTTTGGCATTAAGTTATCAATGTTTTTTTAACTAGATCTCTCTCCCTCTCTCTGCTTAATGAAGTCCGGTTTATTGAAATATTTCTAAATTTCTTGTTCTTCCAACAGTTTAAAAAAAAAAACTAAAAAACAAATAAAAATAGAAGAGTTAGATATGAAATTATCATATAAAATTAATCTTGTAGTCATAAAATTGTTTTGAGTATTTAAAAAAATAAAATAAAACTGTATTGGTTTATGGTTGAGAAAACATTGGTGAAATAGTGAAACGAAAATTGGAAAATGAGAAATGATTACAGAATATTGTGTTCATTTCTCTCACAAGAAATGAATTATGACCCAGAAAAGAGAAATTAGAAGGTGTCCCTAGAGACATAGGTAATCGAGGCCTAGGGTACTCTTTATATAATACCTCTGCATACATGAGTATACATATAAACTCTAGAAGAAAAAATCGAATCTATATCTTTGAAAATTAATCTATATAATTAACTCCCTATAATAAAACCTTTTGATGGCTCGGGTCGGTCATCTTAGAAGATGATCACATGCACCATGAGTGTAGACCTTTTTTTTTTTTTTTTTTTTTTTTTTTTTTTTTTTTTTTGCAATCTCAAGTCCTTATAACCTAAGCCTCCATTTGATAAATTATTTTAAACTCAAAATTTTCATCTCAATTTTTATCTTTTTCTGAAAAGTTAACAAAAATTATAATTAGTTTTTAAAAAGTCAACCAACTCAAACTGTAATATCAAACGGAGTCTAAGTTAACTAACATGCTGGACCAATTTTTATCTATGTAAAATTTTACATAATGCAAAAAAAAAAAAAAAAAAAAAACCTAGATATTTAAAAATTTATCTATGTAATTCACTCTTTAATAAAATTTTCTGACTTCCTTACTCGAGTTCATGATCTTAGAAGATGATCACATGCACTGTGCGCTTAAGCCACTTTTAATTTTACATCCCAAGTTCTAATTCAACTAAATGCTGGGCCAACTTTTATTTATAGAGCAACCCATCTAAGAAATAAAAATATAATCTATATCTTTGAAAATTTATCCATGTAATTAACTCCCTAATAAATTTTCTGACTTTGTCATTCGGATAGGTCATCTTCTAAATCGCATGCGCCGTATGCATAGACCGTTTTTAATTTTACCATCCTAGGTCCTAAACCTAACTAACATGCTGGCTCAACTTTTATCTTTAACGAAAAATCACATAAAACCAATCTAAAAATAAAAATCTAATATATATATATATATATATATATGAAAATTTATGTATATAGGCTCCCTAATAAAACCTTTTAATTTCGTCATTTGGGTCGATCATCCTAGAAGATGATTACATGCGTCGTGCACGTAGACCTTTTTTTTTTTTTTTTTTTTTAAATAAATTACGTAGACCTTTTTTAATATTACCATCCCAGGTCCTAACCAAACCAACAAGCTGGGCCAACATTTCCCACAAGCCGCAAGATAAAATTGGTTGAACGGTGAACGTATGACCTAAATATGTTAGCTTCAACAATTAATTTCTTGAATGTACTTCTACGCAATGGCCTACATGCATAAGCCTAAGTTCTTGAAAGATAGAACAAATATCAATTTTGTTGAAGTTTCTTTAAAGAAAAGAGTTTTGTAGAAATAATCTGGCAAAGTTCAAATCAAGGACTTGGATTTTTTCGTCGTTAATCGTTACTACGAGCCGCCTTATTAAGCCATCGATATGCATTATAATAATTACGTATACCAAGATTATTACACGTTGCTTTTTTTTTTTTTTTTTTTTTTTTTTTTTTTTTAAGAAAAGCAAAATTAACCGGAATTTTATTACTGAATCCAGCCAGCTTTTTTAATTCAATCCAATCCGCTTGATTGAATTGATTAAGAAATTATCGGATTGAGAATTTTTCAAACTGTGATATCGTAAATCCGAATCATATATATTATATTTTTTAAAATATTTTTAATAAATATGTATATATACGTTGAGTACAATTTAAAATGTCTTTCCTCTATTCTCATTGTCCGGTCATTACTATTGCTTTTCTTTTGTCTTCTGAATTTTAATAAAACCCACCACTTAAATTGAGAAGAAAACCCTAACATAAATAAGACTATATTCCCTCATGCTGTAACCTAGATAAGATTATAGATAGAATCCGCAAATTCAATCCACGAAATTCGATGTTTATGAACTGAATAAGACTAAATAAGACTGGAATAGGGGTTTAACATATTAGATTAAGAGCTAAGCCATAATCTGTATGATATGATTCTCTTATATGGACATCTCTTATGAAAACTAACCGACAAAGCAACTAGTTTAGTACATCACATAAGCAATTTGGTTCCGACTAAATTAAGAAGCAAAGCTATATCTATCGGACAAAGGTTATGGAAATTGACAAAATTATCCTTTTGGTCTTGATCAGAACCCTTTCATTATATTTAGCTCCTGAAAATTTTAAAAACGTCCTGTAATAAAATTCTGTCATCGTGTTACAAATAACAATGGTTGAGCATTAATCTCTTCTGTTCTCTGCACCTGCAGCTTCATTTTATCATTATGAAACCTAGTAGATATTTTTTCCTTATATGAGTTTCTTTCTTTTATTTTAAGTTAGAGTTGGAGAGCAATATTTGTTTGCTCTTGATAATGATGTAGAATATGTTCTCCATAGATGATGTGGATTAGCATTTAGGAATGTATATGAACTATATACTTAGTTGTGTTAATAAAAACAAGAACATAAATACAAAAGATAATTATCATGGAATTAGGTAAAGGGTAAAGCTTAAAATAAGTGTTTAGGGACTTTGAAACATCACCATTACCCTGCTGAAACAATGCTATGCACCGTATTATTGTTTCCACCGTCACACATTAATAAAAAAAAAGTAGATTTCATAACATCAAACTCATGATATAAAGCTCACTTCTATATTAGTTAAAGGGATGAACACCGATGATACTTTCAAATATATTCCCACAAAAGAATTCAATGTTAAGTTGCGTAGTTTAATTAATATCCCATGTAGAGATGTCCTATGTAGAAATAGTATGTGATTAGAGGAAGAAAAAAAAAATAGAGAGTTTTGGGATATGTAATTTTTTTTGTAAGCTTCTTGATCACAGTAAACTATGTAGCGACTAAAACAGGAAATAGCTAGTCTTACATTGAAATGAATTTGTATACAAATTTCTTTATTTTGTGATTGTTTATTTTCTTATGTTAATTTTATTATTTTCCGTGATATAGAATCAGGGTGATAATTCTTAAATTAGAGTGCACTCAACCTTTCCTCTTTATCTATTTTCAAAGCATGTCTCCATCTTAATTAAGAAGAAGAAGAAGAAGAAGAAGAAGCTTTATTAAGCCTAGCTATTGAGTTACGCAACTTTCTTATTGTTTTCTAATCATGAACTCTGAATTTTATGCAGCAAAACATCATAGGGAGAGGACATCTCGTTTCTTCACCAAATCATTTCAAAGTTGAAAAGAAAGTAATGAAAAGAGAGAGACAGGTTTTCCTTCATTTACGCATGTGTCTCTTTTTTCCTACCAAACTCGTGACAAATTTAACCTTTTCACTTCTCATATACTTCTATTTTATGCATCAATATTAAACTTGCAGACACAAGAAGGAAAAAAAAAATATTGGCCAACAAATTTCATTCATCCAAATCTGAAATACGCATATATATTATATATATATATATTTATATAGATATACATAAAATGAAAAGACAACAAACAAGATAAAACTAAAAGTTAGCTGAACAGAAACCTTATTTATTTATTCATTAATTCTACCATTTTGGAATGTATACAACTATACTCGTCTTGCTTGATTTTTTCATAATTAAAAAAAAAAAAAACCAAAGCAAAAAAACCAAGCCACATGTTTGTTCTCTACTTTTCCAACTCCCCAATCGTCACCAAGTCCGGTATACAATAACGAAGACAAAAACAAAGATCACAAATCGGTACAACATACCGATGATTGATTTTTATGATCTTTGTGTGTTTGATTAATTTATATATACCAAAATAATTAATCCGCCGATTAATAATACTAATTAATTAGCGTCTAGAGGATGATCCGAACATCTGATCGAGAACGATGACGAGTGCCATGGCCACGGCGGTGTCGAATTGAGGCTCCACCAGCAGGCGGAAGACGTCGCCGCCCAACTCACCCCCGGCCGGTGCCTCCTTACGCCTGATCTCCGCCATCCTCCGCCTCTTCTGGTCGTACACAGCACAGCTCCTTTGCGAATACGATCCCTCTATCTCGTACAACATCGACGAGTTCTTGCCGGACCGCGTTGATCCACCGCTGCTTCCCGAGCTCACGTGCGCTAGGTACCGCGTGTTGAGGAGGTTCACGTGCTTCTTGACGCTGAATAGTGGATTCACCGCGGTTTCTCCTTGGAAAACCAGCCAGTTGTCTCCCAGACTCAACCTCTGTCGAGTTAAATCATGTCAGAATCAAACAACTTGTAATATATATATAGTAATATTCACTACGTTCAGAAACGTGCACTTCCGATAAATAAATGACTATAACTAGTAAAATCAACTACCTTGCGGCGGATGGTGAGGAGAGGCTTGCCAGAGGCGTCCATGAGGACGATCTCGCCCTTATTTCCGGCGATGTAATTATCGACGCGAAAGACGAGATTGCCCTTGGCGTCGTAGACAGTGAAGCCATTGCAGTTGAAGAGCAGGGACTTTGTCCATACCGTCAAGACGACGGCGGAATCGCCTAATTCGGAGCCCGAATACTTGAGCTTCTCGGCGGCGGCGGCGGTCGCATTGGCGGTGGCAAAGCTCGGGTATATCTTTGTCATTATCGGAAGCAAAAAAATTCTTTAGTTAATTACGTGAAGAAATTAGCGTTTTAGGCTTTAGAATTTGCAGAGAAAGAGAGAGAGAGAGAGGATTAATGGAGAGCTAGAGAGAGAAGCGGGAGAGCGAGCTAGGCAAGTTGGGGTTGAAAAATGCAAGTGGGAAAGTGGGCATTATATAGGACGACCAGAATGGAAGGGGAGGGTTTTAGAGTAAAGATAGTGGCTGGTCCCGGAGATTCCAAGGAAACCAACACTAAACTTTGGTTGAGGCTAGGATTTAGTTTTAATTAAATTATATTTTTTATCCTAATTTAAAAAAAATTAATAAAATTTATAATTAATTTTTAAAAATTTAACTAACTTTAATTTAAAATTTTCATCTCTAATTAATTTATCAAATGAAGACTAAATGTTGTGGTTGAACATTGTGAGGCCGGACAGAAATTCTTCTCTCCTTTTTCTTTTTTGTTTTGTTTTGTTTGTTTTTGTTTTTTTGTTAATTTGTAATTTTGAAGTACTATTTTTTTACCCAAAAAAAAAAAAAAAGAAGAGAAAGAAGATTAGAGTCTGGGCCCGACTGCCCCACCATAAGTCCGGGATGATGATGTCAAACGCACCACCATTATTAATTGACGACGGAATTAAGGATAAAAACAAAAGAGAATTTTGTATAAAAAAAATATCTCATTGACCGGAAGCAGTTTTACGATAGAATTGTTTGATTTTCAAGCGAAGTTTCTATAATATTCTGCGTGACAAGTTTTTTTTAAAATCTAATTATTAAAAATTTGATTATTTCTAAACATAATAAAGAGAAATAACATTTGATTATTATTGTAGATATAATTTGATGATAATTTTATATTTAATTTTATTATAAATTTTAGAGTTTGAATTATTTTAAATTAAAAAAAAAAGCAGAAAGAGATTAAGAGAAACAACGTTGGTAATAAGGATTGTTATTGAAGCCAAAAAAAAATTACAAGACTATCAAATTATAATCTAAATAACATTAAATTGAAAAAACGATAATATAATATTTAATTTATCAATACAACTATTTAAGATTGGATCGTATTAATAAGATATCATTTTCATATCATATTACACTGGAAAAAAAATTCCAGAAATTTAAAGGATGCGTGAAATGACTAAATTGGCAAATGGGAGGAGTTCTTGTGGGGGGTGATGCAAACAATGACCGCCAATTTATGAGGAAAAATAAAAAAATAGCAAAAAAATATTATTTAAAAATGGCTTTTGAAAAAGACAAACATTAGATTGGTTTGGCCAATCACTTCACTTCTACGGCAATATAAAATTATTGCACCGTTTTATTTTATAATATATAGCTTCTTGTGTTGTGGTGGAGAACCTATTTTGTGGTGAGAGTGTGGACAGCTGTCCCTCCTCAGGCTTGGATATTTTCCCATTAGTCTACGTTGATTTATGCTTTCTTTCTTTATTTGATTATTGATTTTTTTTTTCTTTTCAATCATAATGATGTGCCTTCTCATACTAACCCTAATTATTGTTAAATTAATTATGTCTAATCGATTGGCTTTAGGCGGTTTCTGCGACTCCTTCCAAATTTCCAATCTCCATCTCAGGTCCCCGAGACCCTTTTTTTTTTTTTTTTTTTTTTTTAAGTGGCAGTCCTCTGACTATATATATATATATATATATATATATATTTTAACATAAAAATAAAAGCTTTTTTTAATCATATGTATAATTGGATAATTATGCTAAATAGATAATTTAATCAATCACATAGCATACAGACCATATATGTCTAAACCAAGGACTACGCTAAATTTTGTTATATTTTGCTCCCGTATTTATACATACACAAATTTAAATTTTCTTTTTAATTTTAATGCTTAAATGATAAAAAAAAAATATTATATGCTTTTTAACTAAACTGTTTTAGGCTTATATCTAAATCGATTAAATTCAGCATATATGAAAGAATACGATATTTAATTCGACAGATGATCTAAAATATCCTATGCGATATTTAATTCGACAGATGATCTAAAATATCCTATGCATGCATTTTCCAATATTGCTACCTTTTGATCTGCTTTTCTATTTCTTTTTGTTAACTCAAAGAGTTACGTAAACATTATTCCTTGATCTATTCATTCTCTATGATAGATATTTTATTTTATTTTTATTATTGTTATTAATATTTGCTATATGAATTATGTAGATAGGAAGGTTAAGATTTGTTTGTACTTGTATACATATATATATATATATATATATATATATATATATACCTTCTTCTTTAGTATGATATTCTTCTTTAGTTACACGATAACAAGCTGACTCCATCAGCATATAATTATTAATACTGGAATATCAATACATTCATTATAGTATATAATTTATGCCAATAAACATGTCTATCTGCTTAGCCAACGTGTTACTTAAGACCTCAAATAACTCAAAAATATATGTATAATTATAATTATGGATGACCTCCAAAAAATTGGTCAAATCAAGGAAAATAACAAAGTTATCAACCTATATCTTCTTGAGTATACAATGTCAACTAAATTAAGAATTCATATTCATGATATCACATATATACATATATGTGTGTGTGTGTGCTGCCTGTCATGTATATATATCTCCAGGTTTTATATGTATATATATATATATATATGTGTATACACACACATATTATCACACAAAAAATATAGATTGATCATACAAATTTGAATTTCACTTTGTCATGAGGTAATACCATGTAGTTTTTATTTTATTTTATAATGCAAAAGAAGATCATGTAGTTTTATTACCTATATGATATGAAAATGATGCTTTAACCTAGTCCCGTGTAATGATTTTCTTAATCAATTTTCAGCTTATTGTTTTAAAGTAGTTGTTATTATAAAATCAATAGACCATGTAGTTTTATTACGTATATGACGAAAAATGCTGCTTTAACCTAGTCCCGTGTTATACTTTCTTATTCAAATTTCAGCTTAGGGCTTTAAAGTAGTTGTAATAAAATTAATATAATATATGTATAATTTATATTTATACATGGCTATAAAAGTAATTATGTTTAGCCTGTTGAGGTTACATTAATTAATACCCAACTTTGTTAAGTAGAATGAAAGTTATCTAGGGCATATGCATAGATAGATTGACAAACGACATATATTCACCAAAAAATTTAACTGTATCATATATATATATTTTATTCTTTTTTAACTAGATAAATAAATATGATTACACAAAGTGTGTATTCACTGGTTGGAGATGAAATTTTTAAATTGGAATTGATTAACTTTTCAAAAACTAATTATAAATTTTATTAACTTTTTAAAAAAAGATAAAAATTAAAATAAAAAATATAATTTATTAATTAAATTAAACTTAAATATCAAACAAAAACATAAATTACTTTCATATTCTAGTTTTAACAGGTTGGGTCGTGATCACTCATTTCAAGTATATATATATATATATATATATATATATATATATATATCCTGGAAAAGTTATATTCGACAGACCACGGAATGACGGAAACAACAAGGAAAAAGAGACTTAAATTTGGAATCCAAACTCTAAGCAGTGCCAGGTAGTAAAAGCTGGAAAAGGTGTGCATGTAAAAAAGACACAAATAGTAAAGCGTGTGGGTATCATAATTCGAGAAAGAAATTAATATATTTGTTTGCATATTTTATGGAAAAAATTGTTCTATGTGGTTTCTATTGGAGTGTGGGAACACTAATGGAGCAAAGTGGCATATATTGAATGAAGACCTCCAAAAGTTCAAGTTTTTCAATTTTTTGAGAGAGAAAGAGAGAGGATGGTGACTTGGGTGTTGCCATATGAATAGATTAGCCTCCATAGTGGTGGGGCCCAACTCCAAATATAAGATACTTTTTTTTTTTTTTTTTTTTTTTTACATTTTTTGTTTTAATTTGAAGAAAGCATTTAGATATTATTTATGTTAGACATGACCAACCCCCCTTTAATCTTTAGTTCTTTGGATGTAATTGTGACACATTTGTAGACTTTCTTTTTCCCTTTATTTGGAGAAACAATTCCTACACAAATTAAAAAAAAAAAAAAAAAGAATGCCTTAAGATATTGTTCATTCTTTTTAACTAGATTTTGAAAATTGATAGTTAGATTCTTCTCCTCCGATCTATCAAACTCGCGCTGTTCTTTTTCAAAAGATTTTCAATACCAATCACTTCAAACTTATTATACATTGAGGGTGAGGTTATTATTAATCTACCGTAGTAGGGATTTTATATATCGACTGGAAATGTACTATTTTTTTCGTAAATTATAAACCACTCTATGTTACAATAACTATTAAAAGGAAAAAAAGAAAAAGAAGGAAAGAAAGAAAGAAATAAGCCAAAAAAAAAAAATAATAATAATAAAAGGGAGGTGGTGGACGACGCTGAAAGGGACGTCCACATGTGAGAGGATAAGTATGATGTTTGAGGGTATAAATTAATGGCGCATCTAATTAATTAAAGACTTCCAAAATCCGATTCTAAATTTGTTCCATTATTTGAAATTACAGTTCTTATCTAAACACCCATCAGCCCAAACCAGCTTACAAATCATACAGTCGATTGTTGCCAAGTTAACGGGGAAAAGAATAACAATGCAAAAAGTTTAATTAGTTTATATACGAGTCTTTTTATGATAAGAATCTTATAATATTGGTATTATATATATTTTTAACTGATAAATATGATACGAGTCATTTTTTTTTTAATTTTACATATCAGACAATTTTTAATATAGATTTGACAGATGAAAAACAAAGCTCTATCAAGAATGCGATTTTTTTTTTTGGTTTAATAAGTTCTATATCTTATTATTCATTATTTTTCCTGGCCACAATATTGCATTATCCTTTGATTTCTGTGGAGTACTGACACTGTTGGTCCAGGTGTTATTGAAACTTTCTATATTCCAACCAAACGCCATGAAACACACACACAAAAAAAAAAAAAAAAAGTCGTTTTAGATGGGAAGTATAAGCTTTATTTCTTGCTAGCACATGGAATGGTATCTAATACTGGTTTCTAATATATAAAATTACGTAAATTTCTCGTGATTGGTATTATATTATTAGCTGATTGCATAAAATTAATGATTTGTTGAAAGCTGAGAAAAGTACTAAATCAAAGCTATATATATATGAAATAAATATTGTAAATAAGTTTAGAAGAATCCATATTTAAAACTAGTATGTGAATTTTGCTTTAATTGCTCTCACAAGAACTAAACACCTAAACAAAGTCATATGTACTAGCCGGAGTCCACTCACCACTTTAAGCATTATCTCAAAAGTATTCACTTTTTTGCGAATTCATGTTCTTCGTCCGCTGTATACGACTTGGCAAGTGTGGTCGGCTGTGTTATGGGGTTCACACAACTGACAGGTATCTTGAAACATAGAAGTGTGTTTTTGACTCAAAAATGAGTGGTGATGAAATTATTGGCTTTTATTTGGGGACCACCAAACCCACTTGAGGCCGGCGCACGTAGAAACCCAGCCGAAATGGTCTACGGTAATCTCAGGTTATGTTTGGATCGCAGGTTCATTTTTAAAAGGGAAAATTTTCTTATCTGAAATGAGAAAATCATTTATTTTGACAATGAGATAGGTTTGTATATGTAAAAATAATTCATTCTTGATGGTACTTTTTGAAATGAGAAGAAACGATATTGAGAATACTGCATTAGGTGAAGATTTTAAAAAGTTTCAAAAAGGGTACTTTATTAAGTAAATTTGAAAATGAGATAGTTTTTTTCCCCCTCAAAATGAGAAGAACGATGAAAAAAGTTGGGAAAAATATTCTTTTGCTATTTTTTTTCCCTTTCTAAAAATGGATAAGCCAAACAAACAGGGAGTCAATTTTCAGATATTGAACTCACGTGTAAATAAGTTATTATTATATTATTATAAATAGGGTAAATATTTAATTTTAATTGACGTGATAACTTTTTTAACATAAACTAATTAAAAAAAATGTCACATATTATGAAGGTTGATGTTAAAAAGTTAGATTTAGATTGATGTTCCTAATATATTCTAATTTTTGTTATATGGAATTAGATGAAATTATTGTTTAGTAACAAATTTTTTTTGTTGAAAAATTAGAGATATATTCTTGTCAAATTTATCCTCTTATATATTTATGAAGATTATAAACCTTCACATTTCAACTTTTGGTTTTTGTGTTTTCCAATTGACCGTTACTCAAAAAACAAATTAAGCAACTATATTTTAAGTTCTTGAAAGTACCCCTCTAAGCCTTGTTTTCAAATATGACTGCGCGATCTAGGGCTTCTTAATGCTCATAATCTTAGGCATATATACCTAGCCTCAACTTGTAACCAAACAAAATCTATAAAATCCTTTCATATTCTTTCTCATTGGTTCTTTGTTGGCATCACTATGTGAGGTTGATGTTGGAGTGCCTTTAGCAAGATTTGATGTAAGGAAATCTCTCTTCACAAACACAACGTCGCAAGATACGCGCGATGGAGTTCTCATCGTTGGGGCAATTCTCGCGCTTGGTCAGTAATAATGGAGATAAGAATTTTTGTGAGTGGCGGGATTAATAACTAAAACAAAAATTTAATGGATCATGATTATATCAATTTTTCAAAGTAGATAAGCGAGATAGAGTTCACCTTAATTGGCTTCGTACCTGTAGGTCGCGACAATAGAGCTCACCTCCTTGGCACAAGCGGGACGAGGGAGCTCGTTTTCAACTACTAGAAAATAGGATTAGTGATCAGGGGAAAATTAATCTCATTCGGGATAAGTCTATCCCAAATAAGTATGATGGTTTTGATCATGAAACGACCACACAAGAATGAAAAATGCTTCACTCTCCCTAAGTAAGAAATTGAGAAAAATCTCGTTAAGACCCTCTACTGAAAAAAACCAAGTGAAAAAAAAAAAAAAAAAAAAAGAGCAAAAAGGAATGCAAGATTTAATCCGGTTTTCTTTATGGCATTTTGAAGCCTCTCCCACTTCGAGCACAAGAGAATAAACATTTTTCTTTTTAGGAACAATAAAATCACAATTTTTCACAAATTAAAAACCTCCATCAATTTATCACTTTAACTTAATACCTAAAACCACTAAAACCACTGTCACTATTTCTTTTTTGATGATCAATTATATAATTATTTGGTTTTCTATTTAAACTTCAATAATACATGATATAAAATGACGAATTACTACTACTCATGACAGTGGTCTGTCAAATCTAAAAAATTCGTCTTAGTTCAAATTCAAATCCACTAATTTTTAATTTTTAATTTTTCATAATATGCATCTCACTCAATTTTCGTTCTTCCAAACATTTATAAATTTACGATTCTTATTTCAGAATAAAAATACTCTTATGTTGGGATGATATCCTACATCAGTTGTTAATCATTAGAGCCTATGTGGGTGGTCACTACCTACCATCAACTTAGATTTTTAAGAGTATATACTATATACATCATTTGGTATTAGAGAGACGCTGATTCGCTTCCTCTCACTCGTAATGGGAGTTTTAACTCATTGGGCCTGAATTATCCCATATAATAGGGTATTTTCTCTCTGTCGGTTCTCAGTTCTACCTGTCGAGAGATCAGGTTTTTGGGTGAAAGGGATAGCTAGGTCTTAAATGAGGGTGACTTCTATCAATCTAAGTTTTTGGAAGTATATATTATTGACATTATTTTTATTTCAAGATAGCGTGTCAAACGGGAGCTAAAGTAAAACGTCATCCATCACGAGAGGTGCTACATATGTATGGGGAGAGATGATATTCTCTGGCAATATTGAAATATCTAAAAAGGCTGTAAGATGGAGAATTTAGGCTCATGGTTCACATGCGGCTCCAAAGTCTTGGCCCCTTATCGTTACTACAACTTCTTCTAGTACATGAGAAACTAGACACGCAAACGCAATCAACAACCAAGGTCGGCACTCGTCCCGCCTTTTCGTACCACACAGAGCACTCGATGCATTTAGGTCGGTTGATTGTGGGATCAAATTCCTACGCAAAAAGTAAAAATAAAATTAAGATTAAAGAAAAATAATAATAATAATAAAGAAGGGACCAAAAGCCTTGGATTCTCGTGGAATATTGAAAAACTAAATTTATCATTGCCTTGGATTCTTGTGGAATATTGAAGAAACTAAATCTATCATTTTCAGCCGACAGAAACTTTAGATGTACTCTAACCATACAATAACCCGTGTGGCTTCCTCCAACCTCTACAATGGCTGCAATAAAGTTCGGAGGTAAAACACCATTATTACAAACACTTACCATCAGCTGGGATTGTTGACATTCATTAATTTTTTTTAACTACTTAATTAAAAATTTATTAAAATATGGAATATGTTTGATAGGGTGCCGAGAATATAAATTTTTTCGGCTCGCTGGATTTTGTTTTGAAAAATTAGGTAGTTAAACATTTTTTGAAATTTATTTAAAAAAAAAAAAAGAAATGAAACTTCCTTTTTTTTTTTGGCTAAGAAAATGGTCCGGGATCATTATAATGTTAACAATTATTTTTTTCAATCAATTAGATTAATCATAACCAAATATTGATTAATATTAAAAAAATTGTCATTTTCTTAATTTAGGGTCCTTTTGGAAGTGTGCATGATATTATTTAGGGTCCTTTTAAGTCGCCAATTCTAGATATTGTATTTTATCATCTGCATTTCAAAATCTCAACTTTACATCAAATTTTCCATTTCTTTTATTTTCAAAAAACTCAAACTTTAAAGGTCCATAATTTTCTCATTTCAAATCGAAATGAGATGATTTTTCTGTCAAAATACTCATATCAATAAGATAAGACAATATCCATTTTGAATAATTTTTTCAAAAGACATTTTAAATTTTTGTGTTATTTCCTATATTACATAACTTTTTCAAAAGTTTTTTTTCCCTAGACATACATTTCTAATTCAACCTTCAAAACACCATCTCCAGATGTCCTTCTAAACAAGCCCTTAGTATAAGACACAAAAAAGAGCCATTTACCCACATTCCCACTTTATGACTCCTGGTGCTAGTAAAAAATAGCTCATATAAAAGGGTACTGAAATAAGAGCTGAGAACAAGACAATGAAAGAATCTACCAAGTTCCATTCAAATAAGAATCCGGGATAAGAATCAAGATACGTGAATTGTCCAGTAAATTATCAACCACGTTTATTTAAATGTTTGTGTTTTACTATAAATGTACCAAAGAATTATCTTTTAGAAGGTTATAAATAGAAATGCATGCCACTTAGAAAACCCTTCTGACAAATGTCAAGCCCCCAGTGTACTTTATCTATTTTGTGAAATTCTCTCTAACTCCAAAAAGGACTTAAATCTTTGCATAGAAGGCAAACCTCTATATATTCTCATCTTTTCTACTTTTTAACTCATTATTTCATATGAGTATACTTGTCAGGTGATAAGTCGATTCTAACAACTTGTTAGCCGAAATTTAATCAACAACTTGAAATGTTTGACTCTTGGTGATATATTTAGTAGGTCCCAATATAAATTTAGTCATCGATTTTACAATTGACCTTTGGCCTTCCGATGAATGACTCATGTGATCGGTATCAACAACAACCCGTGGTCGTCTGCCGATTTTGGCAGCCAACTTTGTTAGATGATCAGTGATCAATCATCAATTTTCAAGACAATCTCGAATATGAACTTTGGTAATCTAGTGGGTGACTCCAACAATCGGCAGCTGACACCACGGTTAGCTACGACCAATGATTACTTGTTAACTCTAACGGATGACCGGTGGTCACCTAGTGAATGAACCAACAAAGAGGATATAGAGAGAGTGTGTATAGTGTTCTGAGAGTCATAAATAAGAGGAGTAGAACATTACTAAGGCGGTTTCCCATTTTCCCCTCATCTGATAGTATATCTAGATCAGAGCGGGCAGAAATATTAAGGAAAAACACATAAATGACATAAATTTAAAAATTATTGCACCAACATCAAAAAAAAAAAAAAAAGAGTAACATTAGACAAATATAGTACAAAATCAAACTAAAGTAAACTAAAGTTTGTGTAATGTTAGTTAAGATGGGAGAGTTTGTGTTATGTTGATCAATAAAGATAGAAAAAAAAATGATTATTTAGGGATTTTTTTCTTAGAGAAAATTACCTAAACAACAACCTTCTTTTTATCCATTGATCAAAACATAAAACAAAATCCCTCCTTTTTACCAATACAACACAACTTTTTTTTTTTTTTTTTTTTCAAATTTTATGATTTTAGTTTTATTTGTGTTTTGTCTTTTTTACCCCTAAAAGTATATTTGTCCTTTGTAACGACCCCTTACGGACCATTACAGTTGACTTCTCTTTTCTACATTCATCTTTTATAAAATTACAGAAAATAATAATCTTGAAATAAATAAAAAAATCTTGACTTATTTGAAAACTTTACTTAGATAATTTTAGAAAACTCTAAATTTTTTTAACCTATATCAAAATAACCTTCATAATTAAAATAATTTTTTAAATAAAAAAACCCATTTCATAAAATAAAATTTTAAGTCCATATAAATCATCCAATCAAATAATAATAAACTAAAGTCTTAAAACTTTATTAGAAATTAAAAATGTCCATATCATGATCATTCCTCCCGTTTTCCTATCACAAATCGTTCTACTTCCGCTCAAAGCTCCTCCAATACTACATCTTACCATTTTTTTATTTGCAATATAAATCAACTTATATAAGTAAAAGCTTAGTAAGATGCTTTAATCTCACAAATGTAAACAAATATTTTTCTTTTATCATCATAAACATCATCAAAAATATAAACATCATTTAAAAACCTTTTAACTTTTAAAACCGTTGTATATTGGCCAAAGTTATACCATCATAGTGCGTTAGTCACGGAAGGAGTGTAGTAGTAAATCCCAAACCAACGGTAATAAAAAGTCCACTCACCAGACAACATCATCATCTTCATCAAGGGTGTACAACATCATTTTAAAAAATAAAAATACATATGTTTACATATAGCAGGTGAGAGTGTACTTACATAAATATCTTGCTTAATCTTTTTAAATTTTCTGATGGTGACGCGGAATTGAAGTCTCGGTTGCTCACGTTTAGAATTGTACATGCCATGAATAATATATATAATAAAATCAATAAAATATCATAATAATTCATCCAACACATCTATTGAATCATAACAATATTTAATAGGCCTATTTCATCATTCAATAACAACAAAACACAAAAATTGAACAATTTTACAAAAGTACAAAACTTTATTAAAATTGATAGTCAGACCTCTATCCCTTCTAAAATTCATAAAAATTCTTATAAGATTCCAAATGATTGGAAATGAATTTTAAACGAAAGTAGACATCTACTCTTTCTAACGGTACTAATTTGTTAAAACTAGAGACCGTCTGAATTCTTAAAAATAGTTTTGAATATAATTACCAAAAGTTTACAGAAATTGACAACCAGACCTCTGCCCATTTGAAAAATCATAAAAATTCACATATAACTCCAAATAATCTGAAACTGATTTCAAATCAAAATAGACATCCAGGATTCTAATAATATCAAATTTATTAAAAACGGAGACTATTTGAATTCTCAAAAATATTTAAAAACTGATCACTAAAATCGACAAAATCTAGTAGTTGGACTTCTACCTCTTTGAAAAATCATTAAAATTCACATATATCTCCAAATGATATGAAACTGATTTTAAATGAAATTATACATCCAGGCTTTCCAAAAATACTAAATTCATTGAAAATTTAGTCCATTTGCATCTTAAAAAATAGTTTGGAATGCTAGGGAAAATTTTAATTGATGAATATTATCACCAAATCCAAGATCTCATATTAAATCATCAAGAAAAATAAATTAGAAGTGTACCTGAATCCATGAAGATAAATTAGAGAAGGATGAAGTCTTCCACAGTAAAATTTTTTTAGTTTCCTATGGTGCTCTATGGGTTATCTCTCTTAATAGAGAGAGCGGAGGAGATCAAATATTACGTATTATGATTTGACTTGGAGATCACAACCCTTATAATGACCCTTATATTCTAACTCAAATTAGATTCCCATCAACCCTAATTTAATTAGTATTGGGTTTCTACACATTAAAGTTCATACCTAATAGATATTTTTAGAGCCCAACTAACTGATCACTTATTTGACCCTATTAAATTAGATAACTTATAATATAATTGTCATTTACTATGTAAGCCCATGATAGGAAATTAATAAAATTCCCAACAATCTCCCACTTGGGCTATATATGTTTCCTAAAATAATTATATTATATAAAGTCTTGAGTGCGCACTTAAAAGCTATCTATTTTGAAATATCTTTTTAGTTATAATCTGGTCCATCTATTCTATTAGCATAGGAGTAAAGCGACCTTCATTACATATATTCGTAACTAGACCCATCAATAATCACCGTACCAATATATTCAATGACATAAATCAAGTATGGATGCATAGGATAGAAATTACATGTAATGTAATCTTAAATATAATTATTTTCAACTGGTCCATCTTTACTCTTTAGTGAGATCAAACACAAATAACATTTAGAGTTTATAAATGAACCATATATTTTATTATGTAGAAAATAAACACAAAACGTGTTTGTAACAAAGAACATTAAAATACAAACTCCCACTAAACATGCGCATCATTAAATAAAACAACATCATATGAGTAATGTGCTCATGAAAGACCTTGGATGATAAACCCTTAGTAAGCGGTGCCGCAATCATGGAGTTTGTCCCGATATGTTCTATAGCCACTTGATGACTTTATACTCTTTCTTTAAAAACAAGAAACTTGAGGTCTATGTGATTTGACTTCACAGAGCTTCTGTTGTTATTGGAATAAAGCACAACCGAATCCTTGTCACAATATATCTTTAATGGTCTTTTAATACCATCCACAATTCACAGCACAGTGAAAAAATTTCACTGCCATGTCCCATAATTAGATGCCTCATAACAAGTTAAAACTCAACTACCATAGTGGAAGAAATTACAAGTGTCTGCTTAACACTCTTCCAGAAAATAGCTCATCCAGCTAATAAGTAAACATAGCTAGTCGTTGATCTTTAATTGTCTTAGCATCCAGCATAATCAAAATTAGAATATCCAACAATCTCTAAGTGATCTGATCTTTGATAACATGTGATCTTTTATTCTCTACAAATACCGCATAACTCGTTTGGCTACTTTCCAATGATTCATCTTTGGGTTACTTAAATATCTGCCTAACATTTCCACTATGAATGCAATATCCAGACGCTTGCATACTTGAGCATACATAAGACTTTCTACAGCTGACGCATAAGGAATTTTTTGCATTTATTTCCTTTCCAACTAATTCTTGGGGCACTGACTGAGACTGAATTTGTCTCCCTTAGCAACAGGGGTGTCTCCTGGTACATAACTTTTCATGCCAAATTTATCAAGAACTCATTCGATATAGCTTTTTTCTGATAACCCAAGGATACCTCGAGAGTGATCTTGATGTATCTGTATGCCTAATACAAAAGAGACATCCCCAAGATCTTTCATCTTAAAATTCTTTAGTCAGAAATCTTTTGGTTTCGTACGATAAGCCTAAATCGTTGCTAGCATGTAGTATGTCATCGACATATAACACTAGGAATATGTACTTACTCCCACTGAACTTATGATATACACAATCGCTAATCTTATTTACCTCAAAACGATATGAGATAATAACTTATGAAACTTGTAACACCATTGATGATAAGCCTGTTTGAGACCATATATGGATTTCTTCAATTTGCAGACCATTTTATATGGGTCACCGGATACAAAGTTTTTTTGCTGTACTATATATATATTGTTTCGTCAATTTTACCATTGAGAAACGTAGTATTTACACCCATATGATATAATTCCAAATCAAAATGAGTCACAAGTGCCATTATAATCCTGAAAGAGTCTTTCGTTGAAACTAGAGAGAAATTCTCCTTGTAATCAATGCATTCCTTATAAGTGAAACCCTTAGTAACCAGACAAGCCTTATATCTCACAACATTGCCTTTTAAATCTCTTTTGGTCTTAAATATCTATTTACAACCAGTGGGTTTCACATCTTTAGGCAATTAGACGAGATCCTAAATGTCATTATCCTTTATGGATTTCATCTCATCATTCATGGCATGTACACTTTTGAGAATTAGAACTTTCTTTGGCTTGATAAAAGTTGATTGGATCATCTTCCACCACTCCTATATCAATCTCATGTTCTTGGAGAAAATAACATAGTCATCTGGAATTGCATTTTTCCTTTCCCTAGTGGATCTCCTCAATGGCATATCCTCTTAAGGTTTGAGTTTGTATTTCAGGAATAATTTCTTCATTTTGCACAGGGAGTTCTTCTACATTGTCTTGATATTCTAAATTTACATTTTAAACAATGTCAGGAATAAAAGCTTGATCATTGTCAATAGCAATAGTAGGAAGAGAAACAAATTCCTCTTCAGAGACAATGTCTTTAACTTATCTTCCCCCACAAAATCAACTTACTTAAGAAATCTTGCATTTGCCACCTCGAAAAATATCTTGGCAGTGGGATCAAAAAATTTGAACCCATTGACCGTTCAGAGTACCCAACAAAGTAGCAGCTTATAGTTCTTGGGTCTAGTTTCTTTTCATTTGGCCTGTAAGGCCTTGCCTCGGCTAGACAACCCCAAATGTGTAGATGCCTAATACTAGGCTTCTTACCTATCAATAGTTTATAAAGGGTTTTAGTTACCACTTTACTTGGAATCTTGTTGAGGATATATAATGCAGTCTTTAGAGCTTCTCCCCAAAGGGATTCTGATAAATAAGAATGATTAATCAGACTGTCCTTAAGCATTATGTTTCGTCTCTTAGTAACATCATTCATGCTAGGTTTGACTGACCTTGTGTATTGCGAGATGATACCGCATTCCTTTAGGAATTTTACAAAAAGGTCCTGGACGTTGTTCACCTGATCCATCATATTTACCATAGTATTCACCAGCACAGTCAAATTTAATAGCTTTAATTTTCTTACTAAGTTGATTTTCAACTTCAGCTTTGAAGGCCTTAATACATCCAGGGATTGTGATTTCTCATGAATCAAATATAGGTGCTCATACCTTGAATAGTCATCTATGAATGCAAAAAAATATTGTTGACCATTCCAAGAAGCTATAGGGAATGGTCCACAAATATCAATATGAATTAGTTCTAAGACATCAGAACATCTGTTGACACCTAATTTTCTAATATTTTTCTATTTCCCCTTTATACACTCAATACAGACTTGAAAATTTGTCAAATTAAGGGGATCAATAATCCCATCAGACACAAGTCTCTAAACTCTCTGTTTAGAGATATGGCCTAAACGCTTGTGTTATAGTGTGGCGGAATCCCTGTCAGTTAATTTTCATTTTGTTCCACGTGAACTTGCATGCAATGTTTCATTAAATGTGACAATTATATCCAACAAATATATGTTATCATGTAAAGATAAAGAACCGGTACCAATAAGATTCAAATATTGAAAAAGACTAAATTTATTATTTCAAAATGAACAAGAATAAGCGAATTTGTCCAAAATAGAAATTGAAACCAAATTTTATCTAAAAGATGGTACTACATAAGTCTTTTCCAAATTCAAAAAATGACCAGTTTTTAACAATAACCAAAAAGTTCCTATAGCCTCTACTGCAACTATTTTGTAATCGCCTACATAGATGAATATTTCAGCATCACTTAGATGTTAGCTCGACAGGCAACCCTATATAGACACATTTATGTAAGAAGTAAAACTAGAATCTATCCACCAAGTGTGTCTAGTTACAGAAGCTAAATTAATTTCAAAACAAATCAAAGTGAGAAGCATACTTTTCTTTACACGTCACTTGACATACTTGGGACATTCTTTCTTCTTGTGTCTAGTTTTTTTGTGAAATTCATAGGTAAGCTCTTCATCCTATTCCTTTTGCACCTTATGTTGTGATGTCCCAGCTACAGCTTCTTTTCCTCTTTTCCTTTTCTTGTCCTTAGAGGCAGATGCTAAGTTAGCATTTTCAGTTCTTTCTCACTTCAACCTTTCTTCTTCTTGTACACAATGGGATATAAGCTCATTAAGAGTCCATTTATCCTTTTGAGTATTGTAACTCACTTTAAACTGACTGTATTGTGCAGGGAGAGAAATCAAAACTAAATACACCAGCAAGTACTCAGACAGCTCTAACTTTAGTGCCTTTAGTTTGGAAACGATATGAGACATTTTTATGATGTACTCCCTTATATTCTATTTTCCTTTATACTTCATTGAAACAAGGTTTGCCAGAAGGGTATTTGTTTCAGCTTTTTTGTTTTTCGCAAAACGATGTTCTATTTTCTCAAAAAACTTCGTAGCATTCTTATATTCGAACATAGATCCATTGAATGTTTCTAGAATGGAACATTTCATAATCATAAGACTCATGCGATTAGAGCGGTCCCACCTCTCTATGTTCACTTTGTCATCAGTTGAACTTTTTTCACTGAGAGGTGCATGTTGTTCTTCCCGAAGCGTAAGATCAAGATCCATGCAACTGAGAACAATCATAATGTTCTTTTTTCAATTCTTGAAGGTTGTGCTATTAAGTACGAGAATGAAATTAATATTAGCAAATATTGTTGAAACAGAAGCAGTAACTGAATCGAAAACAAAATAAAATAATAAGCTCATAATCAATAATCATGTCACAAAACAATAATACTAAATTAATAAATCCATGCATGACATGATTAAATAATTCATATGATGGTAGGTCCTAACATAAGATACCTAGCACAACATTGACATTTAGCTGTTGGACATAGATATTAACTATAAGTGGTACTCTCCAAACAATAATCAAATATTGATAATTAATCATGTCAAGCAAAGAGCCTTTCTTTGATCCGACTCATTGCTCACATGGAAACTTAATTATCGTCACATATCTATTACCACAGGCATGCCTATTATTTGGCCAAACAATAACCTTCTTTTGGGTCGGTCATTATTTGCATAAATAATAGACATACACATCTTAATATTCCAAAATAAACAAATTAACATAATAGAGGTTACTTTGACAACATATAACTTCTATCAATTTATTTTAAAATATCAGACAAAATTTTTTTTTTTTTGTCAAAATAGATGGTCAACAATCAACGCTCACAGTCAACAGTCAACATGTTAGTGTTGAGCAAGTCGGGGCTGGACCGAGTTCGGTCAACCCAATCCGAATCCTTATCCAGCACTGTCATCCTAAAGAAAAATAGGCTGAAGGACCAACTTGATTTTAATTTTTATTTTGAAACATTATGGGCTCAAGCCCAAAAAAATAAAAAATAAAATGGTTAATTTCACTTTTAGCACCTCTGAAAAAAATAATGGTAAAAACAGCAGTACTTTTTATTCCATTCAATTTCAGCACTTAATGTGGGGCCCAGTAGCATTTAATGTATATCAAATTATAGGTCTACCCTCATCTCCTACCCACTAAAGAATCTATCTCCCTCGCATGGCCCAAAAAAGTTTTTCAAACCACCATGTATAGTGGTTTAGAGAGAGAAAACTGAAATCTAGAGAAAGAAAGAGTCACCACCAAACGGAAACTTATTTCTTTTTTCACTTTTCCGCCTAGCCCCTTCCACCCATTTTGAAACCCAAATCTTCATATAATAGAGAGAAATTTTCATCTAAAGAGAGAAACTTCCATTTACAGAGAGAAACTTCCATTTAGAGAGAGAAACTTTCATCGAATGTTTTTTTTTTTAAATCTAACATTTTTTGCCATTTTTTGAGTAAATGTCATAACTATTATGACCACCCGGTTATAACCGTTATGATCTATGTTTAAAAAGGCCAAAAATGTTATCTTAAAAAAAATAATAAAATCTTTCGATGGATTTAAAAAAAAAAAATGGTCATAACCATTATGACCGGATGGTCATAATGGTTATGACCATTACTATTTAATAGGCCAAAAAAAAGTTATCTTTAAAAAAAAAAAAAACTTTCGATGATTTATAAAAAAAAAAAAAAAAACTGGTCATAACGGTTATTACCGGGTGGTCATAATGGTTGTGACCGGGCTTTTTATTTTAGAATTAAATTTTTTTTTGTCGATCTATTTTTATTATTTTTTAGCGATGGTCATAACCATTATGACCACCCGGTCATAACCGTTATGACCAGTTTTTTTTTTGTCGATATATTTTTATTATTTTTTAGCGATGGTCATAACCATTATGACCATCCGGTCATAACCGTTATGACCAGTTTTTTTTTAGAATTATTTTTTTTTGTCGATCTATTTTTATTATTTTTTAGCGATGGTCATAACCATTATGACCACCCGGTCATAGCCGTTATAACCAGTTTTTTTTTTTTTTAAGAATTAATTTTCTTTCGCGAACTCTTTTTTTTGTCGAACTTTTTTTATTATCTTTTAGCGATGGTCATAACCGTTATGACCAGTTTTTTTTTTTTTTACAATTAAATTTTTTTTGTCGATCTATTTTTATTATTTTTTAGCGATGGTCATAACCATTATGACCACCCGGTCATAACCGTTATAACCAGTTTTTTTTTTAGAATTAATTTTTTTTCGCGAACTTTTTTTTGTCGAATTTTTTTATTATTTTTTAGCGATGGTCATAACCATTATGACCACCCTGTCATAACCGTTATGACCAATTTTTTTTTTAGAATTAATTTTTTTTTGTCGATCTATTTTTATTATTTTTTAGCGATGGTCATAACCGTTATGACCACCCGGTCATAACCGTTATGACCAGTTTTTTTTTTTAGAATTAATTTTTTTTCGCGAACTTTTTTTTTTGTCAAACTTTTTTTATTATCTTTTAGCGATGGTCATAACCATTATGACCACCCGGTCATAACCGTTATGACCAGTTTTTTTTTTTTAATTTTTTTTGTCGATCTATTTTTATTATTTTTTAGCGATGGTCATAACCATTATTACCATCCGGTCATAACCGTTATGACCAGTTTTTTTTTTTAGAATTAAATTTTTTTTTGTCGATCTATTTTTATTATTTTTTAGCGATGGTCATAACCATTATGACCACCCGGTCATAACCGTTATGACCAGTTTTTTTTTGTCGATATATTTTTTTTATTTTTTAGCGATGGTCATAACCATTATGTCCACCCGGTCATAACCGTTATGACCAGTTTTTTTTTAGAATTAATTTTTTTTTCGATATATTTTTATTATTTTTTAGCGATGGTCATAACCATTATGACCACCCGGTCATAACCGTTATGACCAGTTTTTTTTTTAGAATTTTTTTTTTGTCGATCTATTTTTATTATTTTTTAGCGATGGTCATAACCATTATGACCACCCGGTCATAACCGTTATGACCAGTTTTTTTTTTTAAGAATTAATTTTTTTTCGCGAACTTTTTTTTTGTCGAACTTTTTTTATTATCTTTTAGCGATGGTCATAACCATTATGACCACCCGGTCATAACCGTTATGACCAGTTTTTTTTTTTACAATTAAATTTTTTTTGTCGATCTATTTTTATTATTTTTTAGCGATGGTCATAACCATTATGACCACCCGGTCATAACCGTTATGACCAGTTTTTTTTTTTAGAATTAATTTTTTTTCGCGAACTTTTTTTTTTTGTCAAACTTTTTTTATTATCTTTTAGCGATGGTCATAACCATTATGACCACCCGGTCATAACCGTTATGACCAGTTGTTTTTTTTTTAGAATTAAATTTTTTTTGTCGATCTATTTTTATTATTTTCTAGCGATGGTCGTAACCATTATTACCATCCGGTAATAACCGTTATGACCAGTTTTTTTTTTTAGAATTAAATTTTTTTTTGTTGATCTATTTTTATTATTTTTTAGCGATGGTCATAACCATTATGACCACCCGGTCATAACCGTTATGACCAGTTTTTTTTTTGTCGATATATTTTTTTTATTTTTTAGCGATGGTCATAACCATTATGACCACCCGGTCATAACCGTTATGACCAGTTTTTTTTTTAGAATTAATTTTATTCGATATATTTTTATTATTTTTTAGCGATGGTCATAACCATTATGAGCACCCGGTCATAACCGTTATGACCAATTTTTCCTTCTGTGAAGTATTAATTTTTATTTTTTTTTTGAACTTTTTTTATTATTTTTTAGCGATGGTCATAACCATTATGACCACCCGGTCATAACCATTATGACCAATTTTTCCTTCTGTGAAGTATTAATTTTTATTTTTTTTTTTCGAACTTTTATTATTATTTTTTAGCGATGGTCATAACATTATGACCACCCGGTCATAACCGTTATGACCAGTTTTTCCCCCGCCACGTCAGCAGACATTTTTCTCGGTATGTATAATGACATATATGCCCTCAGCCAACCCTAATATGAAAAATTTCATCCTAGCCCGCCATCCTCACTCCATTCCCTCCACGTCCATAGCGACAGTATATAACCAACTGAACATATAAAATTTTAATTTTTCATCTCTATTTTCCTTGATTTTATCTCGCCCAATCCTCCCGAATCCTCCCTGGACCATTACCCATTGTTCGAAACTAACTCCCATGATTAAAATTCCTTCCACATCTTGTTTCACTCTGGTAAACCGGCCGACTCTGCCAGATCTCCGTCAACTCTATTTCCTTGGACCAGATCTACGATATAAGCCATCCTACCGTGCTTCGTAACTGTTCCTTTCCTTTGAATTTTGTATTTAACCCTTTGATCCGATAATTGTTTGCAGTTTCACAGTAAATGGAGGACGTATGTGTTTTCATCAAGTATAATGGTCGATGGGACGGCACATTGAGTTATATCGGTGGAGAAATGAAGGGAATATTGGTGCCCGAGACGGCAACATACGTTGGTTTGATTGAGTTGGTCAGACGTGCAATTGGTATGAGTGTCCCAACCAATACTATAGTCATGAGATACGGTGTTGAGCCTAGTATGCCTCTTGTCAGGATATAGTGTGATGATGACGTTAAATTCTATATACAATTGAAGAAGAAGGATGTTCATGTGCTTAGTAAATTTCCTATTACCATCGATGTTTTGGATGATTCTGCGTCTGACGTCAGGCCACCGGAGCTGGGTGAAAGCAACCACATAGACGGCCAATTCTCCAGAGAAGGTGTACAGAGTGATGAGTCCATGCAACATGTGGATAAGAGAAATCTGACCATCCCTTCTCCTATTCCTCGTTGCCCTCAGCTTCCTCCTCATGTTGACGAATTTAATGTTGGGGGTGATGCTCATAAATCAAACGAGAATAGTGTCGACGTCAGCATTGGAGCACATTCTATTGCCAATAACTTAACATCTCAATCCGATAATGTACCAAGTCCTGACAGGTTATCTGGTTCAGTAGTTGTTGCTGATTATACACCTGTCACAATTCGCAAAAACTGTATTTTTCATAACAAAAAGTTGTTGCAATACCATCTTCATCACGATGCCATGAGTAAACACTATCAATTCCGGGTGAAGAGGTCGACCTCTACACTGTTACACGTTATATGTATAGATATCCAGAAATGTCCATGACAATTGCGTGCAACGAGGATGCGAGGTAGTGAAATGTTTGTCGTGAAGCGTTTCGACGACGTCCATAGTTGCTCACTCGAAATTGTTCAAGGGCATCATCGCCAAGCCAAGAGTTGGATGATTGGGGAGTGTGTCAAGGCAAAATACTTGGATCCGACTAATACCTCATATAGACCTCGAGAAATCATGCGAGACATGCAGGCTGAATTTGGAGTCTCTTTCAATTATCTCCGAGCATGGCGAGGTAAGGAAGCAGCACTAACCAGCTTGAGGGGCAATGATGCAGAGTCATACAATGGTAATTCACTTTCCTTTACTCTATCTTATAATACGTTCATCAATGGAGTTTTTTTAGTCTTATAATACGCTTTAATAACTGTTAAATACTTGATTACATTACAGTTCTTCCCGCGTGGACTGCAATGGTTAAGAGTAAAAATCCTGGTTCCGACATTGACATCGAGACGGACTCATCAAATTGCTTACAATGTCTCTACATGTGCCTAGCTGCTTCGAAGCACGGTTGGCCTTATTGTCGACCAGTAATTGTGGTTGATGGATCCGCATTATAGGCCAAATTTGGCGGAGTGCTTCTTGCAGCATGCGGTCACGACGCAAATGGCTGGAATTTGGTATCATTCAGTCCGAAAGCAACGACTCATGGACCTGGTTCTTCGAGAAGCTCAGTGATTAAATCGGCCCTAGAGATTCTCTTGTTATTGTGGCTGATAGGCATAAGGGTATCGAGTACGCAGCCAAACTTGTGTATTCGGACGCTGCCTTCGGGATATGCGTCCAACACTTGGCTGCAAACCTTAAGACGAAGTACAAGGATTTCAAAGGCCTCTGAAGACCTATTTTGATGGTGCATCGAGGTCGTATCTTTTAAGTGAGCACCATCGTCATATGGAATCCATCCGTACTCGTAACCCCGACATGCACCGGTACCTCATGCAGGCCGATCCGAAAAAGTGGTCGCGAGCATATTTTAACGGCCGGAGGTATGCAATCATGATAACCAATATCGCGGATTCGTTTAATAATGTTGATCGGAAAGCCAGGTTAATGCCAGTTGGATTCTTAATGGAATGGTTGAGGGAACTACAATAAAGATGGTTTGTCAACAGGCGTGAGGAGGCTCTAAAATTGTCATCGAAACTTGCTCCAAAGGCTGAGAAGATGCTTCACACCAACTTCTCAATATGATTAAAAGTAACGGTACATTTTCATGCCACCATCCACCACGTATATGGTATATGCGGATTTTCCCTTAATCCAATTTGTCTAAAATTGTTAAATTTCCCCTTCTTACAGCCGCGGCCAGCCGATCAGTTTGAGTACGCTGTCACCAACAATGCCAGCCAAATATGGATCGTTGATATGAGCCAAAAGATATGTACGTGTAGACGATTCCAGGTCGATCAAATTCCTTGCCCTCATGCCATGGCCGTGTGTAACCACCGACGGATAGATCCATACAATTATTGCTCGCCATACTACACGAAAGATTATCTTTATGGTTGTTATTCGTCTGTAGTCCATCCTATTGGCAGCTCTGAAGGCTGGGATGTGCCTGAATCAATCAGGTCGCAAATCGTCAATCCTCCCAAAACGAAGCGTGGTCCCGGAAGGCCACAAGTTCGAAGGATTTTGTCCCAAGGTGAAGATCATGAGACAATTCATTGTGGTAGATGTAATGGCTATGGACACAACCGACAAACGTGTACCAATTCAGTACCCTTAAGGACCCGGCCAACAAAGCCAACTCCGTCGTTGTGACTAGGGGGCAAATCTATGTAATATGGCTTTTACCATGGTCACAATGGTTGTGACCACCAGGTCACAATGGTTGTGACCACCAGGTCACAACCATAGTGACCGAACTCCGTGGTTATCGGTTTTAAATAAAAAAATAATAAGGAAAATTTTCCCTTAAATAAATTGTTAATCATTTTATTGTATTCATATTTGTACAGTGCGACATTAACTTTTGGGGGAGGGCCTTAAAATGGTGGTCAAATTCGTTGTGACCGGCTGGTCAATATTGTTGTGACTATTGTGAGCCGCTATGTAAAGCTTATTTTACCATGGTCATAATGGTTGTGACCGGGAGGTCATAACCGTTATGACAGAATTCCGTGGTTATTATCGGTTTGAAAAGCAACTATAAAAAGATGAACATAAATTAATTATATTCTTATTAGGGGTAACTTTACACGTAAACCGAGACATTAAATGCTAGCAGTGAAATCACATCATTACCTTTTGGGGAACGTATCTGTTTAGGCGGTCACCATCGTTGTGACACCATGGTAACTATGGTTATGACTAGGGTGAGATACCGTGTAACAGGATGTTTTACCCCGGTCACAATGGTTGTGACCGCCCGGTCACAACCATTATGACCGAATACTTTTGTGTAGATCTCCAGAAAAAAAAAGTAGCAAAAAAAAAACTAAAGTAAAATAATTTTGTAAACCTTCGAATAGTTTTATTATATTATTATTAGTGGTAAATTTACACGCAAACCGACTCAATAAATGCCTGTAGAAAAATGACGTCAGTAACTTTTCGGGAAGCTTATCGAAGAAGGCAGTGAACTCCGTTGTGACACGTCAGTAACTATTTACCGCATTTACCCTGGTCAATATGGTTGTGACCGCCCGGTCACAACCATTATGACCGATATTTTAGGTATACCAACAGTCTTTTGTACGATTCTGAGTGACTAAATACCATATTTGCCCTCATCTCCTTCACGCGTAAAAATGACTCTCCCTATGTCGCTATTGTTTTAAAATTTTTAAAAAAGATTTTACAGTTTTTAGAGAGGGAAAACTCTGTGTAGAGAGAGAAAGTGGTAATCGTATCGTTTTCTACGAGGCGTCTCCTGCATAACCTTCGTAAACCACATCTTATAGCCGTATACACGCCACGGTTATATCCATAGCATGGTGACTATTACAGATTTTGAGAGAAATAAGGGAGAAATGGCTGTACAGGAATCGAGTATCACTCCATCCAAGATATCGAAAGAGGAAGAGGTAAAATCTATGATCTCTGTTGGTTTAAGTCAAGATGCAGTTTGCGGTACGTCTAAACATGACAAATATCTAATCTGACTATTTTTTTTTTTATTATCCAATCACACAGACTCAATATGTTCGACTGGTACCAGACAGTGAGATAACCCGGGCCAAAATAAATACTTTCATAAACATTAACGAGACATGAAAGAAACTGAGCCAGTGGTTATCTCCACGACAGTTGGAGTCCGTCAAAGACCAACCATGCATTCCGCCTTTCCTGCATCTAGAATCTCTAGGTTGGGCTGGCCAGGTATTCCATAACATTATGATGCGCCTTACAAACCACACATCAATGGGGGACGCACTGTGGTTCGAGATTAGAAAAGACATGGCCAGATTCTCCATAATGGAGTTCTGCCTAATTACCGGACTAAAATGTGCAGGGTCAACGCATCTACCGGTCGTCGAAAGCAGGATAATGTCAAGATATTTTTCGACTATTAAGGGCGTATCGAGGGAAAATTTGGAGCTGCAACTGTCCAATACTAAGTTTGACAACGACGAAAATGCCGTAAAGCTTAGCCTGCTGTACATTATATTCTCGATCCCTTTGTCAAACGCTATCCCGGTGAAAATAGATCCCAAATTTTTCGGGTTGGCAGACAATTTGGATGCCTTCAACGATTTTCCTTGGGGCCGGCTATCATGGGAGGCAACCCGTGCTGCAATCTGTGCTACAGTGGAGAATATGATTTCTTCGAAGAGACGACGAAAAAAACCTGTTAACACAGTTCATTACAGCATTCCTGGTTTCCCACATGCCATACTCGTATGGGCATACGAGACACTTCCAACGATGGTGAAGAAGTTCACAACCAACTACTTCCAAGCCATTCCGCGTATGGCGTCCTGGACCACTGCAGAGATTGTGAAATTCGATGACGTTCAATGGGCGTTCATGGAGGTTGGCGAATCACAGGTAATTCACATTTCGCTACCATAAACAATGGGTCAAAATCGTAATGACCGTGTTGGTCATAAAGGCTCAGACGAAGACAGGTCACAACCATTATGACCGTCTGGTAAAAATCGTTATGACCAAACACGGTCATACCATAATAAGATTCACAAATTCGTTATGCGATATTATAATATAATAATAATAATACATTCTGTATAAGGATCATAATTCTACGTCATGCGTGCTGCCAAACTGTTTTCAATTGATGCCAACCGAGGAGGAGTTGAAGAACGATAATGTTGCGAGCCTTTTTTTGAATAGACCGTCTGGCCTGCCTCAATTACCACCTCCGAAGTCGTCAGTCCCCCGGCGGACCCCGGATATCAATGCCGAGTGGGTGGAGTTCCAGAATGAGATCCGAGGACATGTTACTACTTTGAATAAAAAGTTAAAGGATATAAAAAAGGAACAAACCCGCTCGAACAAACTGTTGAAGAGGGTGCTGAAATTGTTGACGGCGAAGAATGCTGCTGAACAGCAAGGTCAGGCACAGCATGGGCCGAAGGTCGCGAGCAGCGAAGTTCTTAATGTTAAGAGGAAGACGTCGGAAGCTTTGAAGACTCCTTCCCCTGAGTTCGACGTCGTTGCGGATATAGGGCTACAGGCAGCAATGGAGTTCCTTACTGCCGATAAGGTGATAAATTGGCATGCAGATGCCGTGGAGAAGAAACCAAAGGTAGAGTTAAACATGACCAATATACCTGATCAGTGTGAGACTTTGTCAATTTTGTATGACATGTTATGAAAATACAATGTACAGGAACAGGCGGCCGAGACGAGTGTTAAGGATGAGCGAGTCGTTGGAGCGAGGGAGGGGGCCATGCCTGCAGTGTCAAAATCAATGAAAGAGGGGGCAGAGAGGGAAGACCACATCCATCACCTGATCTTATCATGATTGACGAGCACTCCAACAAGGAAATGTTGACGGACGTGGTTGTGACACGTAGCTTAACATCTCAATTTTGCCAATAATGGAACAGTCCATAATGTTAACTCGTTCAACATATGTGCTTTGTAGATCCCTAAGAAGAAGAGGGCCAGACTATCAAGGCTTGGCCAACGGCCATCGGGTCGTAAGAATGACGATGGAAGCGTTTCGAAGAAGCCGGCTGACACGAATTATGCACTCCCAGTAGGTCTCGCAGATGAACCTCCTGAACATAGTTAGAAGAGTTCAGGAGTGGTTCAAACAAGGATTGTTGAAGAAGACACCTCCAGGGTATGTTGATTAAGTTAACATTCTTGTGTTTAGGATTATACTTGGAATTGCACTGAAGTGTTAAAATATGTATGCTTGATGTTCAGTAAACGGCCTCCACGAACAGTGTCAAGCATGAGACACTTGACAAACCCTATGACTTCGGATGCATGGAGGTAGAAAAAAAAGCTGGTACTATGAATTAGCAACTTCCCCGGTTTGGCTATGGGACGAAGTAAGTACATGACATTTTTTTAAATTCGCCAGTCTGCTATAAATAATTATCACAACCTTTGTTATATTGTTTGCTGATCGAATATTGTACAGTACCCTTAACCCCCTGGTTATGTTAATGTAGCACGTTGATGTCGCCTTTTATTACTTGAGAAAGAAGATCAGGCAGTTCC
>CM046372.1:25724765-25767718 GCA_025413025.1 Ficus hispida
GATGGTCATAACCATTATGACCACCCGGTCATAACCGTTATGACCAGTTTTTTTTTTTAGAATTAATTTTTTTTGCGAACTTTTTTTTTTTGTCACTTTTTTTATTATTTTTTAGCGATGGTCATAACCATTATGACCACCCGGTCATAACCGTTATGACCAGTTGTTTTTTTTTTAGAATTAAATTTTTTTTGTCGATCTTTTTTATTATTTTTTAGCGATGGTCATAACCATTATACCATCCGTAATAACGTTATGACCAGTTTTTTTTTTTAGAATTAATTTTTTTTTTTTGATCTTTTTTATTATTTTTTAGCGATGGTCATAACCATTATGACCACCCCGGTCATAACCGTTATGACCAGTTTTTTTTTTTTTTTTTGTCGATATATTTTTTTTATTTTTTAGCGATGGTCATAACCATTATGACCACCCGGTCATAACCGTTATGACCAGTTTTTTTTTTAGAATTAATTTTATTCGATTATTTTTATTATTTTTAGCGATGGTCATAACCATTATGAGCACCCGGTCATAACCGTTATGACCAATTTTTCCTTCTGTGAAGTATTAATTTTTTATTTTTTTTTTTGAACTTTTTTTTATTATTTTTTAGCGATGGTCATAACCATTATGACCACCCGGTCATAACCATTATGACCAATTTTTCCTTCTGTGAAGTATTAATTTTTATTTTTTTTTTCGAACTTTTATTATTATTTTTTTAGCGATGGTCATAACATTATGACCACCCGGTCATAACCGTTATGACCAGTTTTTCCCCCGCCACGTCAGCAGACATTTTTCTCGGTATGTATAATGACATATATGCCCTCAGCCAACCCTAATATGAAAAATTTCATCCTAGCCCGCCATCCTCACTCCATTCCCTCCACGTCCATAGCGACAGTATATAACCAACTGAACATATAAAATTTTAATTTTTCATCTCTATTTTCCTTGATTTTATCTCGCCCAATCCTCCCGAATCCTCCCTGGACCATTACCCATTGTTCGAAACTAACTCCCATGATTAAAATTCCTTCCACATCTTGTTTCACTCTGGTAAACCGGCCGACTCTGCCAGATCTCCGTCAACTCTATTTCCTTGGACCAGATCTACGATATAAGCCATCCTACCGTGCTTCGTAACTGTTCCTTTCCTTTGAATTTTGTATTTAACCCTTTGATCCGATAATTGTTTGTAGTTTCACAGTAAATGGAGGACGTATGTGTTTTCATCAAGTATAATGGTCGATGGGACGGCACATTGAGTTATATCGGTGGAGAAATGAAGGGAATATTGGTGCCCGAGACGGCAACATACGTTGGTTTGATTGAGTTGGTCAGACGTGCAATTGGTATGAGTGTCCCAACCAATACTATAGTCATGAGATACGGTGTTGAGCCTAGTATGCCTCTTGTCAGGATATAGTGTGATGATGACGTTAAATTCTATATACAATTGAAGAAGAAGGATGTTCATGTGCTTAGTAAATTTCCTATTACCATCGATGTTTTGGATGATTCTGCGTCTGACGTCAGGCCACCGGAGCTGGGTGAAAGCAACCACATAGACGGCCAATTCTCCAGAGAAGGTGTACAGAGTGATGAGTCCATGCAACATGTGGATAAGAGAAATCTGACCATCCCTTCTCCTATTCCTCGTTGCCCTCAGCTTCCTCCTCATGTTGACGAATTTAATGTTGGGGGTGATGCTCATAAATCAAACGAGAATAGTGTCGACGTCAGCATTGGAGCACATTCTATTGCCAATAACTTAACATCTCAATCCGATAATGTACCAAGTCCTGACAGGTTATCTGGTTCAGTAGTTGTTGCTGATTATACACCTGTCACAATTCGCAAAAACTGTATTTTTCATAACAAAAAGTTGTTGCAATACCATCTTCATCACGATGCCATGAGTAAACACTATCAATTCCGGGTGAAGAGGTCGACCTCTACACTGTTACACGTTATATGTATAGATATCCAGAAATGTCCATGACAATTGCGTGCAACGAGGATGCGAGGTAGTGAAATGTTTGTCGTGAAGCGTTTCGACGACGTCCATAGTTGCTCACTCGAAATTGTTCAAGGGCATCATCGCCAAGCCAAGAGTTGGATGATTGGGGAGTGTGTCAAGGCAAAATACTTGGATCCGACTAATACCTCATATAGACCTCGAGAAATCATGCGAGACATGCAGGCTGAATTTGGAGTCTCTTTCAATTATCTCCGAGCATGGCGAGGTAAGGAAGCAGCACTAACCAGCTTGAGGGGCAATGATGCAGAGTCATACAATGGTAATTCACTTTCCTTTACTCTATCTTATAATACGTTCATCAATGGAGTTTTTTTAGTCTTATAATACGCTTTAATAACTGTTAAATACTTGATTACATTACAGTTCTTCCCGCGTGGACTGCAATGGTTAAGAGTAAAAATCCTGGTTCCGACATTGACATCGAGACGGACTCATCAAATTGCTTACAATGTCTCTACATGTGCCTAGCTGCTTCGAAGCACGGTTGGCCTTATTGTCGACCAGTAATTGTGGTTGATGGATCCGCATTATAGGCCAAATTTGGCGGAGTGCTTCTTGCAGCATGCGGTCACGACGCAAATGGCTGGAATTTGGTATCATTCAGTCCGAAAGCAACGACTCATGGACCTGGTTCTTCGAGAAGCTCAGTGATTAAATCGGCCCCTAGAGATTCTCTTGTTATTGTGGCTGATAGGCATAAGGGTATCGAGTACGCAGCCAAACTTGTGTATTCGGACGCTGCCTTCGGGATATGCGTCCAACACTTGGCTGCAAACCTTAAGACGAAGTACAAGGATTTCAAAGGCCCTCTGAAGACCTATTTTGATGGTGCATCGAGGTCGTATCTTTTAAGTGAGCACCATCGTCATATGGAATCCATCCGTACTCGTAACCCCGACATGCACCGGTACCTCATGCAGGCCGATCCGAAAAAGTGGTCGCGAGCATATTTTAACGGCCGGAGGTATGCAATCATGATAACCAATATCGCGGATTCGTTTAATAATGTTGATCGGAAAGCCAGGTTAATGCCAGTTGGATTCTTAATGGAATGGTTGAGGGAACTACAATAAAGATGGTTTGTCAACAGGCGTGAGGAGGCTCTAAATTGTCATCGAAACTTGCTCCAAAGGCTGAGAAGATGCTTCACACCAACTTCTCAATATGATTAAAAGTAACGGTACATTTTCATGCCACCATCCACCACGTATATGGTATATGCGGATTTTCCTTAATCCAATTTGTCTAAAATTGTTAAATTTCCCCTTCTTACAGCCACGGCCAGCCGATCAGTTTGAGTACGCTGTCACCAACAATGCCAGCCAAATATGGATCGTTGATATGAGCCAAAAGATATGTACGTGTAGACGATTCCAGGTCGATCAAATTCCTTGCCCTCATGCCATGGCCGTGTGTAACCACCGACGGATAGATCCATACAATTATTGCTCGCCATACTACACGAAAGATTATCTTTATGGTTGTTATTCGTCTGTAGTCCATCCTATTGGCAGCTCTGAAGGCTGGGATGTGCCTGAATCAATCAGGTCGCAAATCGTCAATCCTCCCAAAACGAAGCGTGGTCCCGGAAGGCCACAAGTTCGAAGGATTTTGTCCCAAGGTGAAGATCATGAGACAATTCATTGTGGTAGATGTAATGGCTATGGACACAACCGACAAACGTGTACCAATTCAGTACCCTTAAGGACCCGGCCAACAAAGCCAACTCCGTCGTTGTGACTAGGGGGCAAATCTATGTAATATGGCTTTTACCATGGTCACAATGGTTGTGACCACCAGTCACAATGGTTGTGACCACCAGGTCACAACCATAGTGACCGAACTCCGTGGTTATCGGTTTTAAAAAAAAAATAATAAGGAAAATTTTCCCTTAAATAAATTGTTAATCATTTTATTGTATTCATATTTGTACAGTGCGACATTAACTTTTGGGGAGGGCCTTAAAATGGTGGTCAAATTCGTTGTGACCGGCTGGTCAATATTGTTGTGACTATTGTGAGCCGCTATGTAAAGCTTATTTTACCATGGTCATAATGGTTGTGACCGGGAGGTCATAACCGTTATGACAGAATTCCGTGGTTATTATCGGTTTGAAAAGCAACTATAAAAAGATGAACATAAATTAATTATATTCTTATTAGGGGTAACTTTACACGTAAACCGAGACATTAAATGCTAGCAGTGAAATCACATCATTACCTTTTGGGGAACGTATCTGTTTAGGCGGTCACCATCGTTGTGACACCATGGTAACTATGGTTATGACTAGGGTGAGATACCGTGTAACAGGATGTTTTACCCCGGTCACAATGGTTGTGACCGCCCGGTCACAACCATTATGACCGAATACTTTTGTGTAGATCTCCAGAAAAAAAAAGTAGCAAAAAAAAACTAAAGTAAAATAATTTTGTAAACCTTCGAATAGTTTTATTATATTATTATTAGTGGTAAATTTACACGCAAACCGACTCAATAAATGCCTGTAGAAAATGACGTCAGTAACTTTTCGGGAAGCTTATCGAAGAAGGCAGTGAACTCCGTTGTGACACGTCAGTAACTATTTACCGCATTTACCCTGGTCAATATGGTTGTGACCGCCCGGTCACAACCATTATGACCGATATTTTAGGTATACCAACAGTCTTTTGTACGATTCTGAGTGACTAAATACCATATTTGCCCTCATCTCCTTCACGCGTAAAAATGACTCTCCCTATGTCGCTATTGTTTTAAAATTTTTAAAAAAGATTTTGCAGTTTTTAGAGAGGGAAAACTCTGTGTAGAGAGAGAAAGTGGTAATCGTATCGTTTTCTACGAGGCGTCTCCTGCATAACCTTCGTAAACCACATCTTATAGCCGTATACACGCCGCGGTTATATCCATAGCATGGTGACTATTACAGATTTTGAGAGAAATAAGGGAGAAATGGCTGTACAGGAATCGAGTATCACTCTATCCAAGATATCGAAAGAGGAAGAGGTAAAATCTATGATCTCTGTTGGTTTAAGTCAAGATGCAGTTTGCGGTACGTCTAAACATGACAAATATCTAATCTGACTATTTTTTTTTTTATTATCCAATCACACAGACTCAATATGTTCGACTGGTACCAGACAGTGAGATAACCCGGGCCAAAATAAATACTTTCATAAACATTAACGAGACATGAAAGAAACTGAGCCAGTGGTTATCTCCACGACAGTTGGAGTCCGTCAAAGACCAACCATGCATTCCGCCTTTCCTGCATCTAGAATCTCTAGGTTGGGCTGGCCAGGTATTCCATAACATTATGATGCGCCTTACAAACCACACATCAATGGGGGACGCACTGTGGTTCGAGATTAGAAAAGACATGGCCAGATTCTCCATAATGGAGTTCTGCCTAATTACCGGACTAAAATGTGCAGGGTCAACGCATCTACCGGTCGTCGAAAGCAGGATAATGTCAAGATATTTTTCGACTATTAAGGGCGTATCGAGGGAAAATTTGGAGCTGCAACTGTCCAATACTAAGTTTGACAACGACGAAAATGCCGTAAAGCTTAGCCTGCTGTACATTATATTCTCGATCCCTTTGTCAAACGCTATCCCGGTGAAAATAGATCCCAAATTTTTCGGGTTGGCAGACAATTTGGATGCCTTCAACGATTTTCCTTGGGGCCGGCTATCATGGGAGGCAACCCGTGCTGCAATCTGTGCTACAGTGGAGAATATGATTTCTTCGAAGAGACGACGAAAAAAACCTGTTAACACAGTTCATTACAGCATTCCTGGTTTCCCACATGCCATACTCGTATGGGCATACGAGACACTTCCAACGATGGTGAAGAAGTTCACAACCAACTACTTCCAAGCCATTCCGCGTATGGCGTCCTGGACCACTGCAGAGATTGTGAAATTCGATGACGTTCAATGGGCGTTCATGGAGGTTGGCGAATCACAGGTAATTCACATTTCGCTACCATAAACAATGGGTCAAAATCGTAATGACCGTGTTGGTCATAAAGGCTCAGACGAAGACAGGTCACAACCATTATGACCGTCTGGTAAAAATCGTTATGACCAAACACGGTCATACCATAATAAGATTCACAAATTCGTTATGCGATATTATAATATAATAATAATAATACATTCTGTATAAGGATCATAATTCTACGTCATGCGTGCTGCCAAACTGTTTTCAATTGATGCCAACCGAGGAGGAGTTGAAGAACGATAATGTTGCGAGCCTTTTTTTGAATAGACCGTCTGGCCTGCCTCAATTACCACCTCCGAAGTCGTCAGTCCCCCGGCGGACCCCGGATATCAATGCCGAGTGGGTGGAGTTCCAGAATGAGATCCGAGGACATGTTACTACTTTGAATAAAAAGTTAAAGGATATAAAAAAGGAACAAACCCGCTCGAACAAACTGTTGAAGAGGGTGCTGAAATTGTTGACGGCGAAGAATGCTGCTGAACAGCAAGGTCAGGCACAGCATGGGCCGAAGGTCGCGAGCAGCGAAGTTCTTAATGTTAAGAGGAAGACGTCGGAAGCTTTGAAGACTCCTTCCCCTGAGTTCGACGTCGTTGCGGATATAGGGCTACAGGCAGCAATGGAGTTCCTTACTGCCGATAAGGTGATAAATTGGCATGCAGATGCCGTGGAGAAGAAACCAAAGGTAGAGTTAAACATGACCAATATACCTGATCAGTGTGAGACTTTGTCAATTTTGTATGACATGTTATGAAAATACAATGTACAGGAACAGGCGGCCGAGACGAGTGTTAAGGATGAGCGAGTCGTTGGAGCGAGGGAGGGGGCCATGCCTGCAGTGTCAAAATCAATGAAAGAGGGGGCAGAGAGGGAAGACCACATCCCATCACCTGATCTTATCATGATTGACGAGCACTCCAACAAGGAAATGTTGACGGACGTGGTTGTGACACGTAGCTTAACATCTCAATTTTGCCAATAATGGAACAGTCCATAATGTTAACTCGTTCAACATATGTGCTTTGTAGATCCCTAAGAAGAAGAGGGCCAGACTATCAAGGCTTGGCCAACGGCCATCGGGTCGTAAGAATGACGATGGAAGCGTTTCGAAGAAGCCGGCTGACACGAATTATGCACTCCCAGTAGGTCTCGCAGATGAACCTCCTGAACATAGGTTAGAAGAGTTCAGGGAGTGGTTCAAACAAGGATTGTTGAAGAAGACACCTCCAGGGTAATGTTGATTAAGTTAACATTCTCTGTGTTTAGGATTATACTTGGAATTGCACTGAAGTGTTAAAATATGTATGCTTGATGTTCAGTAAACGGCCTCCACGATACAGTGTCAAGCATGAGACACTTGACAAACCCTATGACTTCGGATGCATGGAGGTAGAAAAAAAAAGCTGGTACTATGAATTAGCAACTTCCCCGGTTTGGCTATGGGACGAAGTAAGTACATGACATTTTTTTAAATTCGCCAGTCTGCTATAAATAATTTATCACAACCTTTGTTATATTGTTTGCTGATCGAATATTGTACAGTACCCTTAACCCCCTGGTTATGTTAATGTAGCACGTTGATGTCGCCTTTTATTACTTGAGAAAGAAGATCAGGCAGTTCCCCGAATTGGAGCAGCGGAGAGTGACAACGGTTGACACTTATTTTTGTTCAAAGGTTCGATCGTTGTGGCGTATATATCAGAGTGATCCGAAAAAGTTCGATTGGGGAACCTGTGAAACTCTACTAGGGATAATGCTTGGCGTTAATGTCCAGAGTGGGGCATCATGGTTTGACGTGAACACTGTGCTAATACCAGTGCATTTGGCTGACCTTAAACATTGGGTATTAGCGAAGATCGATCTGACAAGCTGGACCATTGACGTGTACGACTCTCTGCAGCATGAAGGACTACACAATGTCAAGGTCCGAGAAGGCATGGAATGTTTAGCAATATTCATTCCATTGCTGGCTGAACGCTTGGATTTGTTTGCCTTCAAACCAAGAGAACCTGCTGGAATTAACCCATTACCAATCACCATCATGAAAGACATCCCTTAACAATCCAATGGGTGAGTGCAAGGAAAACAACATTTCCAAACGTCTATACTCCATTCAAAAGTTGAAGTGAAAACTAATAATATTTGTCTTTTGTGCAACAGGGGTGACTGTGGAGTGTTTACCATTAGATTTGCTGAATGCTTAATAGAAGGGTGGGACGTCAGTTATTGGGTAATAGCTGAACGGATGAGGCTATTTCAGGAGTGGCTAGCATGTTACTTGTGGATGCATGCCAACCGGAAAATTGAAGGAAATTACAAAAGTGATGACGACGTCGACAAGGACTTCACCTGACACATATACTAATTTTTCATTTCAAACATTCCCATTAATTGTAGAAAATATAAATTTTTTGTTAAATTTAGATGTCATATTGTAATAACATATACAATTTCAAGAGTAAGGGTTAAATTAATCCTTACAATCCGCGTTTTATTATTAATAAGAGTAGGTATGTATTGTCCCTGTTTCACGTTCATGAAAACAGAACGAGTCCAAATGGATTTCATGAAACTGTTTCACAGAAGGAAAAACTGGTCATAACGGTTATGACCGGGTGGTCATAATGGTTATGACAATCGCTAAAAAATAATAAAAAAGTTCAACAAAAAAAAAAAGTTCGCGAAAAAAAATTAATTCTAAAAAAAAAAAAAACTGGTCATAACGGTTATGACCGGGTGGTCATAATGGTTATGACCATCGCTAAAAAAATAATAAAAATAGATCGACAAAAAAAATTTTAATTATAAAAAAAAAAAACTGGTCATAACGGTTATGACCGGGTGGTCATAATGGTTATGACCATCGCTAAAAAATAATAAAAAAAGTTTGACAAAAAAAAAAGTTCGCGAAAAAAAATTAATTCTAAAAAAAAAAAAACTGGTCATAACGGTTATGACCGGGTGGTCATAATGGTTATGACCATCGCTAAAAAAATAATAAAAATAGATCGACAAAAAAAAATTTAATTCTAAAAAAAAAACTGGTCATAACGGTTATGACCGGGTGGTCATAATAGTTATGACCATCGCTAAAAATAATAAAAAAAGTTCGACAAAAAAAAAAGTTCGTGAAAAAAAATTAATTCAAAAAAAAAAACTGGTCATAACGGTTATGACCATCGCTAAAAAATAATAAAAATAGATCGACAAAAAAATTAATTCTTAAAAAAAAAAAACTGGTCATAACGGTTATGACCGGGTGGTCATAATGGTTATGACCATCGCTAAAAAATAATAAAAATAGATCGACAAAAAAAATTAATTCTAAAAAAAAAAAACTGGTCATAACGGTTATGACCGAATGGTCATAATGGTTATGACCATCGCTAAAAAATAATAAAAATATATCGACAAAAAAAAAACTGGTCATAACGGTTATGACCGGGTGGTCATAATGGTTATGACCATCGCTAAAAAATAATAAAAATAGATCGACAAAAAAAAATTTAATTCTTAAAAAAAAAGTCCGGTCACAACCATTATGACCATCCGGTAATAACCGTTATGACCAGTTTTTTTTTTTTTTTATAAATCATCGAAAGTTTTTTTTTTTTGCCTATTAAATAGTAATGGTCATAACCATTATGACAATCCGGTCATAATGGTTATGACCATTTTTTTTTTTAAATCCATCGAAAGATTTTATTTTATTTTTTTTTTAAGATAACATTTTTGGCCATTTTTAAACCTAGATCATAACGGTTATGACCGGGTGGTCATAATAGTTATGACATTTACTCAAAAAATGGCCAAAAATGTTAGATTTAAAAAAAAAAAAAAAAACTTTCGATGAAAGTTTCTCTCTCTAAATAGAAGTTTCTCTCTGTAAATGGAAGTTTCTCTTTTTAGATAAAAATTTCTCTCTATTATATGAAGATTTGGGTTTCAAAATGGGTGGAAGGGGCTAGGCGGAAAAGTGAAAAAAGAAATAAGTTTCCGTTGGGTGGTGACTCTTTCTCTCTCTAGATTTCAGTTTTCTCTCTCTAAACCACTGTACATGGTGGTTTGAAAAACTTTTTTGGGCCATGCGAGGGAGATAGATTCTTTAGTGAGTAGGAGATGAGGGTAAACCTGTAATTTGATATACATTAAATGTTACTGGGCCCCATATTAAGTGCTGAAATTGAATGAAATAAAAAATACTGCTGTTTTTACCATTATTTTTTTCAGATGTGCTAAAAGTGAAATTAACCTAAAATAAAAACCCTAATTTGTTTTCCTTCTTTTCCTGCCACAAACCACCTTCCGGTTTTTTTTTTTTTAATGAAATCAATCAATATAATGATTATTGATTCAAACAATATCGCAAATAACAAGTATCAATCCTTTTCTAAACCAAAACTGAAAAGCATAAATACAAAATTTCAAGTAATCTTTAATCCGTATATATATATATATATATATATATATATATATACTAAAAAGTTGAATCTAGAAATAAAAATAATCACAAAAAATTTTCAACCTCAACAATTAATAATGGAAATTGTTGAATTTGAATACACCAAAATCAAACATAACACATATATCTCAATGATTCAACATGAGTGGTTCTAATACCACTTGTTGGGAAAAATTTTAGTTGATAAAAACTATCACCAAATCCAAGATCTCATATTAAATCATTCGGAAAAATTAATCCGAAGCGTATCTAAATCCATGAAGATAAATTAGAGAATGATAGAGTCTTCTATAGTCAAATCTTTTTAGTTTCCTAAAGTGTTCTATGGATTCTTTCTCTTAATGGGGAAAAATGAGGAGACCAAATATTACGTTATATGATTTGATTTGGGGACCATAACCATTATAATGACTCTTATATACTAACTCAAATTAGATTCTCATCTAACTCGAATTAGATTCTCATCAACCATAATTCAATTAGTATTGAGCGTCTACACATTAAAATCCATACTCAATAGATATCTTTAGAGTCCAATTAATAGATTACTTATTTGACCCTATTAAATTATATAGCATATAATATAATTCTCATTTAATATGTAAGTCCATAATAGGAAATTAACAAAATTCCTAACATGGAAAACTTATCATAAAATCTGAAAATTTCTAATAGCAGTGATCAAATCTAAAAATTCATTAAAAATATAAAAATTATCACCACAACATACATGATTCACACACATATACACACCTTCACACATATCCCCCCCCCCCTAAACAGTCCTAAGATATATTTCTAACATATAAAATTATTAAATTACCAGACCAATAAAATCATGAATTAATAAATCTAAAACCCTAAAATCATCTTGTTAACAAAATTCAATCATTCACAAAACTAAACATTTTTCTAAAACAATAAACTATCATCAATCAATCATATAGCCTCCCATAATCATTATTTAATAGATATTTCTCATCATTTCCTCAAATACACATGAAGAAACTCATCAAGAAATTCATCTAACCACTCAAAAGATCCTAAACCAAAACAAATAATAAAATCATCATCAACAAACAATAACAAAAACATACCTTGAAATCCTTTTGATTTTGGCTTAGATGAATTTGGAAGTTTGGTGGATTTTTTTTTTTTTTTTTTTTGTGCGTGTGAGAGGAATAGAGAGAAGAGAGAGAGAGATAGGGTAAGCGAGAGAGGAGACTAGGGAAGTGAGAAAAAGATATTAGAATTTTATTTATTATAAAAATTGTAAGTGATTTAATCTCAAATCAATTTTGGAATTAATTTGTATTCAATTTTTTGTTTAATTGTCTCTTAATAGGTAGGGAATGGCTGCCATTAGGGTATGAAAACATATATGTGGAAAACAAAAAAGCTAGATCAACTTCTAGAATTTTTGCAGCAATAATCACACATGGTAAACTGGTTGGTGGCTAGTAAACTAATCATAACTTCTTATTCCGATATCGGATTTACACAAATGAATAGGCGTTGGAAGCTTATAAAAAGTCTATAAATTTGTATAAAATATAGAATAATTTTGGACATTTAAAGACTCATAATTGAGATGGAATTTAACGTCATATAAAATAGGTCTTTTTCGAATAACATACTCCCCCCCCCCCCTTTTTCCATCTTCTCTCTTCTTCACGTTTTCAATTCAACATTCCCATTTTTTTTTCCTTTTCTTTTGCCTATTACTATTTATAGATGATTTATACATATATGTATATACCTATACTCATTATACTACACATATAGATATATATATGATGTAATATATTACATTCAAACTATTTCTTTAATTAAACTATCATATAAAATTATCAAATCATCATAAAAATTTATCAATTTAACATGAACTTTATTCTACCACATCGAGTCTTCATCGAGTCACCAGTGAAAAAATAACTCAATATAATATTAGAATTAAGAAATTGTTATCTCGTCATATTATCTATGTTAATTCTAAAGTTAATTTTCTAATAGTATTGTTAGACAGTATTTGGGACATTACCAGCTTAAGCTTTTTGGAGAATTGGTAAACTAACATGGTATCAGAGTAGGAGGTATTGAGTTCGAACCCTTGTAATTACACTATTTAACCCTAATTTGTTATCATTGCATGTTGAGCCTTTAATATGTTTCAGGTTTCTTATAATTTGTGTTGGACTTTCAAATTAATATTTGTCTACATATTTGCCCATTGTCTGGCTTGCACGTGAGGAGGAGTGTTGAAATATAAAACTATTATTTCGGACTGAGTTCGAACCCCTGTAATTGCGCTATTTAACCCCCATTTGTTATCATTGCGTGTGAGGTCTTTAATATGTTTCGAGTTTCTTATAATTTGTGTTGGACTTTCAAATTAATTTTGTCTGCATGTTTGTCCATTGTCTGGCCTACACATAAAGAGGAGTGTTGAAATATAAAATTATTATTAACCCAGAGAGCGTGAGCTCTCTATCTTCACTTCAGAATTTCAATCTATTTTACCTCTCTCTTTCTAAAACTCTCATCCCAGATTCTCACTCCTCTATTCTCTTCGGCCTATTTCTCCGACCGTTTCTTCCTCCTCTCTTTTCCTTCTCCGGCCATCACTGTTTCTCTCTTTCCCCTCCCTCTCCAGCCGACCTTGGCATTTCCGATCGTCTCAAGCTTCCATTTTCTCTGCGCTAGCAACGATCGTTTGCCTCCTCTCTATATACGGAGAAGCCGTCGTCGCCAGAATCGTACGACTGTGGTAGAGATATCCCCTTCGATGGCTGCCGGTTGATCACGGATCTCCTCCGCGATCTATAATCGCACTGCCACTGAAATCTCACCGAATCTAACCTCTCCGTATGTGGAGCATTAAAGTCAGGGATGTATTGATCTGGCCTTTCCTCGTCGCTGCATCTGCTTAGATCTAGCTAGATCTGGTCTGCTTAAATCCCACAGCGTCTCTCACTCAGTGCAGATTTTGGCGTCATGGTGTTGATGGGCGATCTACAAAATTGGCAAAGTTCGTCACCAACCACGCGTTATCGCTGCTCCTTTCTCTCATCTGTCTTCGGCCTCGCCATCTCAGTTATCTACGAATCCGACCATCGGAGAGGAAGAAAATTAGATTACTCTTATTTTATTATTATTTTTAAATTCTATGATTAAAAAAATAATAAATTGTGAGATTGAGTTTGCTGGTGCAGAGAACTTTTAATAGAATTTTTATCTCGATCTGTCTCCGCAATGCCGATGAACTTAACCCCCTATGGTGACGAGCAATGATTACCGACAGTGGTCATCAACTATTTCCGAGACTCTGACTTTTTGGACCGGTTGGGGTGTGTGTTGATCTTTGTGTGTGTGTGTGTGCAGATCTGTGTGTGTGTGTGTGTGTGTGTGTGTTTGTCTGTCTGTCATGGACCGGTTGGTGTGTGTGTTGATCTGTGTATGTGTGTGTTGTAGAATTATTGCATATTACTTTAAATGTTGAGTTAAGCTATCAACGTGATAGTAATATTGATTGATTGCTTTAATAACTTGTTTCCTTTAAAAAAAAAAAAGATTTCTGTAGAATTGTTGCATATTACTATAGTTGTTGACTTAAACTATCAATATGACAGTGATATTTAGTTTACAAGATTTATATTGTTGATGTAATTTTTTTGAAGAAAATGTATTAAAAACTTAAAACATTATAGTAGAGTATATGCGGTGAAATGAGATTTTGGTAGCAATTTTGGTAGCGATTTTGTGATTTTAAGGTCTGGATTTGTGATTCTAACGCCTTTGATGATATTTTTTTTCAAACTGGTTTTGTCTCCAAATCTACTTAATTTGAGAAGATAGTTTGGAAGGTTAAGAGTGTTGATTATTAGTAGCTGAGTTTTTGGTGTTTGAATATTTAGATTTGTTCAAGCCATCGATTTTTTGAATTTCTGATGTTTTTGGTAATTGAATATTTCAAGATGAAATTCATATATTTTTGGTAACGTGTTGTAGAATCTTTTTATTTTATTTTATTTTATTTTTAAGTTCTACCACTATTAGCCAATTATGTTAAACAAAACATGTTTAAGTAGAGTACCCAAAAAAAAAAAAAAAGGACATCTTGTTCATGTTTAAAACAAAAGGAAATTTTCAATATTTTAGTTGAATATGCAAAATATTCTAGTTCTATTATACTCTATTAGAGTATAGACTATACTTTACTAGAGTATTTCGGTGACTGCTACTAGAATTATATCTGTAACAACTGAAATTTTTACGGATTTGCGATTTCCTTAGAAATAATAGAAATCTAAGTCTATACTATGTATGTCAATATAAAGCGCATGATCTGATTTGATTATCAAAATATATTCGAGTTCTTATAGTATTACAAGACTCAATAATGATCTATTAAGTCAAGTATGAGGCCTTATGATGAAAAAGGCATAATCATGATTTATGGTTTTGTCCTGGCCGATGAATAACCTGGATAATTTATGACATGATTAAAACGGTACTACCGTATGATAAGCAGTATTGAAACTATACTGTGGCCAACCGTCATTACAGATGTAGAATTGAGAATAAGGATTGGGATTGCTCTAGAATAATCAGGAATAATATTTGGAGTAAGGAGGACTAAGTAGTTTCAAGTTCTAAGGAAAACCTATACGCGGTCCAGTTAAGTACAGATAAATGCTAGACTACAGTCCAGCAATACTATACTGTTAATAGTTAAAACAGTATTGATACTATTTGGATTATTAAGCAAATAGAATACGTATTAGGGGGAATATATCAAACAGAGCCCTACTTGGAGAACATCTCATCATGGATAAATACATAATTTTGGGGATTTTTGAAATTATGAAAAAGTGGATAATTATGAAAGCATTTTTAGCCCAAAATGCTCTACATGACCGACCAACTCATGGGGACTAGAAACAAATATTTTGTCTTTAAGGACCAATATGCAATTTATGACGAATTTTAGAAAAAAAATAATTGTGGAAAATTATAAATTTTCCACCTATAAATAGGGGAAGGTAGTGGAGACTTGCACTCTTTAGTTGGCTTCTCAAACTTCTAGTTCTTTCTCAACTATTCCTCTCTAGCCTTAGAAAAAAGAAGAGAGAGAGAAAGAGAGAGAGGTGGCCAGTTGGGTGTGGAGAGGTGGAGAGCAAGTATTTCTCTCATTCAAGACTTAGAATCCATCTCTTTCAAGATCTAGAGGTATATTCTTGATCCCTAACTAAAACTTTAATTAGTTTTTGTTTGAGCATTTATGTGTATTTCAAGTTATGGGATGTAAGAGCATAAACTCATATTCTTTCATTTTCTTCTTTTATGACCTATGATGGTTGGTTTATACTAGATCTATACTTAGGATATCTTGGTTGCTAGCTCTAAGCATGGGTTTGATTTTATGTTTTAGGATGAGTGTTAAGGTTGTGAGTACTCACCATGTATTTGTGATTATGCTCTCACATGTTTAAGTATGGAGATTTTATGATTGATCATGATGATGATGATAATGATGATGATTATGTGAATATTATAGATGTGTTGGTTAAGAAATTAACCTAAAGACACAAGTTGGTAAGCTAGTAAGGTTATCAATATTGTGTTTTTCAAGTAAATAGACAAGTGAATGATTGAAATTTAAGAATGAATCCGATGTGTTGCATGTTGACGTAGGCTCACGGTTTCGACCGTTTGAGGTAGTGTGCACGGATTTTAAGCAAGAATCAACAAAATACAAACCGTCGGTTTTTAAAAAAATAATCTGGACAGTTTTCTTAAAATCCAATTTTGAATCCCTTGGAAGCCAAATTTGGAAAAAATTATAACTGCAAAGTTGTAGAAAACAGAAAACTCTAAAGGATTTGATGGGCAGATTTTGAAAACAAGGCTCCAAAGGCCTATGTTTTTATCAGTTTTCAAAATTGGTCAGTCCAAGTATTGTACACGGCCGTAATTTTTTAAGGGGAAAAATGAGTCAGTTAAAGGCAGATTTAAGTTTTAAGCAAACACAAAAGTTATAGATTTCAATGAGATCTACAACTTCTATGAAGAAAGCTTTTTTAAATTCTAAATCAATTTAAAGATAAAACTGAATTTTCAAAACTATACATGGTACAGGAAATTTCGTACACATATACATTCAAGTAAATTAAAAGAGTGTTTTGAAAATAGTTTTCAAGATTTAATTTACAGTTCTAAAAAAGGACTATAGCTTTATGAAAATAGTTTTAAAAGAGGTTTAAATCCATTTGAAATTTGATAAGTGATTTTTTTAAATCAAGATAATACTTGATTTATGAAATTAAGATATTTTTCAAGTAAATAACATATTTTCCAAGTATTCAATGTATTTTTTTTAAGAAAAAGGAAATTTTAATAAAATAAACCGAAGTTACTTATGAATATAACTAACAATTCTACGATGGATGGTAATCGGTTTGGAGACCAGTTTACCCTTACTATGCAATGAATATGTTATGATTTGTAGTAAGGTAGAACGATTATTATGCGCTATTTGAAAACATGAATATAGCCTGTTGTCTTACATTTTTAGAACGCTAGAGTAAGAGCGTAGAACAATTTGTAAGTACAACTCCGCCAATAACGTAGGCAAAATATGTTTTATTATTTTGCATGTTTTTCAAAAACTTATGCATTGATTTAAATGTTTTTACTGCTTTGCATGTTTTTCAAAGCATCATGTATTAATGTATGTAACGCATATGATTTATGTTTTATTATTATGATATCACGTAAGAATGCTCACTAATAATAAATCACATGATAAGAATAAGATCAAGTTTTCAAGGAAGAAATAATAAAGATTTAAGTTTTCAAGTATGATCAAATTAAGAATAAGTTTTCAAGAATGAAGGCAAGCAAGTTACCTTGTGTCGTACCGACCTGCCACAAGGGTGCGTTTAATCCATGGTTGCGTGCCACGGTATGTACATTCATGCTCATGTTATGTAAGGGGCCTAAAATTAAGTTAAAACAAGAGAGTATAATTGATTCGTGTTAAGTTAACATAATAAAATATATTTGATTCATAAGAAAGCATAATTGATTCATGCATTCTTTTACTAAAATGATTTTGCGGGAATAAAAAGTTGTACTTGCTGAGCGAAAGCTCATAACTTACGTTCATGTTGTAGGTAAGCAACCTACCGGACAAGCTTGATGCAAGATTGTGGAGAGATGACATTACAGACTGTGAAATTTAGGTTGGACACCGCTATGTGTTTTGTAAAATATGTTTATGTTATGATATGATAATATAATGGTACCGGTACGTAAAATATTTAGTATTGAGAGGTATTTAAAGTTTAATACAATGATAATTAGTATGATTTATCAAATGTGTTAAAATGATTTTCAACTCTGTACTCGATTGAGTACATATAAATAAGTATGAGAACAATATATGTTTTAAATTTGAGTTTAAAAAGAAGAAAAAAAAATATTTCCGTATTTTTACGAAAAATAAGTGTATGTTTAAGTTTAAGTATTTAAGTTAAGTAAGCACGGTAACGGCCCTACGTAGTCGGGTCGTTACAATATCAGACCAAGTTATTTGATATCTATTCACGTTATTATAAACCAAACTATTTTCACTATAATTTAGATTCTTGTATATTTTGAATTTTGGTTGATCTTTTGCAGAAGATATCTTGAATTCTAGTATAGTATAATTGGGGTTCTTATAGAATAAGTAGTTTACTCTAGCAAAAGTTTTGCAGAATTTTAGTAGAGTATAACTGAGATTCTTGAAGAATAAATAGTTTGCTCTTGTAGAATTCTTGCAGAATTCTGGTAGAGTTTAACTGAGATTCTTGAAGAATAAGTAGTTTACTCTTAAAGAATTTTAGTAGTGTATAATAGGGATTCTTGAAAATATCCATGTTGAAAAATTAAAATATTCCAATAGGGGCCATCCATGTTGAAAACTTAAAATATTCTAGTAGAATATGCATTATACTTCACTAGAGTATTCCGGCAACCGACGCTTATAGTTGGAGCAGGAGACTTCCGGTCATTCATATTGAAAACTTAAAATATTCTAATAAAGTATACACTATAATACTCTACTAGATTATGGACTATATTCTAGTAGAGTATATGCTCCGTGACCGGTACCAGTGGTTGGAGTCGGAGACATCCGGTCACCCATATTGAAAACTTAAAATATTCTAATAGAGTATGTATTATACTCTATTAGAGCATGCTGACGACGTAGGGTATGCCAGCAACTAGCACCGGCGGTCTGATGCAGAGACATCCAGTTATCCATGTTAAAAACTGAATATTTTCTAATAGAATATCCAAAATATTCTAATTAAGTATGTATTATACTCTACTAGAGTATATCGGCGATCAATATCGGCAATTGGAACTGAAGACTAACATTGATAGTCAGAGCCGAAGACATCCGGCCATTCATGTTAAAAACTTATTCTAATATGATATCCAAAATATTTAAGTAGAGTATCCAAAATACTCTATTCGAGTATACCAACGATCGGTACCGGCGACCGGAGCCAAAGACATTCAGCCATCCATATTGAAAATTGAAAATAATCCAGTAAAATATCTAAAATAATATGTGTTATTATATTATATTTTTTAAGTAATAGGGACAATTTGGGTAAAACATATTATGTTAACCTTTGACTTTTTAGGTTGATATTTGACTAGAATTATTTTATGTTATATTGATAAAGTGGCAAAATTTTGTATTCTATTGATAAAGTGGTATCCAAGTTTGTGTAATTTTGATACTTTTCCCATTTTTTAATAGATTTAATGGTTGGTGCCATGTGAGATAAAATAGTTAAGGCATTATGAGAAGCCCAAAAATATCTTCATATCCCGAAAGAAATTATTTAAAAATAACATATTGTTTATTTTGATAATTTTAAAAACGTGTTATTTATCTGATAAAACATTATTGATTTTAATAATTTTAAAAACTTGTTATTTAGTTGAATTATTTTCCAAAAACTACTAGTCCCCCCTTTTATATTTTAATCCCACGTTGAGTATAGAAAGCAGATCTCTCTCCCGTACTTCCATTGTATAAAGAAAAAGGTACAAGTTTTGACCTTACAAATTATGCAAGTTCAAATTACGCTACCTTCCAAGTCTGGCTTATATGGAATTTAAGTAGGATTAATTTCACATGTTTAATCAAAGTCTCTATCATTACTCTCCTCTCATAGAATTTACTGAAAAAATCCTTAAAAAAAATCAATAACACTAATTGCAAGTCTATATATATTTTTTAAAGTTTTTAAATGGTCAGGACATGAAATAGCATGCATGCTAAAACTATTTTTTTTTTCCATATTATTTATTTGCAAATATAAAATGTCATTCTAAATCTGAACCCTACTCGACCTATCTTATGTCATGATTAGGATACATAATTAAGAAAATCTATTAGTATTGTAATGTTTTATTTTCTACACTTTTTTTGTAAAGATATAAGTCATTGAATTTTTTTAAAATAATTTTGTTTCCTATTCACAATATTGACGATGATCTTTTACTTTTAGATAACAGAAGGTGCAAAATATCGTCTTGACTTCGATCTTACAAATCATAACATATTTCTCCTTTGTTAAAATTTTAAATTCTATTGTCACTTTTAAAATCATGAACTAAAATTATTTAAAAATAAATAAATTTGAAGACTTATTGACAAAAAAAAGTTTAATAATTTAATTATTACTTTTTTTTTTTTGAACTTGAGCATGAGAGGAATTGAATTCTGCACTTTATTGTATAGTCAAATGCATGATTACCATTAAATTATATATGTAATCACAAAATAATTCTTCTTTTAAACTTACGAGTGAAACCACCAAAAACGTAGAAGGAATTGAAAGGTAGACTAATTTATACCTTAGACAAAATGAAATTGCAGAAGTTATCAATTTCTTCACATGGAAATAATCCATAGCAATTAATTGATAAGTTGTTTGTTTGTTTGTTTTTTTTTTTTTAATGACTTAATTGATAAGTTGTTGTTGTAGGCTTAATTCTGACCTAAAGTCACATTTACATCTAAATATCCAGGTCTAGACTTTAGAGTTCATTCAATCCCCTACCTCAAGGACATAAAAAGGTAAATTAAATAAGGAAAAAATAGATAAATTGACAGTTTTAAAATTTTTATTTAAATAAATGATCGTTTTTTTATTAGAAAATTGATCGTTAATCATTGATTGACTATTATCAATTAATGAAAAATACATATAATAATAGTCAATCAACACAATTAATCAGTGAGAAATAAATGTAACATTGGTCAATCAACATGATTAAACAATTAATCATTTTTTACAAAAACTATCATTTTATTAATTTTATAGAACTTCGATCATTTATTAAATATTTCTTAAAAAGAATACCATTTATCCACATATCATATCAGATAAAAATGTTTGGTAATTGATGGAATATTTTGACAGTGCCTTACTTGTTTCTAATCCATATGTAAAATATAATTAGTAATAAGATTTAAAAAAGAAAAGAAAAGAAAAGAAAAAGACGAAACTCGATCTTTTTAAAAAGAATCTACTTAATTATATCTAAAAAAAAAAGTTATTTGGAGGGAAATAAACATTGACAACCAATGAATGACAGAGTTTATTGATTTTTTTTATTAATAAAAAAAGGAAAAAAATTGAAGATGATTTGGAGGAAATATCCAGCTGGAGACAGCTAAGTGGACGTGGCTTGGACCCACTCCGTTCAACAACAGCATACAAATGGAAAAAGATGACCCAAAACCTATCCGCACTTTTTACTCAATCTTGCTATAAGTTATGAACACTTTTTTTTTTTTTTTTGCTTTTTTCTTTTTTTCCTTTTCTTTTTCAATTTCCAATTACAGTTCTAGTTTCAAGTTAGGCAATTTCTACGTATGGAAATATATTTTAGAGTAAGGCTCTGTAGAAATTTCAATTTTTAAATATTTATGTATTTCTTCTTTTTATATGATATTAATCAGATTTAATCTTTAAGAAATTTATACTATTAGTAAGATATCCTTATTATTTTGACTATATTCAATATATTGAAACAATCCAAATATACTCGCGAAACACCAATTGAGAAGGTCTCAATTAGCTATCCTTATAATTATAGTAATAGTAAAGAGAATTCTCCTCGACATTCAAAAATTCGTTTTAGATTATATTAATTTTTGTATATAGATGTAGATATCTATATATACATAAATATTTATCATGAATAAATGTAACATTTAAAGTCATGGATTATTAATAAAGATACCTATTTATTATATGAAAAGCCCTTTTAAAAAAAGACAAAAAATAAAAAATAATAAAGGTGTCATAGTTAAGAAAGTCTCGTGACGATTTTTGGAAGAGGATAATTATTTCCCACTTCGAAACTTCAAAGTCAAAGAGTAAAACCAAAGTAAAAATAATAATAATAATAATAAAAGAAAAGCCAAAGTTAAAGTTAGAGTAAAAAAAAAATTTTTTTTTTCTTCCTCCTCCAAAATTTATATTTCTTAATAAAAATCATGTGAGTAAACTTGAAACCAAAATTAAACGTTACAAAAAGTGCAGTAACTCAAAAAAAAAAAAAAATCAATCAATCAACATCATTTACTCACAAGATCAAAAGAAGTTATGATTAATAAATAATAATAAAAAAATATCTCATTCCGAATTATATGTATAGAGAGAGAAAGAGAGTTATATATTAAAGAGAGAGAAAGTGAAAGAGACGGAAAAAAAAAAAAAAAAAAAAAGGCCACAGAAAAAGAAGAATGAAACTCTGTGCCAAATCAGTAAGCCAAAGTACACTCCCACCCACACAACTTCAACCGCATCAACCGTCGCTCGATTTCACTCCAACTTCTTCTTCTTCTTCTTCTTCTTCTTCTTCTTCTCCGTTGCTCAAACCGCAGAACTCCGTTCCTTCCTTACTCTCACTCCCACTCGCAGCAACACTCGCCGTCGAGCTTCTAGAAGCTGAAAAAGAAGAAGCAGAAGCAGACGGAGATGGGGAACTGCGGTACTAGAGAAGAATCTGCTGTCGTCACCAATGCCCAAGGTTCCGTTTCTCTCTCTAGAATTCTGTTTTCCAGATCTAATCTCTCCTTCTCTCTCTGTCTCTCCATTTTTAACTTGCAACCGGCGGGTTTACTGTTCTTCGTCGAACGGTTTAAGTTTTTTGGGGTTTGTTTCGTGTCTGTAATGTTTTCGGTTTCGGAGTCGAAAATGGAAATTGGAATCGAAAATGCAGTTCTTTCACTTCCAGCTTGCTTGGAGTCGATTCAATTTGAATTTGAAAATGTGTTTGAAATTGAAGAATTTGTGAGTTAGGGTTTTGTAATTTTGTAATTTTTTGTTTTGTTTTGTTTTTTTTTTTTTTTGGGATTTTGTAGTTCAACAGCTGAATGTGACATCGTCGTTACCGGCGAAAAACGGCGAGAGGAAGCAGAGCCACAACCGGTCGATATCGGATCTGAGCGATCCCTCGACGCCGCGGAACTTCGAGGATTCGACGAAGAATGCCTTGCTTTACACCCACGTCATCGCCTTTACGCTCTACGAGCTGGAGACCATCACGAAGAGCTTCCGTTCCGATTACATTCTCGGCGAAGGCGGGTTCGGAACCGTGTATAAAGGCTACATTGATGAGAATGTGAGGGTCGGTCTTAAATCTCTCCCTGTTGCTGTCAAAGTGCTCAACAAGGAGGGACTTCAGGGTCATCGTGAATGGCTTGTAAGCTTTATTTATTTTTTATTTTTTGGTTTTTTTGTTTTTGCCCGTTTGATTTTTCGAGGTTTTTGACTTGTTGGTTTTGATTGAATCCGTCATTTTTTCAGACCGAAGTGAACTTTCTCGGGCAGCTAAGGCATCCTAATCTGGTGAAGTTGATTGGATACTGTTGTGAGGACGAGCACCGGTTACTTGTGTATGAGTTTATGTTCAGAGGAAGCCTTGAGAATCACCTTTTCCGAAGTATGAACATCTATTTATTACATTTTGACAACTCCTTGTCAACAATGTTTATGCATGCTAAAACAATATTTGTGACAATTGGGAAGGTTATTATCCGATATCTTGTGCAAATTTTGTCTATATTTCATGTTCGCCTTTCCTCTTTGATGTGCTACTATCAAGCTTTTAGCTAGAGTAAATAAATAGATGGAAACAGTTAAAAAGAGAACAAGAGAAAAAATTAAAAAATCTAGCAGTAGTAGTTTCTTCTATTTGCCGCTGTCCCCTGGATTCTGTGTTCAACACCTATTCCAGATATAACAATTACCAATTACTTTGTCTGCAAATATTCAAATCAATACAAGAACCATTTCTGCTAATTCTTTTACCCATGCAAAATCGTCTCTGATCTTTTCTTTTTCTGCTACATAGCTAGTGATAATGTTGCGAAATGCCATCGCTGTTGCCTTCCTTTCTTATATGGCACTCTAGTCGTCACATGTTGTCCTTGAACTTGTTTTGTACTGAAGTTGATACAATGTCCTGGCAGGTTAATAGTTTTGTTTTGAAATTGGTACTGTTTTGTTGCAAAATTTGGTTGAAAAATCTTTGATTTTTGTCATGAGAATTCTAGGGTTTTTATGCTACTTTGTCAGATTTATTTTTTACAACACTTTTGTTCTGTTTAAATTTAAAACAAACTGTTCTCAGAAATTACATGATTTAATTGTTTTACCGTGTTTGGAAATTACATGAGCTCTCAAAACCTCTGGTGTTTCTGAGATTTATTTCGGACGATATAACTGACCTAACTTTGATTTCAAAGATACAAGATTTTGCTTTGTTTGCGACATTGTTTTACTTAGTTTACATTCCCTGAACTCAAGTTTCTATGTATCTTGATACAGAGGCATCTGTTCCATTGTCTTGGGCTACAAGAATGGCGATTGCTCTGGGAGCTGCTAAAGGACTTGCTTTTCTCCACAATGCAGAAAAGCCGGTTATATATCGGGACTTCAAAACATCTAATATATTATTAGACTCTGTGAGTAGTGTTCTGGACCTCATTATCATACAAGTTATTTACATATTAATAATTCATAATGGTAGGATGATATTCTGTTTATCCAACTCATTGCCTATTAAATTTGCAGGATTATACAGCCAAGCTCTCTGATTTTGGTCTTGCTAAAGCTGGTCCGCAAGGTGATGAGACTCATGTATCAACCCGAGTAATGGGTACCTATGGTTATGCTGCTCCAGAATATGTGATGACTGGTATGCTTTCTCAAGAGTGTTTAAATCCTTGATTTTTATAGAACTAGACCGAACTGTTATATAGAGATATTTCTGCATGGATATACATTTTGGATCGTCTTGTCAAAAAGGTTGATCTTTTTGTCACTATATGATGTAGTTGATTAACAATTAGGTATTGCATAAGATGACGGATTTGTCACTGCCATTTCCACAGTATCATTAAGAGATTCCCCTCCACAGATATTACCACGTTCTTCTGTTATTTGACGGACTTCAAAATTTGCTACTTATCCGTTCTCATGTTCTTTTGCAATGGGTAGACCTTGAGCATTGTTTTGCCTAAAAAATGGCCGTTAGATGAACAATGCAGGGCATGAGAGTTGTTACCCCCGCATCATATGTAGCCACTATCCGTATGATCAACTGAATGATTAAGCAATAAATGAATTACATACTGCCCTAGTTTTCTTAGGAAATATATAGAAAAATCATTTTTATGTATTTTAACAAGATCTAATATTACAATTTGATGATGGAACGAGAAACATCCTTGTGTAAGCATGGTGTCAATTTATCTCCTGGAAAATTCTCTTGTGAATATTTCAAATGTGTATGGAGGAGGCAATATTTGCTAGTCGTACCTCGTTTGCATAGGAAAAGTCCATAGCGCACATACTTGTTATGATCTTATGGTTATGGAAACCAAATGATTGATATTTTTACACACAGGTAGAATGAGGTTTTCTTAACGAGGTTTATATGAAATGGGCAGGCCACCTGACTGCCAGGAGTGATGTTTACAGCTTTGGAGTGGTACTTTTGGAGCTTTTGACAGGAAGGAGGTCTGTCGACAAGACGCGACCGAGCAAAGAACAGAACTTGGTAGATTGGGCCAGGCCTAAACTAAATGACAAGAGAAAGTTGCTTCAAATAATTGACCCAAGGTTGGAGAATCAGTACTCGGTAAGAGCAGCACAGAAGGCATGCAGCTTGGCATACTACTGTCTAAGCCAAAACCCCAAAGCGAGGCCGTTAATGAGTGACGTGGTTGAAACACTGGAACCTTTGCAAAGTGTAAATGACGCAACAGAAGTTTCGTCATCGTTGTCAATGGGCAGTGCCGGTCCATTTGCCAGGAGCAGAATCCCTGATTACCGGATGCGACAGAGGTTTACCAATAATGTCGGTCCTGGCTCCACTTGTCGATCTCCTAACCCAAATTGTTCCCCCGGAGCTCCTGCAGCATTGAGAGTTAGATGAGAATTTTCAATCCATATGTATACTTGTTTGGTGTGCTTTCCCCCCCACCCCCACCACTTCTAATGAAATGGAGAAATTTGCTTGTTACATAACCGCACTTTCCCTCTTTTGATCTCATGTACATGTATGATTTCATGGTGACCCCAAACCTGTGTTGATTGTTCTTTTTTCTTTTCTTTTCTTTTCTTTTTTTTTTCTTGGTTCTTGTATTTATATTCTGAGCTCGTGTACCAAAGGGGAATTGCCATATGAAAAGGCTACCTTGACTTTGTAGCATGTAGTTACGGATATGCAGTTGGATTTAAAAAAAAAAAAAAAAAGACAGCTTAATGACCATTTCCTCTGTTCTCTATTATTGTTATTATTATTACAACTTGGGGAAGGAGGATTCGAATTCTTCATCATATGATAAAGTCAGGTTTCTGATTACTGGTAGGTTACGTTTGCAATCGATCTACAAACCTATATGTTTTAAATTGTAAATTTTCTCATCACTTTCAATCATGTTGGATCAAATTCTTTTCCCATTGATATTATGGTCAGGGATAGAGTCATCTTCCATAATGTAACTGCAGACAAAGAAAAGAAACTGTTTTTTCAGATCTAAAACCAGAAACAAAGATTGCGAATCCGAATATTTTACTTTTTTTTTTTTTTCCCATTGTTTATTTATGTTTTTGCTGCTATAAACAGATGGGTCTAGATTGATATTTGTGGATAAATATTTACAAGTAGTGTAAATTCAGTTACAAAAATGGTTGGCAATTTTTACAAGTTCGTCAATACCAGAGCGGGTCGGATCTTGTTGGGATCATTATCTTTAACACCCAGAACCCAGATTCCACCCCTGTCTATATATATATTGCAGACTTACATATATATATATATATATATATATATAAATATATAGATACATAACTGAAGAAAAGTTTTGAGTGGCCAATAATATAGTCCCACTTCTTCCTCTTTAACAAATCTCTTTTGAACTCCTTTCCACCACTCAAACTATATATATATATTTTTTTTGTTTTCATTCTCACCCCTCTCTCTCTCTCTCTCTCTTCTTTCTCTCTCATCTCTGCTAGGCTTCAAGACATGAACGACTTTACAAAATCAGTGCTTTTAGTACTTCTCTTCATCTCCCAATTGACCATGTTTGTAGGTAAGCCAAAATTGGACATAGCTCAGTCCAATAAATTTGTAGTAATATATATATATATATATACCATTAGTCAATCTCAATTACATGACTTTTTTCTTGGAACAAACATGCAGGATCCCATGCAGCTCATAACGACGAGTATACTCCGACGGGAGGGGGAGAATTCTTGCCCGTCGGGCAAACGGAGTATCTGTCGATGGAGGAAGCGGCGACATCGGCGGTTGCAGGCAGCTATAATAACAACGGGGGGCGGAGAAAGTTGGGGCCATTCCAGCTGTGCCTACTGTGCAAGTGCTGTGCAGGGCCAACCTGCGCCTCCATGCCCTGCTGCTTCGGCATCGACTGCCAGCTCCCAAACAAGCCCTTCGGAGTCTGCGCTTTCGTCCCGAAAACCTGCAACTGCACCTCCTGCGCCACTTCTCCTTGAAAAATCTTCTATTCACAATCAAGCCAATCAGCCTTTTTTCTGATGATGAAAAACTATATATATTATTAAGAGATTGATTCATATTGTTTATCATAGGGCATAATTAATTAATTATATTACTCAGAAATTCGATATGTAAAAAAGCAGGTTTCTTCTTCTTTTTTTTTTTTTTTGGATTGGATTTCAAATCTGGTTTGAGGAGGAGATATTGTGATGTGCTAAACTACAAATGACAGCCATGGCGTGTCAGAGATCACTAGTGTACAAAATTGTCAGAATTCTTAGAGAAAAAAAAAAAGGAAAAAAAAAAAAGCTTGACGAACGTGACTTAGGAAAAGAGTTGTACCCACCACGTGGGACAACTGGCAGTTACGTATCTATAATATATATATATATATAGAAATATGCTGAAAATATCTATAATTAATCATTTGATTTGTATATTTTGTATCTGAATTGATCAGTTGTATTAGTGGTTACAACGAAGTGAAATTATACTAAGTTATTTAGGTACTCAAGGTACTATAACTACTACTTTGCTTCTCTAATATAAACTATTCTTTGTTATTAGTTATGGTTGGTCTGGTTACATATATAGTATCTGGTTTCTTTTTTAGTTCTAATATTGATTATCAATTACGAAGTGGAAAACTTGATTAGTCTCTTAATCACATACATATTTACAAGTTTGTGATTTCAATTAGTTGTATTTAATCCGTTTCTTCCGCTGGAAGATCTTGATTAGTTAACTCTTTTAATATTCAAGTCGATAATTAGGGTGCGTTTGGTAACAAGGAGAGAAAATATAAAAGAGAGAGTAATAGATCATCTAAGTAAAAGAAATAAGAAAAGAGGAAAAGATCTTTATATATCATGATGTTTGGTATGAACGGAGAAAATTAATGCGGTGTATTGAAAGATTGAGAATATTATTTCTAATGTCTTTTTTTCTCTTTTCTCTCATACTAAATAATCATAAATGTCAAAATCCTTCCGCTAAACATTTCATCTCTCTTTTTTCTTCCACTTTTTCCTCTTAGCAAACAGTCTTCTCAATTATGCGTTTAGTCACTGAAAGTGTGTGTGTGTGTGTGTTTTTTTTTTTTTTGGTGCTTTTCCCACGAGAACAAATAACTATAAGTGATTATATTCTCTCTCCTTTAATCACGATTTAGAAATGGAGGAAGAGCAAGTGCGTCATTTTAAGACACTAATTTAAAGGAATTTATTTAATTAAAACTATACCAAAATAAAAAATAAAAAAAGTGCAAGGCCTATTTGAAAGAGTTTTCTAGAATTCATTTTTTTGGCTTCTTAGCTTCAAATATTTGAATGGTTTGTCAAAAAAAAAAAAAAAAAAAAAAAAAAAAAAAAAAAAACCTCCAAAAGAGGTTCCACTGAAAGGACTTGTTTGGTAGAGCTACTTATAAGTTGCTTTTAGCTTCCTTGCTCCAAAAATTGCCTCTGAAAAGTGATTAAATGACATGTTAAAAGTGCTTCTTATTTTCAGAAAAGTTTTCAATCCAACCCAAAAAATATAGTTTCTAAAAGAAGTTCTTAATACACTTTAAAATTTGTGTAAAAATTTTAGTAAAACATAAAAAACTTCATTCTAATTTTTTATTGATTGTAATTCTTTTTTTTTTTTAAATCATCAAGATATTTAAAAGCCTAAAAAAAAAAATATGATTCCTAATAATACTGATTAAAAAGTTAAAATTTTCACTTATTTTCTTTGTTGATAGGGAAAAAAAAATCTACTAAATGAGCTCCTGACGGAGTGCATATATATTACATGTTATGACATGTATAAATGTTTGCTCATTAAGCATGTGAATGAGTATGTAACTAGTCTAAATTAAAGCTCATTGCCGAGTACAAAAAGAGATTAGATCTTGTGAGGAAATTAGTAAAGAGGATATGTGTTTTTCCTTCCTTAGTTGCCACTCATGCACGCACTAATTGTGTGTGAATCCCAAGATCTCAATTATCGATATACTTTTGTCCATATTATTCAGTGAAGTTAGGCCCCTTTCAACGTCCAACAAAGTTCTCACTAGCTAGCTACTTATCTACGAATAATGGACCAGCAACAAAAAGTTGAATTAGATGGAAGTCGAGTTCTCACCATTCTGTCTCGTCAGTGATTCCTTCACCACCAAGAAAAACGTTTGGACACCATTTAGCGTTCAATATCACATTCATAAAGACATAATTCACTTTTTATTTTTTTATTAATTATGGTACTCCGAGCTATATCAAAAATGAAAAAATCAATATTTTTAAAATATTAGTACTTAAATATCTACAGTAATATGATATTTTAAAATACTGAAATTTTAATTAAAATTTTATAAAATTCTAAAATAGTTAATAATACATAAATTAAATGAAACTCTCAATTAAATACTAATCAGTATATGATAAATTTGCGTGATAAGAATGGAGCATAATATATAAATGATAAGTTATCATTCACCAATTAAATAAAATTATTGAAAGTAACATAAATGTAAATTATATTCATTGTTTCATATATGGTAAGAAAACATTAATATAAAAAGAACTTTTAGAATGTTAGAAAATATTTACAATATCTTATTAGTGTAAATAAATTGATATTTAAAAAAAATATATATTTGAGTATTTATTTTATATAATTTTAGACATGTCACATGTCTCTCAATCTCTACTGTCTATTTATATTTAAAAAATGTGTGCGAATTAAAAAAATATGAATTTTATTATATTAAAAGATAAAAAATTATATTACGATTGATATTTTACAAATATTTTGTTATTTTCACGATATTTTGTCATTTACTAATATACTTTTTTACGAAAATCAATATTTCTGTAAAAAAAATCAATATATATGGAAATTTTGTGGATTATGTGGAAAAAAATACACTCCCTATATTCATTATGTACTTCCAAAATATAGAAATTTCCACAAAAATATCATGGAAATGTCAATTTTTCAATCTTTGATGCTCACCAAGACTTTTCGTCTATCATATTATACAGGGAAGAAAAAAAAAAAAAAAAACTCATAATCCTTGTATATTGCGCATGAACTATACTTCATAATACCATTTTTTGGTTGCAAAAGTAAAAGTTCCCAAATTGAAAAACAAGCATTGATATTTAAGATGTTTTGCGGAGTTATTCAAACTCCATTTTTCACCACTATGCGACCACAATTAATGCGGATCGAGTACATTTCATAAGAGACCTAATATACATGCATGCACACGTGTTATGTATTAGGAAAGATAGTATTGCTATTAGAAAAAGTTATTATTTATATGTAATTATTTATATTAAAATTTTTTAATTTATCTATAATTATTGTAATTTAAAATAATCTTATTTTTCAAAAATTTTTAGTAAGATGTAACTTATCCGATTTTGTATTTAGAGATTTGTATTTATATATGAGTCTATTCATAGCTGTGCTCTTCACTAATGAGTTATTTATCTTACTATGTACGTTAAATATCAATTTCTTCTCTTCTCCATCTTTTCTTTTCTTTCTTTTTTTTAATTTAATTTCTATTATTATGGTGTGCAATGGTTTCTAAGCTCCTCGCTACTAGAAGTTCTAGATCCTCAAAGGACGCAAAATGCCTGAAAGGTCCTAATTAAATAAGTTTGAACGATATTTATAGACTACACCCAAGAGGCCACAAGTTGTTTCTATCAATATATATTCTAACAACAAGTTGGGTCTCAGAGGAAATGATGCAAATTTTACTAATATGCTTGCTTACCGTTTATTCCCAATAAATCAAAGTGGTGTAAAATGCACAGTGCAAAACATGGTAATTATTAAAACTTAAAGGGGTCTTTAATCAAATACTACTTTTACTTATTTTCTTGAACCCAATCTGCACTTTATTTATTTTTATATTTATTTATGTTGAAAAGGGGCGAGAAAGGCAATCGACTAGACAATATATGATACGTCTCTCTATTGGGATGCATATTCTACTTATTAAAAGCTTTTTGGGAAATACATAACATGGAAATATAAAAAAGTTGTATTCCATTATTTCGAAGAACTATCAAATACATATATGTATATATACGAATGAAGATTTAAAATGTAAAATTTAATGAGGGTATGTATGAGAGTATGAAATTTTAGTAGGGACAAAAATAAGAAAATCAAAAGATTTTTGAAACTTAGAAATAAAATTCAAGGGAACTATTATTCTTTTTAGGCATTGATAGCTCCACCACTGAACGCATCATGCACGCTTACCAAAATAGGTCACTATAATTTTTTGGGGTCATTATAATTTATTACTAGGAGTTGCAACAATTTTTCCTATGGAGACGAGCCGGAGATTTTGAGGGAAAAAAACTCATGTTTGATATATATTTGTATATTTATTTTTTTATCTACCTAGTATATATTAACTTTAATCCTACCATTGTTATTGTTAAAATTTTACTTTGTGAGAACTCTAAAATTTAGGATGAATGTTCCCGCAAAAATTCCTCCATGTTGCCCCATCTCTCTTTAGGTAGGGACGGGGACATTCTGTCCTCCCTAGTCATACCCCATCACTGCTTTTAAATTTGCTGAAAAATTAGGTCATCTTCACTGCTTACTTCATATACCAATTGCAGGCCAGACCAATAAATAAGCCCTTTTTTCCATTAATATATATGTATAGGTGTATACGTAATGGATTATTGAGGTATATTAGAATTTGAAAGTTAGGATTTGGCTATTTGAAGAAAACTTTTGGGTTGGTTTTTGTTCTTAGTTGCTACGCATGCACGCACTTTAAAGTATGTCAGAATCCACAGTTCCACAATTAGATATATATATATATAGATTTATATATATATATATATCAATTTGCCTTTTTGTCTATTCAGTAAAGCGTCCCTTTCAACAGCTAGCAAAAAAGTTGATTTAGATGGAGTTAAAGTCCTCACTTTATCAAAAAATGATAGACTTTTGTGACACTATTTTGTCCATTGACTCATCCACCAAACTTCACGTAGTTGGCTCGTTTTTGGTTAAGAAAACTCTATGGATGTGTAAACGTGTGATTAGAAGTACTTTAAATTGATATAACACTTATAGATAGTTGTTCAAAGGAGAAATTATGGACTATATAACAATATTGACCACAACATCGCAATCCTTTCTCTCTCTCCTCTCTCTCCTATCCACTGTCGCTATCACAAAAACAACGGACAATGATGAACGTCGTGAGGCTAACGGCGATAATCACGGAGACATTGGCAACCCTAATCGCCTCGAAACCGATCGCAACGAGACATTGCGATTTTCATTCGTCTGGTCCTCATCATTGTTGGCTAGATCTATCAGATCTCGCAGCGAGCAGCCACCTCCCCAACCAGATCTCCAACCACTCTGTTTCCAACTTCGCCATCTTTGACAATGATAGTCTTGATTTGGGGGTGGGATTGAGTTAGGATTTTTTTTTAATTTGTGGTATATTTAGAATTTTTTGACAATTTGGGTCTTGAAATAAGCTAAATTGAGTAATTTAAAACTCCTATCTCCTAACTTAATCCCAAAATTAAAAAATCTAACTTACACACTATGATCATTCCGGCATATTGCATGCTTTCATGCTTTTGGGATTAAGTTAGGTAGGTTTTTTATTTTAAATTTTACAATATGATCATTCCGGCATATATATTTCGTGCTTTTTGAAGCTGAACTGATGGGAATTTATTACTACCATTGGTTTTGCGAGAAGACACAATTGGAACTTGCTTTGGTTTCAATGGTTCTATTTATGTTATAGATCTTCACTACTACAGAATGTCACTTCCACGATTGAGATTGGACGACCGTTTTTTAAAAACCGTCGTGGAAACGATGGCAAAAACACGGAACAGAAAAGTGGCATCCGAAAACCGTCGTGGAATTTTAGATTTCCACCACGGTTGTTTAAAACCGTCGTGGAATATTGTATTTCCATGACGGTTGTGTAAAACCGTCATGGAAGTATATATTCCACGGCGGTTTATGGGAACCGTCGTGGAATATCTCGATTATTACACGACGGTTCTATACAACCGTCGTGGTAGTGCCGTGGATTACACGACGGTTGTCTAAAAACCGTCTTGTAATCCCGTTCTTACACGACGGTTTTCATAAAACCGTGGTGGAAACATCGTACTTTTTTTCAGTCATATATAAAAGGTGTTGCCCTATTTTTTCTACATTGGTAGAGCTGCTGCCGTGAACCAAAATCATATCAGATCGCTCCTTCAACAGTTCCATACACCGCAAAGGATTCTAACCACCGCCACTACTGCTCTCCCGTCGTTTTTGTAAGTGATGATGACACAAATTAACTAAACAAGGAAGTTGTTTTCCTCTGTATTATATTTTTATTTACGAACCCGGCCATATTATGTAAATTTTAATTTGAAATTTGTTGGATTGCTTTTGATACGTTATATACTGCAAAGTGTTTAATTAATTAAGTGATCTCATGACGATCAATGTATTTTTAATTTGATTTTATTTAAATTAGTTTGGATTTTTTAGTTAAATAATTAAAAAAATTTATTTATATATAAATCCTATATATTACGATGTATTTATAGTTTGTTTTTTTAAGCTAAATAACCCGGGCCGGTTTTTAATTTATAATGGTACTTTTAGTTTTGTTATGTTTTTTGGAGTTTTAATTTAGTAAATATATTATTGATTTAATTAATGCATGAGCAGGGGTCTTTATATATAACTAGCTATGAATTAAGTGCATGCAATTAATGATATTCATGCCAAAAATTAAAAAAGATGCACACCTTATATTAACTTATCGAGAACTTTTATTGATTGATTTAGGATTTGCGCGCTAATCATGGATAGAAAATGGATGTGGTTTGATAGATTGTCTAAAGCATATGAAGATGGTGTCGAAGAATTTTTGTCATTTGCCAAAGCTCATACGCAAGACGATAAGATTCGGTGTCCGTGTCAAGTTTGTGGTAATCATAGATCCCATTCAATTGATGATGTTAGAGGGTATTTGCTTGCTTATGGGATTATTTATTCTTACCAAACATGGTATTTACATGGTGAAGATTTCATCGGTTTTAAGTATAGTCAGACTAGTACTAAAGATAAGGAGCCGATTGTGGAGGAAGACGGTGGTGAATCTATGTACAATATGATAAATGATTTGGAAGAAAACTTTGTGCACCGTCCGGAGTTATTTGAGGAAATGATTAATGATGCCGAAACGCCCTTGTACGTCGGGTGTACAAAATATACAAAATTAGGGGCATTGGTTAATTATGGAATATGAAAGCGTCGGGAGGGTGGACGAATTCTAGTTTCACGACTCTTTTAGCTTTTCTAAAAGATGTTCTACCGGCGGATAACAGAGTGCCACCTAGTATGTACGAGGCGAAAAAGACTTTGAGCACGTTGGGAATGGAATACGAAAAGATACATGCTTGTCCAAACGATTGCGTACTTTATCGGAAAGAAAATGAAGATTTAGATGAATGTCCAGTTTGTAATGAGTCAAGATGGAAGAAGGGCAAGATTCCATCGAATGGTAGTAAAGGAGTGCCGGTGAAGGTGTTATGGTACATTCCACCAGCTCCACGTTTCCGCCGTTTATTCCGTAATGCAAAACATGCTAAGAGTTTGACATGGCATCACGATACACGTGTAGACGATGGCAAGCTTAGGCATCCGGCCGATGCACCGCAATGGAAGACCTTCGATGACAATCATCCAGACTTTAGTGTAGAACCAAGGAATTTACGTCTCGGTTTGTCGACGGATGGAACAAACCCGCACAGTAACATGAGTAGTCGGCATAGTACCTGGCCAGTCATACTTGTCAACTACAATCTCCCTCCAGACGTTTGCATGAAGCGGAAGTTCTTGATGTTGACATTATTGATATCAGGCCCTCAACAACCAGGGAATGATATTGATGTTTACTGGGCACCATTAATCGATGACCTAAACAGGTTGTGGGATGATGGTTTACAAGTAAGAGATTCTTACCGTCAAGATACGTTCAATCTTCGCGCAATGTTGATTTGGTCAATTAATGACTTTCCTGCACTTGGCAACCTCTCTGGTTATCCTGTGAAGAGTTCTATAGATTGTCCCGTTTGTATGAAGGAAACATCTTCTATCAGGTTGAAATACGGTAGGAAAACCGTTTACCTTGGTCATCGGAGGTTCTTGCCGAAAAATCATCGCTATCGCAAACAGAAGAAGGCTTTTGATGGTAATACCGAAGAAAGAATCGCTCCTCGGATTTTGACTGGCGAAGATGTTTTTGAGATGGTTAAAGATGTCAAGGTAGTTTTGGGAAAGAGAAAACATAAGGATCCAGCTGTCGATGGCCCTTGGAAGAAGAAGTCAATTTTCTATGAACTTCCATATTGGAAGTCACTTTACGTTCGGCATTGCTTAGACGTTATGCATATTGAGAAAAACGTCTGTGAGTCGATAGTGGGCACGTTGCTTGACATTCCAAATAAGACTAAAGATGGTGAAAAGGCATGGTTGGACCTTAAAGAGATGAAGATTAGACCGAATTTGCTCCCCGATAAAAGATCGAACGGCACTTACTTACCACCGGCGAAGCACACATTATCTAGGCACGAAAAGAGAAAGCTTTGTGAGTGGCTTGCTTCCGTGAAAGTGCCAAGTGGGTACTCTTCTAACTTCAAAAGGTTGGTTTCGATGAAAGATTTGCGGCTCGTTGGAATGAAATCACATGATTGTCATATCTTGATGCAACAATTATTACCACTTGCTTTGCGGGGAGTTCTAACAAAAGATGTGAGATACGCAATTACAAAGTTATGCTCATTCTTCAATGATGTTATGCTCCAAGGTAATTGATCCAATGATATTAGATTCGCTACAATCGGAATTGGTTATGACTTTGTGCCTGCTTGAGAAGTATTTTCCACCATCCTTTTTTGATATAATGATCCATCTTTGTGTGCACTTAGTTCGGGAAGTTAAGTTATGTGGCCCGGTGTATTTGAGGTGGATGTATCCTTTTGAAAGGTACATGAAGGTTTTGAAAGGATATGTGAAGAACCGAAATAGGCCGGAGGGTTGTATAGTGGAAAACTACATATCCGAGGAAGCTGTTGAATTTTGTTCTGAGTATTTGTCCAACGCGGACCCAATAGGATTGCCAACGAGCGGGCCATTTATATCGAAAGGACTCTCTGCGGCCGTTCATTCACCGGTAAATCAAGATGAATGGGAAAAAGCATGTTTGTATGTTCTGCACAATGCTAAGGAAATGGAGCCTTTCTTTCAAGTCCATATGGCGGAATTAAGAGTTGCGAATCCAAGAAAAGGAAGAAGTGAGAAGTGGTTTCAAGAAGAGAAGAATCGGTCATTTCGGGAGTGGATAAGAAAATACTTGCATATGAAGCAAGGCATTTCACAGGACGTAATGAAGCTATCCAGAGGTCCATCATCGATAGTCACAAGATATACATCGTATTTGGTGAATGGCCACTCCTTCTACACTCGGGCAAGAGATGAGAAGCATCCCGTACAGAATAGTGGTGTCACACTTCGGGCCGAGTCTATGCATATTTCATCCGCAAAGGACAAGAATCCGGTATATAGTTCCATGAATTACTTTGGATTCATTGAAGATATTTGGGAACTTGATTATTGTGGTTTGCGAATAGCCCTATTTAAATGCAAGTGGGCTGACAATAATTATGTTAAGGTTGATAGTGACGGCGTGACAGTAGTGGACTTTAGGCGATTGGGCTACAAAAATGATCCTTTCATCATGGCGTCACAAGCGGTATAAGTATTTTATACAACGGATCCTGCAAATTTAGAGTTATCTTTGGTTGTGCCAATGAAGCCAAGATCAATCCGGGATGGCCAAGAAGATATTGAAGATTGCACCGAGATTCCACCTTTTACAAAGGGTTTGCCACCGGTGGATGAGATTGATGATTTTGACGACAACGTTTCACACTTACTTCGATTGGACGTCGAGTGGACATGTGTCGAGAAGCCCAAAAAAAAGAAGGGAAAAATTGCTTAACATACAATTTCACGTTTCTTTCGTTGTAAACATTTCGATATGGGTTTTTATTTACGTGAGAAATATGTATCATTGATTATTTATACATGCAAAAGTGTATGGAAGCATATAGCAACAGTGGTGAATAATTGCACAACTATCAGGATTGGCCGCTTATCTGGATTACGGTATAAAGTTGAATACAAATTTTGCATGTTCGAAAGATACCACGACGGTTCTTTTCAAAGACCGTCGTGGTATCTAACATACTACGACGGTCTTTTTCAAAGACCGTCGTGGTATCTCATATACCACGACGGTATTTGTAAAAGACCGTCGTGGTATCTCACATACCACGACGGTCTTTATTAGGACCATCGTGATATATTGATATACTACGACGGTTTTATTAAAAGACCGTCGTGGTATATACAAATCCCTTTTCGATTTAGCTGGCCCCTTAATTCTATACCACGACGGTCAATTAGAAAACCGTCGTGGATTTGTCCATGAAGTCTACCACGACGGTCGAACCAAAAGACCGTCGTGGTAGGCCTCGAAGTTTGAATTCTTTCCACGATGGTTTTTTAAAGACCGTCGTGGTAGGCTTAAGGCGGCTCTTTTAAAATTTTTGGGAATAGGTTAAATTTTCCCGCATTTAATAAAACCCAAACAGACACCATTTTTCCCCAACCCATTTCATTCGAAACCTCTGCTCATCTTTTCACTCACTGCTCAAATCGCAAGTTTGCCCAAAAAAAATTCTCTCATCCGACTCCATCGACTGTCTTTTACAATCATCTGACACTCCATTCCTCGCTCAATCCTCCACCAACGCCAAGGTTTTTGGTCATTTCCAAGTTTCTCTCGCCGCCCACAACCCGTGTTGGCCGCTTATCTAGAAACCAATCTGCCCGTGCCCACGCTCTACATGCCGGTAAGTTGAACTCTATATTGTTTGTCTAAATTTCAAGTTCGGGGAATGAAATTTCTGTTTGTTACAGCATAAAGCATATGAATGTGGTTTGTGAAAATATTCATTTCTTGCTGTTGATTGTCTCAGTCATTTAGGTTTATTTTAAATTGTTGGGTAAGGCTTAGGTTGATAATACGTTTGATTAAATGCCTCTTAATTTGTTTGATATTTAGTTTTAGAGTTCCTTAAATTGGATGTGTTTGGCTCGGCTTTGGGCATTTTAAGGTTAAAAGGTCATGATTTTGTTCGTTAAATGTTTTTGTTCGTTATATGTTTGGATAGTAATGTGTTTCAGAACCACGGCCTTTGTAATGATTTAATGTCAATGATGCTTTGTTTATAACGGTTCGTGTTGCAGTTTTTTTTCAAATTGATTAACAATGTCAAACTCTCATGAGGAGGATTGCTCAACCCAAACTCAAGCTGCGAAACCACGACGAACGAACGCACCAAGATTCAATGCTGATGAAGATGGAAAAAGACGAGCAACTCTCCTTAAAAGAGTGCACGTTGTTAGGACGAGGGGAGAACGAATTCCGGTTTCCTTTGACGCGAAAGGGCAACCATTAGGCAAGGGAGGTGATGAATTACAGAGTTGGGTTGGAGTGCTTGCTCGGGAGCACATTCCCATTTGGATTGCTGACTTCAGAAGTGCTGATTTGGAAACGAGGAAAGAATGAGTGTGGTTGGAAGTAGTCACTTCATTCACTGTTGATGAATCGCACAAAAAACAGGTTTTGAAGTCATGTGGGGAGTCGGCGAAGGGTTTCAGATATGATCTGTACCAAGCCTTTGTTAGGGATCATATCCACGAAGAAACCGTTTGGCAACGACCGGCCAAAGTGGTTCGAAATTACCCAACCATCAGCCAGGACGATTGGGAAAGGTTTATTACGTATCGACAGACGGCTGATTTCAAGCGGCTTTCCCAACAAGGAACTGAGATCAGGAAAAAGAGCAAATACGGATCTACGACAGGCCGTGACGGATATAGGAAACGCGATCAAGAAATCGTACGTTAATTACTTTGCCAAACAACTTCAACTCAATAATTGGTTAATTCACATTACGTGTTTTATGTATGTTTCTTATGTTTTATTGCTAAACTGCAGTTCGAGAAGATGGGGGAATATGCTGCCGACATTTTATTTGGCGGGACACGCGTCTCAAACCCGATGGACAGTACAAGAATCCGTCGGTTAAAATTATTGGCGAAACAATAGTAAGTATACGAAATGTTTTTGATATTCGGCTACGATTGTCTCCATTATGTTTACGGGCTCAATAACATATTGTGTATTTGTTATAGGACGATTTAACACAACAACAGACGCAAGGCAGCTTCGAATCCGTGGGTACGGAGGACATTTTGACCAAGTCTTTGGGCAATGCCGAGCATTCCGGTCGTATTCGTGGGCAGTCAAAATTTGTCACGCAGACGCAATACTACAATGCCATGAATATATCGAGGGAGAATCCTGAAGTCTCCTACATGAAACGATAGTTGGCTGCCTTAGAAAGAACGGTGCAGGAACTTTGTTCAAAGCACGGTATCAACCGTGAGACGATGGCTGAGGAAGCATCCCAACCTGCTGTTGATCAACACAACAGTGTCAAGGCTAGTTGCACCGTCAATGAGAATGAAGCCGGCCCGTCGGATCAGCAGCCCATGCCTAATGAAAGTAAGGAATGCCAGCTTTTCTTGACTGATGTCATTAATGGTGGAGAAGTTCTGGTTGCAATTGGCAGGGCATACATGGACTGTGTTCCAACCGACACAGTCCATGGGATTCCATTAGGCGAGGGGAATGTGCGTGTGACAATCAGCGTCCCAAAAATTAAACGTGCACTCCTTCCGATTTCCGACGGATGAAGCCACCTATATTGAAGAGGCCATCGGGGGGTTTGTTGCGTGGCCCAAAAAAAACATCATCCTACAAAGCAGTTTAAGCCAGGCCAGCCGAGGTCCCAGTCAAGCTCCCGAGCCAAGTGCCAAGCGAACCAAACATATAAAGAAGAGAGCCGGGAGGAAGAAACCACACTCAGAACCGGAGGTACAACAGCAAACCGGTGAAGAAGAACTGAGGTTTGACTTTGATACCATTCCGGTTGATATGAGACGGTTGGCGAACTACGCACAACGGTGCTTGACTAACGGTACCCAGATCGCGTGCCCACAACAACAGTCTGTCAATGCTGATGACATGCCCATATATATTGGATATGAAGATGTATACCATTTCATTTCTTTTCAAAAAATTAGTGCAAGCAGTATAATGGTTTACATCAGGTAATGTCATTTTTCTTGTTCCAATTAGTACCGTGATACTGTATTACAATTATTTTCGGGCTGCAAGTTTGACGTAATTATTTTTCAGCTATCTAGCGGATTGTTGTGCAAAAGCCGGAATGGAGCAGCGTTACGACTTTGTTTCTCCATTCCTTGTCTCGCCAGTGCAACAGAATGTAGATCGCTTAGCGTCCATTAGAGAGAGAGCCGACAATATCATCCGGATCATAACAAACACACCAAGGGGAAGGCTTGTTCTCATGCCATATAACAGCGGCCAACATTGGATATTGGTTGTTATTAATCCGTGGGATGACTCAGTCCTCTATTTTAATCCTCTTGGAAACGATCCGGGTGAAGATTTTCAACAGCTAATTACGTTGTAAATATTCTTTGATGTTGGTATTAATGATTAGATTGATATTCTTATTGTTGTAGTTCTGGATGTATTGATATTTGTTAAATTGTTATGGCACTAAACGATTGGAAGTTGCTGGTGGGACGAGGAATAACAAAGCGACGCAACTTACAGACGTTGATTCAGACTGCTCGTTGTCCAATACAACAAGGAAATGTGCAATGCGGCTACTTTGTATTGGGGTTCATGCGAGAAATATGCTTGACCGTCGATGGCCTTGCCCTACTTCAAAAGAAGACGTCTTATACCGAAGCTGATTTGAATTTGGTTAGGCAGGAGTGGACTAAATATGTCATGCGCTTCATACAATATTGAGCACATTAGCATGCTGTTGAATTTTGTATAGGCACTATATTTAATTTTTTTGTACATTGTGACATTTTATTTAAGATATCAGTTTTGTTATTTTTTTTTTCTTGGCTGTGTAATTAATCCGTGGGATGAATGAATGAACTGGTATTCAAAATGAACGATTTGTAATTTGTTTTGTTCACTTGACAACATACCACGACGGTTTTCAACAGAAACCGTCGTGGAATTATAAATAACACGACGGTTTAGAAAAGCACCGTCGTGGTACATAACCTACCACGACGGTTAAATATATAAACCGTCGTGGTAGATCAATATACCACAACGGTTTTGTTATACAATAAAGCCACCGTCGTTGTAAGGAGAACTACCACGACGGTGGATTACATAAACCGTCGTGGTAGATTGGTCTACCACCACGGTTTCTAACAAATCACCGTCTGGTATGTAGTAATACCACGACGGTGACATGAAATAACCGTCGTGGTATACTGCATACCACGACGGTGACTTGATAAAACCCGTCGTCGTAGACCAATCAACCACGACGGTGGCTCGTAAGAACCGTCGTGGTACATTCATTCCACGACGGTTTTTTCAATCAAAAACCGTCGTGGTATGGTTCTAAATTATCCATTTTTGGCCCTATTTTACCTATTCCACGACGGGAAAAAGACCGTCGTGGAATATTAAAAGATTCCACGACTCTGGATTCCACGATGGTTGGAGAACCGTCGTGGATTTCTTCCACGACGGTTAAAAACCGTCGTGAAATCCACATTCTGTAGTAGTGCTTCCACTTGGAGTAGACACGTCCCTTGGAGGTTTCAGACTAGATGGGATTTTACTAGTCATTATCTCAATAGAATAACTTATGGCGCTTCTCATATTTTCATAGAAGAAGTAACGTGGCGGAAAATCTCGCTTCTTACGCAGTCCACTTGGATGGAACAACTTGGAGATTCAACTCTCCGGGTTTCTGTTCTTTAACAGTTAAAAGAAGCATAAGGCAAGCTTTACCTAATACATATTGCAAGTAAATTTATACTCCTTTTACCCTTTAGGCTTTACTTTTTTTTTTTTTTTTTCCTCATAGGATTTTAGCCAGAGAGATTTTAACAAGGCATGTTTGAATCCTATTTTCAAAGTACTAGTTTAGATTAAATATTTTTGAGATTGACTTTTAGCTATTATTAGGTCTCTTTCAGTTTTTTTGAGTTGTCCCTTTTTGTTTCATGTTGCTTTTTTCTCTTACTTTGTATTAATCTTATCTTATTAAAAATAT
>CM046372.1:25767818-26358249 GCA_025413025.1 Ficus hispida
TTAATGAGGGTATGTATGAGAGTATGAAATTTAGTAGGGACAAAAATAAGAAAATCAAAAGATTTTTGAACTTAGAAATAAAATTCAAGGGAACTATTATTCTTTTTAGGCATTGATAGCTCCACCACTGAACGCATCATGCACGCTTACCAAAATAGGTCACTATAATTTTTTGGGGTCATTATAATTTATTACTAGGAGTTGCAACAATTTTTCCTATGGAGACGAGCCGGAGATTTTGAGGGAAAAAAAACTCATGTTTGATATATATTTGTATATTTATTTTTTTATCTACCTAGTATATATTAACTTTAATCCTACCATTGTTATTGTTAAAATTTTACTTTGTGAGAACTCTAAAATTTAGGATGAATGTTCCCGCAAAAATTCCTCCATGTTGCCCCATCTCTCTTTAGGTAGGGACGGGGACATTCTGTCCTCCCTAGTCATACCCCATCACTGCTTTTAAATTTGCTGAAAAATTAGGTCATCTTCACTGCTTACTTCATATACCAATTGCAGGCCAGACCAATAAATAAGCCCTTTTTTCCATTAATATATATGTATAGGTGTATACGTAATGGATTATTGAGGTATATTAGAATTTGAAAGTTAGGATTTGGCTATTTGAAGAAAACTTTTGGGTTGGTTTTTGTTCTTAGTTGCTACGCATGCACGCACTTTAAAGTATGTCAGAATCCACAGTTCCACAATTAGATATATATATATATAGATTTATATATATATATATATCAATTTGCCTTTTTGTCTATTCAGTAAAGCGTCCCTTTCAACAGCTAGCAAAAAAGTTGATTTAGATGGAGTTAAAGTCCTCACTTTATCAAAAAATGATAGACTTTTGTGACACTATTTTGTCCATTGACTCATCCACCAAACTTCACGTAGTTGGCTCGTTTTTGGTTAAGAAAACTCTATGGATGTGTAAACGTGTGATTAGAAGTACTTTAAATTGATATAACACTTATAGATAGTTGTTCAAAGGAGAAATTATGGACTATATAACAATATTGACCACAACATCGCAATCCTTTCTCTCTCTCCTCTCTCTCCTATCCACTGTCGCTATCACAAAAACAACGGACAATGATGAACGTCGTGAGGCTAACGGCGATAATCACGGAGACATTGGCAACCCTAATCGCCTCGAAACCGATCGCAACGAGACATTGCGATTTTCATTCGTCTGGTCCTCATCATTGTTGGCTAGATCTATCAGATCTCGCAGCGAGCAGCCACCTCCCCAACCAGATCTCCAACCACTCTGTTTCCAACTTCGCCATCTTTGACAATGATAGTCTTGATTTGGGGGTGGGATTGAGTTAGGATTTTTTTTTAATTTGTGGTATATTTAGAATTTTTTGACAATTTGGGTCTTGAAATAAGCTAAATTGAGTAATTTAAAACTCCTATCTCCTAACTTAATCCCAAAATTAAAAAATCTAACTTACACACTATGATCATTCCGGCATATTGCATGCTTTCATCTTTTGGGATTAAGTTAGGTAGGTTTTTTATTTTAAATTTTACAATATGATCATTCCGGCATATATATTTCGTGCTTTTTGAAGCTGAACTGATGGGAATTTATTACTACCATTGGTTTTGCGAGAAGACACAATTGGAACTTGCTTTGGTTTCAATGGTTCTATTTATGTTATAGATCTTCACTACTACAGAATGTCACTTCCACGATTGAGATTGGAGACCGTTTTTTAAAAACCGTCGTGGAACGATGGCAAAAACACGGAACAGAAAAGTGGCATCCGAAAACCGTCGTGGAATTTTAGATTTCCACCACGGTTGTTTAAAACCGTCGTGGAATATTGTATTTCCATGACGGTTGTGTAAAACCGTCATGGAAGTATATATTCCACGGCGGTTTATGGGACCGTCGTGGAATTATCTCGATTATTACACGACGGTTCTATACAACCGTCGTGGTAGTGCCGTGGATTACACGACGGTTGTCTAAAAACCGTCTGTAATCCCGTTCTTACCGACGGTTTTTCATAAAACCGTGGTGGAACATCGTACTTTTTTTCAGTCATATATAAAGGTGTTGCCCTTTTTTTCTACATTGGTAGAGCTGCTGCCGTGAACCAAAATCATATCAGATCGCTCCTTCAACAGTTCCATACACCGCAAAGGATTCTAACCACCGCCACTACTGCTCTCCCGTCGTTTTTGTAAGTGATGATGACACAAATTAACTAAACAAGGAAGTTGTTTTCCTCTGTATTATATTTTTATTTACGAACCCGGCCATATTATGTAAATTTTAATTTGAAATTTGTTGGATTGCTTTTGATACGTTATATACTGCAAAGTGTTTAATTAATTAAGTGATCTCATGACGATCAATGTATTTTTAATTTGATTTTATTTAATTAGTTTGGATTTTTTAGTTAAATAATTAAAAAATTTATTTATATATAAATCCTATATATTACGATGTATTTATAGTTTGTTTTTTTAAGCTAAATAACCCGGGCCGGTTTTTAATTTATAATGGTACTTTTAGTTTTGTTATGTTTTTTGGAGTTTTAATTTAGTAAATATATTATTGATTTAATTAATGCATGAGCAGGGGTCTTTATATATAACTAGCTATGAATTAAGTGCATGCAATTAATGATATTCATGCCAAAAATTAAAAAAGATGCACACCTTATATTAACTTATCGAGAACTTTTATTGATTGATTTAGGATTTGCGCGCTAATCATGGATAGAAAATGGATGTGGTTTGATATATTGTCTAAAGCATATGAAGATGGTGTCGAAGAATTTTTGTCATTTGCCAAAGCTCATACGCAAGACGATAAGATTCGGTGTCCGTGTCAAGTTTGTGGTAATCATAGATCCCATTCAATTGATGATGTTAGAGGGTATTTGCTTGCTTATGGGATTATTTATTCTTACCAAACATGGTATTTACATGGTGAAGATTTCATCGGTTTTAAGTATAGTCAGACTAGTACTAAAGATAAGGAGCCGATTGTGGAGGAAGACGGTGGTGAATCTATGTACAATATGATAAATGATTTGGAAGAAAACTTTGTGCACCGTCCGGAGTTATTTGAGGAAATGATTAATGATGCCGAAACGCCCTTGTACGTCGGGTGTACAAAATATACAAAATTAGGGGCATTGGTTCAATTATGGAATATGAAAGCGTCGGGAGGGTGGACGAATTCTAGTTTCACGACTCTTTTAGCTTTTCTAAAAGATGTTCTACCGGCGGATAACAGAGTGCCACCTAGTATGTACGAGGCGAAAAAGACTTTGAGCACGTTGGGAATGGAATACGAAAAGATACATGCTTGTCCAAACGATTGCGTATTTTATCGGAAAGAAAATGAAGATTTAGATGAATGTCCAGTTTGTAATGAGTCAAGATGGAAGAAGGGCAAGATTCCATCGAATGGTAGTAAAGGAGTGCCGGTGAAGGTGTTATGGTACATTCCACCAGCTCCACGTTTCCGCCGTTTATTCCGTAATGCAAAACATGCTAAGAGTTTGACATGGCATCACGATACACGTGTAGACGATGGCAAGCTTAGGCATCCGGCCGATGCACCGCAATGGAAGACCTTCGATGACAATCATCCAGACTTTAGTGTAGAACCAAGGAATTTACGTCTCGGTTTGTCGACGGATGGAACAAACCCGCACAGTAACATGAGTAGTCGGCATAGTACCTGGCCAGTCATACTTGTCAACTACAATCTCCCTCCAGACGTTTGCATGAAGCGGAAGTTCTTGATGTTGACATTATTGATATCAGGCCCTCAACAACCAGGGAATGATATTGATGTTTACTGGGCACCATTAATCGATGACCTAAACAGGTTGTGGGATGATGGTTTACAAGTAAGAGATTCTTACCGTCAAGATACGTTCAATCTTCGCGCAATGTTGATTTGGTCAATTAATGACTTTCCTGCACTTGGCAACCTCTCTGGTTATCCTGTGAAGAGTTCTATAGATTGTCCCGTTTGTATGAAGGAAACATCTTCTATCAGGTTGAAATACGGTAGGAAAACCGTTTACCTTGGTCATCGGAGGTTCTTGCCGAAAAATCATCGCTATCGCAAACAGAAGAAGGCTTTTGATGGTAATACCGAAGAAAGAATCGCTCCTCGGATTTTGACTGGCGAAGATGTTTTTGAGATGGTTAAAGATGTCAAGGTAGTTTTGGGAAAGAGAAAACATAAGGATCCAGCTGTCGATGGCCCTTGGAAGAAGAAGTCAATTTTCTATGAACTTCCATATTGGAAGTCACTTTACGTTCGGCATTGCTTAGACGTTATGCATATTGAGAAAAACGTCTGTGAGTCGATAGTGGGCACGTTGCTTGACATTCCAAATAAGACTAAAGATGGTGAAAAGGCATGGTTGGACCTTAAAGAGATGAAGATTAGACCGAATTTGCTCCCCGATAAAAGATCGAACGGCACTTACTTACCACCGGCGAAGCACACATTATCTAGGCACGAAAAGAGAAAGCTTTGTGAGTGGCTTGCTTCCGTGAAAGTGCCAAGTGGGTACTCTTCTAACTTCAAAAGGTTGGTTTCGATGAAAGATTTGCGGCTCGTTGGAATGAAATCACATGATTGTCATATCTTGATGCAACAATTATTACCACTTGCTTTGCGGGGAGTTCTAACAAAAGATGTGAGATACGCAATTACAAAGTTATGCTCATTCTTCAATGATGTTATGCTCCAAGGTAATTGATCCAATGATATTAGATTCGCTACAATCGGAATTGGTATTGACTTTGTGCCTGCTTGAGAAGTATTTTCCACCATCCTTTTTTGATATAATGATCCATCTTTGTGTGCACTTAGTTCGGGAAGTTAAGTTATGTGGCCCGGTGTATTTGAGGTGGATGTATCCTTTTGAAAGGTACATGAAGGTTTTGAAAGGATATGTGAAGAACCGAAATAGGCCGGAGGGTTGTATAGTGGAAAACTACATATCCGAGGAAGCTGTTGAATTTTGTTCTGAGTATTTGTCCAACGCGGACCCAATAGGATTGCCAACGAGCGGGCCATTTATATCGAAAGGACTCTCTGCGGCCGTTCATTCACCGGTAAATCAAGATGAATGGGAAAAAGCATGTTTGTATGTTCTGCACAATGCTAAGGAAATGGAGCCTTTCTTTCAAGTCCATATGGCGGAATTAAGAGTTGCGAATCCAAGAAAAGGAAGAAGTGAGAAGTGGTTTCAAGAAGAGAAGAATCGGTCATTTCGGGAGTGGATAAGAAAATACTTGCATATGAAGCAAGGCATTTCACAGGACGTAATGAAGCTATCCAGAGGTCCATCATCGATAGTCACAAGATATACATCGTATTTGGTGAATGGCCACTCCTTCTACACTCGGGCAAGAGATGAGAAGCATCCCGTACAGAATAGTGGTGTCACACTTCGGGCCGAGTCTATGCATATTTCATCCGCAAAGGACAAGAATCCGGTATATAGTTCCATGAATTACTTTGGATTCATTGAAGATATTTGGGAACTTGATTATTGTGGTTTGCGAATAGCCCTATTTAAATGCAAGTGGGCTGACAATAATTATGTTAAGGTTGATAGTGACGGCGTGACAGTAGTGGACTTTAGGCGATTGGGCTACAAAAATGATCCTTTCATCATGGCGTCACAAGCGGTATAAGTATTTTATACAACGGATCCTGCAAATTTAGAGTTATCTTTGGTTGTGCCAATGAAGCCAAGATCAATCCGGGATGGCCAAGAAGATATTGAAGATTGCACCGAGATTCCACCTTTTACAAAGGGTTTGCCACCGGTGGATGAGATTGATGATTTTGACGACAACGTTTCACACTTACTTCGATTGGACGTCGAGTGGACATGTGTCGAGAAGCCCAAAAAAAAGAAGGGAAAAATTGCTTAACATACAATTTCACGTTTCTTTCGTTGTAAACATTTCGATATGGGTTTTTATTTACGTGAGAAATATGTATCATTGATTATTTATACATGCAAAAGTGTATGGAAGCATATAGCAACAGTGGTGAATAATTGCACAACTATCAGGATTGGCCGCTTATCTGGATTACGGTATAAAGTTGAATACAAATTTTGCATGTTCGAAAGATACCACGACGGTTCTTTTCAAAGACCGTCGTGGTATCTAACATACTACGACGGTCTTTTTCAAAGACCGTCGTGGTATCTCATATACCACGACGGTATTTGTAAAAGACCGTCGTGGTATCTCACATACCACGACGGTCTTTATTAGGACCATCGTGATATATTGATATACTACGACGGTTTTATTAAAAGACCGTCGTGGTATATACAAGTCCCTTTTCGATTTAGCTGGCCCCTTAATTCTATACCACGACGGTCAATTAGAAAACCGTCGTGGATTTGTCCATGAAGTCTACCACGACGGTCGAACCAAAAGACCGTCATGGTAGGCCTCGAAGTTTGAATTCTTTCCACGACGGTTTTTTAAAGACCGTCGTGGTAGGCTTAAGGCGGCTCTTTTAAAATTTTTGGGAATAGGTTAAATTTTCCCGCATTTAATAAAACCCAAACAGACACCATTTTTCCCCAACCCATTTCATTCGAAACCTCTGCTCATCTTTTCACTCACTGCTCAAATCGCAAGTTTGCCCAAAAAAAATTCTCTCATCCGACTCCATCGACTGTCTTTTACAATCATCTGACACTCCATTCCTCGCTCAATCCTCCACCAACGCCAAGGTTTTTGGGTCATTTCCAAGTTTCTCTCGCCGCCCACAACCCGTGTTGGCCGCTTATCTAGAAACCAATCTGCCCGTGCCCACGCTCTACATGCCGGTAAGTTGAACTCTATATTGTTTGTCTAAATTTCAAGTTCGGGGAATGAAATTTCTGTTTGTTACAGCATAAAGCATATGAATGTGGTTTGTGAAAATATTCATTTCTTGCTGTTGATTGTCTCAGTCATTTAGGTTTATTTTAAATTGTTGGGTAAGGCTTAGGTTGATAATACGTTTGATTAAATGCCTCTTAATTTGTTTGATATTTAGTTTTAGAGTTCCTTAAATTGGATGTGTTTGGCTCGGCTTTGGGCATTTTAAGGTTAAAAGGTCATGATTTTGTTCGTTAAATGTTTTTGTTCGTTATATGTTTGGATAGTAATGTGTTTCAGAACCACGGCCTTTGTAATGATTTAATGTCAATGATGCTTTGTTTATAACGGTTCGTGTTGCAGTTTTTTTTCAAATTGATTAACAATGTCAAACTCTCATGAGGAGGATTGCTCAACCCAAACTCAAGCTGCGAAACCACGACGAACGAACGCACCAAGATTCAATGCTGATGAAGATGGAAAAAGACGAGCAACTCTCCTTAAAAGAGTGCACGTTGTTAGGACGAGGGGAGAACGAATTCCGGTTTCCTTTGACGCGAAAGGGCAACCATTAGGCAAGGGAGGTGATGAATTACAGAGTTGGGTTGGAGTGCTTGCTCGGGAGCACATTCCCATTTGGATTGCTGACTTCAGAAGTGCTGATTTGGAAACGAGGAAAGAATGAGTGTGGTTGGAAGTAGTCACTTCATTCACTGTTGATGAATCGCACAAAAAACAGGTTTTGAAGTCATGTGGGGAGTCGGCGAAGGGTTTCAGATATGATCTGTACCAAGCCTTTGTTAGGGATCATATCCACGAAGAAACCGTTTGGCAACGACCGGCCAAAGTGGTTCGAAATTACCCAACCATCAGCCAGGACGATTGGGAAAGGTTTATTACGTATCGACAGACGGCTGATTTCAAGCGGCTTTCCCAACAAGGAACTGAGATCAGGAAAAAGAGCAAATACGGATCTACGACAGGCCGTGACGGATATAGGAAACGCGATCAAGAAATCGTACGTTAATTACTTTGCCAAACAACTTCAACTCAATAATTGGTTAATTCACATTACGTGTTTTATGTATGTTTCTTATGTTTTATTGCTAAACTGCAGTTCGAGAAGATGGGGGAATATGCTGCCCGACATTTTATTTGGCGGGACACGCGTCTCAAACCCGATGGACAGTACAAGAATCCGTCGGTTAAAATTATTGGCGAAACAATAGTAAGTATACGAAATGTTTTTGATATTCGGCTACGATTGTCTCCATTATGTTTACGGGCTCAATAACATATTGTGTATTTGTTATAGGACGATTTAACACAACAACAGACGCAAGGCAGCTTCGAATCCGTGGGTACGGAGGACATTTTGACCAAGTCTTTGGGCAATGCCGAGCATTCCGGTCGTATTCGTGGGCAGTCAAAATTTGTCACGCAGACGCAATACTACAATGCCATGAATATATCGAGGGAGAATCCTGAAGTCTCCTACATGAAACGATAGTTGGCTGCCTTAGAAAGAACGGTGCAGGAACTTTGTTCAAAGCACGGTATCAACCGTGAGACGATGGCTGAGGAAGCATCCCAACCTGCTGTTGATCAACACAACAGTGTCAAGGCTAGTTGCACCGTCAATGAGAATGAAGCCGGCCCGTCGGATCAGCAGCCCATGCCTAATGAAAGTAAGGAATGCCAGCTTTTCTTGACTGATGTCATTAATGGTGGAGAAGTTCTGGTTGCAATTGGCAGGGCATACATGGACTGTGTTCCAACCGACACAGTCCATGGGATTCCATTAGGCGAGGGGAATGTGCGTGTGACAATCAGCGTCCCAAAAATTAAACGTGCACTCCTTCCGATTTCGACGGATGAAGCCACCTATATTGAAGAGGCCATCGGGGGGTTTGTTGCGTGGCCCAAAAAAAACATCATCCTACAAAGCAGTTTAAGCCAGGCCAGCCGAGGTCCCAGTCAAGCTCCCGAGCCAAGTGCCAAGCGAACCAAACATATAAAGAAGAGAGCCGGGAGGAAGAAACCACACTCAGAACCGGAGGTACAACAGCAAACCGGTGAAGAAGAACTGAGGTTTGACTTTGATACCATTCCGGTTGATATGAGACGGTTGCGAACTACGCACAACGGTGCTTGACTAACGGTACCCAGATCGCGTGCCCACAACAACAGTCTGTCAATGCTGATGACATGCCCATATATATTGGATATGAAGATGTATACCATTTCATTTCTTTTCAAAAAATTAGTGCAAGCAGTATAATGGTTTACATCAGGTAATGTCATTTTTCTTGTTCCAATTAGTACCGTGATACTGTATTACAATTATTTTCGGGCTGCAAGTTTGACGTAATTATTTTTCAGCTATCTAGCGGATTGTTGTGCAAAAGCCGGAATGGAGCAGCGTTACGACTTTGTTTCTCCATTCCTTGTCTCGCCAGTGCAACAGAATGTAGATCGCTTAGCGTCCATTAGAGAGAGCCGACAATATCATCCGGATCATAACAAACACACCAAGGGGAAGGCTTGTTCTCATGCCATATAACAGCGGCCAACATTGGATATTGGTGTTATTAATCCGTGGGATGACTCAGTCCTCTATTTTAATCCTCTTGGAAACGATCCGGGTGAAGATTTTCAACAGCTAATTACGTTGTAAATATTCTTTGATGTTGGTATTAATGATTAGATTGATATTCTTATTGTTGTAGTTCTGGATGTATTGATATTTGTTAAATTGTTATGGCACTAAACGATTGGAAGTTGCTGGTGGGACGAGGAATAACAAAGCGACGCAACTTACAGACGTTGATTCAGACTGCTCGTTGTCCAATACAACAAGGAAATGTGCAATGCGGCTACTTTGTATTGGGGTTCATGCGAGAAATATGCTTGACCGTCGATGGCCTTGCCCTACTTCAAAAGAAGACGTCTTATACCGAAGCTGATTTGAATTTGGTTAGGCAGGAGTGGACTAAATATGTCATGCGCTTCATACAATATTGAGCACATTAGCATGCTGTTGAATTTTGTATAGGCACTATATTTAATTTTTTTGTACATTGTGACATTTTATTTAAGATATCAGTTTTGTTATTTTTTTTTTCTTGGCTGTGTAATTAATCCGTGGGATGAATGAATGAACTGGTATTCAAAATGAACGATTTGTAATTTGTTTTGTTCACTTGACAACATACCACGACGGTTTTCAACAGAAACCGTCGTGGAATTATAAATAACACGACGGTTTAGAAAAGCACCGTCGTGGTACATAACCTACCACGACGGTTAAATATATAAACCGTCGTGGTAGATCAATATACCACACGGTTTTGTTATACAATAAAGCCACCGTCGTTGTAAGGAGAACTACCACGACGGTGGATTACATAAACCGTCGTGGTAGATTGGTCTACCACCACGGTTTCTAACAAATCACCGTCATGGTATGTAGTAATACCACGACGGTGACATGAAATAACCGTCGTGGTATACTGCATACCACGACGGTGACTTGATAAAACCCGTCGTCGTAGACCAATCAACCACGACGGTGGCTCGTAAGAACCGTCGTGGTACATTCAATTCCACGACGGTTTTTTCAATCAAAAACCGTCGTGGTATGGTTCTAAATTATCCATTTTTTGGCCCTATTTTACCTATTCCACGACGGGAAAAAGACCGTCGTGGAATATTAAAAGATTCCACGACTCTGGATTCCACGATGGTTGGAGAACCGTCGTGGATTTCTTCCACGACGGTTAAAAACCGTCGTGAAATCCACATTCTGTAGTAGTGCTTCCACTTGGAGTAGACACGTCCCTTGGAGGTTTCAGACTAGATGGGATTTTACTAGTCATTATCTCAATAGAATAACTTATGGCGCTTCTCATATTTTCATAGAAGAAGTAACGTGGCGGAAAATCTCGCTTCTTACGCAGTCCACTTGGATGGAACAACTTGGAGATTCAACTCTCCGGGTTTCTGTTCTTTAACAGTTAAAAGAAGCATAAGGCAAGCTTTACCTAATACATATTGCAAGTAAATTTATACTCCTTTTACCCTTTAGGCTTTACTTTTTTTTTTTTTTTCCTCATAGGATTTTAGCCAGAGAGATTTTAACAAGGCATGTTTGAATCCTATTTTCAAAGTACTAGTTTAGATTAAATATTTTTGAGATTGACTTTAGCTATTATTAGGTCTCTTTCAGTTTTTTGAGTTGTCCCTTTTTGTTTCATGTTGCTTTATTTTCTCTTACTTTGTATTAATCTATCTTATTAAAAATATTGAGTTGGGAATTTGATAAAGGATGAGATTTTACTAGTGGTTATCAATCAAATTGAGATGTGGTAGCAGTTTTTGATATCGATTATTCTTTTTCTCAATTTGTTAAAAAAAGATACATATAATATAAATATTTTTTGTACAAAATACCATGAACATGTGGATTGTCACAACATTTGGTACTCACAATTTTATAAGTAATTTAGAAATCGTCTATAATTAGTTAATGGAATTGTACTTTTCTCCCCTTTTACAATATGATGTGCCACCAAATGTCAAGGTTTTGAGTCTTGCGTAATGCGTTACTTTATGTATTGATCCATTAATACAAGAGATAACTTTACTTATTTAATGTGCACGACTTGATGTATTAGTCCATTATACAAGCGATAAGTACTATTATATACGACCAACATATTCCTTTTACCTTCCTAATTACTCTAGCATATATTTAATTTTATCCCCATCAACGAAAGAAAAAGGGTTATCCCTCAAAAAAAAAAAAAAAAGAAAAAAAAAAGAAAAAGAGAAAGAAAAAGGGTAATTGTCGAGGTTACTCATAAAATATATAGTTCCGGATATGTATAATCTAAATAATATTTCTATTGCATGTTTAATGCGGTCTACGTCGTACCAATCCATTTCCCGTTAGACATTTTTCTTGCTTTTGCTTAATCTTCCTTTTATAAGATAATGAAGAATATGCGATGATGGAGATTTTATGTGATAAGGGTCTGTTTAACAAAGCTTTTTAAAAGTTATTTTTCGTTTTTTTAGTTTAAAAATTGTTTCCGAAAGTTTTAAATGATGTGTCAAAAAAGCTTCAAGTCTCCCAGAAGGTATTCCTATTAAAACCAGAAAATATGGCTTCAAGAAGAGGAAAAAAAACTCTTCTAAATAGACTCTGAAACTTGGATTAGAATTTAAGATAGATATGATAGACTTTATTTTAATTAATATTTTTTAATATTTGTTAGCAAACTTTAGAATCCTTTTGAATTCAAAAGCTTTTTCCGAAGTATGGTTCTCAGCTATAACTTATGTTTCTTTTCCTTTACTGACTAAAAAAAACAAAGGCAAGAACTCTACAAAATGAACCCTAAAACTAATTAAAAAGCTAATTAAAAAAAAAAAAAAACTAGTCAAAAAGCCTTAATTGTCTAGTGATGGTGATGTCATGAGGCCACTTAACTTAAAATGACTTTCAGAGAGAGAATTAATATTTCAGAAAAGTAAGTAGCATTATTATCCATGTAAATTTCACCTTTATTAACGATTCAATCCGTAACTTAAAGTTGTGGTTGTTAATATCTTTAAATTAAACAAATGTTGCATTTTTTTATAACGATGGAAAACGATATTGCTGGAGCTTAGTATAATGGACACGCATTATTACAATTTAGAGAAGGGATAATTATTATTTTTTTTTTGATAATGGGATAATTAACTTTTCGTCACTATATTTAATCAATTGTGCCCTTGTCACATGTAATAATTTATCACATGTCTTCTTTCAAGTTTCCTATGAAATGATGGATCCTAGATTTGAGGATTAAAGTGCTAAACTCAAAAACTTAAGGTGTAACGCTCCAAATTATTTTATATCTTTTTTATTTTAACATTTTGACGTAGAGTATTCTAACTTTTATAAGATAATCAATTATACAATTATTGTTTAATTAATGATGTATATGAGTGATTCAATCTTTCTTCCCAAAAATTGTAACTAATAGGAGATTCATAAATATTAACTCATTTAAATATCACCTACTACTAGACTCGAGAATTCATCCAAAAGCAATATCTTTTGGGTCTTATTTTGAGGAGTTCTTTTTGAATCTGTGGATGCACTCAATAGACGGGTTCATGTATTTCTTCGAGACTCAAGTCATATAGACCGTCTCTCAAATTCAAATATATACACTTGCATCAGTTATGTCTATAATTACGATTATTCTATAGAGTAATTGACCTAGATTGTGACAGTCATCAATTCTTAGAAGGAAAAAAGATAAGTTGTGCAGTCTCACATTGCTTGAGAGTAGATATATGTGATCGTTTATAAGTAAAGAGATCACTTCATAATGGTATGAGGTCTTTCGGGGTGAGCTTAAGAGCAAAAACATGCAGGCACGAGGCCTAAAGCAGACAATATCATACCAAAGGAAGGCGTGGGTCATTACGAATGGTATTAGAGCTTATACCCTACTGAAAGTGTGGCCAATAAGATGTTAGGCCCCAAAAGGAAGGGTGATTGTGACAGTCATCAATCCCTAGAAGGAAAATGTAAGTTGTGCAGTTCACATCATTTGAAATGGATATATATGATAGTTCATAAGTAAATAGACTACCTCTTAATGGTATGAGACCTTTTGGGATAAGCTCAAGAGCAAAACCTGTACGAGAACAAGCCCAAAATAGACAATATCATACCAAAAGGAGTTTAATGGGTTCACCCCAAAAGGTCTCATACTAATAAAAGGCATAGTCGTTACACAGATAGTCCCTGAACTCTTTAACGGTGATGGTTTAGTTCTATTTTATTTATTTATTTATTTATTGCTGAGATGACCCTAAAGTTTTAAAGTTCTGGTCATTTTAGTCTTTTCCGTCCAATTTCGTTAATTTCTAACAGAATATGAGAGGGTACTCTCTCTCTCTCAAATCCGTGGATTGGGGCGAAGGGCTTTGGATTTGGTTAGGGGGGTAGGGAATGTTGGGGTCCGAGCTCGGTGGCAGAGGGGGCTGACGCATTGGGGTTGGTCTAGAGATTGGGTCTGGGTTTGGTTCGATTGTGGGGTTTAGGTTTTGGTCTAGGGGAGGGCTAGATCGGGGTTTGGTTCGGTTAGGGGGCCAAATCGGTTTGGTCTAGGGGGAGGGGAGGAGGCCCAGATCGTATCTCGAGGTTTTTGGATTGCCGGAGTTTGGCTGGGGGGGGGGGAGGTCGCCTGGTTATGGAGAAGAGCGCCTTGGTTCGGAGAGGAATGGAGAGTGTGATTACATGATGCCGGGGGGTGGTGCGGTGGGGTTGTGAAAAGGAGGGGGCGAGAGAGAGAGGTAGGGGACAGAGAGAAGGGCATTTTGATCTTTTTACTACAAAAATTGATCACTTAAGCAAGATTTCGTTAAAAATTTAACGAAATTGGAGAAACTAAAATGAATAACATTTTAAGAACTCAGGACATCTCGACTAAAACAAATAAAATAGAGACCAAACCGCAACTTTTAAAGACTTCAGGAATACTGGGCCGATTACTCTTATTCTATATCTTAGTAAATGTACTTAATATGATCCTAGCTAAAAGTACAAATACAATATGATCAAAATTTAAATATACACGGTGGTTGCCAAACCCACTAAAACATTGCCATCCCATAAACGCGCATTAGTATAGTACTATTCCATCAACGATTTTTTTTTTTTTTCATTTAATAAATTCATCTTTATGGATAAAATCTTCTTGCAGCAGCCTTATAGAGAAATCACACGTCTATAAAAACTCCAGTTCCTACAGGGTCAAAACTTATTGGATAAAGGTTTCAAAAATAATATATTTACAAGAAATAAATTTTCCAATAAACTAGTTTATTAAGATGTCAATAAGATACGAATTAGCCTTCTTTTCTTCTTATCTGAATGATCTTCCTATCAAGACGAGTTTCTTTTTTTTTTTTTTTTTAATTATTGTTTTTGTTAATCAGGTCTTGTGTTTCTTCTTAAGCTTTAACCAGATGAATGTTTCAAGGGAGAATATTGACTCTCTATATGGAGCCAAGTTTATTGGTGTAAAAATCTTCTTTTAATCTTAGACAAATTAATTAATCCTGTGCCAATTACAAAATAGGGTTGCTGAACCTTTGGGATGCCCTAAACACTGCCCATTAGTTGACAGCACTAATTGTTTGGACTCATGACTTTTAAAGTAAGTTGAATAATATCAAATAATTTCAAATTTACCTTGCAATATCACCCGTTCCTTTTTTTTTAACTTGATGAGGAGATCAAACTCTACATTATTTAGTAGAGTCAAGTATAAATTACTAATAGACTATACATGTAATCTTAAAAAAAAAAAAAAAAAAAAAAAAAAAAAAAAAGCTGTCCTTTTTGCTTTACAAACTGTTTGATATGAAGGATTATTGAAAGGAAATAAAATGACTGAGAGAAACGGAAAGAGAAAACTCATTTCGTGCTTGTTTGGTAGAGAGAAAAGAAAACTAGGAAGAGAAAATTAGAGGGATTTTAAGTAATGGGACCTATCATTTTATATCTTTCTAAATGCCGATGGAGTACGAGAAGGAAAATCATTAATGAAAGGTTCATATACTTGGTAAAAGTACAAATTAGGCCTTCAACTTTTTCTTTGAATCTTTATACAGTACAGACTATTAATGGGTAAAAAGACAGTCTTCCCTTCACAAGACTTGTAAATTAAGAGTAACTTTCTTACGAAGGTGATTTATATGGTAGTTTTTTTTTAATTATTATTATTTTTTAAAAAAGCAAATGTTGTAAACTAACTTTAATTTATAAACATCAATTGAATTTTGACTAGACTTATATATATATATATATATATATATATGCATATATAAAGAGACTGGAAATTAACGCTACTAGCCTAATTTTCACCTCGCAGATTAATTAGTTACCAATAGTGTATTAACGTTTGGAAAAACGTGACGAGAATGATAGCAAATTTGCTTATGGAAATAGTGATCAATATAAGAGTCTTTACTTCCTTTCTTTAAAAAAGAAAAGAAAAAAAAAAGAATATTTAAAATCGCACATGAGATTTTTTTGGAATTCAGTAATTTTAGCTTATTTACTTTCCCGTTAGTCCTATTAGTATGTGTGCCCTTTGTAATCGAAAACACTGCCATTGGTAAATGACATATAGTGTAAATTGATAGCTAGGTTTAACAGAAGTATTCATTTTTATTTTAATCGTTACGTTTTGCTTGGTCTCGCTTTCGCTACATCAAAGATGTGCTCAAATTGATGGATGCTTACATACTAACTACTTGCCATTTTTACTAATTAAATATCGGTTTCAATTTAGAACCTCTCTTGGCTCTAATTAATTACCCATTTCTTATTTTATTTTTGCACACGCACATTAGTGCTGTATATCCTTAATTAAAGAAAAAAAATTCTCAAGATTGTGATGTTGTTTTCATAGAGAATATGATCCCCTATTTAATTAACTGATTCTTAAGTGCTTTCGTGACTCAAAACTAAGGGTAGCACTAATCCAAGTTGCTTAATTAATAATCACCCGGATCAATATAATAATCCCATTTAATTAATATTAATTCTCTTTAGGGTTGTTAATGTAAGACAATGTTTTTCATGTACTATTTATGTTTCTCAGTCCCATATTCTCCAATCCAAACAAATTGGTTCGGCTACTTTCGTCACGCATTCACTATTGCAGTACTACTTTATTACTTGAATTTTCTTGGTGACAAATTTGTGAATTGCGACGAATAGAAAAACAACAAAAAATGGCCAATTTGCTTCCAACCAAGAATACAAGAAAAATGAGAGAAAAAAACGAAAAACCCAAGATATCAATCTGCAGTTAGGTTTGAATGTACTAGTCATTTAGAAGAAGCAGGGTTGATTAAATAAACCCTAGTTGTAATACAAAAATGGGAATTGACCAAAGTTTCAACTTGACGACAAATATTTGGTAAAATGTACTCACATGATGAGAATTGAATCAAAGTTTGAATGAAATTGGAACCTAGCTAAGCTAGCTACTCTTTTGGCTTGTCAAAAAAATATAATAAAAATAAAAATAATTGATTTGCATCCTACCCTAGCTAGATCCTATAACACTCGGGATCCACTAATGAAACGAAAATAATTTGATTCAATAGAAAGGATGGATACAATTTCATGAAAATCATTACGGTTCCAACACTACATAAATATTGAAATAATTACACAAAATTTCCATTTTAGAACTCCATTTTAAAATACATGTTTAACGATAGTGTAAATGTCTATTTATAAAGAACAAATGTTTGTAGTATTCATTTTCCTCTTTATTTTACTATATTGACCGTACAAGATTTTTTAAATTGAAGTTGTTGAAAATCAAACCTGTGAATATCCTGAGAAGCGAAGAATAAAAGGCATCTTTACTGCTGTATGAAGCCATTGAATACGGTAAACTTTCTAGCCACTTAAAAGGCATTATTGAAATGAGATTATAAAATAAGTCTTTTCTGCAATTTCTCATGGATTGTTTATGGTAATAGCAATCATGAATTGCAAAGCAAATGGTACGCTTTGGTTCCCACGTTCTACTACATATAGGACCTCATTTTGTCTATACACACACACACACATATATATATATATATGTATGTATGTATATATGTGTGTGTGTGCATATTTCTATTTCTTATATGTCCGCTGCTTTAAAGGTTCATGGCCTACGCATATTAATAACTGCTAAAGCAAGATGTTTATTGTGATGATTATGTCTGATTTTTTCATTGGTATGATAGAAATCATGACCATGCCTAACTCGCCTCGATAACATAGACAATATTGCTTCTGCTCCACAAAGAACCATCAGATTTATAACGAATAATAGTATTTTATGATTTTATAAATTACTATATTTTATTAATTTTTATAATATTAATTAATAATGTATTGTTTGTATTTAATTTAAGTTTATTTAATTTAAGTTTATTAATTAGTATCATATAGCACATCATAACAAAAATCATTTTGCATCGTGCGACACAAACAATTTATTCTGTAAAAGAGTTAGGTAAGCTAACATAGTCAGGATGCTTAATTTTCTTCTTTCAATTGAGATTTAATATCAACTAATTTAAAAAAGAATGTGAAAATGTAAGATAAACGGATGTGAATGAAAAAAAGAAAATTTTGATATACTTCTTGTTGAACACTTAAATTTTGTTGATTTTAACTAAATATTATATTTATGTGTTTTGTTGGATAAGATCTAGTATCTATCTGACACGCAATAAAATTTCTTATACAACATGCAAAAATGAAGCTAATAACTAAGTTTAAAAAATTTATTATTTCGTAAAGGATTATTATGTCAGCCAAAACTAAGTAGTGCTGGGACCACTATAGCGAGAAGCGTACAAATAGATAGCGACATCATCAATATTTATCGAGTTCATGCACCTGTGTGCGTGCGTATGTGTGTGTGTATATATATGTGCCCGTGTTTGTATATATACAGAAGGCAAGGAAAGAGAAAACCAAGACAGCACATTGATAGTAATACAAAGCTAGGGACCTACGTTAACAAGTCGTGTTGGCCACTAAACTAAATATATTCACGATATATGTATACATATAATTATATACATATCCTAAACACAAATTAAGGTGTTAATTAACAAAAAATTTAAACATAAATTAACATAATTTTTGGAAAGAGTAATAATAAATTATAGCATAAACTTTAAACATAATAATAAATAACAAAATCAAATTTATGTTCGCACAATACTAAAAAAAAAAAAAAAAAAAAAAAAACCTTCCTCCTTCTTCCTCCTCTCTCTCTCCTTCTAATATGAAACTATACACATAAATTTGTTATTTAAAATTTAACTGTAAATCCATGATTTATTTTATTTTTTTTTTTACAAAATCCAAGGAAATAAAAGGATTTTTCTGAAAATCCAATGATTTTAAAAAATATATATAATATGATTTATCGCAATATATCTATTAATCATGATATTTGCTACAATTTCTCAAAATATCAACATGTTTGTTTTAAAGGCTATTTCCGAAATTTTCTTCTAATATTACCACATAATGAAGAGATTTCCTAACTTAAAAATAAAACAATAAAGGTAACTAGCTATATAAAAATGAATATGATATATAAATATTAACTACTCTCCCTATGAAATACCCACAGTTAAGTTATATATAAAGAGAAACGAAGGGACGGCAGTTTCATTTCCACATTCACAAATCCAACCCTTTTCTCAGTATCAAAACTCAATTCACCTTCTTCATCTCCCCAGTTATATTAATTCTCTGTATTTTTCCCATTCTTCTTTCTTGAAACCATGTATTCTAAAGTACACCCAGCTGAGAATAACAATACTAAATCATGTCAGAAAGTGTTGTTAAAGGAGAGATCAGTAGTCATGATCCAAAATCATGATCTTCATGATCAGTATGATCATGATGATCAGATTGATAATGAACGGCCATGCGTGCTGACAGTATGGAAGAAATCGAGTATGAGTTTCCAGGGAACAGATGGATTCAGTGTGTTTGACCAGAGTGGAAAATTGGCCTTCAGAGTTGATAACTATTCCAGGAAAAACTCTTGTGTTAAAGCTGGCCTTCTTCTCATGGATGGAGCTGGCAAACCTTTGCTTACTCTCAAACCTCAGGTAATTATTGTTATTCCTTTTCTTTTCTTTTCTTTTCTTTTTTTTCTTTTAACTCATGGTATACATGTGTATACTCTAAACATTTTAATACTAAACATATCTTTCAAGAAAAATATTCATTTGATGAGAGCATTTTGAAAATATTTTGATTTGAGTATGAAATAAAAATGAGAATTTTTGGGAATATTGGTGTTGATATATATATATATATGTCTATATATATATATATGAAATTATATTTGATTGTGTTTCTTAAGAGATTGGGTTAAATTTGAGAAAAAGTTAAAGATTATGCTTGGTTATGTTTTCGACAAATATGCCTTCGAAAATGAAAACTTAACAAAATATGAAAAAAAAAAAAAAAAAAAAAGTTTTTGTTTCTGTCTTATGACTTAATGCAAAGCAAACACTACTTTGGAATCATTTCCGACGAAAACTTCGTCGGAAAATGTGTAAAACGTTTTGCAAATGGTGCCACTCCACCACCTACTATGTAGCTAGGAGCGGCCAAAATTTATCTTTTTCATGTTGCAATTAGGATAATGCTATGGCAAAGAAATCACAACACAGATTAGGAAAAATATGACAATTTAACAAAATTTGATTAAAATTTTAACTAAATATTCTTTATACCATACCAAAAAGAATGACACCAATAAGTATCATTAACTAATAGAAAATGAGTCCCATGATATAAGAATCGTACGAGCTCACATTTTATTAATAATAGTGTTTAGCATTAGCGATCCTCTAAATATTTTTAGAAACATGAGTTTTTTTTAAATAGAGAACCCTTGAATATTTTCCTTTTGATCAGGTGTTTAGCATTCATTACCAGTGGAATGCATACAGAGGAGACGAAAGAAACATAAGCAGTCAAAAGTCCAGCAAAGTCTTCTCAATGAGAAGCAAGTCATTTTTTTCTCACAACTCGAACAAGAACGTAGAAGCTGAAGTGTTCTTGGAAAGGCCGACAAGAAGACAACAAAAAGCGGCGGTTGACGATTATGATCAAACAACACCTGATTTCAGGATTGAGGGATGTTTTTGGAGGAGGAACTGCAAGATCAGGAGCACAAGAACTGGACAGGGAGTGGCAAACATATCAAGGAAGAAAGTAAACGACAGAGTCTTGCTTGGAGACGACGTTTTCAGCCTTGTCGTTCAACCGGGATTCGACGCTCAGCTCATTATGGCGTTTGTTATTGTTTTGGATCGCATTTGTGTCAAGCCTTATGCCCCAATTTTGTGTTCTTAATCATATATATATATATATATATATATATGCATATTTCATGATTGTCATAAATATACTAAAGCATCCACTAAAACTTGTTGTACATTCTCATTTCCATCACTAGCGAGGTGGGACCATTTATGCTATTTGATCTGATTGACTCGTATATTTAAATGAATGATGGGTTGTCCAAATTCCTGTCTTTTTTTTTTTTTTTTTTTTTTTAATTCTCCATTTCAATAGTATTATTACTCAAAATTAAAGGAAAGAGTGCTTTAAGGAGCCGGCCCAAGAAAAAAGCGAGTGAGTGATAGAGAAAGAGAATAGCGCTTTTAACTGGAAGTTCAGTTCGTACTATTTGCGAAGGAAGAGGGCTTCCAAAGCAAAGTTGTGAATGAGGTTGGGTTGTTGTTGATTGTGAAGCGTTTCGATTGCGTTGGTCATTGTCTCAGCCTGCTCTGTGGAGGTTTTGATCTACAGGAGGAGTGGTGCGCATGATGGCCTTTACCACCATGGATGCACTTGTTTCTCAATTGCTTGCATTTTCTATCATTTTCTTTCGTTCGTTTTGAGGGGCCTCACTCTCCTTGATGTTTTAATGTTCTGCTTTGTGGATTTTGTTATTATCTGTTGATAACAACACTCTCCTTATCTGTTGATAATAACAATGTTATTACACCAATCAGTTTGAGTATTTGTCTCCTTTGTTTAGCATTTGATTTTGCTTTTCGTCTGCAAAATCTATTTCTTTGTGGTTGTTTGTTGGGCCATGATGCTACAAAGTTCTTTTCATCTGTTCGGGTATTTTCATCAACTATAGTTCGGGTATATAGAGAAGTTGTTAAAGAGTCATGTATGTGCTCGATATTTTGTGTACCATTTTGAGTGTCTTCCATTTTGTAGATTTTAGTATATATTATTTCTTATTGTGCATCATTTAAGTTTATTGATATAACCCATTACTTATTTGTGTATGAATTTTATGTAATAGGAGGCTTTATTATGAATTAATGATTGTATTACCTTTCATACTATAGAATATAATTCAAATATCAAACTTTAAAAAACACAAAACAACAAAACAAAACAAAGTGCGCTTTAAATAATCTTTGATAAATAGAAGAATAGATTTTTTAGGAGCAGAAAAGTAAAAATTTCTTGTGTTTTCTAATCACTAAAAATTCAACTTAGGGGTTTAAAACAACTGACAAACCAACTCAATTGATTTTTTATTTTTGAGTGGTTTGATTTGCACTGGTTAGAAGTTTATTTTTTTAAATTAGTTTGATTAGCGGTTTCAGAAATTTCAATTACACCAAATCAACTATTTAAATTTTTGCCCAAATCAACAAAACTGATTGTGTATGGATTTGGATTGGTTTGGTTTCCCTTAAAAATTTTTACCAGATCAAACGTATTTATCAAAAAACAGATTTATGTTTTTTTTTTTTTCCTTTTTTAAAGAATTTGTTGTTTAAATGATGAATTCTTTGATTTCCGTGTTACTGATTATATTGATTCTACTTATAGCTGCACCACCTCCTAGACTTTTAATTATAGATAGATTTACACCAATATCTCAAGTGATTCTGTTCGGATCTTTACTTATCTCTACTATCTCAATTATACATCAATTTGTATGAGAGCTTAATCGGGAGTTCAAATTTAATGTATCATTTTTCTATCTTAAAGATCATCTCCTCAATATTTGACATTTTTTATGTGACTAAATTCTTAAATTCAGATTATATGACATACACTGTTAAGGAAATAGTCAATGAGACAGGAAATTTGAGACAGTAAATCTTGATTCCTTATTCGGTTCGTTCTTCTTAATTTTCATAATGAATGATCCGGAAATCACTGTCAAACACCACCTACAGGTCAACTTCCGTGAGTGGCATATACATACATATATATATATATATATATATTTTGCCACTTCCGACTTTCAAATGCACTTCTTACACATGCAGTAAAATTGACAGCTCGTATAGACTCGGATTGAATTCGACGCCTTTGAGTTCCGTCACCATGGCTAAAAAAGATCGAGAAGAATCCTTTAGAAAAATGGAATCCATGGATGGCAGATCAAGGCGAATAGATGACAGACTTGCTCAAATGGTTGATATTATGGTCAAGCTATATGTTGACTTTCGTGAATCGCAAGGAATTCCAATAAAGCAAGAAGCTAGTGAAGGATCCACTATTGGTTCACATAGGGCCGGCAATTTTAGACACGACACGGTGACATGACATGATGACACGACACGAGAACGACACGTAATAAATGGGTTTGGACCGCACGTTTAATAATTGGGTCGAAATTGGGTCGACACGTTTAACACGAAAATAAATGGGCCGGAAACGGGCTAACACGATTAACACGTTTAACACGTTTATGTTAGAATTTTCAAACTATTCTAAAGCTCTTTTTATAACAAGTATAGGCCCATTTGTGTGTTTGATACAAGACCAGAAAATAACTATTGAAGAATTTCCACTATTGAGACAATATAAATCAGAAGTTACGGAGATGTTGCTTCTGATATAAAATAATAATCTTATAATTAACTAGTTAATAATATAAAACTGTAAACAAATTATAGTTAGAGTTAACTAGTTAATAATATAAAATAGTAAACCTAATTATGTGTATATATTTGGATTAGGATATTAGGGTAATCTTATAGTTAACAAATACATAAATTTATTAGAATGTAAAACAGTAAAACTTACTTATCATTTTGAAACTATATTTTTCAAATTTGAACTTCAACTTTCCAAATTCTTATTGACCATGAAAAAAAAATTCAGAAATAATATTTAAATATTCTTGTCATCATTTCTGTATTTTTTACTTGTTGTCTTCGAATTACTATTGTAGTTTATTCTTTTGCTTGTTGTTTAAAGCAACTAAGTATTTGACAATACTATAAAATATGTTTAACTCCAAAACAATGTTACTCTGTTTGGTAATCAATAAGTCAGTCTAGTGTGGTATTATGGTGGCACTACGGAATGAAAAATAATACTAATAATAAACAAAAAATTACTTGTATAAATTATTGAAATATAAATAGAAAAATAAGAATTATTGTTTTTGTCTTTTTGATCGGGTATCAATAAATTATATGTCTACCCTTTCAAATATATATATATATATATAATATATATATATATATATTATACAAAAGCTAATGTTTTTATCTTAACTATATTAAAAAAAGTGGATGTTGATTGTTGCTTCCATTGCTCCTCGTAATTCTTTTCTCACAAGGCCCTCTGATTTCGGAATGCCACGTATTTCATGATTCATATTGTTTTATACTAAATAACAAATCTTTCCATTTGTTAACTTGTATAGACATTTCCTACATGAAAAATATTATGGGATATCAATTCTAATTTAGACTCTTGCATATCAACAAATATAAATATGTGAGTTGTCATTATATAATTAGTAAGTCTTTAAAATTAAAAAAAAGTATATATTTACTTACTTGTAACAAGCTAACAATTATTATTTAAAAGTTGATATTGAAATTGGTATCTCAAGCATTACTCTGACTTTGTAATTCTTCTGGTTTTCATTAATCCAAGCATGTATTCAAATCATTAATTTTTTAAACTTAATTGTAATGTTTTAACATGCGTTTGATGGTAAGATTTAGATTATACTATTTGAGTTTGAATTAAATTATGTATTTAGTGAGACGTTTGAATTATTATAGTTAAAAAATGAAAAAAACTTAAATGTATTCAAAACTGCTGTTATACAATTTAATATTCAAAATATTCATTTCCCACTATTGTTTTTTTAAATTTTCTTTTTGCCGCCTTGGTTTTCTCTCTGCCACTTGCTTTGCTTTTCGACGTTCAAATCTGACTTTTATGTTTTCCATTACTTTTTAAACTCATTTCCTTTACTGGGAAAGTTTCTAATGCTTCTACTTTCTGTTATTTTCCTCTCAAATTTTCCATCTCACTGCTTTACTTTTTTTTTTTTTTTGGTGATAATTATCTCACTAATTTTACCTCTTTACCAGCCATAGCCATTCCTTCGTACCCGTACCACCATTAATTGTTAATTATATTAAATGTATCATAGCAGTATGGGCTGTATGGCACACATCTTCTCTCTCTCTCTCCACTACTACAAAATGTAGATTCCACGACAGAGCTTCCACGACCGTTTTTTAAAAAACCGTCATGGAAAATGCGGCAAAAACACGGAGCAGAACAGGATTTCCGAAAACCGTCGTGAAAACCGAAGCTTCCACGACGGTTACAGAAAACCGTCATGGAAGACCATACTTCCACGACGGTTTTCTATAACCGTCGTGGAAGCTTGAGATACCACAACGGTTAAAAAAACCGTCGTGGTATCTCAACTAAAATTTTTTAATTAAAAAAAAAATAGTCGTTGAATTTAATTTTTTTTTTAAATTAGCTACCACGACGGTTTCCAAAAACCGTCGTGGTAGGTACGGAGGAGGGAATTTTTTTATAAAAAAAATTTTGAATTTTTGACCTACCACGACGGTTTTTTGGAAAAACCGTCGTGGTAGGTCAAAAAATTAAAAAAAAGTTTTTTTTGAAAAATTCAAAAATTTTTTTTTTTAATTTTCATTTTACCACGACGGTTTTTCCTAAAAACCATCGTGGTAGGGCATCTACTACGACAGTTTTTAGGAAAAACCGTCATTGTATGATGAAAATTAAAAAAAAAATTTTGAATTTTTCAAAAAAAAAATTTTTTTAATTTTTTTGACCTACCATAACGGTTTTTTAGAAAAACCGTCGTGGTAGGTGAAAAACCGTCGTGGTAGGTCAAAAAATTCAAAAAAAATTTTTTTGAAAATTTCACCGCACCAATTTCTTTTCCACCGCACCATTTTCTCTCCTCCATCTGCCATCTGATCGCCGCCCTCCCATTTCTTACTCTCTCTTTCTTTATCTCTCCTATCACTATCTGCCATCAATTTGTCTCTCTCTTTCTCTCTTCCTCTGCCTGTTACTGTTAACGTGGATGCAAGCCTCGTGATCGCAAGCTCACGATTTCAGCTTACAAATCGCACTCGGCAACGCTAAGGTTTTTCATAAACGTGTTTGTTTTCGTGTCAACCCATCTTGGCCCGTTTAATAATCATGTTCGCATGTCGTGTCGTGCTACCCATTTATTAATCGTGTTGTATTCGTGTTTGAGTTCGTGACCCGTTTATTAATCGTGTCGTGTTCGTGTTCAAGCTAATCGTGTCGTGCCGTAATCGAGCTGGCCCGAACACGGCCCGCGAACACGAATTGCCAGCCCTAAATTATTCTTATCTTCCTTTCACTCTCTTCTTTTGGCTTTTTCTTGCCATAATACACAGTTTTTAATTGATAATAATGTTTTCATGAAACAACTCTTTTTTCTACATCGATAGTGGCAAAATACATAAATATGGATAAAATGTCGGTTTTCCATTACTTAGGCATCAAAATGCAGAACAATCTTTTCAGAAAAATTTCAGAAAAAAAAAAATTTATTGTAAATGAATCTAGGAATTTTATTTGTATATAAATATAGTTTTCCTTTAAAATGACATTGCAAATATGGAAAACAAGAAAAAATATCATTTGTTATCGTCAAAAATAGGCACAAGCCTCGCCTTGTACATCTCTAAAATGATGTGGATCTCAATTCACCTGGCCATCTATTTTACTAAATTTCCATGGTTATGAAATCATTTCTCAAATTTTTATCTGAAAATAAAACGAAAACAAGTTGCATGTAAAGCCTAAATTAGCAATAAACGAATTGCTGCGATGTACACGAACCAACCCATCTGGGTATTTCTGGGATTAGTGATAAATGTTACTAGATACTACAGAAACTCTGGAACTAGTCACTAGCCAGAGACACGGAAGATCCGATCTTCACATGATTCAATCACCAGAAACATATGACTTATCCTCGTAATACCTTCTCTCGCTTTCTGCCTTCTTCTCGTTACGTTTCTGAAGCCGAAAAAAGGAAAGCCACAATTGTTAGATTTGGAGTGTGAACATAACTGAGAGATTTGTATCAACTAAAAAATTTATTAGTCTGGCAAAACCAAAACAAAGACAAGATCACTGTAATAGGTCAGTTTCCACATATTTCAGTGAGTTTGAACTAGTACTCTAGCGCTTTCACAAGAACATATGGATTAACGCAAACATTTGTTATTCCTATTGCCATTCATACCTCTTCCGAACCCCAGCATGGTAATGTGTCTTTACCAAATTATTGGATAGGTTTCTCAGTGTCTAGAATTACCAAGTGGTACTCAAAAGGTCCATACTTTTAGAAATATCATCCAGATACCCCGTAACCTTTTTTGAGACTTAAAACGTCCCTCATGACCTTTTAAATAACTCCAAAATCAGTTATTTTAATAAATAACCAAAAAAAAAAAAAAAAAGAAAAGCCTTTATGCCATTATTTTTGTAAGAATGATGTGGGTTTTTACTTTTGAAGAAACTTTTTTTTGTTTTTCCCCTGAAGGTACTTCGAGTGAGATTAAATTCTTTGGTATCATCTAAACACTATGGGACTAAATCCACTAGTGTGATAAAAGCACAGGGTACAAGAATGTGATTTTTCCTAAAAGATATTCACTGGACATAGTTCGATCAAGAGTAAAGAAAGATCACGGAGTTTAGGTGTAGAGAAACCTGGTATGCTTCATTATTGGACACAATCCTTCTGATTATTGTGGTTGTCGTGATATCAAGAGGGCTATCCAAAATTTTAAATATACCCATACTGATCGGTACATCATACGGGTTGCCAGTTTCCTGTGAAATAGAGGACATCAGAACCTAACAGAGGATACGAGAAACTGTATAAACTGTATATATGATAACCTCCAGCACTTTGTTCAAGTTTACCTTCTGAAAATCATTATTCTCTGCTACTGTTCCATGCACAACTAGCGAAATGTTAAAGGTTGTGATCTGCAATTGCAACAATTTCCCAAGAGTTACATACAATCAAACTCAAGTACCTCAATAAGGTAATAACAAACCACAAGTACATCCATGAAACGGTAAATCAAACTGCTCCAGTCAATTAAAGAAAACCATAATCAAGTTATATTAAAATAGATCTAATCTCAGTTTCAGAACCACGTTTAGAATGCTCCATGTTCGACTTGTTAACCTAAATTAGAATGCTCATTGAGGCTTGCACTAGAAATTACAAACATTTGTCAGCAAAAAATTATAAGGGACAAGTGCACAAATAACAAAGCAATTCGATAATAACCTCTAGCCAAAAAAAAAAAATCTAATTAATACTGACAAGACACAACTCACCGTGTCTCTAGACACTTCCCATGGAGCACCAATTATCACCTCATCCACATAGCGGCAAGCCAAAACACTAAGGCTTCTTTCATGAAGATTCATGATCGGCCGATGTACTCCTCTCTTAGCACTGCAGCATGGTCATTACAAAAAAGCGAAAAGGAAAACAAAGATGCATTAAACACTAGTAACATTGAAAATTAAAGAGAGGTGTGGGGGGGGATTTTGGGAATTACTTCAATCAAGTTGGTCTTATTTCCTAATTGTGAATTCCTGTACAAGACAAATTGTTTTATGCATATAAACAAGTTCCGGAACAAAAGTCGATACTGGTAAGTGGTAATAGCTTAGCAACAAAAATGACAGTTTCTTCAAATTGATAAATTTCCTATTTATATAAATGCAGATATACATGTGTAAAAGAAAAAGTGACATACAAATTTCATGAACCGTGACCTGTTTCATTGGGAAGAGCAGGGTTTAATCATTGGCAAACAAATCAAACCCTAGCATAGGAATGAAACAAAACCATATACCCTTATTCTCTATAGTATTAAGTAAAAGGTTCGTTCTATAGGCAGGACACAAAAGAATTTAAGAAATATCATTAGAACTGGACTAAAATGAAAACGCTCAAGAAAAAACCTGCATAGAGACGGATGCAGAGATAAATCTTTCAAAGAAATATTTGCACTTTGTATAGAACACACCAGGTCAAGTTTTAGCGATTGGTGGCAGCATAAATTGTGCACTTCTAGAACAATGCATGCATAAATGCAATGTCTTAGGGCCTAAGACTGCTTTTGGGTGGGTTAGAGCTTTGGGAGAGTTGCAGGTTTGATCCCGCCTAGTATCCAAAAGAAAAAAAATATAAGAAAGAAGAGCAGCATATATGAAAATGCTTTTGGAAAGCAGCCGAGCAATGGCTTTATTTTCTCTAAACTCTAGTTAGTGCATTTCATCAATCAGTGTTTAGGGGTAAAATCCATTAGCGATATCTAGAAATTTCCTTATGATAGAAATGGCTCAGTTGAGGGGGTGAAGTTTCTAAAGATAACACTAAGTAAAGAGTAGCCAGTCCAAGTTTAAAATTTGGATCAAGTACTATGAAAATTCTTAGCACAGACCGCCAAAAAAGAAAAGAAAGATAAAGTTTAAAAAAAAATAAAAAAAGAAAAGCAAAAACATGCATATATCATGCTGCACAAACAAGCTTAAGTCTTATATTCGGGCATCAACATTTTTCTTCCATATTCTTCCTTAGGAATATCTTCAAGTTATTGCTTGTCAGATTGAGCATATATATGAAAAAAGTTAGAAAAACAGATTTTCAACTTTTGGCCTCTCATTAACACCTTTGGCACTTACGAACTTCCCTACCAAACAACAACAAATGCCAATGTTGGAGATCCTTGCCTGATCAATGGCAAAAGTCGAACATAAATAACATCTCCTTCTCTTTGATATCTTTAAAGCCAAACATGTGATGTAGCAGAATTTTAGAGCTCCACCAAGAAACCAATAACCAAGACAGAGGGGGAAAAAAGTACCACAAAAATCACCCAAAAAAAGGGGTGGGGAGGAGGGGGAGGGGAGGGGGGGGGGGGGGGGGGAAGAGAAGCACCGTAATAGAAATCTAAAAAAAAGTTGCATTGAAATAAAAGAAAGGGATGTATAACCTGACAGTCTGATCTGTGTGTATCCCAACAAGAAGGAAATCCCCTAGCCCTTTCGCAACTCTCAAAATCTAAAGACGTTTTTAATTATATAAGTAAATTTATTCATCAAATATGCTGATAACGAGTACTATTATTTACTTTTAAGGGAAAAAAAAGGGAAACACAACTATGCACAAGAGAGGAAAAGAGAACCTAAAAAATAAGTTCATCTTTAATATAACATGGAAATAGGAACTTTTGATAACGTAAGCCATCTCATCGAACATAATCAACCGAAAAGAGTATTTGGTGTTCTAGTTCTGCGAAACAAAAACAAAATTGAGTCCGAGAATAAGATGTGTATTACCTCCACATGTCCAGCATGAAAAAGGTCAAATGCACCATCAATATAAACTATGCGAGCATCCTGTCCTGGCCCCTGCAAACACAATGCAAGAAAAATTTCAGGATCATATCACAAAGTGAAACTTACCATCCAAGTAATGAAGTAAATTAGCAACATAGTAGAAACTAGTCTTTCAAAAATTGCTAGAGACACCATTTTAATTTGACAGAAAACTTACTATTTAAGAAAAGTTTCTAGGGAGCGTACAAGAAGAAAATGACTCCTCCGTCAAAATAAAAAAAATATATATATATAGACAAAATTTCCTCAAGGTTAGAAGCCTCAATGTCACCGTTACATATCCAAACGCTCCCTACAGATTAATTACAAGATATTTTGTGGGTTCATAAGCCCTTGGGTCCTGTCCTCATGCAAAACCCAGTTTTCAAGGATGAGTTATATCTAATGGGTTCATATCAGTGACTTGAGATGCACACCTGTTGAGGCTTGCACCTCTTTTTATGGCAAATTTGCACTTTGATATCAGATATCCAACATCTGACAGAAAGCCATACTGTCATGGATTGAATAGAAGAAACAAAGGAAAAAAATAACAGCTCAGTTTAGCTCCCTTTTATCTTTTTTATTTCCTTTCCCTTTCTTTTCTGTACCCCTCTTTTTTATTTGTTTCTTCTTTGTCCTTTTTGTTCCCGTTGTTGTAACTTACTTTCTTATCTTTTGGAGTGATGCACCAGATATGGCTTACTTTCTTCTCCCTCCTTTCCTTTGGAGCTTTTTGGTGCTATGATCCTATTTTGAAAATTTTTAGTGCAAGTTTCATTAAAAACCAACAGTCAAACAACAACCTTTCTAGTATATTCGTAAAAAAGTGAAGAGGAAGCACGTGGCTTTTTGGTGTTATGAATTAGATATTACAACTTTTCACCTAGTTACCATATTCAGATGTCATATTTCTTCTGCAAGTTTCCTTTGACCGGTAGGAAACGGCTCAAATGACCATTTTGATAAATTGACTAGCTGCTGGAATTCTAAAAATATTCTACTAGGTAGGTATGTGCATGGATTGCATTTGTAGGCTCCAGCTCCAGCCCAAATTCACAACGGTTTGGACACCCTCAAGTCAAAAAAATTATTATTTTGAACCAACAAAGTAGAAATAGAAATACAACAGAGCTCATTCAATCATTTCTCCACCAGATAACCAACAAAGAAACCAGCTTATGCTTATTTGACTTGCAACTTGGAAACCCATTCATTTGAATTTTATTTGCAATTGGCAGCCAGGTTTCTAGTCAGTACTATAGTGTTATTTATTTTCCAGAGCAATCTCAGGAAGTGCAAGAGCTAAAAAGTCCAACCTTTATTATTATCCTACTTTGCTCATCATAATTATTGATGTAAAATTCAAGCATCTAAGCTCAGGGACTGCAAGTGCTACACAGTCCAATCTTAATACTTCATCATTTGTTTCAGTCGAATCTAGGCTACTTAGCCACCTCTTCTCTGGGGCTCCAAGCAACACAAATCACCATTCCAGTTATCCAATAACTGTCAAAATCGAGCTATTTACCTCACGACCAAATAATATGCTAGTTGTTTTAAGTGTGTATAGAATCAGATTCAGAAATTAGAAAACGACAATCATATCAGAATAAGCTATTAGGTGCCAGCTAGAAATTGTTGCATGTTTTGACATCAAAGCTTTAGAGATTGAAAAGGGATATAATCTTGCTTCTGCAGTCTTTCATCATAGTGAACATCAGCCAATCTCTCATATTATCCAATTCTAGACAACAAAGAATAACTCTCAATAGAATACATTTGTATTGCGTACCTTCCCATTAGAGAACTGAACAATTCTACGAGATGTAGGTAGAAAATGAGATACACGAGTTCCACTTCCAGATCCACCATCATCAAATGTTTGCCCATGACCATGACTGAACTGTCTTTGCAAGGAAGAATGATTGTGACTGTCACTAATGGATCTCTCTCTGACACAAAGGAGCATACGACCTGTACAAAAATTCACATTGAAAAACTTTCAGAAAACCACGAAAATAGATCTCGACTCAACACCAAACATCAAAAACAGCAAAAACATTTTGGAAAAACACATTGAGAAATGAATAATAGGAGATAATTTGATGGCAAGAAAAAAACAAGAAGCCTGATAAGCCACATGAAAATGCCCATGCCAGCCTAAAACCACTGTAAGAGCAGAGCTCACAGCAGCTAACGAACTACCATGACCAACAGCCACCTCACAGACATACACGGTGGAAATTAATTTGTGGTCTCCAGCGCCACCCACCACCAACATAAGTGTGCACAAAAGCTCTTGACATGAAACATTGACGAGGGTTCTGAGATTTAGAAATAATAGAAACTGAAAATATAATGTGACCAGATCTCTCAGCAAAATAATTGAACGCTCTAGAGAGGAAACCTAAATCCTTAGGCTATTCAAAACCATTTGTTCCATTTGCCAAAAAAGAGACCTAAAGAATTGGTATCAAAAACCCGCATAGACAATCCCACGGTCCTGTCCGTTCTTGTGCAATTACGGAGTACAAGGCATAACAAACTGAAACCCACCAAATCCGACGTCAAACACCAGTTCTTCATAGGCACCACAATGAGGAGATAAAATTTTGTTTGGAAAGAGGGAAAGAAAGGTATATAACCTAGGTGAGAAAATAGAGAGAAAAGAAAGGACTTTTCTTCTATTGTATTCAGTATGGATTCCCTCCCCAGAGAAAGGACTTTTCTTCCATTGTATTCAGTATGGATTCCCTCCCCTAATCTCTCCATATTAATAAAGAGATCATATTGGGAGAGACACCAATCCACTCCCTCCGATTTTCTCTCCTGCCAAACAACCATGAGTCCCGAGATCCTCTCACGAATCCCCTCATCCCTCCCTACTTCCACTTTTCCTTCCTCCCAAACAAGCTGTCAAACTATGCATCAAACAAAGAAAATAAAATAAAATAATTACTACCCATTTCTTTTCTCTCTCTTTAGGCTTCATTGAAATAAAAAATTCCAACATATTATATACACTTGCTAGAAAGATAATGCTAAAACATATAGCTATCACCAAATTATTTATTAAAAAAATTAAAAAAAAAAAAAAAAAACAAAGAGAGAGAGAGATAGAAATCTGACCAACAATGTCAGTGCTAGAGACGCCTTCGGTACGCTTGATCTGCTTATAGCGACCAGCCTTCTTGGCAAGAGCATAAGCATCAGTTCCATCAGGAAGAACACACGGATCATCCCCATGGATTATATAATCTATATTATACTCATCGAAAAGCTTCTTCATGAATTCCTCCGTTATCGCATATGGCGCATCGGGGATTATCTCATCAACCCACTTCACCGCCTTCACCATAATCATCCTAAAATTTTATTTTTAAAAAAAATTTAGATTTTTGATTTCGAAGTTCCAAACTTTCTAACCCTAGAATCGATCGGGACCAACCTTTCGTCGAGAGGAGTGACGGGAGGGCCTTTGTTGGCGATGATTTCGGCGTCGCTGACAACGCCGACGACGAGCTGGTCACCTAGGGCACGGGCCTGCCGGAGGGCGTTGCAATGGCCGTAGTGCATCATGTCGAAGCAGCCGTCCATGTAGACCCGCACGGGCTTCTTCTTCTTGCTCTTCAGCCTCCGCCGCCACCGGATTATCAGCGGAAGCTGAAGCCCGTGGCACGCCGCCTCCGACGACGACGATGAGGCCAGCGCCGACGCGCCCAGGGCGGCGACGACGACGGCGCCTATCACGCACGTGGCGACGAACTTGGCCCAGCCCGCGAGGGTCTCCGACTTGTTGGCAGCGTCGGAATCCATTGTTGTTGTTGTTGCTCGTCCTCGTCGTCTCCGAATTTATGGGAGAAAATCGAATCCCGCATTTAGATTTGTTCCATTTTCCGGTTCCACGCTTCTCTTTTTACCAGATTCGCCTCCTTTCCTTATTCTCTGTTTGTCTCTTCTGTCCGGTTCCGTTCCCCTCTTTCCCTCTCTCTCTCTCTCTCTCTATTTCTACGTTCTTTCTTTTCTTTTTCTTTTGTTTTTAATTTTTGTTTTTTTTTTCAGGTTGTATATTTTTCTTGTTAAAGTAAAAAAGAGAATGGTAAAGTTGTTACACCTCCCTCTCAACAATAATTAGATCAGCAAGGGATGACAATATTATCCGTATGAACGGGATATTGTGGGGATTTGTCACTGAGTGAGGTGGAAATAGGGAGATAAAATTTGAAAATGAAGATAAAATCTTATTCCTGAAAATTAACGGGACGGAGACGAGGATGAGTAAAGCACTCCCCACCCCATCTTGTCTTCGTCCTCATATATATACATATATATATGTGTGATTTTATATATAATATATTATGAGAATTATTTTTAAATAATGTGTATACTTGTGAATGAAGATTGAAACTACGAACGATGGACAAAAAACAGTGAATTTTATATATATATATATATATCATGGTTTTAAGTTTTTTTAGTTTAAGTTTTTATAAAAGTTTAGAATGCGTTTTGTATTCGAATTAAATTTAAAATAAAATGAAATTTTTAGGTTGAACTTAGTTGACTTTTCAAAAACTAATTATAATTTTTGTTAACCTTTTCAGAAAAAGACAAAAAAACGAGATGTAAAGTATAGTTAAATTCAAAATGAACTCAAACACTAAATATAAGCTTAGGGGGAGTTTGGTTAGATGCTTCAAACCATCCAACTCAAACTTTTTTTTGTCTTTTTCCCAAAAAAGTTTTTTGTCTTTTCTAAAAATTCAAAAAAAATTATTATTGAAACTTAAAATCTCAACTTAAACTATTCCACCAAACATAATTTTCAGTGTTTGTAATGTTTGGATGACACCTTTAATGACTTCGTGTTTAATCATTCACATATGTTTAGAATTTGATTTGCTTATGAAATTTTTGTTCTTAAACTAAATTTATGGTATATTTTTATTTTTATTGTTTACTTTTACTTTGTATTTTCACATCTTATAATAGATAAGGAACAGACGGGTATGGAAAAAATTCCTTGGATGGAGATTCCACATCCCCATCCCCGCTTTTATTTACATAGGATTGGGAATGGGAATGAGAATAAGGATGAAGATGGGGATGATTTTGGGAGGGGGATGTGGACGGTAAAGCATTCCCCGATCATGCCCTCGCCTTGTTGCCATTTCTGCGCTAATCGCATCGATAACAAGACAAAAAAACTAGGTCTTCAAGCTCTAAATAGGCCTTCCTGTAGGTTACATATCTACTTTTTGGAATTTTGGTTAATTTTAGTGGCACTTATACGGTGAGGACGACTTTCTTTTCTCTTTACCTATATGATTAATATCCAATGGCTTGTAGAGGTGTCTTGCAGTGGATATGTTGAAAGCAGAAATATTGAATAATTAAACATTATGTGATAGATTAAGAATAGTAATGGGATGGATTCATGACATGTTGGTTTTCTCAACAACAACTCGTCTTAGAAAATAACGATGATAATCATCAACCTTCTGTCATTGAAATGTTTAAATAACTATGATGAAATAGATTTCACATCACAAATTGTTTCGCGGATAATAGAATACTCTAATTCTATTAGTTATTTTATTTTTATAATAGAAATAAATAATTAAATAGTAATATAAGACTTTAAGTTAAACAAAAATTTTAAGGTTATTTTTATAATTATAAAGATTTTAATTTAAATTAACTTTTTATTATAGTATTGTCAAAGAATGAAATAAGGGATATATTTATTAAGTATGTATTTGGTACGAAGTTTTAGATCGTATAATTTGTGTTTGAATAAAATTATGTATTTGTCAAAGCATTTGAATTGTTGAAGTTAAAAAGTGTAAAAATTTGAAATGTGTTTGGAAAAAAAATCAATATGGAGCTTGTTTCGTTCGTCTTCAAATTCTATGTAATAAAAAAATATATCTCATTTAGGTTTGTTTATCCAAAATTATGATATTTTTAAATTTGAGTTATAAAACTACATGAATAATGAAATTGAGAGAAAAAGATAAAAATTATATTATTATTTTAATGTTTTGATTGTTATACCAAACATTCCTTAACATTTTAAAGTTTGATGGATATTTTTGCAAACTACTTAAAGTTTAAGGTTATATATTGACCAGAAAAAAGTAAGAAAGATATAAACACTAGTTTTCAAAATTTCAGTTTGGATCTCCAGTTTAACTCAAGTTAAATTGTATTTTTTTTTTAAAAAATCAATAAAAATTATTATCTAAATTTAAAAATTTTAACTCAACTCAAACTTAATTTATTCATCAAACACCCTCTCAAAAAATAAAATTATAAAAATATTAAAATTTAGATTAATTACATCGATGAAAGGAGTAAATATGATAATATTTTATAATTTAGAGAGCATTTTTATCGATTTTAAAAATTTACAGAGCAAAATAAAAAAGAAAAAGAAAACATGAAAGTTGAGGGTATTTAAATTTGTCGTGTGGAAAGGAGGACAGTCGATCTCGAGAGGTTGTCGAAAAGTACGCCAAACGGAAAAAGATTTTTGCACGGGGGGACGCTGTCTATAAATACTTTTATCATTAATCTTCCCGGTTTCCTTCTCAACCGAATATTCGGACCTTCTCTCCCCCTCCCACTCCCCAGAGAGAGAGAGAGAGAGAGAGAGAGAGAGAATCAGAGAGAGAGAGAGAGAGAGAGACCAACCGTCTGGTCGTCTGATCGGAAAAAATGGCGTCGATGGAGGGCCTGGTCCCCATTACGAGGGCTTTCCTCTCTTCTTACTACGACAAATACCCCTTCCCCCCTCTCTCCGACGACGTCTCTCGTCTTTCCTCTCAGATTCGCTCTTTCGCCAACGATTTCCTCCTCGATTCCCCCCTAATCATGGTTTTTCTACGTCATGCCCCTTTTTTTTTTTTTTTTTTAATAATGGTTGTGGAATTTCAGAAAATCGGTTGTGAATAACTTGAACTATCTCGAGAAAGTCATTTGTAAAATTTCAGATTTTTTTTTCCTGATTGGAATTGTTTATACTTTAGGGTTTCAACAAGTCTTATTGTCAATAAGTGCCAATTCCGTGCCTTTCTATTTTTTTAGTTACTTTTTTGGGTATTTCTACGATTGTGCATTGTGAAATTTTCCTTCTTTTTTTTTTTTTTTTGAATTTTGAATAAAAAAATTTAAAAAAATTTATGCAAAATTGCATCTTGTTTTGTTGTTTTCTGTTGTTCCCGACTGTGATGCTTATTAGTGCCAAGTACCTAAACTTAGGAATTACAGTTACTATCCTTGATTTTTAATTCATCATTTTACCGGGTTTTTTCGATATTGCTTAATCAATCATTGTCATTGTAGGAGAAAGCTTATGCACAATCCTTTGTGCATTGCAAAATTTTTTAGTTTTTGAAAAAAATATATATATATATATAATATTTTTCTGCAAAAGGGTAAATCATAATCGTAATTATCGCATGGTGTTTTGTTGTTTTCAGTTGTTCCCAACTGTGATGCTTGCTAAATATTAGTGCCAAGTACCTAAATTTACAATGACAGATATTCTCCTTTATTTTTCAGTGACCTTTTACCGGGTTTTTTTCTTTTTACCATCCTGGGTAATCAATCATTGTCATTGTGTAGGAGAAAGCTTGTTATTGCATGAAGTCGACTCTCGACCTCCACATAAAATTGATGAGAACATGTGGAAGAATCGAGAACATATTGAAGAGATTCTCTTTTTGCTTGAGAGACCTCATTTGCCTCCGGTGGTAAGAGTTAGATGTATTCTTATGAGAACTTCATTATTGTTTTGGTGAAATTTGCAGAATACTGGCCTCTTACCTTCTTGATGCCACAAGATTTTTAATTTTTATTTCTTTCGGATCCTTGGATTGCAGTTTTAGAGTTGTTCTAAGTTTAAGCTCACCATGGGGCATGTTTCTATCTTGCATTTTTTTAATTGGGTGCAGCTCCAACAGCCGGCGACTTCTGATGATGCTGAGCTTGCAGTTGCTTTTGGGAAGATCAGAGATAAATTTCAATACACTTTGAAGGCTTTGGAAACATTCCAATCCAAAAATTCAGAACGTGTGTTCAGTACAGGTTGGTTTTCTTGGCTTGTCATTTGAACAAGCACATGTTATATCATGTTGTAAGAATATGTTGCTTTATAAAGATTTTGATTTCTCTTAATACTATCCAATACTGTTCATTTTGTTCACTGGGTTGAGATTCTCTCTCTTTTAATTTGCAGCTTTTTCCTATCTTTATTCTGTTCATGCATGTATAACCTTGTGCATTTTAATTTTGAATCTAAATGCTGGTGTATAACCTTGTACTACATTACGATCCCTTAACTCAATATGAAATTAATCAATAATGCTGCTTGCTGGAATTATTTCCTTTTCTGGTATCGTTGTTTAAGAAATTTACTTAACCACTTTTTGAGTATCGAAATTTGCAGATCAATTTGGTATGCTTGACGCTACTCTGCCATATTAGATAACTTAATTCTAATTGATGTCAAGATATGCACTTGTGTGCTGCCTATACATGCTATTTAAAACCTTTGGGCTTTACTATTTTGTGCTGAGTTTTATTTTCTATGTTGTTGATGGGATCCAAAACATATTTGTAGTTATGACTTACATGCCTCAAGATTTTCGGGGGTCGCTTATTAGACAACAAAGAGAGCGTTCTGAGAGGAATAAGCAAGCAGAGGTTGATGCTTTGATGAATTCTGGAGGAAGTATCCATGATCGATATGCTCTTCTTTGGAAACAACAAATGGAGAGGTAAAGGATGCGTTCTGTCCATTACACAAAATGTATCCATAAAATTCCATATATGGATCACTTTTCAATTTATTGCTGTTTATTCTCACAGGAGGAAACAGTTAGCTCAGCTTGGTTCTGCTACAGGTGTTTACAAAACCCTTGTGAAGTACTTAGTTGGGGTTCCACAGGTATTGGTGCTATGTTCTTTAGCCTGGCACTTTTTTGCATGCAATTACCTTGTAAACCATTCAATTCTTTGGTCCCCTACATATCCCGGTTTAAGTTTGGTAGTTTGTGTTCCACAACAGTGTGTGTCTAGGACTTTTGTTGAAGTTCTTCTTTTATGATTGCCTTTATTGTTATTTTAGTGTGAGTAGCATTACAATTTAGATAAATATTTGAGGTTGGGATGCGTTTTCAAAAATGTTTTTGTTCCTAAATTCCTTGCATCTTTTAGAATAAGGTTTCTCAGTATGTTTTGATTTCTTTTGTGCATGCAGGTTTTACTAGATTTTATTCGTCAAATAAATGATGATGATGGGTACGTAATGAGAGCTAGTATTTATCCTTCCCCATATTGCATCATAGTTTTATGTCATCAACTGTATTTCGCCTTACATGACTATTGAAGGCTTATGAATTTGGTCAAATCTTGTTTTACACAGGCCAATGGAAGAGCAACGCCACCGTTATGGACCGCCCCTATATAGCCTTACAGCAATGGTGCTGTCTATTCGCCTCTTTATTTTGTTAGCTTGGGGACGGTTTGTGGCTGGAAAGTTGTAAGATATACCTCTATTTTATGTCATTGGTTGTCAAAATTAAAAGGAAAATAGCTTAATCAATGCTGATTTCTCTTTTCAGTGCGTCTTGTTCTTTGTGAGGCAGTGACATTCTTAATGTCTTTGTTTACTGCTTCTCTATTGTCTAAATTGGGCAGGGATAGGCAAAAGTTTGCTGTCTTGGAAAAAGCAGTTGATGTCTACACCACCGAGTTTGAAAGATTTATCACGTTTATTAGGTATTATTCCTTTTTAACTACACAATTATTTAACTTCTTAATGTTTGTAATCGGTGATTCACAATTTTCATCACCATTATTGCATAACTGTATGAGTGTGCATATGGGATACTTTCCCATTGATGATGATAGATGGAAAGTTGAAGAACCAGAACCTCTTTGTTTCCGTGACAACAGTTCTTCCTATGCACTATACTACTGCTAGGTGCTATCTATTCAATCCTATACTAATAACCTTGTGTCTTATTCTAGTGAGGTCTTTGCAAATTCGCCCTTCTTTATCTCTGCAGAGGTCGCTGGTGCACTGGAAGGAAGGTAAATGTCCACGACTTTGTGTGTCATTTATGAGTAAAATGTTTCATCTCACCCATTTCTCTTGAATGGTAGAAATGACGATTACAAAGAAATAAGCGTTCCAGCTGGAAAAAGTCATGAGGTTTGTCTGAATATCTATGTTGAGATTTCATTTTCATGATTCAACTTTTCTCTCTTTTTCTTATTTGGATAGTTGCTTAAATCCGCATGATATGCTTATCCATGAAAATATGATACGTATATCATAATCAAAAGTTGTACATGGAGATCATGTTTATATGTCTGATGGAAAAGGTAAAAGTCTCTTATTTGGATATGTTAAGTTAAAATTTCAGTCTGGATTGAAGGGAACCAGCAAACAACTTACTGGGATTGAAGAACATCCTGGGCACAGGCTTGTAAGAGGGAAATGATTGAAATATGAATTAAGAAACAGAGAATTTTGTAACTGAAGTACTGTGGAGAAAAAGGGGCACAACATAATATGTCATTCGAATTTAAAAGATAGAATGAGAACACAAGACACAGTCAAATATGTGCACCTGCGCATACACGTGAAATATGATCTTGAGAAGGGGGGTTTGTTAAAGATAAGACAGACTTGTGCATGCACAAATTTTTAATGTTCCGACTTTGCTAATTGTTTGTATTCCATAATCCTTGCTTCATACACTGTTTAAAACTTTTCTGCAAATTCGTGTATTCAACTAGAAAAAACATGTTCAATTTCGTTAATTGAAAGCATATAAAAGAAGAAAACTGTTTTCAAGAAATTTAGTAGAGTAAACGAGGTTTAACATGGGAGATGGAGATGGAAGTGGGTTAAGGTAGTTATTGGTTAGATGCTTGGATTCGAGTTTATAGATTTTTTTTTTTTTTTTTTGGGGTGGCGCGGGCGGGGTTTTAAAGGGTATGGAGTAAATTAAATCTAAAGGTAATTTGCTTAATTAGAAACTAAAGAGATTTCGAGGCATATATAATTGAAATCCATATAATTTTTCGGAGAAAAAAAAAATTAAAATATATTTATTCTCCATTTGAGATAATCTTTACACTTTCATAGTAGACTTGTTAAGAAACTACACAAACAGATAGGAGGAGATGAACTGACTAAATTAGCTTTAACTTTAGTTTCAATAAACCTGTTCTTGTTAATTCATTTGAGAGATTAACCATGTCATAATTTTTCGTCCTTTTTTTTTTTTCTGTAGAAATATCTTGATAATAATAGAAATATTTTCCTTGATCATATTTTGCAATTTTGGTGATGGAAAAAATACAAAAATTTGGGTCAGACCCTCAACATTGGTTGGAGTAGGTGATTCATTGTAATGTAAAATGGCATGAGAAAATGTATGTCGAGTTAAATGTAGTCTACTGATTGTAGCATGTTAGCTATGGTCAGAAATTGATCCATCATAAGACCATGAACTGAATGTAATCCGTTTTAGTTTAGGTCTCAGTTTGAATGTAGCACAACGATCGACTCAAAAAATTAGTTAAAACAAGTAAATTGGTGGGGTGATTGTAAGCTTTTGCATCTAAATTTTAAGTTTGTAATTTGCTAGATCTATGTGAAAATTGGTACCACAGAGCAACATATCTTCAATATCTTTAGTAAATTTGATCGTGTGCTTTTCATGGTACGTGAAGAAAATAGAATTGAGAGGAAAGTGTAAGTTTAGAGAAACGTATTCAGTGCTGGTTAAGGGTTGGAAATTATTATAGATTTACAGATTTTACAATTTCTATTACCAGGGTAGTATTTGCTACACTAGTGCTCAATGTTTTTAACATTTCATGAATTTTGCTACCCTCCCAGGTTTTGTTGTCAGTAGACTCGATAAATTCATACATAGCATGGGATTTCACAGTGACACAAGGCAAGATAACTCTGGTATTGTTCTAAACCTTCATTCATTCCATCGCTTAATAATAAAGTTTCTTTCATTTATAATTCCTCCTTTTTGAATAACTAATTTCCATTTTATTTGGAGGATAAGCAATGAAATGCATCATGTGTTCGCGCATGCATTCCATCGTCTAAAAATTTGTTATATTGTATATCCTTTTTATCTTTTGCTAAAACCTGACGTCTTTTTGCTGTTCCCTAGTTGCCACAGCTTTTAGTCACTTCGCGTCTTTATCTCTGGTAGTTGCATAATTTGTCTCCTAGTTATATTTCGTATATGATATCTCTGGTGTTTACGTTATTCATGTAGGATGTGGCCGATAAGAAGGATTAAAAAAAATTCTCAAACTTCCGTTTCAAAAATTCTTTAGCACAATACTAGAGAAGTATTATGTTTTAGTAATTGTTGAATTTTCGTTTGTTTGCAACTGCCCTTGGCTCGTTTCAATTATATACATGCAAGGTTGAACTGATTTTAGTCTACAGACGGATCTTGTGCAAAACAATTTGTAATGGCGTTCGCAGTTAAAATCTTCTAATTTGGAACGAAATGCTATAATATATTTCAAACTGAAGACAACATACATTGAAAGTTGAGCTTTTATTTTGGTCTGCAGGATATTGGATTTAGCGTAGAGTATACAAATTCTGCTGGAGAAAAAACTGTGAGTTGAAATTCTATGCTCACCTTCTAATTTATATGACATTCCGACTTGATCGCTCCAAATACTTATTATTATTTTTTTTAAGTAGCAACTTTTTCTTTTCCTAATTATACTGTTTTGTCGATGGAATTATGGTTGCTGCGCAGCTAATATTACCCTACCGACGTTACGAGGCTGATCAAGTGAGTTTATTTTCCCCCTCCTGTCTATATTGGTCTTTTAACAAATTCGATGCTAAATTGTTTTTTTTTTTTTTTTTTTTTGGATATTCTTCCAGGGCAACTTCTGCACATGCATGGCTGGTAACTACAAACTAATTTGGGACAATTCATATGCAAGTTTTTTCAAGAAGGTATGCAGATATATTTGACAGCTGTCAACATTAATTTCTTGTACACTTTTCGCCTCTATATCAGATTCTATCATTTTTATTGCATTTAGGTTATGGTTTTGGTGAGGAAAATAAAGAGTTTTTAATAAAGTTTTTTTTTTCCTTAATTTTATTTTTTAGATGACTTGTCCCCTCGTCTTCTTGCATTTAGTGCGCTTTCCCTCCTACAATCCGTCGAATTTCGAAATTGGACTTTTAAAAATTGAAATTCACCTGATGATTTCGATTCCCCTGTCACATTCCTTTCTCTTCCCTTTTCCCTCTTACCAAACAACCCTTACATCGCACAATCCACTAACTAATCCTCCCATCCGATCCTTCGAATATCTTTTCCTCCTACCAAACAATAGCCTTCTACCAAACAATAGCCTTGGTTACAAATTCTAGAATTGCAATATTGGCATGCACTTCTTTTCATGCGTCTGTGGTGATTTTAACAGGTGCTGCGGTACAAGGTGGATTGTATACCTCCAGTTGTGGAGTCACCGTCGCCCGATAACCAAGTCGAAGGATGAGAGGAACCTTTATTGTAGCATCAACCCACATTCTTGCTCACAGCGATTCCTTGTTGCTTTTATTTATAGACAATTGACATTCCCATTATTTTCAGTGTTATCTCCCGAGGCTGGTTATCCATAATTGGTTAAGTAATCAAAGATTTAACATTTCCAAATGGGTAGGAGTGTATATCTTTGTATATTTTTACCTTGAAATCTGCAAAATCCATTCATCTCATACAATTCATATCCCACTTGTGTTTTCCTTTCTCTTGCTTTTTGTCATGGACAAGGCTTGTGAGTGGTAATCTTGTACCAAAATAATAACTATAATAAATGATAATAAACAACATATATATAACCTCGGAACATATTAAAATCAGGTTCCTACAGTTCATTGGACTTTTTTTTTTTTTTTTTTTTTTATGATTTACATTTGTATTATAGTAGCCAAAACTGATTAGATCTATGAGATATCGCCATTTGGGTGTATATGTACTCCAGCCAACTGCTTGACCACTTATATCTAGTGCAAGGCAAATATTAAATGAACCATTAGGGTTCAGGTGAAGTTGTATGCTCGCTTGGCAGCATCAAGGGTGTTAGACAGAAGCATGGCTATGGTCATTGGCCCAACTCCACCGGGGACGGGAGTAATGGCTGATGCCACCCTCACTGCTTCATCGTAGCAAACATCACCTATTAACCGGTAACCATGCTCGCAGCTGGGATCCTGCCAATACAGAATTCTAGTTTAAAACATGGAGTGCATCATCGAGTTCACAAGCATGTTGATGAAATTGTTACTACATGCCGTCGTGCAAAATCGATTTCGCATGTTGCATTGACTATGTAGAGGAGTAGAATAAAATGCACTAGTGATAAAAATCCACTATACCTCTATTGGATTTGTCCCCACATCTACAACAGCAGCACCGGGCTTTAGCCAGTTGCCACGGACCAGGTTAGGAACTCCGGCGGCTGCGATCACAATGTCAGCATCACGGGTGATATGTTCCGGGTTTTTCGTAAAAACGTGCACGGTGCTGACTGTGGCATGGTGCCTCTGTAGAATAATTTGGATTAGATTGATCTACTTGATCTCAGAATAGGGCAATGAATAATCATCACAATAGGACATGGTACTATTACCTGTAATAGTAATGATGCAGGCAATCCAACAATGTTGCTTCTCCCGATTACAACAGCTTTCTTACCCATTATTTCGATGCCGGACCTGATTAATAACTCGATACAACCTTTCGGAGTGCAGGGAATGAACAAAGGCTCCCTCCCTCTCATGGCAAGATTACCTATGTTAAGCGGATGGAAGCCGTCTACGTCTTTTTCTAGGCTCAGCACATCTGAAATTCTTCCCACATCCAAATGCTGTCCCAAACACTTCGTTTAAGTCATCAAAACACTAGCAAATTCTGATAATTAATGCATCAAAACCTCAAGTTATCCCAAAATATACCATTGTAATTCTCGTTTTAGTTCTAATTCGTGCCGTCAGGCACCTATTCAAGTCATCATAGATTATTAAGAGCCCGTTCGGCAAATGGGTTCAAACCCAAAAAATTATGGTTCAAACCCTTTTTGCTACAACATTTGCTCTCACAAAAATTTTAAAAAATTTGAACTTTAACCAAATAGTTCTGGTTCAAACCCTTTACCCAAGCAGGCCCCAAAATTTTCTTAGCATTAGATACCACCAGTCTTGTACAAACAAAAAAAAAAAAAAAAATAGATACCTCGAGAAGAGGTAAGGATAACATGTGAAAGTTCGAAATTCCATTATCTGCCATCTTAAAACTTCAATTCAGGCAAGGTTTTATTTAGATTACTTAAATTTTAGAACAGCAAGTAAAAGGGTTCGTCTTCAAGATAAATAAATTACCCGGGGCAGAGGAAGCTGCACTAGGATGCCATGAACAGATGAATCCACATTAAAACCTGATAAAGCAGTAAGTATTTCATCTTCTGTGCAATCATCAGGCAGTTCGGTGACTTTCGACATAATTCCAACTTCTTCACAAGCAATAATCTTGTTCCGAACATAAGTTTGCGAGTCCTTTCTTTGCCCAACCACAATGACAGCCAAGCCAGGAACTTTTCCAATGAACTCCTCCATCCTCCTAACCTCACCAGCTATTCTTGACCGAATTTCCTCTGCAATCAACTGCCCGTTGATTACTGCTGCGATATGCTCATTAGCTGCAATGAAGATCAAAATGGAACCAAGTTTTCAGAAACTACAAACCAAGAGAAAAAGGTGAAAAGAATCCTCCTAATTTTTCTGGACGATAATTGGTGGGCATTGATTTTCCTTCCATCGAACCCATACACATATAGATGTATTACAAGATCCCAAAGTAGAGATTTATCCCTAAATTAAAACTCTAGCTAACACTATTATGAAGTTGGTGTGAAAGACGCTTGAGCTTGCACACGAAAATTTATTTCAAATAAATCAATAGCAGACAAGAACTTGTAAAAAATAAAACCTCTTAACTCAAACTTGATTCTATCAGTCTTAGACGAAGAATTTGCAAATCCACCATTATTTCAAACAAATGGAAATCAGAAAATGAAATTATGGGTGAGAGGCATTCTCACATTGACTTTTGGCTAATCGAAATCGGAAATCGGTGGAGTTGGGAGGCCAAACGTCAGGGAGGTCTAAAGAAACAAGAGAGGGAGACATAAGAATTTGGCAGCCATGATCATCCTTTAATGTATTCTGAGTCATTGTTGTAAGAGGAATTCTCTGTCCTAGTGCCTTTTTCTGCCATGAAACTGCCGTTCTTCGTGTCAAATTTCCAATCATTGTCATCGTCTTCACCAAATCTCCAAATGCTTATATCATATTACTGCAGGTGAAATTTCGTAAATTTAGTCCCCTGAAGAACCAGAAGCTGTCAGTTAATACAATGAACAAAGATAGAAACTTTTGGAAAATGCGGCCAATTGAAATGCAAGCAAATGGTGGAAGCTTCTCAAGGAGTTCAAAATTACCACTCAGGCATTTCATCAAGCACTTGCTATGCATTGTCCACATGAACACTAATCTCAACATATACTGCGAGTTTATAACCATGCAAATTAAATTCGAACATCCATATGCGACATAGATAAATATGTATTTAGATATATATATATATATATATATATATTAAAATCATAATGGTGCCTGAAATTCAGATGTCCGACAAGAAGAAAATTGGAGACAATAAAATTGGAAAATCAAATTGAAAAAAGAAAAAAATGCATACGAGTTTCCTGTAGATTGACGAAGGTTGACGTGGTTCAAAAATGGCTGCCGATTTGTGAAGAAGAAAGGACTCCAGGTGAAGTTGGACTTGGTCTTTCGGAATAACGAACTTGCTTACTAGGACTGACAAGAAATTATTCTACGGCCCCATAATTTTTCCTACGAGAAAAAAAATTCATTTGGATGGAATGCCCAAGAAACAAAAATTTTCTTCTATTAATTGAAATGATTTTTCATTTTGAGAATATTTGAATGTGTAAAATAATTTCTTCTTAAAAGTAAAATATTATTTAAAATGAGAAAAAATAATGTTAAAAATTATGCATTATAAAAAAATTTAAAAAAAAAACATTTTCTTTTTCTAAAAGAGTTTAAAAATGAAATAATTTTTTCTTTTAAAATAAGATAATGATATAAAAAATTTAGGAAAATTATTTTTTTTTTTTGTAAAAATTTTTCAATTTCTGAAATTGAATGTGTCTTCCAAAAGAGAGGGATAGATTTTGTTTTTCTAAATTATCTTGGGATATTTAAAATATAATTTCTATGTTTAAAATGTTTTATTCGAAAAGTTACACACGTTGATCAAAATTTACTTGCATCGCCACCCACAATAGAAAACATTGGAGATGCTTGAAAATTGAACACTACTAGATAATTTTTGGGGTTTTTGATATTTGTGGATATTATTTCAGAAAAATCTGTTTGTCCAAAAAGAAAAGAAATATCTTGAAATCTCTAGCAAAAAGTTCTCTTAGAAAATAAATGAATAAATAAATAAAAATAAAATATTCGTAAGGATCAAATAATATATTCCTTAAATATATGAAAACATACACAAACTCCAAAAATAAAGTAAAACTCCCCTGGAAAAACTCCAAAGATTAAAAAAAAATTACTTTATTTATTTTTAAGGAATCTACTCTAAATTGTTTGTAATATATTTTTATATTTTAGCAAAAAAAAAAAGTATTTTTTCAATTTATCTCAAAGTAATTATAATTTTTCTTCATGATTTTTAACATTGACAAGCATATATATTTTCATATTTAAAAAAAAAATAGATCATGATCGGTTTCGGGCAATTAATTAAACAAATGGTTGGATTTTTTTTGAACGAAAATGTTCGGTGGTCATTTTTCGGCTTAATTAGTTCATGAGAAGATAGGAAAAGATTGGGAAATGAGATTTGGAGTTCACCATCACCACCTTATGGAAGAGACATGCACAAAACCCACAATCAAACACGACTATACATATGACCAGAGACGACGAACCCAAAAACACAAGAACGGAGACGGCTTTGGCAATGAAGCATGAACGAATTGGCGACCAAAACCCTCCACGGTTACGATGATGACAAGATGTTAATGACAACAACATCATAAGGATAGGGTTGTGGAGGTTAAGGTATGAAGAGAAAAGAGAAAAGGAGATAAAATAATAGTGATTTATCATAATCTTTCAGGAAAAAAAAAAAGGTGATTTATCATTGTCAATAATTAATTTATTATGATCAATCACCGATTAATCAAATTAACTAAAATATAGAGTCAGTCATATATTGACCATTTCACAAAACCGATCGATCATTTTTTTTATTTTTTTTTGGTGTTTTGGGTTTGTGGGGGGTGGGTGGGGGGGTGTTAAGGGATGACCATTTTTCTAAATTTTGAAAAGAAAAAAAAAACATTAAAGATTGGTCATTTAACTATAAATTCTTATTTTTAATAAAACAAAACTCTCATAATTTGTCGACAATAATATTTGTGTTTAGTATTTTAAATTTTTTGACCTATTTGATGTCTTAACATAACATACAGGGGGCGTTTGGTATGCAATAATTAGTAGGGAATTATATTAGTGAGAAAGTGATAGGGGTAATATGATTCTCAGAAAAATTGTATTGTCATGTTTGATTACAGATAAGAATCTTCTCTTAGATTCTCAGGAATAATACATGACAGTGTTTGGTTATGCAGGAGAATGTTGTAAAATAGACAAAAATGTTTTTATATATTTTTTTAAAGAAATAATATTTCGTTATAACAAATACATATTAATATAAATAGAATCTACTATGTAAAATAATAATTAAAAAAAAACAATGTCAACAAAATATCCACGATAGCAAATATGAATAAAAGCTGAAAAAATTATTCATTCCATAAAAATAAAAAAATTAGAAAATAAGAACATAAAACTTGCCATACACAAACACAAATATATATTAATATAAATAGAACCTAATATGTAAAATTTAAAGAAAAAAATGTCAACAAAACATCCAAGATTGTTTTCATGCATGTCAAAAAAACGTTCTTGGAAAAATTCTAAACCCAAAAACCAAATTAAGATTTTCAAACATGTCATCATCAAAGTTACAGTGATAAGATCACATGATACAAGACAAGAGTTTCCAAACAAATTAACAAGTGTTCTAATCAAAAGATAACATGCCCAAAAAATGAGTTTCCAATCAACTGTAGAAGGTTTCAATAATCTAACTCATTCCAAAAGTGATCAAAGAAACACCAACTTGAATTCATCATCCAACGTGATGATGAAAAGAACGTTTTCCTATCCATTCGAGTGCTTTCAAACGTATATGATGCCGAAAACATATTCTACTGGTGTTTTTGTAGAATATGATTTGTACTAATCAACGGATATTTTAGACTATGTAATTGTTGATTACTCAATGAAATTTTGTATTATGTTTCTAGTAATTAGTTCAATAGAGATGTCAAATTGCTGTCCTTTATGGACCATATGAACAACAGTAATTATATTTGTGCAAAAGTTTCTGTGGCATCTCTTAAACGATATACCTTATAAACAATCTAGATTTTGTAAGACCACCATCATGCTATCTAAAGAGTATAACAGCACCACAAAAATGCTATAACTAATTTTACGTAGCACCAGAAAAATGCTATAGCTAACCATAAATAGCACCAAAAAAATGCTATAAGATTGAGAGCAATAGCACTCAAGAAATGCTATTGTAGCATTAGACTTTAATAAATGCCTAATATAGCGTTTGATAAAATGCTATATTTTTATTAAATAGCTTTTTTGTGGTGCTATGAAAAGCGATTTTTTTGTAGTTTGTAGTACGAAAATGAATTTTAATAAAAATTTATATTTTTTTGAACCCAACATAAATAAATGTTGAGTCTAAATTAAATAAGAATAAATAACTAGTTAACAGTCTAAAAATTTACAATTGAGTGAGAGTTTTAGGGTTTCATGCTTTCAATGTTAGGATTGGATTCCAATGAATGTGAATAATACTTTTTTCGGTGGATTTAGGATTACCTCAGAGTCCACTAAAACGAAACACATGGGATTCACTTTCTTGGGTTCAAAAAAAGACCATTACTTGTACAAAACATAGGAATCTTTCATATTCTCATTCCAATCCTTAGGATTACTAAACGCCCTCATAGTTATTTGAACACAATGTCAAGTTATTTGTTAATTGTTTGACAATAAATCTCTTCTATTATTTTTACAAGCTAATGAGCCGCACGAATAAGGTTGTCTTACAAAAGAGTAGGATCCATTGTCACTCTCTAATGATTTAATTTTAAATTATTGCTTGTTAAATTAAATTTGATTCAATCTAATCTTACTTTCAATACCAATACAAAAATACATTATTTCTGATTATTTGTTTAACTAAAAAAAATACTAAATATTCCCTAAAAAAAACTAAATATTATAATAAAGTAACTTTTATTTCATCCTTTAATTGGATTGATTAAACTCCTTTATGTATTGATTTCTTTACGAAAAAGATTATCTTGTATTATTGACTAACAAATTCTCTTCGTATCATGAAATTAACTACTTTTTATTTTGAAAAAAAAAACTACTTTATCATTAAACTGCTAATTTTAAATTTCCAAAAAAAAAAAAACAAAAAAACAAAAAAACCACCAATTATAGAATTCTTAAATCTTAAATAACATATATTACTACTCCATAATAACAGTTTATTATTAACTATAAACTATACAAAACAGATATTTATCTAAAAACGGTACAGAATAGTTATTTTATTTACAAAATGTATATAACTATTCTCCAAAATAATATTAACTAATCTTATTTTCGGCTAATTTTAATAAAAAATTCTCTATCAATAAAAACATAAATAACATAAATACAATTATCTCAACAATAAAAAGTTTCAAATTAGTGAAAGTTTCCGTTTTTGTAATATTTTATAAGTTGCGCTAATTCAATTTAAATCATATAACTAATTTGAATTTATAAGAATATGTATTATTTAAAATAACCTCTATTTCTTGTATTAAAAAAACAAAAGTTATCTATCAATTTTCAAATCATAAATCTCTGCGTTTAATTTTTAAATAAATTATAATAGAACGGGTTACGTACCACTAATTCAAAATTCATGTGTAAAAAATGAGAACATTTAAAGTTCATTAGGTAAAAAAAGAATAACTTTGAATCTTTAGAGGCACAAGTGAGTATTCAAAGAAGATAGACATGACATCTTCTATGTGACTTTATTACAAGAGGTACATATATAATAAGCGAAACAAAAAAAAAAAAAAAAAAAAAAACAAACAAACAAACAATTTAAAACTATTAAAGAAATATAACAATATTCTAAGATGACACATCACCTCTATTGATATCATTTTAGCGCATGGATTTGTTGAGGCGTTTAACGTTGCTTGCACAATGTAGAGAAATACTATTATAAGTGGCATGTACAAATAAGGAGTAGATGTTATAAATAATTAACGATAATTAACAATAATTATGAAAGAATAGATTTGAAAAAGGATATGTGAACTTTGAAAATAAAAAGAGAGGTGACATGATAATTATAACTCACAATAATAGTAACTCATTGGATTTGGGATCTAGATTTTTGAGTTTTGAGTATTTTTCATCCCTTCGTGATGATTCATCACTTAGTAACACATTCGTTGATTATTTGATGGACAAGAATATAAAGGAGAAGTTTTATGTCGGTTTGCTACTTTTTGGTCGGAAGTTATTTCACATGTGTTATTGTGCTTATATTTTAAATTTGTTATTAGGGATGATTTAATTATGTCTCAGAATGGAATTGAAAAAAATTCATGACAGTGTTTCTTTCTAGTTCCCAATATCGAAAAGAACGGAAATTTACTTGTTAAAAAAAATTGGAAATTTTTTAATAGACTACTACACAATTTACATACAAAGTATGAAGAAGATTGCTCTCGATTCTCCGACTAAATGGAACTCGACAAACATGATGTTAAGTGTTATTTTGATTTATAAATTTTTTTTTTTTTTTTTAGTAATTTCAAATAATTCAATTATCATTACAAGTTGGTGCCTTCGGCCTTTAGGAGATGATTAGATGTTAGCGAAATATTTATGTGAGAAGTTATATTCATTTTTTCATTACAAAGACAAAATATATTCAATTGAGAGTTGGATGGCCTCAAATAATACTTGTGTGAAGGAGATAGAAATTGCAATAATGAGTAAATTTGAAAAGTATTGGAAAGATATTAACGGAGTAATGATCAGTAACTGCAATTGTTTTAGATCCGAGGTACATGTTTGCATCGTTTGAGTATTTATTCCTCGATTATATGGAGAGCCATCTTTTTTAGAAAATCAATAGTATTCATTGGATTTGTTACAATTTACTACGAACACTTTTAGAAAAAGGTGGGTTAACTAAAGAAAGAAAGATGGAACCATATGCATAATTAGCTATATTTGTTTTCTCTTTAAAAAAAAATGATAAAAAATTAAACTAATGAATCTAGCTTTATGTAAACTGGACACTTATTTTTGGATAATCTTTTTATCATTATACAATTCCTGTTTTATATATCATATCCCACCAAAAAAAGTTTTTTTTTTTTCCCCAGAAATTATTAGCTAATTAAAGAGTCATCTAAATAAGGTTATATATATAATAAGGAACACAAGTTATTGTAATTCTTGATAGTTGTTCACTTCGAATATGATGACAAGAATAAAAGAGTAGCTAACCTTTTAAGCTATTTTCCAATATACATTACAGAATTCTCAATATTTGTCTTTTCTTTGCCCCTAAACTTTAATACGTGTGTTAAATTATTTTCGTTATTAGTTTTTCTATTATTTTTAATGTCAAAACCCTATATTTTTATATTTATATCAAACTGTCGTATGATCTCTAAGACAAAATCTCTTCTGGGGGGAGATCTGGTCTTACCATGTGCCGGCCATCATGTGCAAGATCATCTCGGAAATTGATGATCTCCACCAAAACCACACCCTTTACGATTTATGCACCTTCCCAGTCACTGTCCAAGTCCTATTGTCGGAGACGTTCTTGTTGCCGAGGAATTCACAAGAGTCATGCATATGTCTTTTCAGTGTGATAAGCCTCTATGATTTTAGTGCCTCGCTCGTCGCATAAACAATTTCGAAGGCGGCGAGATCGCCTCCGATTGATTCATTGCAATCACCTTGTCATGGCGCCTTCAAGCTTGCAATTCCATAGTTGCGAGGGGCAAGGGGCTGCAATAAGGAAGAAGGGAGGAAGGAAAGCTAAAGGAAGAAAAATAAATTAAAAAGAAAAAAAAAACCCAAAACACCATTTGTGCTTAGCTTAAATGCCATTTTTGTCCCTTTTTATTATACAAATCCCATCCTGTATGTTTGTAAAATAAGTTACAAAATACCCCCTGAAGCAATTAAAAGTTTTAAACCGTCAAGATTACTCTTTCCAACCTATCTAAATGTTAGTTTAAATTTGATATAGCTAAAAAGATTAAACAAAAAAAATTAAAATGATCAAATAAGTATTTCAATCAAACAAATATTTCAATTCTTTTGAGAATTTTTAAGTTCTAGTATTGATTTTACTCAATAATTCTAATTATCACTAATTTAAATTGTAATTAGTTAGGTTGGGAAGGGTAAATTTGATGTTTTCAAAATTTAATTTCTTCAAGGGTATTTTGTGATTAATTTTACAAACACAGTTTATTTTTTTTTTTTTTGGGTATTTGTATAACGAGAGTATTTAGGCTCAGTACAAGGAATGTGTTGGGTGGGTATTTTTCCCCAAAAAAAAAAAAAAAAAAAAAAAAAACCTATTAGACCTAAAGGGTAAATACGTACATTGAAGTAATTTGATTAAGGTTTGTGGCAAAATCTCAAATAAATTAAACTTTGGGCAAGAGTCAATTCCCCCCGGCCCGCCCGCCCGCCCGCCTGCCTGCTAAAGTGGAATATAGCTTCCCTTAAAAAAGGGCAGCTATGTGACCATTTTTTATTGCTTTGAATGGTCAAAAGGTCAAATAGCAATATGAATAAAGATCAAGGACGTAATTTTTTAAAGTATTTTTGTAGACGTTCTTATAATATACATGTATGCATATGTATATATATACTGAATTTTGTATATATATACTGCATTTTAGTTATGATCTACATTATGTATTTTGGAGTGAAATTATATTTAAAATTACCATTAATTATGATGAGATTAATTTACACTATATATTTTGGATTGAAATTAGATTTAAAAAATTATCATTAACTATGATGCAACTAAAGCTCATATTATGGACCACAACACGACTCAAAAACAACATGAGTTTCATGATTAGAGTCGAGGAAATCATACTCTAGTTAACTTAAAATTGACAAAAAAAAAAAAAAAAAAAATTCATGTCAATATCGGTTTGGACATGCTCATATTGAACATGACATGTAATATTTTTGTATGTGTTATTTTTATATGAATTTGTTATAAACTTGTGATCTTATAATGGTTAGATGCCCTCACATACATGGCACTGCCGTATGTCCGGCACTCATTCGTAGCCGTTGAATGAAAATCGAAGGGCAGGATGAGAGGGAGAGAAAGAGCAGAATCGTTCACCCTTGATACAACCCATGAGAGATAGCGAGTGTCACCAGAGGAAAAGCAGCGCCGGGAAAAGAGAGAGAGAGAGAGAGTGTCGCCGAAAATGCAGTGCCGGAAAAAGAGTAGAGTCATTCACCCATGATACAACCCATGACAGATAGAGTGTCGTCGGAGAGAGAGTGTGTCAATGATGGCGGCACTGCTTTTTTGCCATGGGTTCCGGCGACTTCGCCATGAGTTCTGGCGAAATCCTCGAGCTTCTTCGGAATGGCTTTTTGGTGCTGCCACGTCCGGAAGCCGGACCCCAAGGACGAGCAACAACAGTAGCAGCAAATGAAGGCGAAGTTTTTCGCCGGCGACGATCAGGATGAGCTACTGAGGAGATTCCGGCTTGGCCTCTTCGCCGCCGGCGACTTAACCTCTCTCTCTTTCTCTCTCTCGATCGAACTTGTCACGTCTCTCTCTCGATCTTGTCATGCGCCGGACGTCCGGCTGCCGAATCCGAGAGGTTTCCATAATAGTTATTCCCGTAATCTTGTCCTCTTTTTTTCTTAGTTTTGATGAATATTGTCATATTTCATCAAGTTGTGAAATTTGAGTTTTGTAAAAGGTGGTTAAAAAAAAAATTCACTGAAAGCATATCATTTTAATGTCAATCACGAGTTAATCATGATCAATCTTGTGCTACGAGTTATTCTCAGATCATGCATGTCAACCCATTAAGTGATCGTGTTCATGTTTATGTTGCGGTTTTTGATATTTTCGTGTCACATATTATGTTCGGATCAAGTCAAAATTAAAATACGCATGATCAAAACACAACACGAACACAACTTGCGACACGAATTACCACCTCTATCTGCAACCACCCCTTTCCTAGACTTGTGATCCTCTATTTGATTTTAAAGGGAGATAAAAATAATAATAATAATAATAATAATAATAAAAAGGGGTATGAATCTAAAGATTGTTTAAGGAGTAACATAAACTTTTTGGATATTTTTGTTATGAGGAAGGGGCACATTTGTACTCACATAAAAGTACTTTTAAACCCACTTGCCATTTCCTATCAAATAAATTCATATTAGGACTATATGGTCACAACACCTTTACACAATAGACATCCTTAAGGTAAGGTTAGGAGGGGTGGAAGAAAGGGAGGACGGAAAGAATAAGAGGGAGGAAGAGTGTAAAGGTAGGAGGAAGGATTGTCAGTTTTCTCAAAGTTGTTTGGTTAGATAGGAATGAGAGATAATGGTTGTCTCTATTCCCTTCGTTCGGTATAAGGTGAAAAAGAAGAGGGAATGTTTCATTTTTACTTGTAAAAGTACTAAATTGACTTTTTTTTTTTTTTTTTAGCTTGAATAAGAATTATCTAAATTTACCCAACATGAAAGTATGCTTCCTGTTCCTTCTGTCCAAAAATGGAGGGGTCAATATTTGGCAATCCCTAACCCATTCAATTCCCTTGTACAATCCTTCCAACCAAACAAAAGAAATGGCCTCTTCCCTACATTTCTTTCCTTCGTACACTTTCGTTCCATCCCCAGTCCTTCCAACCAAACAAGTTCTTCCAAAAAGAGAAAAATTATTGCAAAATCATAACCAAACGACCAAAGTAATGTACAGTCTTTGTACAATAAAAGTTGTTCAAAGCACAAGAAAAAAAAATAATAATAAAATAAAGGGGTTAGTGAAACAAAAACAAAAGAACAAAAAGAGCACGGAAAGAAAGCAAGCAAGATCCATCTGTTGGGGGTCTTTTTGACAATAATTTTTTGGAAGGATCGAAAATAGGTCCTTCCCACAACACATCTTCCCCACTCCGCTCAACATCAATCTTTCTCTGTCTAATAATCTTTGCAAAAAAAGTGTCATAACATCTAAAATAATAACAATAATGGGGCAGATTTCGGATCCCCACAACTCCGACAGTCCACGTCAGAAAGATGGTGAGCCCACTTGGAGTTGGACCAGACAGTCCAAAGTGATTGGAATCCATGTGGCCCAATTGGCCAACACAGGCCCAATCAGGCCCATAGAGGGGGAACCTAGCTTAGCCAGTCAGAATCAGTTTCAAATTTGGGGGTTGCAATCGGATAAGACCTTCCACAAGACACTCACACATCTGAAAAGAAGGTCTATTCACAGGCGTCTCAACTATACGCCAAGGGAATTAGGGTCAAATTGTTGAGATACAAATTCCCCCCATCAGAAAAGGAAGCTATATCTTGTTGGAGTAGTTATGTAGCATAGGATTCTCATTCCACATGAAATGTACAATACTAAGAAAACATCCTTATATATTCTCGAAAATCGACATTAGCTAAGGATGAAAATTCGGTATTGACACAAACAATACTTTAATAAACCAGTGAAATTACAACACAAGCGTATTATATTCGCAAAAATACGAAGAAAGTGTATATTTAATATATTTAATTTCAATAGTATTGGCGAAATATTTACAAAATTTTGAAATTTCAAGTAATAAACAACATTACAGTTTCCTTTAAAAATAAAATAAACAACATTGAGCTTAAGGCATCCGATCATTATTCTTTAATATCTCTGATCTTATTATTGCTTCTTTTTTTTTCCCCTCTATTTCAAACTATCTTAGTTGGTCTTTTTGGCAAACATAAGAATATCAACAATTTTAGTGACCCTAAATCCCTTCTATCTCTTTTTCTTTTTTTTTTTTTTTTAGTGCTGATTTGTACTTAAGTACTCTGACCAGAAAAATTCAAACGACCGGTGATTCTTGGACAGAATTTGATCGGTATTTTCCTCAGTTTTGGTCGGTTTCAGTTGTATGGAGACTAAAAAAACCTACTTGATTCGGCAAAAAAAACTAATAATAAATAAAAACTGAATGAATCGAAACGAATGAACCGAGTCCAATCTTAATATTTATAATAGTAATCAAGGAAAAATAATGTGGAGTTTGAAAATTAACTCTACAAATTATCTTCTAACAATGACATGTACATCACGACGAAGACACAAGAGTGGAATAATTCATGTCCTTCTCTCAATGATTGTCCCTTTTTTTTTTTTTGGGCGGGTGTGGAATATCTCTCTACATAAGACACACACATACATATATATTGAGCAATTCATGAACCTTACAACGTCCATAGTTTCTGAATTGATTGAAAAAAATTCAAAAATCTGGAAAAGCACTATATAACTTTCTTCGTTGAGATGTAACTCCATATATAGACTCAGAATAATTATTGACAAAGAGACAGCATCTATTTTGGACCAAACATAAAGATACATGCTTATCAAGAAAAAACACAAAGATACTAATCACACAACAAGTCAAATCACCCAAATAGCAATATTTTTTCTACTTTTTGAGAATATAATTGGGAAGAACAATAGCGGACACATAAAACATTAATTTGCATGGGAGTCTCCATGTCCATGTGCAATTGTACACACACACATACATATATATATATATATATAGAGGAGTGGAACCATCCGTAACTGAGTGGGGCTTCCGTTTTTAGTAATTATTATTTTTTTTTCATATTTACTCTTAGAAACTTTACATTTTTTTACTCCATTAAGAATTGATTATCCTTATGTAAGTTCTCCTAAAAACATTATATACTTCAGTATATGTTCTACCAATACAATAAGCTGCTCTATCACTATATAAATATATGATATATATATATATATATATGACCAAAGCATATACATGCACAAACGTCAATCAATCAAAGGAAATGGAAGCTGCTGTTCAAGATATATGTTCATATATGTATATAAATCACTAATTGATCGAGAAAGGACTCCAACTTTAGAAATTGATGACAAGCACGACTGTCGACATGTTTATAAGAGGAATTCCGAGACATGTTGTGGGCAAGAGTTTGGCTTATGTTGTCAGCCGTATATAAATCTGTGTGTTTAGTTTTTATAGGGTTGCACTTGTTGTGTTGTGTAAAGTTCGAATGTTTGGTACCCCCTACCTTCTCTTCTTCTGTGTCTTTTTCCTATCAATTAATACAAATTATCGCTTCTGCATGAATTTTTTTTAACGTATTAAGTCCATATGGGACCCTGCCCCCCATTTTTCAAGCCCTCACATGCCACTAGCGCTAATTAATAACTCGTTGTGCCGCCCAAAAAATTAATATTAATTACTATGTATGTATATATAGTTATATATGTATATATATATATAAGTTTTAATTTGGTTTCTTTACGTTAACCTAGCTACGGTTTGTCAAAATCTACCACAAATTTTAAGTTTATTTTCCTCTATACTTCTAAACTGGATCACTTTTATTTGTCTCACAAACTGTAAAAACTCTCACTTTATCCCTTGAACTTTAAATTTAATCATACTTTACTACTATTATTAGAATTTTAGTTAAAAACAGATGAAACAACAAATGGAAATAGACCATATATTGTACTTAACTCATTTTTTTTATCTGTTTTTAATTGAAATTCCGATAGAAGGGATAAAAGTAGAGTTAATTTTAAAAGTTTATAAAATAAAATGAGAGTTTTTAAAATTTATAAGATAAAATAGTAGAAACTCTAAAGTTCAGGATACAGTTAAAAATAATCGTAAAGTTTGTCTTTGTATTCACCATTAATGGCGGTATAATAATTGAGAGTCGCTCTTGCGTTATGTGTGTTGCGCGATCACTTTATGGAACTACACGATAGAGAGTTTTAATTTTAGTTTCAATATTTTGTGTAAATCCAACAGCGCCTTGAACTGTTGGAGAATAAACATTGAAACAAAATTATTGCCATGTGTCCTTTCATAACCTAATAATTACTGTTTTGTCACTAAATATTATGCAAGTTGCTATGAACTTAGCACATAAATTGATGATAATATAAGATCAAATTAATTACTCAACATGTGCTAATTTGGGGGTTTCTATGGTTGGAATTCTCCTTTTTTCATTGTTTGTATGAGTTACAATTTCTGATGCTTGAATTACGGGTGTGATCTATAATTCACATTAACAATTTACGGTACGCGGTGCCGAAATTATTCTCATTCATAGAATAATTAAAAGGTTAATCAAATTATTAAATTATAGTTTCTATCTATCGATAGTTAAAATGCAAAGCTATGTATTGTAGAAATCTCTTTTTTTTTTTTTAATGTTAATTTGTTTGCTCATTCTCCTCAGTTTATCTTGTGCTATTTTTGGAGTAGCAACTATTTTTAAATTAAACGTTTGGTAAGTTCTATTTATGGTGTCATGTTAGCAAAAAGTACCTAACAAATTGAAGATAATTAATGGGATGATTTGAAATGCATTTTATTCTAATCTAGACTCACATCACATGCATCCTTTACATCACCATTGTTAAGAGCTAGGTAAAAATACAGTTGGTGACAATATATATTTAACGTCTTTTGTCATAAACATGTGTAATGCATAATATTTATTTATTTTATTTTTATGAGATAAGTACTTTATATAAAAACCCCATTATTATTCAAAAAAACATTTCTTCTTAAGTTGACAGCCCGAAATTATATCAGTATATGTATGACATTTTAATTATTGAAAAAGTTAAAGTAAATGTAAAACTATTTGGGTACAATTAATAAAGACAAAACAGAAACAAAAGAATATAAAAGGTTTACTATGTAAGAAATTATTGTTCTTAAAGTTTTATTTTCCCTGCACTACATAGTTTGTTAAAGGGTTTCTAAAGTAAATTACCTCCACGATAGAAAGAACCCTCGAATTTAATAAATAACAATCTTATTGAATTCTCAAAATAAAAGTGAAATTCATCTGATATTGGAGTTTCATTTATAGCAAAAAAACATGTCTGTTTATGAAAGTGTTTACTTATTGCAACAGCCAAAACCTTTGATCAAAAGATGTTTTTTTTTTTTTTTTATCATAGACATCATGCTATAGTCATTTAATTTTGAATTACGTGATCAACAATTCATATTAAATATGAAATTATTTAATTCGGACCATTAACTTAATAACAGATCGAATCAACCATCCCGATTAAATCTGAATAAAGCAAACAGATGAAAATAGAGCTCCTCAGCTCATTGCACCGTAAAAGCACTGACGCTCGCGCACAATGCGTGGTAACAACATAGTTGTCACCCACACACAAGTGAGAGAGTATTTAAACCATTTGCCTTTAATACTTGTATTTTCGGAATATGATATCTTTGACTTTTCTACTTCCAAAACATATTACGATCTCACTAACATTAACACATACTTAAAAGCGACTCACATTTGTATAAAACCGGTTGGGTCTATAGCTACACCGGTGGTCCACATGAAGTGGGGTTGGGTTTTAGATGGAGTTTGCGGATTCAATATATCACATCTTGTATTAAAATGGAAAAACATCAAAAAATAAAATTCATATTGTTAGTGCTTTTTTTTTCTTTTTTTTTTTTTTTTTATTCTCTCGTGATCACGATCTTAAACAATTTTGCACATTTTGACAACACTGCGAATCATAAGAGCCAAGAAAAACTGAGAAAACTTGTACGTTTTTTTTCTAGTAAAAAGAAAAAGTGGAAAGAAAGAAAGAAAGCAACCTAGATAGCTTCTGTGGGAAAAGATTTATTTCAGAAAATGAACACGCACTGGAATTACTGCGACATATACAGGACGAAAATTTTCAGAACACGAATGAAACGACGGAGTGAAAAACAAGTCCTTTTTAAAATAATAAAAAAAATAAAAACAAATAATAAAAAATAAAAAGTCCACAAAATCAACACAAATCTCTGAAAACGACACTTGTGGTTTGTGATCTCCAAACGTCTAAAATCTTTTGTTTTTATTTTTATTTTTTAACTTTTGCCCTTTAAAGCGAGAGAGAGAAAGGGGTGGGTTTTTCTTATATTCGTTATGCGTCTCTCACTCACGTGTCGTAGTAGTAGTTAGTGACTTTGTCAGATCTTGGAGAAAAAAAGAAAGAAGAGAGAGAGAGAAGAGGAGAGAGAAAGCTTCAAACTCGAAAGCATGATGGTCTGAAACAAAAAGACGTTTAACTTTTCACACGCAAAATTTTAACCCATTTTTTTTTAAATTTTTTATTTTTATCAATAAAATAATAAAAATAGCAATAAAATAAAATAAATAAAAGGGTAGGGTTTTGCTCTTTTTATATCCTCGTGGAATGTGATAGCTAATGTTAGCTCTTTTTGGTTTCAATAGGAGTTTGCTTGCCGTGGCCATCCCCACAAAAGGCCACAACTTTTTACATACATATATATATATATATATACATTTTTTAAATTAAAAAAAAAATAGTAGATAGGCCAATCTGAGACAAGAACCGGTTAGGAGGAGAGTCAAACAAGGCCAAATAATTAATACCATAGGGAAGGTAAAAAGACAAGAGGAAAAGGACACACAATAAACAAGAGTACGTGGTTTAGATCAAGGAAAGTAATTTTAAAAAAATAATAAAAATAAGGAATTTTGTGATTAGAGTGTTGATTGAAAGAAGTATATAATTATTTAAGAGATTTCTACAAACAAAAAAATTTAGTATTATTATTTAAGAGATTTGAAAGAAAATCTATGATGGTTTCAAGTTGTAAATAATTATTTTTCGGTGAAATTATAAATAAATAAGGTTCATATTCATCAATGAGCGTACTTTTGTTTCGTATAATAATATATATTAAATTATTATTTTAAAACAAATATCTATAAATCTAACCGTTTTTTTGTTTGGTAGGACTATAAATCTAACCGTTAAATCAACAACAATTCATATATATAATTCTTTTTTTTGGGAAATTTTACGATGTGATATTATTTTTCATTATTGATTAAAATACTTTTTAATAAGTCCGGAATTGATAAAAAAAAATACTTGGTAATTGGTGGATTAAATTTTTAGTTGTCTTTTTTTAGAGAAAAAAATTTTACTAGTCTGATTTATGAATTTTTATAATTAATAATAATAATAATGCATAATGTTTTTAATTATGGATCAGGTTGTTTGAAAACTAATCTATTAGTTAAAACAACCGTTATTATAATATTGAAATTATAGATCAAATCATTAAAAATTTAATTGTAATTTCTATAAGTAGTAAAAACAAGACGTTTTTTTGGTTTTATCATAGAAATTAAGACTTCGTTTGATATTAAGTTTAACTCATATTAGTTTTTTTCTTTTTCTAAAAAATTAATAAAATTAATAATTAATTTTTAAAAAATCAACTAATTTCAATTTAAAATTTTCATTCCCAACCATTGAATTAAACATAAGTTAACTTTTTTTTTTTTCCCTAAAGTTAAGGATAAGAGATTGAAACTTAAAATTTTACTAGAAAAGTCAAATATGAAATTATAATAGAGTATACCTTCGTATTCTATTTTTTTTTTTTTCATATTTTACTAGATTATTCTAAAAAAAAATAGAACAAAAAATTAAAAAGAGATTAAAAAAAAAAAAAAAAGGGAATGGCGGAAAAGGATGTATATACCACAGTTGAAAGCAAAATGTCAAACACTAGGTTTGCAATTTTTGGGGAACTGGGGTTTGACAGCTCCTTGTCCTCCTCTCCATTCTCGGTCACAACGCTGCTGTTTCTCTCTCTCTCTCTCTCCTCTATTTCTCTCTCTTCTCAGTTTCTTTTTTTGTACGTTTATCCTTTTATTTAACTTTTTTGAACTCATTTTTTCTTCTCTCCTGTCTTTCTCTTCTCTTCTAGGTCGGGGCCATTTCTTCCCTAACCTCCAAAAAAAAAAAAAAAAAAAAAGAAACCAACCTCGTTCTCGCCTGGTCATAACCTCTTGCAGAGCAGAGCAGTTTGGATTTTCAACTACAAAAATTACAAAATTGTTCTCCTTCGATCTCTCTCTCTCTCTATATATATATATACACGTATAAATGTTTGGTTGCAAAAGTACCTATATATATATATAGCACGTGTATTATTGGGAAAAGTTTGTAGAAAATTGTAACATATAATGCATGTATGATATAATGTGGGTTATTTGATTGAAGAAATTATTGGAAAGAGAAGAAAACTCTTTTTAGTGATTACTTAAAATTAATCTCTACAATGTATCTTTTGTCCAAAGTTGGATGGATTATTGAGGGGAAAGTTGGCATTGTCACTGTATGTATAATACATACATATATATATATATATATGTATATTTGCTGGAAAGGCAAAGTTACTATTTTGACTAAGAAAGTATTAGGGAATATTGCTGCGGGTCAAATAGTAATTGTGCAAGTACTTACCAAATAAAAGTAATTGTGCAAGTTAAATATTGTTTTGGGATCTATAGCTAAATAGCTTTTTATTAAAGATGTTTTTTAATAAATGATAGAATTTTTTAAAAATAAGTTAAACTATCAATTTTTCTAAATTGGTTTATCAATTTTTCTAAATTGATTTATCAAATTTTTTAAATAGTCAATTAATGATACCTAGATCAATAACTGATTAATCAAAACATAAATCACTAAATTTTATAATCAATTACTGATTGATCATTAGTCAATTACTAATTTTTATAGTCAATCACTGATTGATCATTAGCTATCATTGATCGATCGAATCTGAAAAATGACAAACAATAATTTTTTAAATAAAAAAGTTAGGTTATATATTAAATTAAGTGATTAAAAAATATCACTCAACCTTTTTTTTTTTTTATCAAACATGGAATGTATACCCTTTTTTTTCATTTTTCTTTCTCAAGGGGAAAAAAAGATAATTTTTTTAATAGGAAAAAAAAAGTTATCATTCAAGTTCTGTCTAATTTTTTAATAGCACAAATTAATTAAATTAATTAAAAAATAACATTGTTTTTGATCATTTTCTTTTGTATTATTGTCACGTTATATTTCTAGTAATTGTACTAAATATCAACGGTCATTATAAAAGTTCAATTTATGATTACTTATGGTTATTATAGTAATTATTTGTGTAATTATTGGCGTGAAAGTGATATAAAAGAAAATAACAAAAAACAATATTATTCTGAAATCTCTCTTAAAAAGTTGCCCTTTTATTTTCAATCTTTACATTTATCAACGTACTCTTCTTGTTATCCTCCATGGTTTTGTTAAAAACAAAATAAAATAAATTGCCAAGCACCATTTTGAAAGCTATAATAATTTATGATTGAAATAGGAAAGTCCTCTTACTTTTAATTGCTAATTAACCAACACTTTAAGATCTCTCTAGTTAATGTACTGTGCAACATATAGGGACGTTTGTGATGGTGGGGGATAGTTAACATCATCCATCCATTAACTATCCAAGTAAATATATTCACCAAAAAAAAAAAAAAAAAAAAAAAAAAAACTATCCAAGTAAAAAATAAGTTATGTCATTTCCGTTTTATTGACAGACAATGAAATGGAGGACGAAATGATATTAAATATTTATTTAACTTTTTAAAAATTGCAAATTGATGAAGTGGAAAAACGTGAAAGAGCAAGTACGTAGAAATATCCAAATCAGAAGCATTTTGGATTGGTAACGTTACATGGAATAAGGAACATTACAACTATATGTACAAAGAACAAAGATCGATTGATGTTAGCTCTCTTATCATAATATATATATATATATCTAATATATATAAAGGACAAATATTATCAGATACTATCCGATATTTGTAACTTTCTGTTTAGAAAATTATAACTTCTTGTTTAGAATATTATCATGTGTTATTATTTAGATATTAATCTTGTATAACTCAAAAATATAATATTTAAATAATCTAATAAGTATAATATATCATAAAAAAGTCACAAGTGAGGATGTATGGATAGCCACCCTTCCATATATATTTATATTTGTGTATATATGTATATATATATATATATATATATATATATATAGTTTGAAGAGAAAAAGGGCTTTGGATTGGTCAGGTCCCTCGGAATTGCTATGGACTATTTACTTGAAACACGTAATTATTAATTTTTCATTTTTCATTTTTGTTTGCAATGTTCGACTTTTCGGCTTTACCCATGTGATATTGAGACTAAAAAAGTGACCATACGAGTCAAACATTATGTGTTAAGTGTACTGGAATTACGCGTTGTTTTCTTCGATCAAAGAGCTCACACACTTTTCCCATTATTTTAGTTTTACCCTTTTCTTATAGACCTATAGCTATAAGCATATTCTAAATAATAAGGGGCTAAATCATAATCTAATAATAACAACAATGATATGATATGATATGATTTTTTTTTTTTTCCTTTTTACGTGATTGAGCAACCTCGATTGTATCTTCATCATCTGGCAAGGGCTTGGTTATGATGAAAGTATAATTGTTTTTTTGGATCCAGTTCTTCTCTAAATTGCTTTCGGTTAGAGTAAAAACTATTTGGGTATTATTATTATTGGGTCCTAATATTTGTGTAAAGGAAAAATTAATTAATTAATTAATTACCCGGTCCATAACCTTATTAAGAAATCGTGATTTAGTCTCTTTTTTTTGTTTTTTTTTACTAAAAATTCCATAAACTCTTGAAAAGGATACAAAGATAAAATAGACCTTTTTGTTGAACGGCATCAAATATCTAACAGAAAATATTACATAAATCTCATATGATTTACCATTTAAAGATAATCGAGAAAACAAATTTATATAGTTCAACTTACATGTCCAATATATGTGTTCCAGTCCATCCAATTTTTAAACTTTCGTTAGTAAAAAAAAGACTATTATATACTTTTTATAAAAAAGTTTAGGGAGTTTTTAGTCATGTTGTGAACCACATCGTAATTTCATAAAACAGATAGGAACCAAATGAGCAATTTAACTTGAAAAGAAAATGGTTGAAATTAAGTGCTAAATTTATGCACATTGGTGTGGATTGTATTAAGAATCTGTTTTTTTTTTTTTTTTTTTTCTTTAGAAGAAGAGAAATAAATACTGAGGTTTATTTTTTAATTTTTTAGGTTTTTAGTAAATATTTATATACATATTTTAAAAAGGACTTAGGTTTTTTTTTTTTTAGGTTTATTTTTATGATTTTGATTAGAAACTTAGTTGGAGGTTTAAAATTTTTTCTGATAAATAATTCAAACACTTTGAAAAACAGTTAAAAAATATATATATATTAAAGAGTGCTTCTAAAAAACTCTGCGAAAGAGCTCCTAAATGTGTGCTTCAAATGTTGCCTTAAATAAAAATGTGCGTATGTATCGAAGTGTTCCTCATAAAGACTTTACAACTCCACTTGCATTCATGCATAGCAAAAGTAGATAAAACAGAAATGAGAGCCTTTAGCCTATATAATCTTTTGAAAGGTCAAAGATGTATGAAAAGCCTACTTTTATTTTACACTGTTAGCAAAAGAGAAAGAAGTAAAATAAGATCGAAAAAGTGAACTCCTTGTGCTATCCATTTATTGAAAAAGAGTTTTTTTTTTTTGGCTGTAATTTCTAGAGAAACTCCTCGTATTTTTAATAAATAAAAAGATATAATTTTATTATATGTTAAATGTTGATGATCTTTTTTAGGTGATAAAAGTTTTTGTTTTTGAAGTCAGTCAATTGTTTTCTTCTCCTATGGCTGAATTTCGGGTCGGGTCAAGATTCAGATTTGGGGTCCATTGGGATGATGGGTCGAGGTTAGTGTCGAGTTTCAAGATGAAGGTTGGGGTCAGATGTTAGGACAGGGTTTGGGTTCGTGTTTCGGGACATGAGACGGAGTCGAGTTTCAAGACGAGGTCGGGATCAGGATCAGGTTTCTGGACGAGGTCTCAAGATTGGGTTTCAGAGTCGGGTCATAGTTGATGTTAGGTTTCGAGACGGAGGCCAAGGTTGCGATGGGGTTTGGGGTCAAGTTTCTAAACGGGGGTCAGGGTTAGTTTTTGGGTTTCGAGGTCGAGGTTGATGTCAGGTTTCAAGATGGAGGTTGGAGTCAAGTGTCAGGACTGGGTTGGAGTCGGGTTTTGGGACGGAAGTCAGGGTCGTGTTTCAGGATGGAGATCGGGGTCAGGGTTGGAGTAGGGTTTCGGGATGGGGTCGAGGTCGGGTTTCAAGACTGGGTGTCAGGCTCAGGTTTCGGGATAGGTTCAGATTTCGGAATAGGTTGGGTCGGGTTTCGGTAGAGTGTATACAATACAACCTTATATAGAGGGCTTTTGTCGTATAAGATATCACAGTCAATATTGTATTAATTTTTGATTTCGTATTAAATTATACAATATAAAAATATTGCCAAACATTGTATTATTTTAAATAATACAATACGGACCAACATACACTTATAATCAGAATGTCAAAAGGAGACGAGGAGGAGGAGGACAATAATAATAATAATAATACTAAGACAAATGGTAATTGTGTTGCTTTAACAAAAACAAGGGGAAATTCCGTTTGGAAAGAAAAGAACAAGCAAGAAAATGACTAAATAGTTTACTTTTTCAATATTTGATTAATTGTCCTACAGCTCATAATGTTTGAGTTAAATCCCATGTTTCATATAATTCTATGCATTATCCCCAAGTACACGACGAATAAAAGAAGCCAAGCTCATTTCCCTATTTATTTATTTATCTATTTATTTTTATCTTCGTTTTCCTTGAGACAAACATTAATTATAATCCCAAAGACTTGAATTAATTAAAAAGGGCTACTTACAAACATTCCTCTTCCAAATGTTCCGCTTTGTTTATTGGAATTTGAAAGGTCAGTCTGGCAGTGTCATTATCAACAACATTGTTTGTGAGAATATTTTCCCTTTGCAAATATATAAATATATATAAATATTTACAAAAAGAAATAGAATTCTACAATAAGGGATGAAAGTAATACGATATCGATATGATACAGTTTTTAATTGTTATTTTTTAAATCAAGTATCGATAAATTGTTATATTTTGTTTTTCTTAATTTGATAGGGTTTTAGTATGCATCATTTTTTTTCTTTCAAGCAACTTAAACAAAATAGGGTTATTTTTAATCTTGGTTCTGGAATTTTATTTCAGAAAGTAAGAACTTTAAAACGTCCTAAAACCATTTTTGGACTACAATTTGTTCCACAATAGTTCCGTCTAGAACATTATGAAAAAATAGATGATAGTTGCCACATTAAGATCAAGTACATTTTGATCATAATTAATTTTGTCATTCACATTAGAATGGTCAAATTAAGGACAAAACTGACCAAAACGCATATGATCTTCACGTGGTTATTAGTTATCATTATTTTTTGACATTGTTTTGAAGGAAACGATTATCGTGAGATAAACTAGTAGTATGAGAACCTGTTTTGGGAACATTTAAAATTTAGGTCCAAGCACATCTCTATTTTTTTTTTTTTTTTGTCTTTTTCTTTAATTCAAAATTATTTTCCAATTTTAAATGTTTATAATAAACTCAAACTTAAAAAGTTCAAAACTTTTATATTTCAAGTCTAAATGAGATAATTTTTTTTAATTACATAGAATTTCGAGAGAAATTAAACAAGATCTATACTGATTTTTTTTTCGAATGCATTTCAAGTTTTTATAATTTTTTATTCCAAACAATTTTTTTTTCAAGCCAAACACATATTTCTAAAACTTACCTCAACTCCAATCCAAGGATTCAACTCATGTGTCTCCTTATTCATATATATCTAATAATATCATGACATGACAATTAAAAATACATATTTAATTATAATATTATATCAAATCAATTAAAAGATTATATTAATTACACACCTGCCATATTATTATTAGAGTAACATGAATGAGAACATAAATAAGGGGATATATAAACTGAATCCCCAATCCAAAGCTATGTTTCCAGTATCTCCAAATGGGCTCTCAAAGAAATGAGAATGAAGGGGAAAAAAAATGTATAGTCTAGCGATAATACTGCACCTAACTCTATCAAAATGTAGTGTTCGAATTCTCCCTCTCTTAAGTTAAAAAAAAAAAAAAAAATCTAACCCAAGAAAAAATGATGGTGATGACGATGTGGTGCAGTGAGGGTTGGACAAAGCATTGAATAAACAAATTAATGGCAAAGCAATAAATACAAAGACCAAACTAAATTAATTTCCCTCTTCTTGGCTCATAATAACACTATTGGCCTCGAACTTCATAGTAGTGGTCGTTTTTTAGCCTTTAACGCCATTGAAAACGTCCAAACGCTCAACGACGAGCGGGTATAGTGCACCACAACCCCAATACACCCACACACAAAACGCGCCCCCCCTCCATCACTAATACCACCTCTGCTTCCTTTTATTTTCCCCCTTTCCCCTTCTCTCATCTCCCAAACAAAAAAAAAAAACTAAAAAAAAAAAAAAAAAAAAACTCCCATCTCTCTTATCTCCCATTTTATTTAGTTGTTCTTTTGAAATATTCATTTGTGTTAATATATACTTAATTGCATTAAGAGATCTCTTCGCCAAAATAGCAAAAAGGAGAACAAAAAATTGCATTAAGAGCTAACTAATTAGCTCTATTTCGAAGGGATTTTGGAAATGGGTTTTTGGGCAAGTGACAAATGAAGCTCATCCATCCAAGCGAAGACGCACAGCAAACGGCCATGAGCCACCTCCACCTCTGCAGCAGCCACCCTCCTACTCGACTCTCTCCCCAACCCATTTTCTAAGCCTTTTTTTTTTTTTTTTTGTTTTTTTTTTGGGCTTCTCTCTTTCTCGGTTGAATGAGAGAATTTGAGAAGTCAGATAGATAGATCCAAAAGGCTATGGCTTCGGCCTAGTTACCAGTTACATTATTATATATATATATATACACACACACACACACATTATATAATAAAAAAGGAGAAGGATAGAGAGGAGGAGAGTAGTTTGAGAGAAAGAGGGCATAGGAGGCCGTGTTTTTTTGGGCGGGTGGGTTGAGATTTGAGACTTTGAGCTAGTGAGAGAAAGAAAGAGGAGAGAGAAAGTGGAATCCCAAAGCCCCTGCTGTCCAGTTCCTAACGCCGTTATCTGCTTGGCTTCCCCTTCCTCCTTCTTCCCCTTCACATGCTATGCTGCTCTCGCTCTGAGTAGAGTGGTTGTTTTTACTTGTTTTAGTGCTTTTATCTTGTTCACCGCCCATTTGGTAAGTAAGTACTTTTAGCTATTTGCTCTTTTTCCTCACTTTGCCAGAATCAACTCTCTCTCTCCCTCCCTCCCTCTCTCTCTCTCTCTCTCTCTGTAGCGCTATTGTTTCTCTTCATCTCTCTTACATGGCCGCTTCTCCTTATTTGCGTAGTCATGACAATGCCGCCGGCGGGGACGACGACACCGATCATGTGAGCGGATCAAACAGCAACACAAACAACAACAACAACAACAACAACAGTAGTAGTACTAAGACTGCACATGTTGGAACTTCACTTCCGGTGACCGGTTCCAACATCAGCACCGGCAGCAGCAACAACAACAACAACAACAAAAGCAGGGAGAAGACGACAACGAATCGGGCAAAGATGGTCCGGAAGAGAATGGCTTCCGAGATGGAAGTCCAGACCGCCACCACCACTGCCGCCGCCGATTATCTCAGACTCTCGAGACGGAATAACACCGTCGCGACAACCTGTGCCGGCGCGACGATGAGCATCGGGTTCTCGTTCGCGACGGGTTCTGCTGCAGACGACAACAACGCCCTCTTTTGTAATAATAATAATAATAGTAATAGTAATAATCAGATAAGTAGGGTGATGACTATGAACGCGGTTGTCCCCAACTACTCCACTATGCTAGCTCCACCGCCACTACCGTCACCGCCACCACAGCCATGTTCAACCAATTTGACCAGCCTGACGTCAGGTGGGGTTTTATCAGCTTGCTCCAATATTACCGCTTCTGGTCCAAGCTTGTCTCACATCATAGACCAACAACAACAACAAATCCAACTTCATCAATATCCTCAAAAGTCACACCCGCCGCCGCAGCAGCTGACCACGACGGCGACGACGACACAGTCACCTGCGGTTTGTGGGTTCTCGGGCCTTCCGCTGTTTCCACCGGAGACCAGCCGCGAAACCAACAGCCCGAGTAGCGGAAACATAAGGGTGGTTAGCCCTCCGACAACGACGACGACGACTAGTAACACGTCGTCTTCGATGGAGGAAAATAACAACAATCACCACAACAACAATAACAATAATAACTCGGCGGCCACGGCGTGGATCGACGGGATTATTAAGGATCTTATCCATAGCTCAAGCAATGTCTCGATTCCTCAGCTGATCCAGAACGTGAGGGATATCATCTTCCCTTGTAACCCCAACCTCGCCACCCTCCTCGAGTACCGTCTCCGGTCGATAATATCGGAAGCAGCTGCTCCTCTTCCTCCTCCTTTGATGCCGCACAACCTCCCTATGACGACATCGTCGTCGGCTTCTCAGCCGCCTTTCGGTCACGACCACCTGTACTTGCACTGGGGAGGAGTAGGATGTGGTGGACTAGTTCCTGGGGCATCGCCTCTTCCTCCCACCGCGGAAGAAGTCCACAACCAACAGCAACAACAACAAGAACAAGAGAATTCTTCTCCCGCGGTGGAAGAAGTAATCACGACCACCACCACCACCACGAACACACCGCAGCAGAATCAAGCGCTGCTAATTAGAGAGAAGAAAGAGGAGCTCCGACAGCAGAAGCGGGACGAGGAGGGGCTGCACCTCCTGACCCTCCTGCTCCAATGCGCGGAGGCCGTCTCGGCGGACAACTTCGACGAAGCGAACAAGATTCTGCTCGAGATCTCCGAGCTCTCCACGCCGTTCGGGACGTCAGCGCAGCGCGTGGCGGCCTATTTCTCCGAGGCCATGTCTGCCCGGCTGGTGAGCTCGTGCCTGGGGATATACGCAGCCCTCCCGGCGTCATCAATCCCAATCAGCCACACCCAAAAGATGGCGTCGGCATTCCAGGTGTTCAACGGCATAAGCCCGTTCGTTAAATTCTCGCATTTCACCGCAAACCAAGCGATACAAGAAGCCTTCGAGAGGGAAGAGAGAGTTCACATCATCGATCTGGACATCATGCAAGGGCTGCAGTGGCCGGGGCTGTTCCACATCCTGGCGTCGAGGCCCGGGGGACCACCGTACGTGAGGCTGACGGGGCTGGGGACGTCCATGGAGGCCCTCGAGGCCACCGGTAAGCGGCTTTCCGACTTCGCCGATAAGCTCGGCTTGCCGTTTGAGTTCTTTCCGTGGCGGAGAAGGTGGGGACTTTGGACCCGGAGAGGCTCAATGTCAGCAAGAGGGAGGCTGTTGCTGTGCACTGGCTGCAGCATTCGCTTTACGATGTCACTGGCTCAGATACAAACACACTCTGGCTTTTGCAGAGGTAACAAATATATATATGTATATTTATATATTTACACACAGACAGACACACACACACACACACACATATATATACAATGCATACACAAATGAATCCATTGAAAGCTTCTTTATATAGACATCTATGTCTGTGTATGTACATTATGCGCACACACAGACTTCAAAAAGATATCCAAATTTCGGGAAAGAAAGTTTTCTCTCTCACGGAACATGGACCTTTTCCTTTTCTTTTCTTTTTTCTAGACCAGTACTTTATTTTTGTCATCACTGAAAACTTTATAGTAATTGTTTTGGACGTTTTCGATTACGGTTCAATAATGAAGGATGTATAGACGAGCTAATCCACAATATTGCATGCTATTATTTTTTCCATTTTTGTAGGAAAAAGGTACTTTAAAAAAGAGAAGCCTATACATGAATAGTACTTTTTGGCTATAACTAATAATGCATTATCGATCCTTATGTCTCGTGAATCTTGTGTGTGTGTTATATATGCACTATAACCATGCAACCAGATTCCAATGTAGAGTAAATTTCTTTTTATTTTAGTAAAATAAAAATAAAAAAAAGATTAGTGGTGTCTTCACGTCTCAGCTCTGACTTGAAGGGTAAACAACAGTTGAGATCATTGATAGGATGACAAAGATCATTCCTTAGGCTTCAAAACTAACAAGTCAGGGATCATAGAGTCCAATAAATAGTCACCTAATCGGCAAACCTAGTGATGCATAACTCGACTCATGACCTGTTAGAAATAAAGGCTCCAAGTGAAACTTCTTGTCATTATGCCACCACTACTGGTAGTTGGCTGTAGAGAAAAGTTGTTACACATTAACCGTGTTTCCCTTTTTGTCTATCAAAGATGCAGAGGTCCGGGCCCCATTTAGTCATTTCTTTCCCTCAATATTGGCGTGAGTTTTTGATAAAGAGTTGCAAAGGAAATGTGACACTTAAACTCATAGTCACTACCGTGGAATTGGAGATCAAAGTAACTGGTTTGATTTGTTGTGTGTGTGATCAGATTGGCGCCGAAAGTGGTGACAGTGGTGGAGCAGGATTTGAGCCACGCGGGCTCTTTCTTGGGGAGGTTCGTCGAGGCCATACACTACTACTCAGCGCTGTTCGACTCGCTGGGGGCGAGCTACGGGGAGGAGAGCGAGGAGCGGCACGTGGTGGAGCAGCAGCTGCTGTCGAGGGAGATAAGGAACGTGCTGGCAGTGGGAGGCCCCGCGAGGAGTGGGGACGTCAAGTTCCATAACTGGAGGGAGAAGCTGCAGCAGTCGGGCTTTAGGGGCATCTCCCTCGCAGGAATGCAGCCACGCAGGCCACCCTGCTCCTCGGCATGTTCCCTTCGGACGGATACACATTGGTGGAGGACAATGGGACACTCAAGCTCGGATGGAAAGACCTATGCTTGCTCACAGCTTCTGCCTGGAGGCCTGCCTTTCATGCCACTGCCACAACTCTTCACTATTAGACTCGAGTGTTTTACTCTAGCATCCCGAGCGCCGAGAGTTGTTGAATTCTAACATTTTGTTCCATCTTTTCGGCATTTTCAAATCAAGATCATGATGTTTTTTACAGTTAGTTTACCAATATGTCCCAAAAAAAAAAAAAAAAAAAAAAATCCTGGTAGAGCTAGAAACTGGGAAGTACAAAGCTGTTATTGGTAGGCTCCTGATGAGTCTGAGTATGCATTTTGTCTGCGAAAATCACCTTTCATGAGCCAGCCAATCTTAGTCTTCTAGCTTCCCCTCCTTCTGTACTTCGGTTTTTACTATTTATTTATTCATTTTTCTTGTTATTTTTCTGTTGCAATTATCTTTTGTCTTCAGGGCATCGTTCAGAAGATTTCTCACTTAATCGAAAATGATGAAGTTTCTAGGGAAATACTCTCTGGTTCTGTTTCATCAATGAAAATACTACCAATCTCAAGTGAAAAATCACCATCCGAGAAAAGATGTTCAAACTCTAAAATCAAATTTCAGTTGGACAGCTTCATGGGCCCCAAAATGATAAAGAAATACCATCAAGGAACGAAGTTTTTGTAGTTTGTTCTATTAGGATAGTACCCCCCAAAAAAAAAATAAAAAATAAAAAGTCATAGGTTCTCTCAGCTGGGAAGTATGTTGCATAAAACAACCCTACTTTCCAATCTTCCAATTGATGCCACCATATCTTCGATTTGCCAAAGTTTCTTTTGCACAACTAATAGTAGTCAGTACCTATCACCAAGTGTAGTGGTCTAGCAGTAATGGATTATGTGGTGGATCTGTGATCAAAGTTTGAGTATTGGGTGGTCCTTTTAGAGGTATTAAATGTGAAGGTTTGTTTCCTACTAGCCTAATGCTCGATGGAGAGTGCCTAGAATCACAGTTGGTGGGGCTGGAATGATTGCTTCTCGTCAAGAGGTAGGGCCGGCTTGTATGGCCTTCAGCGAACATTTCAATCCGTGTTGGAAAGCCTTTGAATAACGCATGCTAACACTGGTCGCCCGGATTTTTTACTATTAAAAAAAAAAAAAAAAAAAACTAGTAGAAGTCGGTGTTTAGTTGTTCAATTTTCCTGTGCGATATGTGTTATTTACTTCTTTGTATTTGTATTAAAACATTTGAGTTTTTTTTTTTTTTTTTGAGTTCTTTAAAAAATAGGTTCAAAAAATAAAAGTTGTTGTCTAAGAGAACCAAAAGGAAGTGATTTATTAGATAATTAAAAACTGATGACCATGAAAACCATTCAAAATTCAGAAGAACTATGCAGTAGGTCCTAGAACGGGTGGAAAACGCCTGGGACTGCTTACGAAAAATAGAAAAGGAAGCGGATTAGTTTCGAGTGAATGGATACAATTCTAATAAAAGCTAAAATAGTAGTAAGAATAATACACCTACTTAATGCAATCCTCAACCACTGGCTAAAGAGAAGCGACAATTTCAACTCCTTAAATGTTTCTCTGGTGATCAGTAAATTTTCATGTATAATCGTATTGTAAATGCCTTGGAGCACCAGCTTCAGAATTCAGCAACATTAAACTACGCCAATCTAATATACTCGTTACAAAAAACGACAATCGAAAGCATACACGTGTCAGAAAAAACGAAAAGAGAAAAAGAAGCGAGTGGTGGCCGAATTTCGTCCAAATCCAATCATATTCTCACAAAATCTAAGAAAAAATAAAGAGTTATAAATTAAATAGGATACAGACCCTAAAAAGAAGAATGATTTCTTTTAAAGGCATACAAGACTAGTCAGGCTTTGCAGCCAACAGTCATTTTATCCCAATATGAAATTGGCAATTGAATCTCTTTTTTGAACTAAACATACTATCACACCTCCCAGTATACAGATTAATTCTCATACTTCTCCACTCTCAATTCAGTTTTACAAATCCAAGTAGCCAGAATCCTCCTTGTCTCGCTTTCGAGATTTACCAATAAAATTTCACTTCAATCCTCTAATGCTTGTGACTTGAACTTCAGCCGCCATCAGGAAGCCGGTCCCTTGCGCTCTTCGGGAAAGTGGATAAATCTTTAGTCCTTATATTTACCAAAAAAAATTAGAATCGACTGTGTGTCAAACTCGGCATGGGAATCTCTTCTTCCAAACACCAAATCCTTCCGGGTCTTTTGATGAATAGAAAATGGACATCCACAAAAAAAATTTTTTCCTTGAGCTGTCTCCAAGAATCTCTTGCAGACAACAAACAAATACTATCAGCTTGTCATGGACTCACGTTGCAGTCACTCAAGAACTGATCTTCTTGGTTTCGGAAGTTCTTCCAATAACGCCTATATTTCGGAATTCCCATGTCAAGCCAAGGTTTCATATGTCCATTATAGTGCAAAACAGCAGCTCTTTTTATGGCTTTGGCATCAAGACCATAATCGTAGCCTAGTCCAGACAAGGCCCAGGCATCGTCAAGAACATAAATCAAATCCTGAAAGGTCAGCAAGCTTGCATGCAATTCGGCAGCTTCACTCGGTTCTTCTGTGCTCACCTGTACATGGATGTGAAATGCGAAAAGTCAAAACATTTGATTTGAAACGCTCTGAAAGGTAAACTTAGCAATAACTTTGGTTGAAAAAAAATGCAGAAAATCGTATCAAATGAACAAATATATGTTTCGAGCATTAATAGAATTTTCAAGCTGATTATTTCAAGTATAATTGCACTACTTATATTTAATTGGCGAACTTCAATGTCGCTTACCTCCTTTACCAATATTTGGAATGTTTCAGTAAGATCAAGTTCCCTCCACTTGTGCAGATCAATTACATTCAATCCAGACATCCAAAGACACGAATTTCTATCAAAACTTCTTTCACCCAGATAGCTTTTCAAAAGGTTCAACCTTACAGAGCAGTCTTCCACTGCACCATTAACTTTCCCTCCCATATCGAGGCTCCAAAGCGCTGACAAATCTTGCTGGACAACAACATCATCATCCAAAACCACAACTTTCTTCAAGTTCTGGAAAATCTGAGGTAGTAGGTAGTGTGAATGAGAAAAGGTTGAGAAGTATTCTGTTTTAAGCTGGGCCACCGGTGGATTATCAATTCTATGGAAGGAAACACGGAATTCTATAGGCAATGAGAGATCTAAATTTTGGTTTTCCAGATTAAGAGCTTCAATGTTTAACACTTGAACTGTTGCTTCTTTATAAGTGTTCCTGACAAACCATTGTTTCATCGCGTAGAAGTTCTGTCCATTCGTTAGCACATGAAAAACCTGATTCACGCTTTCCTGAAATTGCAAACAGCCAGTCATTGCCAAGATGACAAAAAAATAAATACAAAGTTGACAATCAGACAAAATTGGGCGAATAGCCGAACATACTTTCGCATGCATCACAGTTGAGTTGATTACGGCAGATGATGCGAGCACATTCTTGGAGAATATGACATAATGCTGCAATGTAGGATCCATGTATTTCTCGGTGAGAGGCTCAACATCACTTGGTGATTTAAAATATTCTACCGTCAGTCTCATAGAAAGGCAATGGAGACTCTTTGGCATGGTCTGGACAGCCAGTTGGTAGAGGAAGGCACTTTGTTTCAAGTGGAAGTTAGTTTCATCCTCGGTCATATCATATATTTGTCTCAATTTCTTGTCCACATTATCACAGACCACAGGGAACGATCTAGCTCTGGCTATCGCAGCTTCCATTTTCCGTAGCTTCCTCTCGATCCTATTTGAATAGTTTAAATTGCCTGGTTACTTTTAAGTCATCTAAAATATATTGCACTACAAACTGTAGCAGAAACTATCACCCTAGACAACCTGATCTCTTTATTTATTTTTCAAGTATCAGATATCCTAGTACAAGATTCAAGAAACTGGCAAGCAGCATAGCTTGCTTGAAGGAAGATAGTGATGACTAAAATTGTATTCTATCAGCTGTGTGATAAATTTTTTAAAATTAAACAACCACTAAATCTAAAAAAGGCAACTGCTAGTTCCTTAGCTGTAACTGCAGGCAATACAAAGTTAACACAACTTACTGTGGTGGAAGATCAGCATCTGTAGTTGTTTCACTAAGAACACGCTCGAAGTCCTGAATGTTTTGTTTCATCTCTCGAGACAACTTGCCCTGTCCATGTAGCTTTGCAATTGTAGGATAGTACGCTCTGGCCACAAATAATTGGTCCTTCAATTTTTTCACCATGGAATCCTTGATTTCTTCTCTATGTTCTTGACGCCAAAGGCAGTAGCTCCCATACTTCAATTCACATTGTTTGCCAATTTCATCCCCATATTTTGGATTTTCAGTTATCTGCATAGGACCGCCAGCTCTGGTCTTCTGTTTAAAATTCCCAACTTAATAAATGTTTCGATAGAAATGCTAAGAAATATTTAGCAACCTGCTAAACTTTTTCAACCGAAGACTGATAATACGTACGTATATTGTGGGAGACGACTGTGGAACTTTCTTAGCTGGTGCTGAAGAACCTGCAAGTTAATTTGCCAAAAGTTCATGTCAATTTTGTTTTAACTTTTACAGTGGAAGAAGGGATATCACGGCTTTCGAAAAAATTAAATAACTTATAAGAGTTCAACAGACCTTTTTCTCGAACATCATCATGCACAGTGACACGTCTGCTGGTTTCTTGTTTAGATTGATGTCTGGGTTTCTTAAATATATCCTGGCGCATAGAATTTGAGATTATTGAAACAACAGGTCAAACGTGAGCAAAGATGACTTTTCAGAGCTTATATGATAACCCATAGCATAAAACCACCAATCATCGTATAAATAAATGCAAGATACATCCAAATACAGAGAGAGCACATCACATACTAGGGGAAGAGAAGTAAATTTGAAAAATAAAAACAAATACTGCAGTTAAGTAGATAGGCTTTGATTCCTAATAAATAAATAAATAAAATTGTAAAATCTTCTTTATCCCAAAAGAACAAAGAGATGCCACCAAGAAGCCATAACCTAACTCCCCACACACAAAACTACGCCCACAAGGCACAATAAGAGACTGTAGTTACAAATAAGATAGCAGCACAATTTCTAAATCCATGGTAATTTTCTTAAAACACAGGCATAAACCCACAAGTAAATAGATGGATTTAAAGTTCAAACAACACACTTTTACAGAAATAGCCTCGTGTAAACAGTCTCACACTATCTTATTGAAACCAAAGGTTTTTTTTTTTTTTTTTTTAAACAAAAGTGTTTTAAGCTTTTCCATGCACTCAACTTCTTGAAATTTGGCACTTTCGCACCTGGCACTTTTCTAGGCAATTTAGTCTCTATATTTTGAACAGTGGCAACTACCTCCAACCATTAATGGATGTTATATTCTTAGCGGAATTATTATTTTTTTTAGCACCCCTAAAATTTTTATGGATTGGCACTTTAGTCCCTGAAAATTTTTCTTTTTGGTAAAATTTTTTCGATTGGACTTTAATATGATTTAGGATGTGAAACAATTGGCAAGCTAAAAATATCTCTATTCAAAGGAAGAAGGGTGAATTACCAAGCAAAATCTCTCCCTATCATTTCATTTGTCCCTTCCAATAGAGTGAATACATGACAGTACAAAAGTCTTCTATCAAATTTAATAGTACATCAAATCCAAGAAAATTCCTAGCATGATCACTCAGCTACTGGAAAAAGTGAACAAAAACCAACATGTTTAATCTGTTGTCAAGGATACCACCTCATGGTCAATCTCAAGACAATTTCTCCAAGGTGAACACTTGACTAGTTGGCAAAGGGAGGCACGATGAAGAGTGACACAACATTACAAGTCATTTTTGGGCACGGGCACAATAACTGGTATTATGCAAGAAACCTTGAATTCCCTTAGGGGCTGTCTGGTTTGGTAAGCAGTGAGAATAAGTTGATGAGGGTAGATGTTTAATGGCAGGTTTAAAAGGAAGAACTAGATTCTAGAGACAACTTGAACCCACAAAAAGGGGGGGAAAATAGAGGGAGGTTTGGTATCGGAAGAGGTAGAAAGAGGAGAAGTTAAAAAAAAAATTGTAATTTTTGAAAAAGGAATCTAATAACAGTACTAAAATGCTTCCATCCCGTGTAACAGCCAGAAAAAGATAATTGCAAAATGCATATTTTTCCGGTAGCCTCCTTGCAAAGACAAGAACCAATCTCTGCCTACAAAAGCTAGAAAACAGTTTTAAACTTCCAATCTGTCAAGAAACTTCCCTAGTGTTGTACCTAGACAATGCCCCAACTTGCATCAAGACGACAAACCTCGCTCATGAATCATGATAATGCCCTTCTCCTCATCATTAAGTCATCGGTTTGGTGAGTTTTTTCAATCAATATTCAGATATTGAGCCCCACACATCTATAAATAAGAAACAAGGTCGCCTCTCATTCTCAAGATTCGACCAAACTAGAGACTTCCAATCAATATGTCCTCCAAGGAGATCTGACATAACGCTGATCTGTCACCCCTTGCATGCCAATAACTCAAACGACTACTGGATTTCAAGAGTAAGGTTGGATACCATTTTGTGCGGCGAAGGAAGAAAACATGGTGCATATCAATATTTAAAACAAGCACTAGTTTCCGAATAAGCAACCCACCACTATTTTTTCCTATTCACCATGTGGATATTGGATATAGTGCAGGATTCATTCATATTAAGATTGAATCAATTGGTTATAACTGTGCCCACTTGAATACCAATAACCCAGTCATCTACTACAAAACTTCAACTATGAACGACCCAAAGGTTAAAGCATATGAATTCCCAAGCCACACAAGATTCAACAAAAGACATCGAAATACTAAACGAAATGTGGATTCATCAAACATTTGACCAAATAAACAATCTTATCGAATAATACAAGGTGGAAAACTAGCATTGGTTAAACAGTAACAGCATATTTTAAGCATCAAACACCAGAACAACAAGAAGGAAAGGAATGAACCTTGGGTAGAGTCGGTGCTAATCTTCTAACAAGATCGTCTACATGGCGCGATTGATCCCCCTGAAAACAATCACCAAAGCATCAAACATAAGTAAAGTAAGGGTCTTTGCTCTTTTTTTGTAGATTATAGTAGTAAACAATGTTGGAAATTAACCTCAGACAGATCAGTACTATATCTGCTACTATCTTTGCTATATCCCCGAATCGGATTCTGTAAAAGAAACCAAAAAAAAAAAAAAAAAAGACAATAAAATAACAACCTCAAAATGCACAAAACTGGACTAAAATTCACAACCCATGTTTCTGAATCCTTACCGAAGCAGAACTCTGTTCCGATGCAAATCCTGCAAAAAAGGCCAAGGTGTGAAATTGAAATCAACAAACAGAAATAAAGGAATTTACACAATAGAGACCTAATAAGACAATGAAATTGGCAACGAGAGATCCAAAAATTCGAGAATCGAAAGGGTCGATCTGAGACGAATCAGGATAAAAAAGCAGGATCTAGGCAGCGGAGGTTGAGATTCGAAGGAAGAGAGAGAAAGTAGAGAGAGAAAGAGAGTGAATTAGGAGTGAGAGATAGAGAGAGTAGTTTTAGTTACCCGGCGATTGGAAGCCATTGTAGAAGCCGAGCAGAAACACAAGCGGAACGAGCATGGAGAGGACGACGAGGCCGAGAACTCCAACCGCCAGGCCTCTCCACCGCCTCTTCGTCGAAGCACCGCCGCCGCCGCCCTTCATATTCCCCGTTCTTCCCTCCTCCCCACTCGTGCTCTTGCGTGACAATGGTACGAGGAGAAACGTGAAAGGTATTGAATCGAAGACGGTCCCGACCCAAATTTATGGGATTTACGGGGTCCAAAAAAAAAATCCAAACAATATCAATGTCTCAGCAGTGGTAGGAGTAGTAAATTGAGATGCAAATTCGCCATAACCGATTTCGTTTCGCAATCACCCAGTAAGTGATGTCAAGCTATTCAGGAAAAACAAACACACATATATATATATGTGTGTATATATATATATATATATGTATATGTGTATGTGTGCGTGTATATATGTGTGTATAGATATATAATTACAGTTCGATCTTGTGCGATGCTACGAAACCATTACGAGAGGCCTCACGGTCGTTGGGGGGTGAGATCCACCGCGACTTGCTTACATCTGTAAGTAAACTATCCGATTGCCCTTTTCAATTTTGTAATTCTTTTTTTTCCCCTTTTTTATTTTTATTTATTTTTCTTTTTTGAATATTCAGCAATTTATCGTATGCTTTTTTTTTTTTTTTTTTTTTTTTTGAGGATTGTATCCTTTGAATTTTTTGACTAAATTGACAGATTGTTCTTTCTTAATAAAGACAAATCGTTCATGAATGAATACAAATTTTCAATTGTTGTAAATAAATGGGTACAACTTTTATCCTTTTATGCCTTTGTTGGGGATTCAATTCAATTCTAACAAAATTATATTTTTTCACCTTAATTTTTATTCTTTTTAAAAAATTCAATAAAATTTATAATTAATTTTTAAAAATCAATCAACTCTAATATAAAAATTTTATTTTCAACCAATACACCAAACGCAAGCTTAATTTGATCGCTATGAGATTTTATTTAAACTCTTTTTAAATAATGTTCAATTCAAATTTCATAAAAATTATATTTATGACCCTTTTAAAATGCCCTTCGTTTTGTTAAATGTTTCTTTAATTGACATGATTAGGAATGAATTTCGATAATTTGTCCACCTAAAATATTCAAGTTTTGACACTCCATAGCTACAGATCTAACAAGAAATTGTATACTAACACATAAATATGATACATAAATACTCATGATTTTTGACATTTATCTATCAAAAATAGATTATTTATTTATTTATTTCATATATCAGTTGTCCTGAATATTTTTATTGTAACAAGCAAATTGCACCAAGATTATATATTATGCATAAGGAAATATGCAAAAAGATATTATAGTAAAGTGATAATTTAAATTAAGAGTTCGCAGATGCGAAGCAAAGTTGGGCACTTTGACTTCAATAAAGACTATAATGTTCTCTGCTTCCATTCTTATGTGATAGTTTGTCTTGATTATTAGAATGAGGCTTTTCAAGTAGAAACATTGATATATATGAGAGGTTTATATATTGGACAGGACCAAAAGTGATGTTGGTTTATATAATAATTCCATTTAAAATAAATCAGTTCACTTTGACAGATATTATTTTAGACATCCTAATCTTGAGTGGATAATTAATTATACATCTGTGTGCTGTATCTTTTGATTTATCAAAGGTTTAGGCGCCGTAAAATGGAAACGTTTACTCGATATGTTGGAAATGCGTTGTGTAGAGAATGACAACGTTATTCATATATATAGAAACTCTAGCTCTTTCATGAGAGTTGATGATATTGTCTTAAAGTGTCATTCAGGACTTGATTAAATAATAAGAAATCTTGATCATTTTGTAATTTGTTTACTAAATGATTTTCTATTTATGAAGGATTTCATAAATAGGGTTTGATTAAAATAAAATAGTTGAAATTTTAACAATAAAATAATTGAGAAGGTAAAACGGAATTTTAACCCTCAAACTCAATTATGAACATCCTATGTTGATTCTACATTATAGTATATGTCATGGACAAAAGCGCTATTAATGAGCTTCGTAATTCATTATAGAATCAAGAAATCCAGCTTCATACTTATAATAGAGTAGTCATGGAGTTTAATAATATGGATAAATTGATTTTGGTTATTGAGTCTATCTAATCTTATTTTAGCTTTAATTCTATACATCCATCATGTCCCCTTGCTAGCTCACAAATTCTAACAAACGTCACGGAATAATTTCTAATGATCCGGCACTATACCGAAACTACCCCACATAGGATAAGATGAAGCAAGAAAAATGTCATCCCCTCCCCAGGGTGTAGGTGCAGGCCATAAGGGTAGTTCCAGTCAGGGACTACACCTATGTGACAGATGACGTAGTCTCAAGTTGTTTTGGATAATTTTGGGAAAAATTAATTTACTAGTAAAGGTACTTTAATTTTAAAAATTATTTGAAATTTAAAAACATGTTATCTTGAATAGTATGATAATATTTAAAATTTAAAAATTTGAATTGAATTTTTTTTTGTCTTTGGATAAAAATCATGATTTAATTTAAAATGCATTTAATAGTTTAAATTAAAAGTTGTTTTCTTTGGATAAATATTAGAATTTAATTTAAATTTAAAAACAGGCAGGATAATATCTTAGATTAGATATTCTCTACAAATTGGAATTAAAAATTTTGGATAATTATCTATGGATATGGATAATCTTTTATTTAAATTGAAGATAATGCTTGTATAAAATAACTAATTAAATATTTATTATGAATATAAATTTTTTATTGATGAAAATTTTTGACAAACCATTAACCTATTGTCTATGTTTTTTGTAGGGAAAGGAGATAAATTTTCAATTTTTTCTATCTTAAGAATTCTCCACAAAAAAAGTATTGTTTTGTGATCGGAAATTCCACCAAGTGTACCCACATACACCTGTATGTCAAAGTGTCATAACATGAAAGATTAGGTAGTTGGTACTCATAATCTGAAAACTAGTTTGATCAATTGATTGTCAAACCGGGTATGACAACAATTTTTAAAATCCATCATATTAAGTTTTCCACTGCATAAATTATTTTTTCTAATTTCTTCCCTTCAGCATTTACGTAGAAAATAACAACCAGAGAAATTTCTATGAGAATTAAAGCATAGCAATAGAGAAAAGATCTAGGTTGATATATATTTACTCGATACGGAAAAAAATAATAATAAAAAAGAAAAGTTCAAAAAAAAAAAAATCTTTCTGATAGAGATCGTCTAGAGAGCACTCCCTCTCCGGTGGAACATATTGCTATAGTTGGAGATTACGATGAGGAGACAAATGAGAGAAAAAGCTTAAAGGCCGACTCCCAAATACACTTGTGTAACTGGTTCTTTCTTCTAAATATAATGAATTGTTGGAAAGTATCTTATTTGAGTATTAGCTTCCGTTTAGATCGTCGGTTGGAACTAAAACTTGTAAGTTGAAGTTTGTTGACTTTTCAAAAACTCATTATAATTTTTGTTGATTTTTCATAAAAAGACAAAAATCTTAGATTAGTTAGAGTTAAACTTGATTACCCAACAAAGCTATAAGTGTTAGAGGATTTTAAGAGAGAATCTCTTAGGCACGTGACATGATGAGCTCCAATTGACATAAAAATTTTTTAGTTTCTTTCTTCAATTGAGCACACACAATGAGTACAAGGGTTTTTTTTTTTTTTTTTTTTTTTTTTTTTTTTTTTTATCAAATTGTTTATAGTCATTACAAATTTGGGAAACTTCACAACACATTTTTAAATTCATGAATAACTTCTCAGAATTAGAAGTTTAGAGGGTAACTTACTGAGGGCCAATGTACCAAATATCTTTTTCTTCCAAAAAAAAAATTGTACAAAATATCTTTCATATTTTAATTTGCCTATGATACCGTTAGGTGAAAAAACAGAGAGTCCAAAATACCAAAAAAAAAAAAAAAAGTTCTGTTTAATATCTTTTTTGACAATTCATGTGAAAAGAAAATACCTTATTTGTGATCAATAGCGGAACTAGCTTGTTATTTCATTGGATACAAATAAACTATAAATCTTCCTCATATGGGATGATTTCGGTTATATTAAGTTTAGAAATTTGATGTTAGATGTATTGAGAGTTAAAATATGTCATGTATATTTGCTCAAGGATGAATATCACTCTTTTAACGTAAGATATAGATGCAATGGTTAAAAGAAATTTGATAGTTGACTAAAAATATTAATGAAAATTAAGGAGTATTAAACTTACAGAGCTCATTATTGACATGTTTACTTGCCGTAATCGGAGTGGGTATGATTCGGAGTGGGCTAGATTCGGAGTCAGAATATGCTGTTTACTTAGGTTTCAGGAATCGGAGTCGGAATTACTGTCAATCCCATTCATGCATTTACTTAGAACAAGAATTGAAATCAGTTACTGTAAATTTACTTGTATACCATTTTATTTATTGTGTTTTCAAAAATTAAAAAAATGATTAATTTTTTTTATTTTTTGTCATACTATTAATTAAAAGTAAAATAATCACTATGATATTAAGGCAATAAAATTAAATTGTGTAATTTTTTGTTTAAAAAAATTAAAAAGAGCAAAAAAAAAAAAAAGAATTAAAATTAGTGAAGTATAAAAAATATAAAAAATAGAAACATAATAATATATTGTGATAAAAAAAAGTTATTTATTTACTCTAATAACATTAATAGTAATTAGGATAGTTATATAATATTAAGTTAATAAAAATATATTATATTTGGTTAATAAAAATAATTAATATAGGTTGTTATTATTTTTTAATACAATTTTTTACAAATAAACTAAGTATTAAATAGTAATTTAATGTTAATAGTGGGAATGAGATTGTCACACTTCGGAGTGAGGGTATGAGATTGTCAATCACATTTCTCAATCCTAAATTGGTATGAATTTCATTCAATTCTAATAAAAAAAAAAAACAATAAACAAGAGATTGACTCTCATTTTCAATCTCATTCTCCATTCATTCCAGATAAGTAACATGTCATAAATGTATTTTAATGGATATTGTTATTTACCTATTTGACATAGTTTTTTTAAGTTTTTTTTTTTAAATAAAAACTAAATTAATGATTCCTTCCTAATTTTGAATTTTTTTTTTCAAAGATTTCGTTTATTCTCAAGTTTTTTTTTTTTAACTATTCTTTATATATATATTTTTTATATTTACTTTTCTTTCGCAAAAAGGTGACTCACCAAAATGATTCTTTATTTGAACAAGGTTCCTCGTGCATTAGACCTTCCTTAAGGCACTGAAGCCATTTTAATACTTTTTTTTTCTTCGCATTATCTTTTATCTTCTATTTGTTTTCCATATTTATTCGTCAGAATCTTGAAGAACGCTTTCCTTCCACATGTTGTTTTCTTATGCATGAAAAATAAAATAAGAAATAGAGGTTTTTTTTTTATACTATGGGTAATTACAGATAAAATTATAAAAAAAAATACATGTATTAATTATATTTGATGATATGTCATTTTGAATGACTTGTTATAACAGGTTAAGCAACTTATTAACCTTAAACATTATAATTGAGTGTTTTTTTTTTTAATTATGCTCTAAAATTTTGAAAGATTATGATGCGAAGATTTTGAAGGCATTTAAATAAATCGCTGCTGTAGACGTTGTATTTGATCTTTTTTTTTTTTTTTTTCTTTTTTTTGACATGCTGCACCACACCACCATTAAAAGTAAATAGGAGCAGAGCCAAAGATGAACTGAAACAAAAACGACGCATAAAAAACATCTACATATATCAAGACAGAAAAAGGGAAAAAAAATTAGAGAAAAAGAACAGAATCAAAACAACGGAAACAAAATACCAATCGAACTAAAATCGACATGAGTCGTCTTCGACGGAGAAGGATGCTTCCAAAGGAAGAGTTATCAATAGTGTCTCATCGATCAGATGGTTAAAAGCTTTCAAAATGTTTTTTTTTTTCTTTTTTTCTTTTTTAACTTTCCTTTTTATAGGGTGAAAAGCTTCAAAACGTTAGCTCGCGGAAGAAAAGTGAGAAAAGAATAGAGTTACTCTAATGCTCTGTTTGATAGAAAGGAAAGAAAAAGTATGATGGAAAGAAAATTATAGGAAAAGAAAGGATTTTGATTTTTCCTTAGGTTGTTTGATATGAGAAGGTGGAAGGAAAATCATTTTACTTTTTTTTTTTTTTGTTTGGTATTGGAAGTAAAATCAAAGGGATGAAAAAATTACTATTACTACAATTACTATTATACCCTTATAATATTAATGATATTTTGTTTTTGACTAGGATTCTGAGAAATAACTAGAGTAATTGTGTAAATGTAAAAACTTTTTGTTGCTATCAAAGTTTTTTCTCACAAAATCCTTCCACACTTGGGAAGACATATTTTTGTGGGCCCCACCTTTAAATTATTCTCTCCACTTTTTCATTCCATCCAAAATTCCCTCGTATCAAACATCCCTAATTATCGTTTTCCATACTAAAATTCCTTATCAATTTTCTTTCCTTCCTCCTTTCCACTTTACGAAACGGAGCATAAAAGAAAGGAAAGAAAAGAACAGTTTAGTTATAAAATTAGGAATAAACAAAATCTGAAATCTAAATTAAATATGAATTGGGATTTCAAAAATTAGGAATGAGTGTATAATGTAGATTTTATTAAAAAATGCTTGAAAAAAGTTAAGTTAGTATGCTAATAACAAGTTGACTATCTAAAATCACAATTAATAAGCCCTCTTTATTTAATGTTTAATAATTAACATTAAATTTTTTGTCAACTACTCAGTTCATTACAACCATCTAATCTATATCACACGATTTAAACAACAATAATCATCGGTGAGTAAATATAAGAGTAATTATTGAAATCACACCCATATATATTTATATATATTTAAACATTTCGTCTTTGGGATGCATGTACTATAATATTAAGATAATAAAATAAAAACTAAAAGTTGTGTTTTTATTTAAAAAAATAATAATTAAGAATTAGCATTTGTTAGTTCAAGAATTAAAAGCATTATGTCATTTTAGTCATGACTTTTTTTATGGTTATTATTAGGAATGGCAATGGTGCGGGGGAAGGATATCCTTCTCGTAAACTTGGATCCCCGACTAAAAATACTTCCCATATTTCTAATCCATTTAAATTAGGAATGGATGGGGTTTTTCCCGTCACGAGCTCGAGGGACATGAGTTCAGGTGTTTTGATCCTATGATAGTATTTTAACAACTATGAAGAGAATATTTTAAATTACTCAACAATCATGATTATCTGTATTAAATTTTAAAAATACTTCATAAACTTTATTAGTATCAAGGACTCATGGACTACAATTACCAAAAAAAAAAAAAAAATAATAAATATATAATATAGAATAACACATTCTTATAATTTAGACTTCAAATTTCTTTTAGAATATCGATTTGAAATAGAATTTTTAAATTAAAGTTAATTAATTTTTTATTAATTTTTTAAAAAAATAAAAATGAAATAAAAATTTAGATTTAAATCTATATTCCAAACATACGCTAAACACTATTAATTACTTTTTTTTTTTACCAATAAGTACGGTCATGTACTCATGTTGTTGTGATTGTAATCATTTCACATGAAGACAAAAAAACAAACTATAGTTGTTTGGTTATAAGATCTCGGCACATCAGTTTCAACACGGTATGTCTGCTTGTTTTTGTCCGCCGCACATTTATGATATTTGTCCTTTTATTTTTCCACAAAATTTTCAGATTATATTGAAATATTATATTTCTAATACTTATTGCTAAGAAAAGCTCTCCGTCCGGTGGAGAGAAATGAGACAATCCAAAAGATTATCGAGATTAATCAATATAAATATCATTCATTTCAAGCAAAAATACGGTATTGGACACAAAAGTAGGCCTATTAGTAAAATTATAAACTAGTTAAAACAAACTTCCCCGAGTTCGAGTTCACAAAACATTTTAAAAACTTCTAACCAGTTTAAACACAAAAATTTATACGTACTCTAAATCTATCGAAAATTCGATATTTTAAATGTGTACATTACTAGTAGGTTTTTCTTTTTTGGGGGGCATCTTTGACCATCTGAAATATAAATGTAAAGTTATGTTTCATGCTATTTAAACAAAAATATGTAAAAGTGAGATATTTTGCATGACACTATTCAAGTACTATATCTCAGTTTGTTATAATTATTAAGCTTTGAAACTTGTATAAGTAAATTGAAAAAAAAAAAAAAAACTTACATATATAAACTTTTAAATTTAAAATAGCTTGAAAATGATAATATTGTAATATTGATAAAATGAAAATGTCAATTTATTAGGCAATAGCAAACAAATGCTAAAATTTGACATTAATAACTTATTTAACTAGAAGAGGAACCATAGGATGTTTTCCGGTGAAGACAATATAGAAAACATTAGAAACATATTTTATAAAATAAAGATGTAATTATATATTTTAATTATTAAGTAGAGGCACAATAAAAAATATTCTTTTGAAATTGATATTACAAGAGTATATTTTAATAATAAAGTGGAGGTATATCATATATATTTTTTAATTATTATGGAATACTATTAAAACAAACTATTCTCTTGGTGCACGATTCCTACTCATAAATTCTACAATGCATCACGCGATATTAATTTTTGAGAGAAAGACCAAAATAGTATCTTGAACTACCATCCTTTAAAATTATACAGAAATCAAATTTTATAACCAAATAACATATTATGTCAATAAATTAAAGTGAAAATGTAAAAATACCCTTTACTCAGAATATCTCAAGGCCCAAACTTCAAAAACATAATAACTATTAAGGATAAAAAGTAAATTAACAAATTTAAAGACATAAATCTGATATAATATTATAGTAATAAATAAATATATTATATATTTAAATTATACCTTAATAATATGCTATATAGTATAAAATTCTGTTAATTTTTTTTAAAGAAATTTTGTAGACAAAAAAATAAAAAATCAGAATTTCAAAAATTAAGAGGGGCACATGTCCTCGTAAAACGAAACACACAAAATATGACTCATATAAGAATTAATGGATTTTTCATTAAAAAAAAAAAAAAAAAAAAGAGGGATGCCAAAAAGCAGTCACTCATGCCATAGTTCAAGAAGTGAGGAAATTCAACCAAAAGAAGAAGAAGAAGAAGAAGAAGAAGTGAGGAAATTCACATTAAAATTTTGATACATTTTGAGCTACTACTACCAAACATTTTTCTTTTCTTTACTAAAAATGCCACTACCAAATGTTGTTCAACATATTTCAATCTTTGCACAAAAAAAAAAAAAAAAAAAAAAAAAAATCCTTGTAAGAAGTGGACCAAAAGAAGAAACAAACACAAGGAGATGTTCCTCTACTTGGGTTCAACCTTTGCTGAAATTGTGTATCCACCACTGTAATCAAAGGCATCACTGTCATGAACCTCCTTTTTGGGCAAGCTCAAGGCATCAATGTACGGATGTCTAAGAGCCGCCCCTTTCGCCGATCCAAAATCCGTGGCGGAAGAGGATGCTGATGTTGAGTTGGTGTTGATCCCGTCATTTTGCAAAATGGTCTCGATGGCCTTCACAATCTCACTCATTGTTGGACGATCTGCAGCCGACTCCTCGACGCATCGCATAGCCAACTCCAAGAACCTTCCGAAGCCTATGAGATTCGGTGTGTTCCTAATGGACGGATCCATCAACTCCCTTAGCCCATATTGCTCCTCTTCGTTTCGATTCATCACCAAACGTACCTCCCGGACAATGTACTTCCCCTTCTCAATTGGCTGCTTTGCTGTTATGAGCTCAAGCATGACAACTCCGTAGCTGTACACGTCGCTCTTCTCCGTCAATTGTTGTGTCATGTAGTATTCCGGATCAAGATAACCCTGCAGAAAATTGCACATTTCGTCCATAAGTGAAAATCACAATATGTTTGTGCATTATGTACCGTCCGACATGGAAACATTACTCACCAATGTGCCTTTGACTTGAGTAGAAACGTGTCCTTTTGCACTGTCCGAGACGAGCTTAGACAAGCCAAAATCGGAAACCTTTGCTCCTAAATTCTCATCCAATAGAATGTTGGTTGACTTGACATCTCTGTGAATTATCGGAGGGTTTGCAAGCTCATGTAGATAAGCTAGTCCTCTCGCCGAGCCAAGAGCGATGCGTAGTCTCCTCTTCCAATCGAGATAAATTCCCGATCTCCCTGCATTCATATCGACATGAATAGAGCAGATTATGTTTAGTCATCAAAAATGGGTGGGAGGGAAAAGAGATTATTTAAATGGTGTTTGAACAAAGAGAAATTACCTGATAAACTTTCCCTTAGAGTTCCATTAGGCATAAACTCATAAACCAACATTTGTTCTCCTTGTTCAAAACAAAATCCCACAAGGCCAACAAGATTCTTATGATGAACTCGAGAGAGCAGCTCGATTTCGGTCTTGAACTCGAGCCCGCCCTGCATTGATCCTTGCTGTGCTCTTTTGATGGCCAGTACTTGCCCATCAGCGAGCATTCCCCTATAAACCTGTGTCAAAAATAGAATATTAAATGAAGAAGAACAACTTCAAGGAAAGTTCATGTATATTAACCAAAGACTTGAATTTCTGTTTTTTTTTTTTTTTTTTTTAACCTTCCCATATCCTCCAGATCCTATCTCGTTATTCTCCGAAAAATTATTTGTGTACTTCTTAAGCTCATCGTAAGAGAACCATCTCGCTCCCTTCAGCTGCGGTGCGCCTTCGCTATCCTTGCCACTAGGTGCCCAAGAAGCTAAAGCACAAACAAGGTTGATTAGTCATGTTGGCTTAGCTTATTTCAAGCAATGTTTTAGTAGTGAAGCTTAAGAAAGAATCATGACTACATATGCTTTTCATTACCAAAAGGTCTGCTTAATCCAATGGCCTTTTCAGCGCGTTTCTTCTGCCTAATGGCATATATCCCTACTCCGAGAAGACCAAGAACCAAAAACGCGCAGCCGACCGATATCCCAACAACCACTCCAGTGCTTATTGAACTTCCTCCATTTTTGACTGAAATATGTATATGCAATTTCTTGTCAGTCCAAAACTTGGTAACCAAATTGATGTGTGAATCTTTATCCAAAATATTCGCTCCACAAAATACTTCGAACATAATTACCTTCGAAAGGGTAAGGAGCGGCAATGAAGTAGTATGGTCCGAATTTTTCGGGTGGCTTGTAAGTTTGGTTACTCAAATCAAACCCAATTCTCTGGATTTCTGACCTGTTAAAGTACACTCCGGTGGATGGGAAGAGAGCAAGTTGCACCTGAAGATAGTCGTCGATATTGAAGAACGGGTTCTGAAGAGACACCGAACCGGGAGTGAGGCCAAGGCTCACCCACAGGCTCATTTCCAGTTCATGAAACACATTGACATCAGACAATTCCCTGAAAGAAGGTCCTCTAAAGTACAATGTCCCTTCATAAGGATATTGGCATTCGCAACTTTGGGGGTTAAGCTTTTGGTCCGCTGAGCATGATTTGCTCCCACAATTAGCGAGGCTGGTAGAGTAGGGCTTTGTGGTTTGCTGCTGCAGCTGGCAGTAACTAGTGCCCGAGATACCGCTTGAGCAGACCGGGTTCCCTATAAGTCTGTAACATAAAGTTGATGCTTAAGAGTTGAGAACATTCATCGTAAGAACTTATCCCCCCGCCCCCGTTGGGATCATAGGTTTCGAGCCCAAAATTCAAACGTTTTTGTACAGTGTTTTATCTTACAAAAAATTTATATTTTATATTCAAACATGTGATCCAAACGGGACATAAGTAGTAACATTATTAAAAAACAAGGGTTTTGAGATTTTCTCACATTAATGTATTATTGTATGCAGAATCAAATGTCACTTTGGAAATCTGGTTATTTTCCATGTCAACAAGCTGCAGTTGTGCGCTAATGCTGTCACCCATGTTGAATGTGTCATTGAATGAGTTATTTCTCAGTTTCCTGCCAAGAATTAAAAAAATACGTATGCATTTATTTAAATAAAATGAATTTTGAATATGTAAAAAAAATTATATTTTGATGTGCTTGAAATAATTTTTTTTCATATCAGGACTTACACTTGCTGTATCTGTGGAAAGCTGAATACTTTTGGTGGCAAAAGCCCTTGTAGCGGTCCGAATTCTACAACCCTAATGCCACACAGAATAAAGATCTTGATCATCAAATTCAAATTCATCGGAGTTTAGGAGAAGTTTCACAACTCTTATTTGTATGAATCATCAGCAACTTACAGAGTAGTGAGTGAAGGTAAAGCTGAGAACCAAGCCGGAGGTTCCGTCGCATCAAATGAGTTGTTACTGAGGTCCCTGTAAGGAGAATTTTTTTTTTAACTCGGAACAATTAACCAAAAAATGTTGTGCTAGTGTTAGGGATCACAACAATATGTGAATGTTTTTTTTTGTCATCTTTTTATCGGTAGATGCAGTTGGGATCATAATATTATCCGTGGACAGTTACTTACACATAATTGAGGTCGTTCATTCCACTCAAGTCTGGAAAAGGACCAGTCAAACTGTTGTAGGCTAAATTTCTGCAAGAAAAGTTATCAAGCTGTTAATTATCAATGAAACTTTTTTTAATTTTTTTTCCTTTTTAATGGACTCTTAATAAACTATACTCACAATTCATTGATGTTTGTAAGGTTGTTGAGATTTGATGGGACACTTCCTGTTAGACCATTTCTATCGAGCCGACTGTTGTGAATTTTCACAATTCAATATCCATGAATTTTCAAGGAGTAAATAAATTCGAGAAAATGAAAATTTCCAAACAAAAATAAAATTCAAGTTGGATTTTACTCACAGAACCTCAAGAGTCTGAACAAGCCCTAGTGTTTCCGGAATATTTCCGATAAATCGGTTTCCATCAAACAATCTGTGAATAATGATATCCAATTAGATGAAAAATAAAAATAAAAAAACCAAAGATCACAAAAGGCTGCAGCTTACACATGTATTAGCACCATATCAGAGCTGAAAAGTTTTGCTGGAATGGATCCTGAAAGCTGGTTCTTGTTGAAATGGCTGCATTTCCGCAAAATTTTGATTACTTATTGTTCAAGTCACCTAATTCCATAACAAATATGGAAGTCTACTATGTATTTTGACGTAGAATTCTACAACAGGGTATGAAAAACTACTCTACTGCCAAAGTTCTGAAACCATCAAGAATTGTTATACTTTCCTAATCTGATAGGATTGTAATTTGATTAAAAGGTGTATCCTATCAGTAGCGTATTTTTTAATACCTTATCACAGAATTCTCTATTTTTCGTGCATCGGATTTAGAAACTACAAATTAAGTACTTACAAGTGTTTAGCCTTTAGAAGGAGATCCAATCCCGGCGTGTTTGCGGTTGATACAGGGAGAGATCCTGTCAACTGATTGTCTGCCAAGTCCAACCAGTATACATTGGAGAGCTTACCGAGAGAAGCAGGTATGCTACCGGTGAAGTTATTCGAATTCAGGGCTCTGTCAAGGAAAAGGTTTTGAACAAAATCAAGCCCTTGAAATAATATACATATATATATATATATGTACCTATATACACACACACATATATATACACACACACTTAAAATCATGTTAGGCCTTACAAGAAGGATAGAGCTTTGAGGTTGCCCAATTCATCTGGAATTTTACCACTGAATCTGCAGCCTGCTAAGATTCTGAAAGTTTAAAAGAAAACACTTACACTTAACAAAAATGTATCCGTAGTTGGGAAATTTAATGCAAAAATTTTGTGAACAATTTTCTTACAAGATATTCAAGTTTTGCAGATCCCCCAACCGAGACGAGACAGGGCCTGTGAGGTCTTGGTTAGATGACAAATCCCTGCATTAACATTGCGCGACTTCAGTGATTAAGAAAAGGTTATCCTAATTAAGCTTGCATTACGTTAAGAATTCAGCACTGAAACAGAGATTTATTCAGCTTAATTCTTGATCCCTCTTGCTAAAATTGAAAAGATTGCGGACAATTTTCAAAATGTAGTGTTCCGAAACGGACATTTGTCATGATTTTTCCGATTTTTTTCATGTGTATTCTTGAAACCAAATTTGTAATATGCTCCAATCAAACTATCTACTTCAGTTGAGAAGGAAGTAAAATGAACTCACAAGGATCTCAATTCTGTGAGGCCCCCGATATCGCCTTCAAGTTTCCCTTTGAGCCCCATGGTTGACAAACTCCTGCAAACATGAGCACATGACAAGGATTAAAAATGATTAAAAAATTTTAAAGTACAAAAAATTAAAAAAACAAAAAAAAAAAAAAAAACAAAAAAAACAAAAAACAGATTGAACAATGCATCGAAATTGACTAAATGGTATCCTAAGAACAATGCTTACAATGCCGTCACCCTTGAGTTGTTGCACATGACTCCGTCCCATCGTCCTCCACAAGGATCGTTCGTTTCGTCCCAGCTTGGCGGTGTGTTTTGCCACGATGCCTTCAACGATTGAAGCACCGCAACTGAAACCGACACAATTCAAAATCATCCAAACCAATATCATTGTCAAGTCAATCTTATCTATGAACCAGATCCGAAAACACAAACTCCTAGACGTTGTTGACCGTAATACTTTGTCTTTAAAGGCTCAAGATATGTTACCATCAAGAAGAACACACACAAACACAAACACAAACACAAACACAAACACAAACACAGACACAAACATAAGCACAAACATATATATCGAGATTCAAAAACGGAGATCGGTTTATGAGTAGCGTACCGTCATTGGGATTGGTATAAGAGAAAACAAAGTAAATTCCGGCACAAAAGAAGGCGAGAAAGAGGTGCAACTTGGCATGATCTCCCATAGCTTGCAGACCAGACCAGTCTTGTTATGCTCGAAAGATATACTAAAAGCGATTAAAAACAATATTATGACTAAAGCAGCTCCCGCCTAAGCGAACGCCATGATCGCAGGAGGGCGAAAAAGGATTTGCGGTACTCTTATGATCTCCTCTCTCTGACTGTCTGTCTCTGGTGAAAATATCAAGTGGGGTTCAAGGCAGGTAGAAAAAGAAAAAGATAAAAAATAAAAAAAATAAAAAAAAAGAAAGAAAGGTTTGGCCAGGTCGTTTCAGGTTTTCTTTCTTTCTTTTTTTATTTTTTTATTTTTTTAACAAATGATTTTACCTTGTCTTTGAAGCTAATTCAGCCTTTTCCTTTCCCACCACCACCATCACCATTTTCCACTACCAACCGAAGTCATAATGTACAATTTCTTTTTTTTTTTTTTTTTTTTTTTTATATACATCTTCAATTAAACATAAATGATATTATTAATACTGCAGTTGTTGTTGACATTTCTCTCCAATCAGGTCATTACAATAAAAACAAAAAAAAACAAAATTTTGAGGACGCTTTACCGTTTCCTCCGTCCGCGCCCGCACAAAGCCACCATGTCCAAGTTGCCAACAAGTGATAATGACCAAAAACTCTTGTACCAAGAATATATGTATAATAATAATTCAAATAAAAATTCAAATGCATTGACCAATAACAAGTTGACAACCTACCATGTGCACGCTACCTTCAATTTTAAATGGTCCATCATCTAGAAAAAAAAATAAAAATAAAAAAATTTCGGTTATTGTCGTAAATGATCATGAATTGTATACTTAGTTACATGTCACACCATCATGTATTTTTCGATTGTTATGCTAAAGGTCCCTGTGTTAATATTTCGTAAAAAAAAAATGAACAAAAATTGAACATTACAAATAATGTGAGCTTTAATTAAGGTTAAAATACAATGAAAGTATTTATGATGACACTGTATATTTGATGAAATATATTTTATAACTTCAAAATAACTCTGATGGAGATATAATTTCCCTCTAAAAAAAATTCCTTCTAAAAAATATTAATTACAACTTTACTCATATATAATGCTTATATGATAGAACGTGTAGAGTTTCTTTCAACTTTTTTTTTTAAATACAGAATATTGACCCAGAAAATACTAACATAAAAGTTAAAAAGTTCATAGGAATGTAATGTGTAAAATTCAAATTCAAGAGCCAACATGAAATTTGAAGTATAATTCAGGACTATATACTAAAAGAATATTCTTTTGTTTTTTTTTTCCTAACCTTCGTAATAGGGTATGGAAATATTCTTCACAGAAACACAATTTTTAAGTTCAGAACACAAAAAACACCTCATATTATAAAAACACAAAAAGTTAATGACTGCTTTTTTTTTTTTTTTTTTTTGTTTCGTGTAATACTTTAGAATATTTCTCATTGTTGCTCGGCTTGGATATTTTATTTGTTTATTTAATTAATTTGGGCATAGTTTATATAATTTACAATAAAGAGGTTACAGTGGGGCGTTAGGTGGAAAAGGGTCCCATGCACTAATGTCAATTGTTAATGCAGACAAATTGAATGCCTTTGTTTGATTCTGGAAGTTATTTCAATTATCAGATTATTAGGCGTGTCTTCGACATTTGAATAATAATAATGAAACGTGTGTGTTTGGTGAATGAGTTGAGTTTGAGTTGAGTTGAGATTTTTAAGTTTGAATAGTAATTTTTATTGACTTTTTCAGAAAAGACAAAAAATTTTTCAGAAAAAACAAAAAACATGATGAAAAAAATATAGCTTAATTTAAATTGAGTGTAAATACCAAACAAGTCCGTAGTGATGGCATCTCTTTTCTATTGTCTCTCTCTTTATATACTTTTTAGTAGAGACACAACTTGTGAAACTACCGCCGAACGTTTGGGATTTCTTATTGTTGTCATTATTATTGTTTTGAGAAGAGAAAATGCTCAAAATACCCCCAACTTATTCAATTTAACTACCGTTTTTGCCTCTCTTTTAATACAAATGTCTCCGTTTAGATGTGTGTTTGGACTTTTCATATTTAAAATAGAACATTTGGATACCCGTTTTGACATTGTGCTTATAAATTTAAATGTTTTTGTTTAAATGTATTGTACTAAATGTTAACATCCAAATGTTAGTTTGGATGACAATTGAAATGTTTTTTTTTTCAAATATTTCTATTTGAATATTACAATCTAGATGGTTCTCCTAAACTGAGGCTAAAACATTTCATGTGTCTATAAAATCAATGAGAAAATGTCTTTATGAAGTTATCAAATTTTTTAGATTTATTTTATTTCATGTTTTAGTTTAATTAATGTTTTAAATTGAATTTAATATAAGTTACTATGAAAGGCTGTAATCTTGTGACTGATTTTGCAAACACAAGTTAGAGATGTTTTAAATATCTCTATAATAAAAAGAACAAAAATTATATTTAGACTAAATACAAAGGCGTTTTTGATATTTTTCTCTTTTCCTTTGAATTAATTTTGATATTTTCCCTTTTGTGAACAAGAACATTTGGGAGTTGAGACCTAGAGAAAAATTAGCTGTAACAAATTGTCATGGACATTTGCAATATTATGCATATATATATATATACACACACACACACACACAACGAACGTACCAGTAAGTAGACAAGTTACTCAATGCATATATATCCCTTAGATATAACCCCACTAGTGTCAAGGCCAAGTTGTAGGTTCTTTAAATGTTGCAATGTAGCTATCATTATTCAGAAAACCCAGACAATCAAAGCAAATTCTGAATTTGTGCAGCAGGCAAAGTTGTTTCTGATCAATACCTATTAATTATTCTACGGAGTGGATGGGAAAATAATGGTGATTAATTTCAATTTTAGCTCCTGAGAAATCTACTTTGTTTGTTCTTTATATATATATATATATATATATATATATATATAAATGTTGAAAAAAAAACCTTAAAAGCACACGTAAATGAATGGGTTGAGGGTAATTTTGTAAAGTAAATTTTTTTAGTGATTAATTAATCAGATTAATTTAATTGAATCTATATTACCCAATTGATTCAAATTTATGGTTTTCATTTATTATATTAGTTAAATAATGTGAATCCCATTCATTTCACTCATTCCATCAAAATATCCCACATTTAGTTTACCATATTATTACCCTCCATCCATGCTTCATTATTATGTCACTTTTTATATATTTTCTGTCATGTCATACTAACATTAACAGAACATTTGATAAGTTTGATGGCCAATAACATGGCATTTTTAAGTTCTAATATTGAATTTTTATGGAAGATCAAGCTCTTTTAATTATATAAATCAGTCTCCCTAAAACAAACTTCGAATGGAATCATTATGTTGATAGAAATTTGCAAGATAACTATCTGAGGGGATTATTAATGTCAAGATTTTGTATTTTGCCAATGTTTTTAACTCTTTTTTTTTTTTTTTTTGAAATAACTAATGTTTTAACATTTTGTTGTGAAATATGGGTATTTATATATGTATATGTAAATGCAAGACTACAATAAACATCCACGTCAACATAAACATTTTTTCTCCTCGAACTTATCTGAACCGGAGAGAATCGTAGAGTTCACGTCTCCTAATCAAAAGGACAGGTTGCCATTGTTGGCAGTTAATAAGTCACTTTTCTTTCTTTCTTTCTTTCTTTATATCTATATATATATATATATATATATAGGGCAAAATCGTTTGATATTTGCTAAAAATAACATATATTACATAAAGAAAGTTTAGGGTTTCATTCCAGCACATTTAAAAAAGAAAAAGAAAAAAAAAAAAAGATATTTGAGGGGATGCCACTTCATTTCTCTATGTCACTTTCTGTTGACTAATCCCACTTTTTTTAGTTCCCGAATTATTGGTCAAATATCATAATAATATGATTTTTATTAAAACATCTCAATTAAGTTGTACAGATATCAAGTTGTTCAAAATTAATCTTCCTTGCTATCCATCTATTTCCCTGAATTAAAAAAAAAAAAAAAAGCATGTGAGAACTATTTGTCAAAATATTTTTTTATTATTGAGATTTTAACAGTCGGATATATGAATCACTTATATATTAAAATATTCATTATGAGATATTTTAAATTAATCAATGTGGATCAATATAAGATTAGCCTATAATTCGAGAATAAAAATAAAAATAATCCTTTTAAATATGTATACGTTATCTTTAGAAAATGATAAATGAACACAAGTACCTGGCAATTATCCATAAACTCAGTCATCAAAACTTCGTCAACAATGATAATTCTGTCATATATCCTATTCAAATAGGGTTTTTTTTTTTTAAACCATACTTTCTCGAAAAATAATAATAAAAATGATAACTTATCCAAAGTACATTGTTTATTGTAAGTTGATAAGAACAACAAATTTGTGTGTTCATATGAGAAAAGGTCAGATTGCAAGTTGTGTGATTTAAAACCAAGAAGAAAGATAGACTGATGCATTGGTAATTAAAAAAAAATAAAAAATAAAAAAATCACAATAACAACAACAAAACAAAAACTTATTATGTGGTCTGGTTGCCATTTTCTCCCACGTTGGTTATAAAAGGGAAAGGTATATATTTAATATTGGGAAAGTTGTTATAGAATCTTAGGGGGAGATGTTAGAAGATTTATAAGTTTTGGCTAATTTAATCAGATTTATATTTATAATTTATATTTATATGAGAGTTAATTTATTTGTCACATATTAATGATTTTTCTATTTTGTTTCTAATCCGAGACAGAAATACATTTATGTTAAATATCTTTTGTTTTATTCAATTTATTTTTGTATTTATTTTTTAATGAAAGTCTCTTGTAGCCACCAGGAAAAAATCGTATCGAAATAATATTCAAAAAGGACAAAATTGCGTTCTTTGGAAACCTCTAATGGAATTGGAATTTGGAACGGCATTAAGAAGTTTAGCGTAACTCATGTATGCAACGATGATATTTATGTATTAATGCAAAGCAAAATATTTATATATAAGTTTTCTGAGATAATTATAAATATAATTTAGCGATAATTTGTAAACTTAATTTTATTATAATAATTTATAAACTTCTTTCTTTTATAAGATCTAGATCTTAGATCGCATCCTCAATTCCAAAAAAAAATAATAATAATAATAAAAAAAGAAGAACCTTCCATTGGAGTCTGCCCAATTGGGATGATTGGGGAATTTAATAACAAGAGATGTTTTGAAAATGTAAGACAACTAAAATGAATACTCGGCGACTATAAATGTCAAATGACCCTTTCATAATTTTCATGCGTTAATCTGACCAAAGATAAAAAGGCCATTTGGTGTTTGACATTTTTTTTTTTTTTTGTCCAGGTCCAAATCGACCACTCTCACTCCAATCCTTAATTTTCCTTCTTTCTTTCTTCTGATTTTGAAAGAGCCTTCGTCTTTTTTTTTTTTTTTGGGGGTCAAAATCAACTCCCAACTCTACCTTTTCACCCTTTTTTTATATTCAACGAGTTAAGAGTCTTTCATTGAAATTTTCAAATGAGCACGTTTAATTATCTTTGACAACGTGGGTCTTACAAATTAGTCTTCACATCCCGATTAATCTAGTTGGTAATCTAAAATTATTATATAAAAGTGTCATATTTAGTTATGATTTAAAAACATAATGAAATATTGGTGTGAAACTCCTCATAGTCTCAATTATGTGATTTTTATAACAATTTTTAACGGTGTTGAAATACTTTTAATTATAAGGTGATCTTATTTTGGTCATGATCAATTTTTATTAGAAAATCGGGTTGGGTGGCTGAATTAGCCATCCAAGTTAACAAATGACCAACATTTAAAAAAAAAAAAAACACACACACACAAATAAAATAGTTGATCGTACTTTTTCTTTAAATGAAATATCGTTCTTCCATTTTTACCCTCGATCTTCACCATCTCCAAATCCAAACAAGGAACCAATTGAGAAAATGAACAATGAGTAGTGAAGATCTGGAAGTTGGAGAACATTGTGCGAGCCGGAGATGTACTTGTGCTACACAATGCTAGAGAACTAGATCTGTAAGATGTGCGAAGAGGATTTAATGCTACATTACGCCGGAGGGCCACGCGGAAATGGCCTTAGGAGGAGGATGCGGACCTACGTGACGTTAGAGGTCCTTGCACAACGCCGGAGCCTGCAAATGGACAAAAGAACTTTGCGAGACCTCACCGAAGATCCTCCTGGAGACAGTAGTGGGAGGAGGATCTAGACTTGTGCAAACCCTAACATCGACAATGCTTTCTTTGGTCTAGGGGCGGAGTCACCCATGATTGAATGGAGGAGGAATTTTTTTTATTTTTTAATTTTCTCATTTTTGTCACAACTAAAAATGGATTAATATCCCTAAGTCCCTTCAAAAATTATATCGTTTAATATGCATTCTATTGAAACAATATCCTGACTAATTTAAAAATCGACCACTTAACATTTTGGACAGTTCTAGAGTTTGAGTGAGGACAACAACTTATAGATGCTCAATTTCAGTTATTGATATTTATAAGAAAGAAGAATGATGAATGTTTATATATTCTAATCATAATCGTGACATCTTGATGAATACAAGTCCAATTCCAAACCATTTTGTGAGGGGGAAAAAAGAAACTAAAAAGAGTCCAAACCGTTTAAAGAATCAAATCAAACTAATTGTAACCAAGTTAGTTTGTTTTGGATAAATGGTTTAATTTGTTTAAAAAATCCAAACCAACTATTTTTTTTGGAAAATTGTAACAAGTAATATATTTTATAGATACTTTTAAAGTTTACAACAGTTTTTTTAAAAGATGATAAATTATAACAATTTTTTTGGTAAATCCACATATTTTCTTAGATTTTCTAAAAATAATAGGTTTACAGTTACTTTTTAATAATAAATTTATATGTATAGTTTCATGTTAGAGAGAAAAAGAAAGGACGATGAATGAGAAAGAGAGTTGGAAGGAGAGGTTCTTTGATATCGTGTAGTTATAAATTAGATTATGTTATTCATTATTATGTTTAAAATTTTATACTATAATTTTACTATAATTCTTTTTTAAAAAATGCTATTTTACTCATTCTAGGATACAAAACCCAACAATTAATTTAATTTCATTTTGCACTTTATATAAAAGGAAGAAAGAGCTAAAATGGTTTTTTTTTTTTAGCTTACACGAATAAATAGCAGATGTTAAAAATGTTTTAACTAAATAGGCATAGTAAAGATATATAAATTAGTCTCAAATATTTTTATGGTGCACACTCTCTATATATGGTGCACGCGCTCTTTCTTACTTTTTCCCATTGGAGGAGTTCATGGTGGGGTATCATCATGGTAGGAAGAGGAAAAGAGTTAGAAAGGGAAGAGAGAGAGGGAAAGAGAGAGAAAGGGAAGAGAGAGAAAATGTTGTCACCGCGGCGACGGCCGCGTCGGGACTTGTGGTCGGAGTTGGGTTGTCGGTGTCGGGATTAGTCACCGCGTCCGTCGCGGCGGCGAAAAGATCACCGCGACGGAGAAGATTTTAGTGGTAATGATTATGTAGGTTAGGTTATGATAAATATCGTAGACCATCAATGTTTGAGCCGTTCGATTAAATCTTAACGGTCTAAAAAAAGCCGTACCGTAGAGACCCTTAGAGGATCTCTACCACATATTTCCCAAAAATAATGTTATAGAAATTGTAATCTCAACTTTTTTTTTTGGTACATGAGTTGACATTTTTTATTTATAAGTGTTTTACCTTTCACGGAATATAAAAGTTATTGTCAAAGAGCTCCTCTACGCTTCACAAAGTACATATCGAAACCACGACAAAGATCATGTGCTAGTGGACTTGTACATGGTCCTTCACTTGCACAACGTGGTTGTGAAAATCGAGCCTAAAAAATTTGTAAAGACTAGCATTTTCCGGAATTATGATCACGAGAGCTTCAATACAGTCCTTAGTAATTATTAGTTGGCTAAGAAATCTTTTTTTTTTTTTTTGGTAAATAGTAGAATTCTTATATGCTTAGTTTGTTACTCAAGTTCTATATCTTTGCTTTTAAAAAATAAAATAAAATTAGTTGGCGTTTATTTCAAGAAGCTCTTCCAACTGCAAATAAGCTCATAAAAGAGAGGTATTAGAATTATTATTATTTTTGTTTTTGTTTTCATATAATTGAGGTATTAGAAATTTGCATGGATCCTTGTTGTAACCGACCTATAGTAGAGAGATTGAAACCAAATTTCATTACCTCTGTAAACTATAAATTAGACTTTGTGGGTAAATGATTTTTTTAATAATTTTTTTATAAAATGGCCGAAGTTCTGTAAAATTAATATAATGGTCGTTTAAAAATATATCAACAATTAATCACTGATTGATCATAATTAATCATTTATTGATCAAAATTAATATGTATTTTATGATCAATCATCTTTGAATAAAAAAAAAGATCATTCATTTAAATAAGTGTTTAAAATATTTATTTCCTAATTTTTTATATTATTCAATAAAAAGTTTTTTTTTTGTTTTTTGTTTTTGTTTTTGTTTTTTTTTTTCGTAAGTCCAAAGTATAAGGCATGGCTGGAGCTAGTGACGGTCTATTTGTGGGCTCTTTGGTTTGACAGGAATGCCTCCTTTTATGATTAGTTAACGCACTCGGAGTGTGGTGGCTTCTCCGTCATTTTTCTTGAAACAATCTACTGAATTTTGCATTGCAAGATGTAAGTCCAAAATATCTCAGTTCTTTTCCCTTGCTACTTTTTTTTAATTTATTTTTTTTTATTTTTAAAGATTACCTTGTTTGTATTGTAACGGTAACAAAATCAGTTTGTTATCTTACTAATTAAAATCGTGATTTTCATATGTTCGATCACGAACATAGATCTAATTCAATTCATTCGTTCAATCAATCACATGATATTATTTTATCCAATTATTTTCCATCCTCTCAACAGTGAAACGTTTGTAAGTGTATCTTACATTTTGAAATTATGTGTTTTTATACCATCAAATTACATTTAATACATGAGTTTATATATTTTCTCAATTGACACTCAAATTTTTGTTTAATATATCCAAAATACTCTTAATAAAAAAGTTTGAATTGTTTATCTTTTTATTCCATGCATTTACTTTTATTTAGAAACTATACTATGCATATTGAAGTCCTGAATGTTTATACCATCAGATTATATTGAATATGCAAATTACATCTTATCTCAAACAACACTTATTTTAACCTTTAAAAAAATATCCCAAATACCTTTATATTCAAAAATTGATTGCAAAATTCGAAAGAAACTAAATAAAATTCTAATCTTTTTTTTTTTTTTGGATAGACCTAATCATTTATCTCACTCGAACCTTCCCACTTTCCCACCTCAACATCATCTTCACCTCGTTCCTTTTCACTTGAAGTAAGGGGCTCGGTGGTGATGGGGTGAGAAGTCTGAATTTTTGTTGATATAATTGACATTTTTTGTTTTTTAATTTTCTTTTTAAATGTATTTTGAGCATTTTGAGGTCAAATAAAAAGTTGACTAATAAATTGTATATACTTGTGTTTAATATATAATCTGATGGAAAAAAAAAAAAAATATATATATATATATATATATATATATATATAGGACTTCAATGTATAATGGTTTCTGAATAATAGCAAAGAGTTAAACGATCCAAACTGTTTTTATTAAGGGTTTTTTTAAAATTTTTAAGGTCAAGATAAGTAATGACCCAGCAAAGATATAACTTGTGCATTATATACAATATGAAATATAAAAATGCATAATTTTAAATTGCAATGTATATTTTCTCAATAAAAGATAAATACATGAAACAAAAATATAAATAACTCAAAATAAAGCTTTTTTTTTTTTTTTTTCAAATGAATCTATATATTTTCATGATGAACACTTCTTTTGATCATAAAGATATCGTCAAACGTCTTCAAAATTAAAATAAAAAAATAATTGAAGAAATTTATATTTAAATGTATTTGGACATTTTAGGACTGAATGAAGAGTTTGTGAGAAGATATATAGATCTAGAGAATATGAAAAGAAGAAAAAAGTTTAGAAGAAAACACCAGATTAAAAAAACAAAAGAACAAGAAAAGAAAAGGGAAGGCAGCGTTTTTTCTCTGTTACTGTTTGTACGTTAAAGTGACGGGGAGGACCAAATATAGAGGAGGTCTGTGGCTCCTATTCCTATGCATATCCCTATTAGCAACAAAAATAAATATATTATTTTCAAAAATGAAAAACCTATTATTATTAAATTAATTAATTTTGAAACATAGAAAGAAAAATTTTATTCTCATAGAAATGCCACACTAAATTTATAAAATGGATTCATAGAAATTAGTAACTAATTAGGATGTGTTTACTTATACAAATCGGAACAAGAATAATTCGGAGTGGATATAATTCGAATGAGGATTCGGAATTCGAATAAGTTGTTTACTTGATTTTAAGATTCAAATGGGAAATATTACGAATCTCATTCATATGTTTACTTGAATTCATAATCGGAATGAATTGTTATAAATTTACTTGTATATTTTATTGTGTTTTAAAAATAAAAAATTTGATTAATTTTTTTTATTTATTATCATACTATTAATCAAAAGTTCAACAATCATTATGATATTAGGTAATAAAATTAAATTGTATAATTTTTTGTTTAAAAAATTAAAAAGAGTAAAAGAAATGAATTAAAATAAGTATAACAAATATAAAAATATAAACATGATAATATATTATAATTAAAATTTCTTTATTTACTATAATAAAAGTTAAAGTGACAGTTTTATAATATTAAGTTAATAAAATATTATATTTAGTTAATAAAAATAATTAATTTAGATTATTATTATTTTTAATATAATATTTTGTAAGTAAGCTAAGCATAAAATGGTAATTTAATGTTAATTATAGGAATGCGAGTTATAATCTGGAGGGACATGAGATTGTCAATCATATTTCTTAGTCTCAAATTGGTATAAGGCTCACCATTTTCATTCCCTTTCTAGGAAAATAATAAGCAAGTAAATAAGGATTGACTCTCGTTCTTTACTCCAGATAAATAAACATGCTGTAAGATTATTGGGTTTGACCAAACTTGAGGTTTATTATTATTATTAGAGCCCATCTGAGGCAATATTTTTAGGCGGCATAATATCATTTAACTCTAAAACTCTCAACTTTATATGAAATTTTATTTCTTTTTTATTTAAAAAAAAAGACTCAAATTTAAAAGTATTTGACTTTCTCATTTCAAATCGAAATGAAATTATTTTATATCAAAATGCTCACAACGATGAAACGAACAAGATAAGATCTATTATGTATTTTTTTTAATGTATTTTAATTTTTATAATATTTTTTATATTATTGAGCTTTTTTAAAATTCTTTCCACTAATCTTTTAACAAGAAGGGCAGCCGGCTAGTTGATAAGCATTATTTTGATTAAACAAATCAGAGGAAAGAGTGGCGGTGGCAAACTGAGGGATTTTTGGTGAAGCACCATTGCAAAAGTCCACCGATTAGCAAAAGTTCGATGATAAACTTGAAGGTGAGATTCTAAATTGGTTCGATTAAACAAATCAGAGGAAAAAAATACTGATGGTACGGCTTAAAAAATTAGTTCGATTAAAAAATTAGTTTAAACTTGGCAAAATGAGGGATTTTTGGTGGACCTTCATTGCAGAAGTTCGCCGGTTAGCAGAAGTTGGCCGACGAACTTGAAGGTGCAATTCCAACGTCGGCATTTGAAGAGTAGGCAATATGTCGGGCCTTTCTTAATAGTGAAATTGGGCCTTGTCTATACACACACACACATACATCTTGTTGTTTGCCTAAATAAGCTAAATAACGACACCAAAATCGACACATTGCCCTTCTGCTAAAATTATTAGAAGAGAGATTGTAATATATCTCTAATTTGACATAAGATAAAAAGAAAAAAGAGGGTCATGAAGGCTGCAAGGGCCAAGAGGGCAGGAGGCGCAGCTGCTCAGCGGCGCACTCCTTGCAGCCAGCCCAATGGGCCAAGAAAGCAGCTTGGCTACGCCATTTAGGCACGTGACCACACAATACATCTTGTTATGATTTTCTGAACGTATCTTTTGAGTTGTTTGAACTATTGTGTCTATTGATTATATATCTTTATACAAAATTGAAATATTATAAATAACTGATATATCAGTTATGATAATTGAATAAATACTGAAATAAATGTCTTCGCAATGAAGAGCAGCTCCTGGAGAAGGTTACATGGATTATCATGGTTGTAATGGTTCATGAAAAGACACTTTTATACTCTTAAAAACTATAAAATTTACAGATTTCATATCTTGTTATGGAACACAATATTATTGCTTGATATTTTATTCAAGGATTTGTTATATTTTGGGGGTAATTTGTTGTTAAACTTGTTAGCAAATTTTGTAGTGAGGGCAAATAAAACATTAAAGGAAAGTATTCTCAATACGCCTCAAAAACATCTTTGATTTCAATTTTCTTTGCCTCCATTGTTTTTGTTCTTCATATTCTCCAACAATCTTTAAGGTTTTATTCTACTGTAATGGAGGTTGAAAGAATATGACTTATTTTCTCAATCCAAATGTCTAACTTATCATTTTGATGGCACAAACTTTACCTGCTGGAAAGGAAAATTGTTCTTCATTCTCACTGTCCTCAAGATTGCCTATATTCTTGATCCGAAGTTGGAGCCACTTCCGAACCAAAGGAGGACAATTCCGATGTAGTAAAGATTGCAAGGAAGAAGCGTAAAGATGATGAAGTGATGTGCCAGGGTCACATTCTCAACACAGTTTTCGATAGGCTCTATGATCTCTACTATTCAATGGAATCTCTGGTAGAGATATGGAATGCACTTGAATACAAAGTACAAAACGGAGAAAGATGGTACAGACAAATTCTTAATTTTGAAATATCTTGAGTTTGTCATGGTTGATACCAAGTCCATCCTTGACCAAATATATGAATTGCAAGCCATTGTTACTAAGCTTCGAGAATTGAAAGTAGAAATTTGTGAATCATTTCAAGTGGGAGCTATTTCTAAATTACCCCAAAGTTAGAATGGTTATAGAAAGAAACTCCTTTACAAGAGAGATGACATAACTTGGAGGAATACCAAAAGCACTTGAAGATCGAAGAAGAGACTAGATCTCATGATCATAAGAGTAAGATTGTGGATTCCTTTAAGTTCATGTGTCGAAGCAAGTAATTTTCAAAAGAACTTAAAGTTAACAATGACAAAGTTCAAAGTTACAATGACCACAAGAAGTTTTCTGAAAAATGCTTCTTTTGTGATAAGAAAGGACATCACCAAAATGATTGCAGAAACAAGAAGAGAAGGGAAGAAGTTAACATCAACAATGCCAATGCGTTGAAGACATAATCGAAGAGATATTACTATGGTCTCGGAGATAGAAATTGGCATGATTATTGAAACTAGTAGGGCTACAACAAAGTCCTCCGATTGGTGGCTCGATTTCTGTTGCCACCATTCATGTGTGTATTGATAATAATTTGTTCTCGTTATATCAAATTGAAAAGGAAAGACAAATGGTTCTCATAGAGAATCATCATGCAGCGGTGGTTGCCGGGAAAGGAATGGTGGAGATTAAATTTTCTTCTAAGAAGAAAATGACATTAAACAATGTCTTCCATGTTCCTGATATTAGAAAGAATCTTAGATCTGCTAGTCTTATGTGTGAGAACAAACCTAAGATTGTACTTAAGAGCAACACATGTATTGTATCTAAGAATTAGGCTTTTGTAGGAAAAAGATTATTCTAATGAAGGCATGTACAAGCTAAGTATTATTGATAATAATGATATAAATTATGTTTGTATTGTTGACTCTTTTGATGTTTGGCATACTCAGTTAGCGTACTTTAATTTTAGATATTTGAAATATATGTCTAAACATGGTTTGATTAATTACAAAGATTTAAAATATGATAAGTGTGAGATTTGCATACAAGCAAAACTGACTAAGAAACCTTCTCCTAAAGCCAAACAAAAAATTCAAATATTGGATATAATTTATACTGATGTTTGTGAGTATAATGGTATTTTGACTAGAAGAGGGAAAATATACTTTATCACTTTTATTGATAATTGTTATAAATACACTTGTGTATACTTAATTAAAACAAAGGATGAAGCCTTTGAGAAGTTTAAACTTTTAAAGGCTGAAATTGAGAATGAAAAAGATAAAAATATTAAAATGGTTTGAATGATAGAGGTGGTGAATATTTTTCAAATGAGTTTGATGCTTTTTGTGAAGAGCATGATATTATTCACCAAAATCAGTCACATTTACTCCTTAACAAAATGATTTGGCTGAAAGAAAGAATAGAATTTTTACAGATATGATTAACACTATGCATCTTAATGCTAAATTGCCAAATAATTTATGAGGGGGAGCTTTACTTATTGCATGTCATGTTCATAATAGAATAACTTCTATGAAAACATATGTTTCTCCATATGAAATATGAAAGAAAGAAAACTAAACTTGATGTATTTAAGGATGTGGCTATTTGGCTTTATATAAAGTGCATGACGCTAAATCATTAAAGTTAGGTGCAAGAGGAATCAAATTTTTTTTGTAAGATATGCTGAAAATTTCAAGGTTTATAGATTATTGAATCTAAATTCTAATGTAATTATTAAATCAACAGATGTTAAATTTATTAAAAATAAATTTAGTCTTGATTTTTCTACTAAATTAAAATCTAATATTGATCAACATGTGACTTTGTTCCGGTACCTCCACTTATAAAAAAAAAAAGAGTCTATGACATATTTTGAACTAAAGAGAAGTCAATGTGAAAGAAAAAAGAAAAGTTTAGCACCAAATTTAATTTCATCTCAAACTTTAGCCTTCTTGTTGAAGATGATAGAAATAGTATACTAAATAAAATCCAATTGTTGCTAAATGTTGAAGAAGATCCTAAGACATTTAATGAAGCCATGTCATCTAGAGATGTTTCTTTTTGGATAGAGGCTGTAAATGATGAAATGAATTAATTATTTCTAATCAAACATGGATCTTGGTTGATCTTGCTCCGGGATCGAAACCGATAAGCAACAAATGGGTGTTTAAAAGAAAGTACAATACCATGGGTCTATACAATCATTCAAGTCTATATTGGTAGCCAAGGATTTTAAACAAAAATGTGGTATAGACTACTTTGATACATATGCTCTGGTAGCTAGATCAACATCTATTAGAGTGCTATCTGTAATTGCTTTAATAAACAATTTGTATGTGCACCAAATAGATGTAAAGACAACTTTTCGAAATGGTGATCTAAATGAAGAAATCTATATGAAACAACCGGAGGGGTTTGAATTGCCTGGAAATGACACAAAGGTTTGCAAGTTAGTCAAGTTGCTTTATGGATTAAAGCAAGCACCAAAATAGTAGCATGAGAAGTTTGATTCAGTCATTCTGCCTAATGAGTTTAAGCATAATAATGCTGATAAATGTATATATTCTAAATTTACAAATGATTTTTGTGTAACATTGTGTTGTTTATATGTTGATGACTTACTTATTTTTAGAACAAACATGCAAGGGATAAATGATACTAAGAATCATCTAACTTCACAATTTCAATGAAGATCTTAGTGAGGTATATATATCTTGGGTGTGAAAGTTAGGAAGCATAGTGGGGTTACTCTTGTGTCAATCTCATTAAATTGAGAAAGTACTTATTAAATTCAATCATTTAAGTTTAAAGAAGCTAATCCCCCATATGATTCTAGTATTAAATTACTAGAAAATTCAGGCCGAACAGTAGCATAGCTAGAGTATGCTAGTACAATTGATAGCCTGATGTATGCTATGCATTGCACAAGACCTGACATAACATATGCGGTATGTAAATTGTCAAGGTTTACGAGTAACCTGAGTGTTGAGCATTGGAATGCTATTGGAAAAATACTTGGTTATCTTAAAAGAACCATTAATATGAGTTTATTTAATTATGATTAACTAGTAGTACTTGAAAGGTACTATGATGCAAGTTGGATAACTAGTGCTAGTGATAACAAATCCACATCGGGATGGATATTCACTATTGATGGAGGAGCTGAATCTTAAGCATCTAAGAAAGAGACTTGTATAACTCACTCAACAATAGAGTATGAGTTCATAGCACTAGTAGTGACAGGCAAATAAGTAGAATGACTGAGCAACTTATTGTTTGATATTGAATTATGATCATAACCGATGCCATCTATTTCTTTATATTCGATAGTGAAGCTATATTGTCTAGAGCTTATAATAAAATGTATAATAAAAGTCTAAACATATTAGCTTAAATCATGAATATGTGAAACAATTAATAACAGATGTATTATTAATTTGTATACATTAGGACAAATAAGAACCTAACGGATCCCTCGACAAGAGGTCATTGAGGGACTTTTCAAGGAAATATTTAGTGAATGAGATGAAACCTTTCTTTGAAAGAGTCACCGGTCATGGTAACCCAGCTATGTAATAGTTGTACCACTATTCCATAGTTAAATGGGTAAGAAAAGTCACTGTTATGTGATGATAAGCACCAAAAATTTATTAGTCCCTTCCAGGATGTTCGATGTAAGTAGCTACTAGTTGAAGGTGAGTGTATATTCTTAATGAAGTTCAAGTCTCAAAGTAGCTAGAGACATGATTTGAAACTTACCTAAGTGAACATAAGAAATGGTGTCGTTTCTAACTAGATCGAGGTTTAGTCTTGTAAATGTTCATGAATCCAAAATAGAGTACAAAGCTGAATAGTCTAAATGATTGGAACATAATTTTGAAATCTAGAATAGATGTGATATGTTTATTTGCTTAAGAGACAAAGTTTAATGCAAAGCACACTATTGTCTTGTGAATACTTTGAAGTATTTTCACTAATTGAAGGTTAAAATTGAAAGATACCTTCTTATATATATAAGTTTATTGTTGATGATTTTAGAAGAAATATTACAATCTAGTAGGGATTGTAAGAGAGTTTCTAATATATCTCTAATTTGATATAAGATCAAAAGACACAGAGGTGCGAAGGCTGTGAGGGTAAAGAAGACAGCACAACCGCGCTTCCTACAATTAGCTAGCAGGCCGAGAAGGTGGCCCAGCCACGCCACACATGACGCACGCCTATGCCACACAGGCATGCTGGCGGGCTCCTTGCAGCCCGCCCAATGGGCAGAGAGAGCGGCGCGACTGCGTCATTCAAGCGTGTGGCTGCGCAATACGTTCTGTTATGAGATGTTGTGAATGTGACTTTTGAGTTGTTTTAAACCGTTGTCTCTATTACTTGTATAGTTTATACAAAATTGAATTATTATCAATAATTGATATATTAGTTATGATAATTTGATATATACTGAAAGAGATGTTTTTGTAATGAAGATGCATCTATTGGAGAAGATTACATGGATTACGTAGTTGTAACAGTTATGAAATGCATCTCAGCTTTTGAAAACTCCAGAAATTTACAGATTTCATATTTTTTTCTAGAGCACAATATTATTGTTAGATATTATGTTCAATGGTTTATTGTATCTTGGAGATAATTTATCATTAAACTTGCTAGCAAACTTCATAATGAGGGCAAATAAAAACTTAAAGAAAATGATTCTTAATACCTCAAACTCATATTTTTTTCATTTTTTTTTCCCCCTTCCATATTCTCCTTTTTTTTTTTTTTCTCCCCTACTATTATGACTGTCAGCTATTGTATTATGCCACTCCAGACGCGTTATTATTTCTGCCTCCATTATTTTAGACTAACTAAATACAAAATCTCCTTTCAGCCCAAAGTCTGCACACTTTTCATAACTTTTCACTAACTCTATGTTGTGATTTTACAAACACGCCCTTCATCTCCTTAAAATGTCCATAGCTTTTTCACAGCTCCTAAACACACCGGTATCCATTTGTACACAAAACCGGCACCAACCAGTTACAGCTATCCAAGCCCTCTCCTGGATTTAATGACACGTGGAGCCGGTCTGACCCCCAAAAAATAGTGGAGGTTTATAGACACAGCCAATTAATTTTTTTTAAACAAAATTAAATTGGACTCTGCTATTAACATTGGGGAATCTTTCAGGCTTGGGACTGGGGGGTGTGTAGTGAATTGTCAGAGGCTTCTCTCCACGTGCAATTGGCCAACTTTTGCACCAAAATCCAGCGTCAACTATGGGCTGGCTAAGAAATTTCATTAATCAATTATTCTAATTTTTGAAAAGATGCAATTATTACAGAGATATAGTGCAATCAAATTCCCATAATTTAGAGGCAATTACTGACATAAGACATTAGTTTTTATTCAATTTGATACCTTCTTCTGTTGTGGTCTCTTCCCTCCAAGTTGTCAAGTACACTAGTTGTTTCCCATCCTATAGGCAACTTCTACAATTCCCTTTATTTTATTCCATTTAATAAATATATTTTAAGCTAAGATTCAAGAGAAAATTTTTAATAAATCTATGTCTCCGTTCTCCAAAACAGTGTGTTAATTTTTGATTGTAGATTCAGTATGTCAATTAATGATAATCACTCAACGAGTACCCATATGCAAGTCAAGCATATATACATACATACATATATATATATATATATATGCATTGCAGACATATCTATATTCCAAGATCATGATGTGCAATTCCTTCTGTTATCAAACCAACAATATTACATGTGTTAATGTTGTATGTGCATGAATGAATGCATATATTCCTTCACTTGTAATGCACCTTTTTTCGTTAGCAAACATCTTAAGACTATTTAGTGCTTTGAGATGTTTAAGAGACATAAGGCAGATTATGCTATATTTCAAGGGTACAATGGTTTGACACAAAAGCTACATTAAACATTCGAGTATGATTTTTCAGTAGAATTGAGAACAACTTTTTAGTCGTCAAAATTATTAAACCAGCCTCTTTCTAGCAATTTTCTATGCGTCGTCACAATGATCAAGAGATACGAATCATTTTCGTCTAGGCCAAGGAAATTAATGTTTAATAGTTCAGTGTGGGGTTGTCTATTGAATTGGTGCCTGATAATTTTTTAGTCTTAACTTGAATTTTACTTCATGAGTATTAGAATGCAATTCATAATACATTAGAGGTCGTTTGGAACCATGGTTGAAGTTGAAATTTTGTATATTATAACTGAAACTTGAGTTTGGTTGATGCATGAATTGAAAATGAACTGTGTTATATATAACAAAAATTTGAAACGTATATTCAGAAAAAAAAAAACACAATATGACTTTTATTTCGTTCTATTATCGTTTTGTGTAATTAATTAGAAAAAATCATTTTATTTTGATTTGAAATAAGAAAGTTACGAAAATTTCAAGTTTGGGTTTTTCGAAAATGAAAAAAAGTGAAAGTGAGATGTAGATTTAAGAGTTTTGAACTTGAATTGCTAAATTTTGTATTAAAATTTTGACCAAACAACCCCTAATAGATGGTAACAATTCCCAATGTTCTATGAAAACTTTTCAAGTGATCTTCAGAGCATGGAGTTGTTTGTGCAACAACTAGCAGTGTATTAAAAAAAAAAAATTTGGACTCTTCTCCAATGAGAATCCACAAAGTACAATTAAGCAACTACTGAATATCTTCCTTATTTCGTATAGGAATTACTGAAATTTAAACTCTCTATTTATTCTATCATTTGCATTATAATTCAACATTAATTTGCTCTTACACAACTTGACAAATAAACATACTAGATATATTGTTCCCTTAATTGAAATCTTAGCTGTATGCCTAATATTTTAATGCTTACACATGTATCTCCTTGAATTCTCCTTGTTCCACAGACAACCCTCATTAAATCAAATCAAAAAGACAAAAAAAAAAAAAACAAAAAAAAACAAAACCAAAAACAAAAACAAAAACAAAAACAAAAACAAAAACAAAAACAAAAAACAAAAAAAAAACAAAAAACAAAAAAAAAAAAAATTAAAAATTAAAAATAATTAGCATTTCTGGAATCTAACGTCTTAGCGAAGTTTACGTCAAACCACGTAGTTAAATGACGTACTTGAATAATATATATATATATCATAGCGAGAGCCAGAAACAAAACTCCACTGCTCACAAAGCAACAATTAGTGCTCAAAAAATGGCTCCTCATCTGCTTGTACTTAGCTTAATTATCCTAGCAAATACCCAAGTGGGTCTAGCCCTGGCTCACTCTAGCTCTGAAACATTCTCCAACCCACTAGCCCCAAGTCCATCCAAATTAGCTGAACCACCCATGGCCATGAATAATATTAGGAAGCAAGCAAAGCACCAGAGTGAATTAGAGAACACCACCAGCACCATCAGCACGACCAAGTCTTCTGGTTCAGCATCTTCAAGCCAAACACCATTGCAGGCAGCGACTGAACACAGTGCGGATATCCTTGTCCAAAATGTCTACTTGGATCACAAGAAACACCATTCAGTAGATAAGTCAGTGGCTGGTGGTGGTGTCATCCTTGGAGGGCTTGCCACAACCTTCTTGGTGGCCGTTTTTTGCTACATAAGAGCCACTGGAAGACACAAAAATGAATCTTCTTGTACTACTTCCTCAATCCCTGGTTCTCCTTCAAATGTCTAGTTTTTCTTTTTATTTCTTTCTTTTTTTTTTTTTGTGTTTTTAATTTTTAGTTTTTACCATTTATTATAGAATATTGTAAAGATATTAAATCGAATAAGGAAAGCTGATAATTGTCAGGATTTTGATTTATTTATTTTTTTCCCTGTCCACGATGTTTTGCCTTCTCAAATGCAAAGCTATTTTCATCAACAAGAGGAAATATACAAGGGAGAAGAGAATCCTTCGGGGGGAAAAAAAAAAAAGGGAGAAGAGAAAATGGAATAATTGGAAATCTCAGATATCAACAACGACATCATAAGCGTAGTAGTTCAAATGAAACTGCATATGAACTACCAGACTCGGATTATAAAACAAATATTAAGATTTAAAATATCATAGATTATAAAGTATACACATGAAGTAGTGTAACAAAAGGGTAATTTGGCTGCTAGAGTTTGGTATTTAAATGACTGTTCGGATTTTTATTCCTACTTTTATTTGCATTTATTATCAAAATTAATTTCCTATTTTTAGGTAAAACCCACGTCAAATAATTTCGAAATATTAAAATAAATATTAGAATTTCAAATCAGGAATTTAATTTATTTTTTCCAAAGTGGATTACCATTGGTAAACACACCCTTAAGTTAAAAATTTCAAATGATTGATGTTGAAAATGTTGAAAATTAAACCCAACAAAAATAAAAGTTCTTAAGTAAGTTTTTCTCATCTCTTTATGCTTGCCTTTTACAGTTTTACATTCTTATATCATCAAAGTATATTTAATATTTAATTTTATAACCTTTTCGGTCAACACATGTTTTGACCTAAAATTACACAAAATGTACTTGAGAAGAAAAATAAAAATTAAGTTATTTACCTTTAAGACCCTATATTTTATTTTTCTTCAAAAAGATACCGTGAATTCTAAAACTATATCAAAATAAAAATGTTGACCGATAAAATATATAGATTTATCTATTAAATGTTATATAATGTTACAAAAATACATGATTTAAAATAGGGTAAATTGACATAATAGTTCCTGAACTTTTATTGAAGGTGTCATTCGTTACCAAACTTTTTTTTGTTTTTTTGTTTTTATTGGTTGGTCCCTCGATTCTTAAAAGGGGTGCAAACTAGGCCAAACCGTAAGGGCCATTAAAAAGTGACGGATTTTACCATGTGAGCTGCAAATGGACATAAATAATGGGGTAATTTGGTAAAACAAGAATTAAAATTAAGATTAAGGAAAGTAAGAAAAAACGTAAAACATAGAAATAAAACAAAACAAAAACAAAAAAACCAAAAAACAAAACAAAATATGATATTTAATTCTCTCTTTGTGTGTGCAGACTGTGTTGTCATCGATGATGATGGCGGTTTCGCCGAGGGTTGAAGGCATCGGTGGAAAAGGGGTGGGTGGATCATCTGGGTGGGGGGAGGGGAGGCCGCCTCTCTCTCTATCTCTCTTCTCTTCAAACTCGATAGATTTCAGAGCCTTAGATCGGCTGCTCTCCTTCAAGCTCCATGGATTTCTCTGCTTTAGATCGACTATGGTTTTGGGAGATCTAGGCCGTGTTCATGGCAGCGGTTGACGGGGGCGGCGGGCTTTGTGTTGGCTTGGATCTGGATGTTGAAAAAAGTGGGTGATGAAAAACTGTTTTGGTATAAAGAAACAAAATAGAATAGAGAAAATCATAAAGGTTTGAGGCGTATGAATTACTTTCCTTAAGGTTTTATTGCGCCTACTATAAACAGTTTGCTATCGAGTGTTTTGGCAAATTATCTCCAAGATACAACAAACTCAAGAATTTAATAAGTAGCAATCTTATTAAATTTTAGAACAAGATATGAAACTAATATTAGAAACTGGAGTTTTATAGCCTTTGATATGCCTGTTCATGAAGCATTGCAACAGATACAACAATCGCACCTTTTGACCCAACAATCGTAACATATACAATAATTGCACCTTTTAAATTAAAAGTACCTTTTCAGTCAAAAAAACATATCTTTTCAACAGACATACCAGTTGGTCATCAGAATTAATTATGACCGTTAGATTAAAATAATTCAATTAACAGTTTAAATTAAATTTGAAATCACTCAAATCCGACCGTTAGATCATGTCCGATCAAATCAACGGTCTAGATTTAATTTGAAAAACACTGCATTGAAAAAAAGATTGTTCCTTGACTCCTTGCGACAATCGAAGTGCAAAGTGCACCCTAATAAGCACCCAAAAGCACCCTAAAGGTCCAATCGCCCTTGTCCTCGCACGTGCGTGCACGGCGTGTGTTGGTGATAGTAGTAGTATAGTCGCCACTATACACTGGTAATCCTTACACTTCACTTGTTTCATTTATACCACTATACTTGCTTCATTTATACCACTATACTTACTTGTGCTTTTCCAATGTGGGACTTTTGTTTCCACTATCCGATGGTAATGCAAGAATATTACAATCTCTCTAACAATCCCCCACTAGATTGTAATATTTCTTTAATTTCTTATTGGTATACTCATACTTACAAAGGTATCTTTCATTCAAACCTTCAATAAGTGACTACACTTCAAAATATTCACAAGACAAAGGTGTGCAAAGCATTAAACCTCATTTTTATGTCAGTACCGGAAATACATCACATATGAGCTATCTCAGTTTCAAAATTATGTTCCATTTATAATAGCACTATTAGGCCATGTGCTCTATCTTGCTTTCATGAGCATTTACATGAGTAAACCAAACTCTTGTTAGAAACGACACTATTTCTTATGCTTACTTAGGTGAAATTCATTACATATCTTAGCTACTCAAGACTTGAACTTCATTAGGAGTTTATACTCATCTTTCACACGTAGCTATTTGCACTGAATATCCTGGAAGGGATACAAACTTAAATTTCAGTGCTCGACTGATCACTTAACAACAACTTATTTTTACCCATTAAACTTTGGAGTAGTGGTAATACTGCTACAAAATTTGATTACCATCACCAGTGATTCTTTCAAAGATAATTTCAGTCCCATTCCACCAATGTATCCTTCACTAGGTCCCTCACTAGGCCTTTTGTTAAAAGATCTGCTAGGTTCTTGTTTGTCCTAACATATACAACATTAATAACACCATCTGTTATTAATTGCCTCACGTGTTCGTGTCTCAAGCTAATATATCTAGACTTTCCATTATACACCTTATTATAAGCTCTAGAAAAAGTAGCTTCACTATCACAGTACAAAGATATTGATGGCATCGGTTGTGGCCACAATTGTATATCAAACAATAAGTTTCTCAATCATTATGCTTCCCTACCTGCAGCTGCTAGTGCTATAAACTCATACTCCATTATTGAATGAGTTATGCAAGTCTGTTTCTTGGATGCCCAAGATACAGCCCCTCTACCAATAGTGAATATCCATCCTGAAGTGGATTTGTTATCACTTGCACTAGTTATCCAACTTGCATCAGAGTATCCTTTAAGTACTACGTGATAGTCATTATAAAACAAATCCAAATTAATGGTTCTTTTGAGGTAACAAAGTATCCTCCCAATTGCTTTCCAATGCTCAATGCTAGGGTTACTCATGTACCTAGACATTTTGCACATAGCAAATGCTATATCTGGTTTTGTGCAATGTATTGCATACATCAAACTTCCAATTACACTTGCATATTCAAGCTGAGCAACTGCTCTACTAGAATATTCTAGTAACTTAATACTAGAATCAAATGGGGTATTCGCCTCTTTAAATTTCAAATATTTGAATTTAAGAAGCACTTTCTCAATGTAATAAATTGACATAACGAGTAACCCCACTATTTTTCTTAACTTTGATACCCAAGATAGTATCTACTTCACCAAGATCTTTTATCTTATATTGTGAAGTTAAATACCTTTTAGTATCATTTACTCCATGCATGTTTATTCCAAAGATAAGCAAGTCATCAACATATAAACAAATGATCACACCAAAATCATCTACAAACTTAGAATGAATACATTTATCGGCATTATTGTGTTTGAAGCCATGTGATAATATAACCGAATCAAAATGTTCATGCCATTACTTTGGTGCTTGTTTTAATCCATAAATTGATTTGATTAACTTACAAACTTTCTTCTCTTTTCTAAGCAAAACAAAACCCTCAGGTTGTTTCATGTAAATTTCTTCATCTAGATTACCATTAAGAAAAGCCGTTTTCACATCCATTTGATGCACATACAAGTGATGTATTGATGCAATAGTCATTAGCACTCTTATGGATGTTAATCTAGCCATAGGAGCATAGGTATCAAAATAGTCTATACCTTGTTTCTGTTTGAAACCTTTAGCTAACAATCTAGCTTTAAAAGTTTGTATAAACTCATCCGTATTGTACTTTCTTCTAAATACCCACTTATTACTTATCAGTTTTGATCCTGCAGGCAGATCAACCAAGATTCATGTATTATTTGATATAATTGAGTCCATTTCATCATTTATAGCCTCTCTCCAAAAGGAAGCATCTCTAGATGACATAGCTTCACCATATGTTTTTGGATCTTCTTCTATATTAAGTAATAAGGGTATTTTGTTAAGTACATTGTTTCTATCACCTTCAACTAAAAAAGATAAGGCTTGAGATGAAATGAAATCAGGGGCTAATAACTTTTCTTTCCTTTCTCGTTGACTTCTCCTTGGTTCAAATTGTATTTCGGATTCTTTTCTTTAGTTATTAGTGAAAGAACTAGGAGTTAAGTCACATGGTGAATTAGAATCATATTTAAATTCACATGTAGAATCATTACTAAATTTACTTTAAATAAAATCAACATCTCGTGATTCTACAATTACATTAGAATCTAAATTCAATAACCTGCATGCCTTGGAATTTTCTACGTATCCCACGAAAACACTTTTAATCCCTCTAGGTCCTAATTTTGAAGATTTAGGGTTATGTAATCTATAGAAGGCTAAATAGCCACAGACCCTTAATACATCAAATTAGGCTTTCTACCTTTTTATAATTCATATGGAGATACATGTTTTTTCAAAAAAAGAATTCTATTATGAACATGACATGCAGTAAATAAGACTTCTCCCCACAAATTGTTTGGCAATATAGTATTTAGAAGTATAGAATTAATCATATCTGTGAAGGTCCTGTTTTTCCTTTCGGCCAAATCATTTTGTTGAGGAGTAAAAGGAGCGGATCTTTAATAAATAATTCCATGCTCTTCACAGAAGACATCAAAATCATTTGAAAAATATTCACCACCTCTATCACTTCGAACTATTTTAATTTTCTTTTCTTTTTGGTTCTCAACTTCAGCCTTGAAAAGTTTAAACTTATCAAATGCCTCTCTTTTGTTCTCAATAGATATACATATGTAAATCTAGAACAATCATCTAAAAAAGTGATAAAATATCTTTTCCCTCCTCGAGTTAAATTACCATTGTATTCTCAAATATCAGAATGTATCAAATCTAATATTTGTGTATTTCTCTCTGCCTTAGGAAAATGTTTCTTAGTCATTTTCGCTTGAATACAGATTTTGTATTTTTCATGACTAACATTGCTACATGAAATTAAACCATCCTTGGACATATATTTTAAAGAACTAAAATTCAAATGTCAAAACAGTATGCCAAATATCAAAAGAGTCAACAATATAAACAGAATTCATAATTTATTAATATCAAGATTGAGTTTGAACATTCCATCGTATGAGTATCCTTTCCCAACAAAAACCCCATTTTTAGTGAGAATATAATTTTCAGACTCAAATACAACCTTCAGACTATTCTTACATAACAGACTAACAGATACAAGATTCTTTCTAATTTCTGGAACATAAAATACATTGTTTAAAACCAGTTTCTTTCCAGAAGTGAATTAAAGATCAACGCTTCCTTTTCCAACAACTTTGGTAGCATTGTGATTTCCCATGAGAACCGATTGACCATCTTTAACTTCTGCATATGAAGAGAAAATGCCTTATATTGCAACATGTATGGTAGCACCAGAGTCTAGCCACCAATCAGAGAATTTAGTCCAGCAGCCATGTTCAATTCAACGATCATGCCTATTTAATTTTAGAAACTATAGCACAGATTTCTTCAGACTGATTCTCGATCACATTAACTTTGTTAGAATTGTTTTCTTCCTTCTTCTTCTTGAATTTGTAGTCACTTTGATGATGGCCTATCTTTTCACAGAAAAATAATTATCCAAAAAACTTCGTCGAACCATCTTTCGACTTCTTTTTGAACTTCGAATCATTATTGACTTTGAAGTTCTTTTTGAATATACTTGCTTCAGCGACATTGACTTTAGAATAGTCATGAGAATTATTCTTTGTATCACGAGATCTAGTCTCCTCTTCAATTCTCAAATGTTTTTTTAATTCTTCCAAAGTTATGTCATCCCTCCTATGAAGGAGATTCTTTCTGTAACTATTCCAACTTTAAGGTAATTTAGCAACTATAGCCCCCACTAGAATGATTCAGAAATCTCAACTTTCAATTCTTTAAGTTTCGTGACCAGAACTTGCAACTCATGAATTTGATCCAAAACAGACTTGGTATTAATCATAGTAAATTGAGATACTTTAATATGAGAAATTTATCCGTACCTTCCTTCTCTGTTTTATACTTGTATTCAAGTGCATTTCAAATTTCCTTTAGACTCTCCATTGAATTGTAGAGATCGTACAGCCTGTTCTAACACTTCTCTTCTTACCTCTTCTTCCTTTCGGCCTTCAATACTTAAGAATCATCATCTTTCGATTCATGAATTGGAGGAAGATTCGGATCCAGGACATATGCAATTTGTAGAAATGTGAGAAGGAAAAACATTTTCCTTTCCAACGAGTAAAATTCGTCCTATCCAAGCGATCAAGTTTGACATCAGGAGTCAGAAACAAAGTCATCTTTCCGGCCTCCATAGAATAAAACCTTAAGATTGTTGAAAAAAAGTGGATGGTGGAAAATTGATTTGGTGGAAAGAAACGGAATAGAATATAGAAAATCAAAAAGGTTGAGGCGTAGAATTATTTTCCTTAAGTTTTATTTGCCTCCACTATAAACAATTTGATAACGGGTGTTTTGACAAATTACCTCCAAGATACAACAAACCCACGAATTTAATAAGTAGCAATTTATTAAATTCCAGAACAAGATATGAAATAATATCAGAAATTGGAGTTTTATAACATTGATATGCCTATTTATGAAACATTGTAACAGATCTAACAATCGTATATTTTGACCCAACAATCACAACATATACAACAATCTACCTTTTAAATTAAAAGTACCTTTTCAATCAAAAAACGTATCTGTTTCAACAGACATACCTGTTGGTCATCAGAATTAATTACGATCGTTAGATTGAAATCAATTAACAGTTTAAATTAAATATGAAATCACTCAAATCCGACCGTTAGATCATGTCCAATTAAATCAACGATCCAGATTTAATTAAAAAAACACTACATTGAAAAAGAGATTGCTCCTTGACTCTTACGACAATCGAAGTGCAAAGTGCGCTCTAATAAGCGCCCTAAATGCCCAATAACCCTGGCCATTACGCGCGTGCACACGCGCGTGTGTTGTGCTAGTATAGCATAGTCCCCACTAGAACTAATAATCCTTACACAATGTAATATAATCATATAAAAATACATGATTTTAAAATGTATAATATAATTTCTGAACGAAAGAATACTTAGAATACATAATATAAAAGTTGAATAACACAAATTTTATTTTTCTATATTTTGACCTTTTTAAAAAAAATTAAATTTGTATTTGGTTCACCGGTCAGAGATAAAATTTTTAAGTTAGAGCTTGTCAACTTTTTAAAAATTAATTATAAATTTAGTTGATTTTTAAAAAAAAATAAAAAATAAAAAAAATTAAGATAAAAAATATAATATAATTAGTGTTAAATTTAAATCTTAAACGAAACATAAATATTGATATAAAAAATATATAATAAATATAATCTTATGGTTAATATAGGTATAAAAAATGTGAATTTGGTGAATATTATTTACATCGTGCACCTCTTCCCAATAGTTTAAAACAAATAAAAAATATAACAAAATTAAAAAATAAAATTCCAACGAACCCCAAGGCGACCCTCCCCAACTCCCTCCGGCGACGCCCCCATTCGAATCGGCGGCGACCAGCCGTGAAGCTTGCTGCCTGGCGCGGTCACCGGAGCTGCATCTTGCCGGAGTTTGTTTGGTTTGTAATTTTATTCTCTTGTTTTTGCTTCGTTTTTTTTTTTTTTTAATTTAAATTATTGATTGATGAGGACTGTTTTCTCTGTGCATTCTTTACATTGGTAATTTCTTTTTTCAATTTTAGAGAAAGAGGAGGAATTCTGGTTATTCTTAACATCCTTGGAAATGGCTATTGCACAGCACAAAGCTTCTCTAGTGGAAAACAGCTGACCAAACTTGTTATTTCTTGAATTCCAGTCTGGGTTTTCCGAAGCATCTCTCTTTACTTTTGTTTCAATGAAGTTTGTGAGTCACATTCTCACTAATCATATACATATACATATGTCTATATACATATGTTTTTTGTGTCAAACATGTTTTTTCACAATATTTAGGTGTCTTTTTTGCAGACATGTTTGAGCAAAGGTGGTGGTTTCCATTTCCCACCATGTCACATTCTCAACATTTGTGGTTTTAGGATTTTGTTTGATGTCCCTTTGGACCTCGCAGCTCTTACCATCTTCTCTCCTATCCCAACTGGTTTTGATGATGAGCCGAAAAGACGTGAAATCGAAGCCCCCCTTGGTGCCAAGGACTTGATTTGCTCTGAGCCTTGGTATAAAACTGTTGAGAGCCTGCACTTGTGGAAGGCCTCTTCCATTGATGTTGTGCTTATCTCCAGCCCAATGGGCTTGCTTGGATTGCCGTTACTTACTCGGATGAAGGGTTTCTCTGCTAAGGTATGCTGGAACTTTTTCTGCATTCTGTTCTTAATATTGGAGAATCCCGTTGTAGGATATGGATAAAGAAGTACCGTATTAGTATGACATTGTTAATATATACTTTGTTAGAGTTTGATATGATTCTGATGTGGTATGACATGCTGAACTAGATGTATTGAACTCATAATTCATTAGATAAGTGTCGTAAACATGAGAATTATTTTATAACCAGAGTCATTCTTTGGTAAATGATCACTCTGAGTCAGACTTAATAGAATTTGATCAATCCTTCTTTCCGCCATTAATACTTAATAGGATTTTTTTTTTTTTTTTTTTGTTCCACACCCACTATGGATTCTCCCAACCAATGAATTTGATTTCCTTAGTTTTGGTTCATTTATGGGTCAGATTTATGCTACTGAAGCTACTGCTAGAATTGGGCAACTTATGTTGGAGGACCTTGTGTCAATGCATATGGAATTTAGACAGTTCATGGGGCCGAAGAGTCCGATTTTCCTCAGTGGATGAGGTGGGAATACCTCGCCCGTCTTCCCTCTGCATTGAAGGAGATAGTTTTAGGCAATGATGGAGGGAAGTTGGGTGGTTGGATGCCCTTATACAGGTGATTCACTAAGAACTCTTATTTTCGTTCATCATAAAACAAAGTTATCGATACCTAACTTTCGTATTGGAGGATGTAACAAAAAGAAGTTCTCAGTGCAGTTGAAGTAAAGGATTGCGTACGAAAGATTCACACACTTAAATATGCGGAGGAAACCTGCTATAATGGCACATTGATTATAAAGGCATTCAGCTCGGGCTTAGAAATCGGTGCTTGTAACTGGGGAATAAACAGTCCAAAAGGGGATGTTGCATTTATTTCAAGCTCTGTCTTTCTTTCTGGGCATGCAATGGGCTTCGATTATCATGCTCTCGTTGGAAGTGATTTGGTTTTGTATTCAGATTTCTCATCCTTGCATGCCATGGATGACAAAGAGAATGAAATCAGCTACGTTCCAGGTGCTAATGATTCTCTCTCACTCAGGTACCTTTTATTTTATTGTTTGATAATTTATCGAGGTTACATCATTTTGCTTGAATCTTTCTCGTAGTTAATATAACACATATATATATTTGAATGTTTTATTTATCTTTTTAAACTTTCTCAAATGGGTGGGTTAACTGGATCTTTGTTGTTTTTTTATTTGATTATTACTTGAAATATTCCAGATCTTTAAACTACACCGATGATAATTCTGAAGAAAGCGAGAAACTGGCTTTTGTGTGCTCCTGTGCTGTTGATGCTGTCAAAACTGGTGGTTCGGTCCTAATTCCTATGAATCGAATCGGGATTCTTCTACAGCTATTGGAGCAAATATCAGCTTCATTAGATTCTTCAAACTTGAAGGTAACCATTTTAACAATAGAGGCAGATCTTTATCTCACATTAGCTCTAGTCATACTTTTAGGTGATTGTTTCTGCTGGATGCTTAATTTGTAACAGATCAATTTTCCAACCGGGGGATCCAAATATAACTGTCGCCTTTGCTATTTGTTTGATGTGGTGTAAATGATTGTTGCCATTTGTCAATACTATTTGATTTCATTTCTGTTTGCCTATTGCCATTGCTGCTCATATTTTGGTTAGTAAGAAGCAAAGAACTATGAAGTGCATTGTAAATGCATGCGTACTGACCTATAAAGATCAATCCTTGTTTTAGGTTCCGATATATTTTATATCCTCTGTCTCCGAAGAATTATTGGCGTTAACAAATATCATACCTGAGTGGCTGTGTAGAGAGAGGCAAGAAAAGGTACATGTATTTTCTTTTAGCTTAGTGGTCTCCATTTGCTTGTTGATTTCACACAACTTATTGCATTTGTAGTTAGAAACTGAAATTCATCTGAGTTGGTTATTCAGCTGTTTTCTGGTGAGCCGTTGTTTGCTCATGTGGAGCTCGTTAGAGAGAAAAAGGTTCATGCATGTTCAGCAGTTCATTCACCTGAATTATTGTAAGTTTGCAATTGTCTTTTATTTTTTATTTTCTTTCAGTCGGGATATTTTTTACTGATGTTGTACTGCAACAGATTACTATTTTCAATATTTTACCTTTGGGATTCTTGATTCTTCATTATTGTTGCGGCCATAAAATTCTTGAAAATTTAGAGTTTTAAGTTCCCAAACTTGACTCATTTATGCCTCATAATTGATGTAAAATCGTAAATGTCTGTTAATCCTTTAATTTTTATTCTCACAATTCAATTAGAGGGAGGATGTTGGTTGTGAGATCATAGACATGTTTGATTAACAAATGTCATTGCACTTCAACGAAAATCTTTTTAGAAATTTCTATTTTTTAGAATTTGAAAATGGATTATTGCATTTTATTAAGTTCAAAGATTTTTTCTCCATTGCCATAAGTATCTGGGGAGGAAAACGAAGCAAACATGTCAATCTGCAGTTTTACAGGATAATAGTCTGATATCATTTTAGCAAGAATCATGCATTGTGACTCTACTTTAAGGTCATTTTGGTGGCTGTCATGAACCCTTTTTTATGCATTTCTTGGAGATTAACTTTTTGTGCATAGAACAAATTGGCAGGAGCCGTGCATAGTATTTTCTCCCAACGGGAATCTGCGGCTTGGTCCTGTTGTTCCTTTGCTTCAGCGTTGGTGTGGGGATCAGAACTCTCTACTTGTTCTTGAGGTGCTAATATATCCTATCTTTACTTGTTCTTGAGCCATGCATATGTTTTCACAACTATTGTAACAGTAATGTCCGAGTTGAAAATTTTGCATTTGATCATTTCAGGATGGAATTGATGCTGAATTGGCTCTTCTGCCTTTCAAGCCCATGGCCATTAAAGTTCTTCAGTGCTCATTTCTCTCTGGAATGAAGTACTTTACTTTTTAAACTGCACCCTTTCTTTCTTCGTTCTTTTCCCTCTCTTGTTGCTGGAAATTCCATGTTCCGTTGAAGATTTTTGTTGCCTACCCATTACTCCTCCCTTACCCAGACACATCGGAATGACCTTGTACACCCTTACCATTTAGTAACATGTTAATTTTACCTTTTTGCAGGTTGAGAAATGTTCAACCGTTGCTGGAGGTATTGCAGCCCAAAGTTGTCGCGGTAATATGTGTTTCTCTCGGCATACTATTTTATTTTACGTTCTTTCTTATAATCAACTCATTTTGTTTTGTGTTGAGTGTAGTTACCTGAGGATCTGACGAAGATTAGTTTTCCAAAATCAATGCCATTCTTAGTCTTGCCCTATACCGAGAATGAAACGCTAAGTATACCAAGATTGAAGAGCTCAGAATTAGAGATTCCAATGGACTTGGCTACTCAATTCAATTTCAAGAAGTTGAAACAGGAACACATTAGCGTCACAAGGTTAAAGGGAGAGCTCATCGTCGGCCATGGAAAACATCACTTGCTCTCCAGAAACAAACCGGCAGAATTGAAATGTAGGCACATTATGTACTGGGGTTCACCGGATGTCGAGAGCCTTCTAGCTGCCCTATCAAAGATGGGCATCAAGGGAACTATAGGAGGCAGCATGATGGATGCTGACTCTGAAAGCGTGTCTACGGTACAAATCCATGAACCTAATCGAGCTTGCATAGAAATCCGAGCGACTAGTACCGTTATTACCGCTGCCGATGAGAATTTAGCCTCCCACATTTCGGTTGCTATTTCTAGTGTTCTGGCTGGTATTTAGGGATATCTACTAGTCAAACATGGCATGAAGCTGTTTGACTATCGTAGCCTTCTTCATTACATGCTCAGAAAATTACACTTTCTGGGATATAATTCATAAAGGGTTGGTAACTTTTTTTTTTTCCACAATTTCGTAGGAACGTCCGGATATTGTTTGATTTTACTGTCAAATATTTTCTGAGATATATATTAGTATCCGTAGATATTTTATAAATTAAGGCCTCTTAAATTCTCGTTAATACCGACATTTTCATGATTGTTTCATTATTAGACCAAGCATAAGATACTATCGCCAGCATGACATGTTTGATTGGTTTTTGCTAACATCAGAGCATTTTGAATGGACTAGAAAATGATATTGTCAATTTGTCATATAATATATATATATATAGGGCATTGCTAATGTCCTACACAAAAAGACTATCAGTCACTTAAGTCATGTTATATTTATTCTACCTAAATGTTATTCTCTTAAAGATTTATATTATGTTATTATCTAAAAAGACAGAAACAGAGACACTTACTTTAAAAAATAAATGAAATAAATTTTAAAATTACAGTTATAACCTCAATAGTAAATTGATTTATTAATTGGTATGTTTTTTTTTATTGAAAGTGCTTAGATCAATTGTTATATGAGGTTCATGTGTGAGGTTTTGAATGATTTATTAACTTATCTATTGTTTTTTGAAATCGATAGACTTATCTATTGCTTTTAAACCGCAGCTATGGGTAAATATAATGAATGCTCCGGTCAATTAGTAAATAAATTTACTATTGTGTTTTTTTTATTGAAATATTTAGATTAATTGTTCTAATGGGGTTCATATGTGAGATTTTGAATGATTTATTAATTTATCTATTACTTTTGAAACCGGCAGTTTATATATTATCTTTTTAAACTAGCAGTTGTGGATAAATTAGTGAATATCTGATCAATTGGTAAATCAATTTACTATTGAAGGTTATAATTGTAATTTTTAAATTTATTTTATTTATATCATAACGTAAACTTTTAAGAGAATAATATTTAGGTAAAAAAAAAATATAACATGACTTGGTAAATGACATCCTTTATCCTTCGTATGTATGGTAATTAGCAAAGGCCTATATAATAATATATATATATATATATATATATATATATTGTATATGGAGGAAAGTTACCAAACGTCACAGAGGATGTGTGGGCTTTTAGTGGTATGGACCTACATTGTTCACTTTGTTCGGTAACTAACGACGCAACAATGATCTCTTTATTTGTTTATTATTTTTTAGCTATTGACAAGCAATGATCTTATTGTTTTGTCTCCCACTATCAACCCTCTATAAACTCTCCACCATCCTCTGTTTTCAAAAATGATAATTACAAAAAAAAAAAAAAAAAAAAATTCTCCACTATCGTAGGTAATCTTACATTTTTCAACATATTTACTGTTTTCTCAATCTTTAAGACGCATGACCTGTAACATAATTTAAAATAATTTTATATTTGATTTTATTATAAGTTGTAGAATTTAAATTTTTTTAATTTTGAATTTAAAAAAAAACATCAAAATCATTATTCACCCTCGGATTGAAATCTAAGGGTTAGAAAGGGCTGAAGAGCACCTAGATAAAATAAACCGTCCCACATATAAACCAAAACCCAGATCAGATAAAAGGAAAAAAGAAAAAGAAAAAAACCCACTTCCGACGAAAATGCCGACGAAACCAGGGCGAGATTTCGGTGCGGCGAAACTGTGACAGGACGGATCTGGAGCTCGGCGACGCTCACGAGGCGAAAGGGCTCCGAGCTCGCAACGCGATTTTGTCGAGCGAGCACAAATCTTCGTTGACGGCAACGAAGGTGTGGGAGGCGAGGTCGCACGACAAAACCAAGGTGTCGGCGATGCCGGGGGAGAGAGGAGGAGGGAGCGTCGGAGTTGGGAGGGTAAGGTCATCTTCAACCTATACTCTATTTTAGAGTTTTACATCAATTTAAAGTATGTGGGCATCTCAACCATACTCTATATCATATTCAAATATATTTAAAGTATCATATTCATACTCTAAACTACTTTTTTTTTTTAAATTAAATTTTAAAGTAATATTTAGTAAGAATAAAAAGTAAATGATTATAAAAAAGAATATAAATAGAATATTCTTTTAGAGTATGATATAGAGTAAATGGGTTTGAGACGAAATAGTTATTTGAAGTGACAGATACTCTATTTTAGAGTTTCTGTACTCTAAATAGAGTATTTGAGTTGGAGATGATCTAAGACAGAGACATGGAGGTGTCGGCGGTGCTAGAGGGAGAGAGGAGTGGGGGGGGGGGGGGAAGACGGAGGCATGGAATAAAGCCGTCGCCGGGGGGCTGGTTCACCGTCGGGCGGTTGGGGGTTGGGGGGGACGGGGGCTGGGGAGTTAGGGTGGCGTGGAGGAGTTTATTTTATTTTATTTTCTATGTTTGTAGTCATGTGTGGTTGAGCACGTAATAAATTTCTTATGCACATGATATTTAGACCATCAAAATCACATCGAGTGGTCGAAAATTTTTACCCCATTGACAGGGTAAAAAGGTACGCATCATTGTCGAATTTCCCATATAGATATTTCCTTAACACTTTTTAATTCTTAGAAAAATACTTAAAAACAATGTAAATATTTTTAAGGAAAACAAAAAATTAAAAAACTAGTCAATGAGTCAGTCCACAAAATAGAAGATGGTTTTTATATGATTGTTAAACATATGGATACTTTGTCTTTTCCAAAAAACGCAGGTAGAAATCACATTTTACCGAAACACGTGGGTAAAAGGCCAAGGCAAACTTAAATGTTATCAATAATCCCAATGAAATATTTTACAAACAAAAAGAGAAATTCTAAGAGTCCCGACAACAAGGTTTTAGCCCTTTTCCTTTTTTTCACAAAACTTCCTCTGCTTTCTTCCAAATTCTGATGCTTTGTCGCCGACAGGCTTGGTTCTCAGCCCAACCTCCTCTACAGCAATCCTTCCATCATCTCTGACACCATAATTGTCGACACCGACATTAGCGGCCTCTACATCACTCAAGCCCTCGCCACCGAGCACGCCAGCCTCGCTCCTAACCTGCTAGTAACCGAGGTCGGCTCATGAGTCGGTGGCAACATCACCACCGTCCAAAGTTCTCCTTTAATCTCTTCCATGATCTCGTCTCGACCTCAACTTCTTCTTCATAACTTTTTAGACAAATAATATTTTTTTTTTCCCACCAGCTTTAGGTATTGTCGTTAAATGTCCTAGATTTTAATTTATAACATTTTTTTTTCTAAATTTTATAAAAATTTACAATTTTTCCCTTCATTTAATTTTTTGATGAAAAAATATATATAACACTCATTGAAATATGACTTACGAATATTAAATGTAAAACGTTTATAATTAAATTAAAAGAGTAAATTTTTTTTATTAATTGTCATTTTTTTTTTTCATATTTCTCTCTTTTAGATAATTTCGTAATTTCACATTAAAAAAGGATAATAGGTGCTAAGAGTGTTTTAATTTGTGTCATTTCATAATTTTATACTTAATATCTCAAACTATATTTCTAATGTGTATTATATGTATTTTTTCGTCAAAATTTAAGTTAATGAGGAAAATTCGTAACATTTTTAAAGTTTAAGAGAAAGAATTTTATAAATTAAAGTTTGATAAGTATTTTATAATAAGAATTTGTCCTAACTTTTTTTTTTCTTTTTGCTATTTTTCGTAATTTATTTGCTACCTTAATCAGCCGGAAAAAAATATATGAATCTGTTTGGTGAATAAGTTTGAATTGAAATTTTAAATTTCAATAGAAAATTTATGTTAACTTTTCAAAAAAGATAAAAAATTTTTAAAAAAAATAAAAAAATTTTCAGAAAAAGATAAAACTGATATGAAAATTTTGATTTGAAATGATTTTTTAAACAAATCCATGATGATTCATACGAACTTTTTTTTTTTTTTTTGGGCTTAAACGTGGAAGCGCAAGATCAGCTGAAAAAACAACGAAGGAAAAGAAAAAAACAGAGAGAGAAAAAAAATGAAGAAGAAGAAGGAGAAGATCTGAAAACATTGTGGTACCTATAAGCGATCCAGAAATTTAAATGTATCTTTTTTTTCTTTTAGATTTTGACAAACGAATTTGGAAAGCAAGTAGATCAACAAATTGAAGGTGCTTAGCGTCCCGGAACAATGAACGGGAGGAAGAAGGGGAAAAAGATAAAGAGCCAAAAGGAGATTCTTTTTCGTTTTTGTATTTTTTTTTTCAGTTTAAAAATTAAAAAGATTAACTTTTCCCCTTTTTCTTTGAGCTATGAACGTCTATGGGGCCCACACACAATTGCTTCACATCAGACCCACGCCCCTTGGACAAGACAAGAATTTAAAAAAAAAAAAAACTGTGAGACCCACTATGCCATATGGGAGGGGTCATAATCCGTGTAGGATTTTATAGGATCACTCAAAAAAATAAATAAATAAATAAATGATATTAATTTTAATTCTAATTTTAAACATCAGTCTAAATAATATATTAATCGTCAATATATTTAACGTATTGATATGTTAATTAATTACATTGATCAATCATATTATGATACGTGAGTTGTTATTTAAAAAATTATGATTAAAATTGATATTCTTAACGTTACTTTTTTACAAAACATGTATGTGTAAGAAATAAGAACTTCATTTACTAAAGAGTAATGTTGTATAAGCATCTATAGTGTCAAATATCATATACTAATAAAAAATGGATCTCATAATTTAAAACATTTTTTTATTAATTATGATGCTTTAATAATGCCAATTACTATCCCTGAATATCATGATCAATCAGCCAATCTCCACCTGGTCTCCCATAAACACCATAATGATTATTTACTAAGTAGGTATCGTACTCAATTTGGCCATTTTGCACCTTAAAATCATGTTGTCTGCCAAACTTCACCATTCAAGAATGTTTCTCCTTGCAAACATGGTGAATTGTTGCAGTGACGATAAGTGCAAACAAGCTGGGTTCCATCTTTGTAGAAGTCCATCAACAACCGTCTATTTAGGTTTTCATTTAAAAAACTTAAAGCTATAATTATAAAATGGGCTGATAATGACTTTATATTCTCGCACTCCCTTCACGGTATTAAAGGAGATAAAGAGCATAATTATGAGAATTTGAACTCAGAATCTCCTAATTATACTTAAAATAATTAGCACAAGCATTATGATATGCACAGTAATATCCATTGGTAATCACAATAATTACTTATTTGATAGTGATATAAAATAAAATAATCAAAATTAGAGTTTTAAACAAACCTCTCTTTTTTATTAGTGCTATAATAATAGTACCCCTTAATGTAATATACAAAATGCGTATGACCATATTTGGATTCTCATCAAGTAAGATATTGACTTGGATGATTTACTTAGTAGCCTAATTAAGAAAAAAAAAAATTTTTTTTTTGGGGGTGAGGTATGCTATCGTCATTGTTGATTGTGATCTACAACTTGTCTCCATAGCATTAGCATATATACCACTTATATAAAACTAGCTTATATGAAACTAGCTTTGAAAACCACAACCCAACTTACATTAGTCTTTCATACACAACCTAGAGTTTGTTATGGATGTTGAGAGTATGGTTGACAGTACATTTGAGGTAAATTTCACCAAAAATCATATTGTCAAAGCTTTTAATCCCTCGTTATCAAATCCTTATGTCCTAAATCTATCCAACCTAGACCTACTCTCTGGTCGATTTCCTGTCACATATTTTTATTTTTATCGTAACCCACTTGTCGATGAGTACACTGGTTCACCTGTAATTGAGGGCCTCAAGAAATCCCTTGCCGTTACCCTTCAGCACTATTATCCCTTTGCCGGCCGAATTGTTCAGAACCCGGATACTAACGAGCCACAAATCATATGTGACAATTCCGGTGCTCTTGTTGTGGAAGCTAAAGCCAATATCCCAATGAAAATGTTGGACTTCTACAACCTTAACAAGTCTCTTGAAGGAAGGCTAGTTTCTATCAATCCCAACTTCCCTTTGCAAATCCAAGTAACATACTACACTTGTGGAGGCATTTCAATGACATTCACCTTTGACCATGCCTTAGGCGACGCTAGTGCCTTCGGCAAGTTTCTAGTCTCGTGGTCCGAAATAGCTCAAGGAAAGCCACTTTCCTTCAAGCCAAATCATCAAAGAACCCTCTTTACCGCGCGTACCCCTCCTCGCTATCACCCTTCCTTGGACCAAACCTTTGTCAAGTGCACCATGGAAGATATAGCCAACATCCCGACGCCGAAAATCTTGCTCAAGCGCCTCTATTTCATCGACACATCAAGCATAGATCGGCTACAAAGTCTTGCAAGCGTCGACGGTAAGAGGAGGACAAAGATCGAGGCGTTCTCGGCCTATCTATGGAAAATCATGGTCAAAGCCATTGACAAGGACCGAGCCATGTGCAAGATGGGTTGGTTAGTGGATGGACGTGCTAGAATGTGTAAGGGTGAGAATTCCATGTCAAATTACATAGGAAATGTGTTGTCTCTAGCTTTTGGAGAGGCAAAAGTTGAGGATTTGAAGCGAAATTCCTTATCAGAAATTGCAACTAAAGTTCATGATGCAATTTCAAAGGTCACAAATGAGGCCCATTTCTTGGACTTGATTGATTGGATCCAGTGTAACAGGCCTGGGCTCATGTTGTCAAAAGTTGTGTTGGGCCTTAGTGGGCCTTCCTTGGTTTTGTCCTCCGGAAGGAGGTTTCCAGTGGCTGAATTGGACTTTGGGTTTGGGGGCCCAGTTCTAGGGACAGTTTGTTCAACTGTTAAGAGAATTGGAGTTGCTTATTTCAACCAAAGGCCCAGTGCTCTTGGGAATGGATCTTGGACTGTCTCTGCCATTTTGTGGCCTGAATTGGCTTCAGCTTTGGAGTCCGATTCTATTTTTCAGCCCATGACTGCAAGCCATCTTCATTTGCTCTAATTTTTTTTTTTTTTTTTTTTTTTGGGTGTTTGTGTGTGTGTGTGTGTGTGTGGGGAGGGTGAATTTTAAGGTGCTATTATGATGATGATTGTGCGAAGAGAAGGGCAAATAGGGGTGTTTTGTCTTTGTCTCCATTGAAAAAAATAAGAAAAAGTATCCTCTTTCTATGTTTGTCTGTGAAAAATAGCAAATTGAGTACCGCTAGCTTGCTTGTGTATAGAGTATATGTTTGACAGATCTTTTTTTAGAAGTTGTTTTTAGATTTTTGGTTCCAAAAGCTATTTGTTCAAATGTTTTGATGATATATCAGAAGAGCTTTGACTATCTATAAGAACTTCTAATCAAAAATAGAAAATGTGGTTCTTAAAAATAATTAAAAAAAAAAACTCTTCGAATAAGTTTTAAAACTTATATAATAATTTCAGCAAGATATTATAAACTCTATTTTAACATTTTTAAATTGAACATTAGAATATTTTAGAACCGTTTTGACGCCTTGGACACTTCTTTAAATGTTGATCCAAACACATATGTAAAGCAACAGTTTTTATTTTTATTTGTTTTTAATTGCCAACAACTTCTTCGACCAACCTCAATACTGTGATGATTTGGGTAATTAGTAATCAGAAATGTGGGGAGGGATGACCTAGTTGTTGCTATCATTTTATGTGTTTCATCAAGGACTGATGAACATTAAGATGATAAATTTGAAAATAGTATACTTTTCATAAAACTCGTAATTAAGACATTTTATTTACCAAATCACTTTAGAGTAAGCCCAATAACGTTAGATTATATATATTTTGGTAGTTACTCTAATATTCTTCTCCTACTGATAGAAGCAAAAATATATCTTCCTAGCATATTTTAAACACGACCAATAAAATGCCAAGTAATTTACATTGATAATTCAATGCTTAAATGTTTGGATCCTTCATTTAACTGCTACAATATTAGCAATGAAAAAACTAAATACATAAAGAAAATAGCAAATGAATTGGAAATCTGTATTAAAGTTGAACTTGATATCATCTTTAGAGCACGAATATTAAAATGAATTAAAAAAAATTATGCAATCAATTGATGAATATATTTTAAACTGATATTTTTTTATGAATTGTCTTTTATTTAATTTAAATACAAAATTTAGGTTAAATTTGAATTGTAATTATATGTTTAAGTTTTAAACTGAATTTGTATTAAAATTAAACAAAAATATTATGCCTAATTTAAACTATAACATGCAAATTACGTGGAAAAAAAAATATCAAAGGTAAATGACGGCCATCGTTTAAAACATTATTACGGGGGGGGGGGGGGTTGTTATATGCAAGGATAACATAAATATGACATCTCTGTATTTATACTCGTCATATCATTTTGAAATTGATAATTTTATCATTTTATAATATTAAAACTATCAATTTTAATATTAAAATGGATAAAATTATAAATAGGTATTCTTATTAAAATTACTAATTTTAATATTAAAGTGGATAAAATTATAAAGAGGTATTCTTAAAATGGAATATTTGTCAAAATGACAATCTCAACAAGTGAAATTAGCAAAATAACCTTTTTTTCATTTTAACATAATATCAATCATCTAAAAACGCAATTGTTCCCGATTGTATTAGTGTCATTTTTTGAATAAAAATTTTTGGATAACTTTGAAGAAAGTGTTTAAATCATTTTGTTAATTGATCTCTCGAGCTACTTTTCTTAAAAAAAAAAAAAAAAAAAAAAAAACATTCTTCTTCATTTAGTTTAGAAAATGGGTAAATTGCTATAATAATCTCTGAATTTTTAATAAAGTGCCAAATGATCCTCAAGCTTTTTTTTTTTTATTAGTTGATCTTGAACTGTTGAAAATGGTGCAATATAACCCTCACAACTGTTAAAAAGTGAATGGGAAAGTACACGAGCCTAAAGGAGATTACTAAAATAATCCCATGACAAATGAAAAATGACAAAACACTCCATTTGAGATATTGTTCCTCATCTTTTACCTCTCAAACAAACTAAGGGTTCGTTTAGTGTTTGGGTTGAGTTTGAAATGAGATAAAATTTTTAAGTTTGAGTTCGTTGACTTTTTAAAAATTAGTTATAAATTTTATTGACTTAAAAAAAAAAAGCTAAAAATTAAGATGAAAAAATACAGTTTAGTTGGAGTTAAACCTGAATGTCAAATGTGGGCTAACGGTTCAACAAGATCTTTAATCTATCATGAAAAAGGAGGGCTTTAATATAGGAGGGGGGGGGGGGGGGGGGGGACCAGGGCCTTGATCAAGGAAGAGACATAGAGCTCAGAAGTCTGGCGGAGGGAGACGGCTATGAATATAGAAATGGCGGAGGTTGCGACATTTGAGTGGGCTCGCGATGGGGGAACTTGGCAGCATGCGTGAAGATGACGGTTGGGTTTCATTGGCGCCTGGGTTTCACGACGTTGGTTGGGTTCGCGAGCCTAGGGGTCTTGAAATTGTAGCGGGGACAATGAGGGCAGTGGTGGGTGATTGGTGGTAAGAATTGGGATTGGGAGAGGCGAAATTTGGTTAGATTCGAGTCTGGAGTTTCTGTACCTTGTCAACAGTAAGCCTTAAGATCTTAGGTTATTCCTCAATTGCTTTTAATTAGTTGTTGTTGTTGTTGTTGCCATTGATGTATGTATTGAGCTTTAGCTCTATTTCTTGGGTTTTACGAATCACCATATTTACACCCCAAAAAAAAAAAAACAAAACAAAATTGTTGCAGAACTTGCCGGGCTTGTGGTCCGTAAGTGTGTGAGGCGAAGATTATAATATAGACTTGATTTATGTGGGGTATTTTAGTCTTTTCAGAATGAATTAAGGTCAAATGATAGAACATGTGATGAAAATTCATTGAATCTTTGACAGCTGTTATTTTGCATCATTTTCAGTAGTTAAGGGATCAACTAATAAAAAAAAAAAAGTTCGAGGACCACTCGGTACTTTAACTAAAAGTTCGGGGACCATTACAGTAATTTAAAATTCCGCTTTCAAAATCCAAACCCCCCAAATGCTTTCTTAAACAAACCCCTAATCCAATTTCTCTTCTCTAAGCGTCCTTCCAATTAGTCTAACGGGTACAAATATTCCGTTTCTTTTGCTGCCTTGAGCTTCCTCAATAGATTCCTCCCCTGAAATCCCCAATCCCCAAATTAATTAGGGTTTCTTTGGAATTTCCTCAGAGCTTAAGAAACCTCAACAATGGCGCGTAACGAAGAGAAGGCACAGTCCATGCTCAACCGCTTCATCACCTTGAAGGCCGAGGAGAAGAAGAAGCCCAAGGAGCGCCGCCCCTTCCTCGCCTCCGAATGCCGCGACCTCGCCGAGGCCGACAAGTGGCGTCAGCAGATCATGCGCGAGATCGGCAAGAAGGTGGCCGAGATCCAGAACGAGGGCCTCGGCGAGCACCGCCTCCGCGACCTCAACGACGAGATCAACAAGCTCATCCGTGAGAAGTCCCACTGGGAGCGCCGCATCGTCGAGCTTGGCGGTCCCAATTACACCAAGCACTCCGCCAAGATGACCGATCTCGACGGCAACATCGTCGACGTCCCCAACCCCAGCGGCCGCGGGCCAGGGTACCGCTACTTCGGTGCGGCGAAGAAGCTTCCCGGTGTGCGGGAGCTCTTCGAGAAGCCGCCGGAGCTGCGGAAGCGGCGGACAAGGTACGACATTTACAAGAGGATCGACGCGAGCTACTACGGGTATAGGGACGACGAGGACGGGGTTCTGGAGAGGGTGGAGGGCCCCGCGGAGGAGCGGATGAGGGCGGAGGTGGTGGCGGAGTGGCGGAGGATGGAGGAGATAAGGAAGGAGGCGAGGCGGTCGGTGAAGAGCGGCGAGGTGGTGACGGTGGCGAAGGAGTTGTTGGTTGAGGAGGAGGAGGACGTGGTGGAGGAGGAGAGGAGGAGAGAGAGAGAGAGGGAGTTGAAGGAGAGGAGTGAGAAGGAGAGGGAGTTTGTTGTGCACGTGCCGTTGCCGGACGAGAAGGAGATCGAGAAGATGGTGCTGGAGAAGAAGAAGACGGAGCTTTTGAGCAAGTACACCAGTGAGTTGCTCTTGGAGGAGCAGACCGAGGCCAAGCAGATGCTTAACATTCGGCATTAGAACATTTTGGTATGTTTTTTTGTCTCTTAAATTTATTCCTAAAAGATTAGAAATTTCTGTGTTTTCTGTGAAATTGGGTGGTAGATTGAAGTGGTTTTGTTGATTTTGTGTAGCTCTTTAGGTTCAAGAACAAAGATAACATTTCAAAATGTCCCCTCTTCTGGGGTTTTTGAGTTTTGTATTTTTACTGCTCTGGTGTTCATCATGTCCTATAGTTTTGTGATTTTGGGTACAATGTAGTTATGTATTTATCTGTTGGACCAAAGCACCGAAGTCTCTGATATCATCATACGGGTCTAACAACCAACTGTTAGCAATTTTTAACATTTAGATCTGAATGGTGGTGTCGGTTCCGAATTTAACTGTCATCTTTTGATGTGGGTTTTTTCATGTCTATATTCAACCTATATATCTATCATGTTATTTGCATGTAGAAAATATGACGCCAAGCTTAGGATGTTCTTGAGAGGTTATATGTACGACAGATCCAAAGATTTCGAAGTAAAGAATTTCTCTTTAGAAAAACATCGGCTTTGGTATGCTTCTCTTTTCAGATTATGAGAGATCCATGAGAGAAGATTTGGTTTATTTGTTATCACATGGTTTCTCTGTTCTGTTATTTTTGCTCTTTTTCAAAATTTTTACTTTTTTCTATCTTGGTATGGTTTTACTGAGATCAAATATGGTTAGTGGAACATGTCGAGTACAAATTACATAAATGAAGGATTCTTAAGTGAAGACACAAATTGAAGTCAAGTTTGTTTCTTTGCCAGTGCAGGCTTCATTTAAGGCTGTTAATGGCTGAAAAGGTTCTATGTTAAGGGAAATTCGCATTCTGACGAGTGATTTATATTGAAACAATTGAACCTAAGATCCTGAACACTACAATTAATCATCTATATAAGTTCAGACAAAATTATTCACAAAAGAAGAGTACAGGAATGAACAACACTAGAACTTAGGTTTATCCAAATGACAAAAATTAGAAGTCAACATGCATCATCACACTATTAGGACCAAAAATTATCTGTAGACGAAGTATTAGCTGCTTTTGAGATACAAATAAGGAGGAACAAACTCAAAAGTTGGTGTTTCAGATTCAGATTACAGTAGATGATCAACTTATAATTGTACTAAAATCTGATGGAAACTTGTAAATAAAAGGAAGTAAAATAGTCAGATCGGAGGACTGCTGCATATATGAAAAAATAATAACCTAGGAAAGTCTCATAGTGAATAACTTGGCACGAGTGTATATTTTGGCTCAATTGTGTATAGATGGTTTAATACTTGGCGTTTGTTAGGATTGAGCTTAGAACTATTAAGCAATGATTATGAAAAATTCTGCCTATAGCGAGTTCTAATATTCGTTGTTTTGGCTATGACTTCACTGGTTTTGCTGAATATATCCTTTCAATTGCTTGTTTTTCTGTGTGTGACATTAAAGTTTAGATAGGATTATGAGGCCAAGATAGATAGGATTACGAGGCCAGGATTGGATTGGATAGGATTGTGCATAATATCGTCCTATATTTGGTAAACTGTTGGATTAGATATTCGAAAAAGCAATCTAGCGTTTTTGCGAATAATCAGACTGGACCGGAGTGAATATAATAGCTAAGACTAGTTTGATTGAAATAATTTTTCTAATGTAAACTCTATTAAAATAATTTGTACAATGGCATGCAAAAACTAATTTATGAAATGAATAAGACAAATTAGAACTTTGTTGAAGTAAACTACGTTTCACATATGCTTAATAAAAGCTTCTTCAATAATATTGAAACAAAAAATAATAACGAACATTAAATATAGTTTTAAGTTCACATTTGTTTTAAAAAAGTTTCCTCTAATGTGAACGTTGATGCTTGATGGGCAACGAGGGTGGGGACAATTCACCTGCAACAAATGAGAACCTGGGGAGGGGTATGCAAATATGCAACGTTGGAGAAGCTCAGGGTGGGGGCGGACTTCATTAAACAGTGGATCTTGCATGGGGGAGGGTGGCAGTGATGGGCTGGGTCCACAGGCCAGGCTGGTGTGCGGGTTGGCAAAGATGGAGATCTGGGGGTAGATGGGACGGAGACTGGTAGGGGTTGGCCACAAGTGACGGTAAGGTCCAGTGGTGGGTAGTGGCTTGCTCAGGGATGGCAGAACTGTGGGGGAGGGGGTTGTGTTGGAGAACCTCCTAGGACTAATAATCTCACCATTTTGTGGGATTATTTTGTGGGAGGGGTGGCAGTGATGGCTGGGTCCACAGGCCAGGCTGGTGTGCGGGGTTGGCAAAGATGGAGATCTGGGGGTAGATGGGACGGAGACCTGGTAGGGGTTGGCCACAAGTGACGGCAAGGTCCAGTGGTGGGTAGTGGCTTGCTCAGGGATGGCAGAACTGTGGGGGAGGGGGTTGTGTTGGAGAACCCTCCTAGGACTAATAATCTCACCATTTTTGTGGGATTATTTTCGGGTCATTGGATTAATTATCCGATTTGAACTTGTCAATAACCAGGGGGTGAGGAAAAATAATGCTAGTCCTAGTCGCGATTCCATGTATCAAACACAACCTTTATACCTTTTAGTCATGTTTATCACACCGGATTCGGATCAGGATTAGGATAAATAAACCTAATTTCGTGTTTGGTGACAAATGTAAATTGGATAATACATCTGTTGGCCAGAACATGGTCCCGTATTTGTGGGATTATAATCCCTCAAGAATTTGTGGGAGTGGATCATCTCTCCAAGCCCCTCTTTCCACATATTTGAATTTATTTGAACTAATCTAAATTTAAAATTGATAATAATTATAATAAAATTATTTTTTACCTATTATATTTAATCGGTCTACTCCGATGATACATTAAACACGTGGCATGATACAGCATATCTTTTCCAATGTTATTTAGTCTAATCCTGACCTTATAATCGTATCCAATGAACAGGGCATTTGGTTTTTCTTATGTTTAGAAGACCAATTTGTTATTATGCATGCGCTAACAATAACACCCTAACAGTTCTTTTTTTTTTTTTTTTTTCTTTCTTTCATACAGAAGCCAGTGGATGCAAAAAGAGACAAATACACCCAAATCACTTGCCTGTCTACGAACCTACGGCCTCCATGGAAAAGAAGTGTTTTTCTTGACAGAGCTGATTACTAAAAGAGGTTGCGGGATTCGAATGATTTTCATGTAGATTGCTCGACACAAAAAGGGATTCATTCTGCTGGTAGGCATTATTTGGAATTATGTCTGCAGCTAAGCTCTGGTTCAGTGGTTGAAGTTCTTAATAACTAATGCTGCCTGATTTTGTTCAATATGATCAAATGAAGTTATGATTTGAAGTTTAATTGTTTCCGCCTTCTGGACGGAGATATTTGCGCTTTTGTGCTTTGTTGTAGAAGACCAATATGTATATATTGCTAGGTTTCAGGTCTTAACCTACTCACAAACTCAATCAGCTCTGATTGGATTCCCCGTTTGATCTAATCATGCACTGTTGAATTTAATTGATTTTTTTTTGGGTTGATATTTGATAGCCATTTTAGAATCCTTGCTTTGTGGAGGTTGTGCTACACTGCAAAACTTAAGATAGGATACAGTTATGAACCATTAGATTTTCAATAAATTCCATTAGATAGTCATATTTGTTTTAACTTAATATGATGCTTGTAAGATATCATTTTCATGTTCTACCACAATATTCTCATATATTTTTTTCATGTCCATTTTTGCCTAATGTCAAAGAACTATAGATCACTCTGGAAACGAAACAAGTTAGACAAAAATGATATTTACCCCTTTGGCAACTTTAGCTATTCTTGACGTTGGTATTGGAGAATGTTTTCTTAGCCGAGTGTTGCTGTTGGTTACATTGAACCGGTAGAGACGAATTCCTTGCTCGGTAGGAAATTGTAACTTTGCATTTGGTTCGCCGGGTGGAAATGAAATTTTTAAGTTCGAGTTGATTGATTTTCAAAAATTAGTTATAATTTTTGTTTTTTCAGAAAAAGTCAAAAATTGAGATGAAAAAGTACGGTTTAATTGGAGTTGAATTGAAATGCCAAACAAAGCCTAAATTTCGTTGTCATCATCATACGACATTGCCATAGTTGTGAAGCTATCGTGTTTTGCTGTTTGATTTAGCTACCATGCAAGTCTGCAACTAATTCCTTTAGGCTTGTTTGCGATATGCGATGAAGAAGATCGGGAAGATAGACCAATCCTATGTTTGGTGATGCAACTATAGGCCATTAGATAGATTGATTTGTATGAATGCTTCTTGAACTTTTTGAATTTGACAATTTAATTATTGAATTTTTTTCCTTGGCATTCAACCCACTGAATTTCTAATTTTTAGCAATTAAGTCATTTTTACTTAAATTTATTACAATTAATATAAATTTTTGCACAATACTTACACATTATAGCTCGAAAGCGACAATGCTGATCATTTTTATTTAATTTCAATACAATTTTTTTTAAAAAAAATATTGGTTTAAGTTTGAGTATAGTTGAAAATATATTCGAATTTTCAAAGAAAATTGTATTAAAGTTATGAAAAAATGATCAACAATGCACCTTTTGGACTATAATGTACAATTTATTTGTGAAAAAAAAAAAGTTCAAATTTTAATGAATTTGAGCAAAAAGGATTAAATTGTCAGAAATTATAAATTCAGGGGGTTGATTGTCAAGAAAAAAAGTTTAGAGATAAAATTGTTAAATTCAAAAGTTCGAGGTATATGTATAAATAAGTCCATTAGATATTCATTAAAAAAAAAAAATAGTAAACCCTATTTAGTGTGGTGAAACTCTTCTCTCTTGTTCCTCTCTAGCAATAGTGTGTTTTTCCCATCGCTCATGGTCTCAATCGTTCTTTCTTTTGCTGATTCTGTTGCAAGATAGAGATGGATAGAGAGCCGCAGTTCAACATCAACAGAGATGTTTTAAATCGTATACTTGATTTTGAAGAAGGGGAAAAAAAAAAAAAGAAAAAAGAAAAAAGAAAGAGATACATTGACGATTGTATATTTCTTTTGATTATTTCTTTGTCATTCCGTTGAATTTGTTTCTAATTTTCCTTTACAATCTCTATAGTCAGTTAACCGCGTTGTGAGGCCAAACTTCCAGTATTCTGGAGAAGCAAATGCAAGTTATGACCCTCGTCATCAAATACTTGAAAATGCTGGAGAGAATTTTCACAAAATTTGGTCGATTTTCTTGTTTTTTGTTCTCTCTTTGAACTTAAGAATAAAGGTATTTGAACTGGTGTCGTATGTGGAATTAGTATCAGTTCTGTATGCACCTACAATTTGGTCGATGCTAGCTGGAAGAGATTTCTCTTGAATTTCTTTGCATGGGTCTATTTTTAAGCTTTACAATAAACTAGTTGGACAATACACAAATAGGCAAGCAAACCAAAACAAAAGTTAAAACAAATATATATATATATAATTATATATATATATCTACATTTATATAGATGAAAAAAAAAAAACCATCACATGGTGGGTGTTGGACCAGCCACATGGGGCCAGCCATGTGGGGTCTTGAAGGAAGATAAGAAACCGTAAAAAGTGTCTTTCATGCTTTTATGATGTAACAAGAGAATGTTCCTGCCGTTTCTTCACCCCCCACACACACTGCATTTTTGGCATTGTTGCCACACTTGTACACACTTTTCTACTTCTCTTCCTCTCGCTCACTTTTTATTTTCTTGCTTCTTTAGGATATAAGTAATTTACATATAAAGTATGCTTTCTTCCACTCTTCTTCTCCATGAGAAGGTTCTCCCCCCTTTAACATGTTATTAGACTAAAGGCCAAAAAAGAATTGTGTCCCCAATAACAACCTCAAGTAGTGCAAATCCTTCATCCCCTGTCCATCGATTCATGCCACCACCAGGACCTTGTTGGAAACCACAAAAACATACCACTAAAAACCCGTCTGTCGTTGGGCGGTTTACCGACCAGTTCCCCTTTGTTTCACTCGGAGGTCGGTATCATTTCCCTGTACATAACTACCCAACTGAACCGATAAAAAAACCCTAGCCTCAAGGTTTTGAAATGAATTTTTTAAAAAGTACAAGGTACTAATTTGAAATTACAAAGAACTTTGGTATTATCAATATTTTGATAAAACACGTACTATTGAAACGTAATTTTCCTTCAATTTTTATGATGGTATTTTGGGGGGAAAAGAAAGTGAACTGAAACACATATAACATCCTCGACAAAGAGAGATCCCATGGGTGGTGATGGATTAATATCATCATTATCAAAAGTTTTTCATTCTTTTTTTTTTCCTCAATAAGTTTTTATTCTTTTTTGATAAAACACGTAGTATTGAAATGTAATTTTCCTTCAATTTTTACGCATATGGTATTTTTTTTGGGGGGGGGTGTGTAAAAGAAAGTGAACTGAAACATATATAATATCCTCGACAAATTAAGAGATCCCATGGGTGGTGATGGATTAATCACATCATTATCAAAAGTTTTCATTCTTTTTTTTTTTTCCTCAATAAGTTTTCATTCTTTTTTATTTTTCTCACTAGGAAGGTGTTTGGTAACACAACTCAACTCCAATTAAACTGTATTTTTTCATCTTAATTTTTATCTTTTTCTCAAAAGTCAACTCAACTTAAACTTAAAAATTTCAACTCAACTCAAACTCAACTTATTCACCAAACATCCTCTAAGTTTTCATTCTTTTTTGACGAAACACGTGGTATTGAAATGTAATTTTCTTTCAATTTTTATGCATATGGTTTTTTTTAGGGGGGGGGGGGGGGGGGAGTAAAAAGAGAAAACAAAAGTGAACTGAAACATATATAATATCCTCGACAAAGAGATCCCATGGATGGTGATGGATTAATCCCATCATTATCAAAAGTTTTCATTCTTTTTTTTTTCCTCAATAAGTTTTCATTTTTTTGTTTTAACGGGATACAGATGTTTAAATCATGTGCAACTACCACACTTTGAACTTATGACCATGCCAGTGTTCCGAGTTAATAAACAAACAAACAAACAAACTTTTCAAACAATCTACTTGGCATGGGATTGATTTCTGTCCCATAGTGCTTTTTTTTTTTTTTTTAAATAATAATTTTTGAGGTTTTGAATTTGTGATCTAAGGCCATGATTTTTTTTTTTCACCCACTGAATTAGTCCCATTTTGAATTAGTATTCGATGGTTTATTTATGTTAAATCTAAATATGAAATTCGAAAGGCAATATGAAATGAAAATACAATCAATTACAACATAAATGTGCCTGATATATCATTAGTTGTCTGTATATAAGGACATGGGTACGTTTAGTTATGCCATAATTTTCTTGATCAATTCATACTTTATCAATCACATATAGACAATCCGTCTGGTTCATGTATAGATGAGTGTAAACCAAATTGCTGGCTTGAAGGTTCACAAGCACTAGGGGCATTTTCCAATAATTTCAGCTCTCACCGGCGCATATATATATATATATATATATATATCTTTTTTCTCCTATATATCAATATTTAAATAATAGTATATGACAATATTCTAAATAGAAAATTATATATAAATCAACTAATTATTATAAATTTTCAAATATAAAATTACAAATATCGTATAGTATGTAGTATCGCATATGTAACATTTCCTATATATATATATATATAAAGAAAACTTTATTTTTTAAGAAATTAAATACGTTTCTTCAGCCAAACATGAACTCAAATAGTACTAGGAATTCCCTATTGTATCGAGTCATATTAACTAGTTAATTATGACTATTTCTTTGTTTGCGTGCATGAGCATGGACAACGCAGTCACAGTACTCAAAGCCTACAAGTGGCAACTACGTACAAAGTTACTTGTAACGCAAAGATTACAACAAATTCTGCCTAAACATGATACTAACGGAATCAATAGACATATACCGTTGAAAACCAACTCAAACGGAATCCAATAAAAAGTTTGTTCCAAAACTACAACGCTTCTTTTGCCATCTTTTCCTATTTGTGTCTTTGTTTCTCTCTCTTTTTTTTTTTTTTTCCCTATATGAACTGTAATAGAGTTTAATTAATTTTAAAATTTAGTGTTCAAAAAATTGTGAAATTTAATGGCAATACAATCGATTTTGATTTATTTGAGTTATTACATTGTAAATATTAATACTTTAAAATCAGAATTTAGTATAAAATCTGTAAATATATTATAACCAAAAGATTTTTAATAGGGTAAATAATAGATAAAGTTGTAAAATATGTTTTTATATTTGAAAAAAAAAACTATTGAAAATCATTGAAAATTTCAAAGTTAAAAGAGACAAAATGAAATTTTAACTTCCCTCCAACCCTATTTTAAATAATCTCAACTCAAAACTTGAAGTGATTTGAATTATAATTACAAATCTTCAAACTCAAACTTTGTATGTGCAATTTTCAACATCACATTTATTCTAATAGAGCTGATAACTTGAAAAGTTATTTTGTTGCTAAAAAAAAAATGTTTTACATTATTCTTAGGAATATTAGATTGGCTAACTGATATAATATAATGAATTCAATATATATGTATGTGTATTAACTTTTTTTCATAATTTTGAGGAAAAATCCTTTTGTTTTGCTTAAAGTATAGATACTTTAATACTTTAATAATTAAAAAATATAATTGCTTTAATAATTAAAAAAGTATAAATGCTCTAACGTAGAAAATATAATATTTAGAAGTACCTCGATTTACAGTTGAAAGTTTCAATTTTTATTTGTATTTAAAAATTAAAGAAGAGATAAATATTATTGAACAAATATAATAATTAAAAATATATAATAATTAATATTAGAGTAAAGAAATTTCATTGATGTTGGCGCTTGTTTTTGCCTCCAAAATGATGAAATATTTGAAGAAAAGTGTGCCAAACCTGTCACAAAAGACTTAAAAAAAAAAAAAAAAAACTCCCACAAAAGACAACTTCCGTTGGTTTGAACTTTTAAGAGATTCAAGTCCTCAAACCCATATCTCTTGTTCTTCGTTCACATCTCGCCATCTCTGTTACAAGGGGTTTCTTTTTTCTTTTTTCTTTTGTTTTTGTTTTGTTGTTTTTTTTTTTTAGCTCCTTTTCTTATCTGTTCTTAAATTTCTTTGATTTAGTTTTTGTTTTTTTCAATTTTGTTTTTTTTCCAGAACTCGAATCGCCTCCATCGTTGTGCCGAAGCTGCAGCACCAGAGGCTCAAATAGCAGGACCTGATGCAGCAGTCGCTCTACCACCGCCCCGCTGTGTTAGCTGCTCCTCAGGTTTCTTTTTTTATTTTGTATTTTTATTTTTTTAGTTTTGAAAGTTGATTCTTTTGTTTTGTTTTCAAGAACAGAGCATTCTGTGAAGGGCATTTGTTTTTTTTTTTCAGTTTACCTATTTCGAAAGAATTGATTGCTCACATTAAGAAGGATGGAACAGTATTGCTTCGCATAGGGGCATTGATAGAGGTAAATGTTACTCTTATTTGGAAGAAAGTTAAAATCATTATTTGGGTGAAACTGTGTAGATGAATTTCATAAACTAGCAAATTTTCCCTATTTTGTATTTCTTAAGAACTTCTCCAATACTTATTTTGGGTAAAAATGTGCAGATAAATTTGGAGTTTTTTGCCATAGATAGCCAGATATGTGATATCTCACTCAGTCCATTGTTGAAATCGCTATCTATAATTTGAATAATCATTTTATACATATTCTCCTCTGTGCACGTTGTCTTGTCTGTGTTTATCTGTTGAAGAAATAAACTCAAAATTTCCCTAGAACTAAAAAAAAAAAATCAAGGCAGCAGAGATATCCTTTTAATGTCTATGTTACCATAGTTAATTATTACAAACGATTAGTTATTTTTGAATTGGAAAGCATTCAGAAATTTCAAAGGGGAATAGGGGTTGAATTTGGAATGTCAAGTTCTTATACATATTGCTGATTGCATTCACTGGACTGTTTCTTTTCCCTATTGATGCTGATGTGTTTTCGATTTTTTTTTTTTTTTTTTTTTTTAACTCTCTCTTTCTTGTGCAGGGTTTTATTACTAACAATGAGAGGGCCTTAGAGGAACTGTTTGGGGATGAGGAGGATACATGCAAAGGTGTTGCATGTCTGAATGTGATGGCAACTCGCATTGCTACAGTTTTTGCTTCTTTGAGGGTACATAAAATAGTGGTTTACAACAGATTTTGATTGATGATCAAGTGGCAATTTTCTGAAGCATGTTATGTTTTAACTTTTAATGATGCATGAATTTCCATATGTTTTAACTTTTTTCTATATTTTTAGTTTTGAAAGTTGATTATTTTGTTTTGTTTCAAGAACAGAGCATTTAAAACTCCATCTCTCTCAGCTACTGAAGGGAAGCGAGTGGACTAAGGGTCATCAACAGAGGAGGATAACATCCGAATGAGAGATCGAAGAAAGGAAAAGTAAGCTGAGGATTTCTTTTGCCTCCCTCTCTCTTTCTCTCTCTCTGGTCTCTGCCTATAGATTTTGTTACTTTTGTTAACTAATAAGATCTTCTTTGTAAAACTGTTAGTGATTCATTTTTCTTTGAAGTGATGTTAGTGATAATAATCAAACAAGAAATGTTACACTACTCTTACAGATTTTCTCAAATTCCTATGGATGATGATTCGATTGAAATTGATGGGTATGCATTTGATTCAGAAACTTCCCACGATAGTATAACTTGGGTGAAATTGGAAAAGGAAAAAATGACCAAATGAGCCTATGTACAAGTTGGTGATGATTAAATTTCAGCTGTTTTAGATGTTTTTGTGAAATACTTTACACATAGACCATATATGAAATTTGTGCATTAGTTTAGTTCCCTATAATATTACTGATAGTAGTTACATCAAATAATGTAATTTGTTTTACTTAAGTTTATTTATTTTTTATTATTTTCAATGAAAAGTCATTATACAATTACCAATCAAATATTTAGTCACTAAGGTTCTAACTGGTGTAGAATGAAATAAGTTTCTGCCATTAGGATTTTGGTCACAAAAAAAACTTTCTGCAATCAAAATAAACAAAATCACCATTAATTTTTTGGTTGCAAAAAACCAATTTTCCTATAGTGATAAGACATTTAATGACAACAGTAAGTTGTTAAAAATATATTTGTCGGTTTAAAAAAAAAAGAATTTAGCGGCAATAAGTAGGTTGTCGAAATAAGTACATTGTCGTTAAAATTTATACTTTCAATGACGACTACCTTGTCGTTGCATTCTTTTAGTGACAAAATGCCACTATTGTTTAAAAGTAATCAACGATGCAGATTGTACTAAATCAACGACAATTACTTATCGTAGAATAACACTTTCAGTGACAATATAAGAAAAGTTATCGTTGAAACAATCAACGACACGTATATACAGTGACAACTACCAACAACATGATTTTTTATCGTCAATAACTTTCAACGACGACTTTCCAATTTTTAACGACCACTTTTGTCGCCACTAAAAATTGATTTTCTTGTATTTTGCTTCTGGGGTTCACCTGCCGATTTTGCCATATATAATTTTGCAATTTAAACCTCGAGGAAAAGAAGTCAAGGTAATTTTTTTTATTGGTTAAAGATTCAGAAGATAAAAATATGTGTGTGTGTATATATATATACATATATATTGGTAAATAGGTCAAAATATATTTCTTGCCATGCATGGTATATATATATATACATATACATTTTATCTGCACGTATAATAAGCCTATATTTTGATAGCTAGCTAATTTATATCCTTTTATATGTTTCTTTTTGTTTTGAATTGATAAAAAAGTGTGGATTTATTTGGAAGTTGAGACTTTCACCAACCAAAATGTTTTAAACCTTTAATGAGTATGAACTAGGTTTCCCATTAAAATAATAATAATAAAAAAAAGAGTACATGAACTTCATGCAAGCAAATTGCGCACGCTAAGAGAAAAAGGAGAGATGTTTTATTAATTCTTTTCGCTATTATATTTTCCTACAAATTACTTTTTTTTGTTAGTGCTTTTTGAGCCGCATTTTTTTTAAAACTGGATTATGAAATTATTAAGTTCACACTATCTTTAATTTAAAAATTTGAGGGATTTTATTTTTATTATATAGCAAATTGGATGGACTGAATCATCAAAGCTTCAATTGCGATGTGAGATGTCTAGGGGAAGGGAAAAAAAGAAGAAGAATAATCATAAGGAAACGGAAAGTTTAGCCCAGCGGTAACTACACTTGACTCATCTTAAAGGTGCAAAGCTGGAACCGCACTATCCCAAGTTCAAAAAAAGAAAAAAAGAAAAAAAAAACATAATTACATAATCATATTTCTCAATTTTAATTATTTTTTAATTTGTCCCTCTATTTTTTAAGCCATAAAGGTGTTCTTTAAATTTAACAAACTTGTTTTATTTGATAAATTGGGAAAAAGGACATAAATACCATTAAATAATTTATATAATAACATGTTTTAGACATTTGAAAAACATACAAAACCCTTAAGCAAAACATTAAATTTCAAAAATCTTGAATCTTTATGTCTTTTAAACACTAAAAAAAATTTCAAAACTTATTTCTCAAGAAAAAAAAAAGGGATAAGTTAATCTTTATTCTTGTTTTTTTTTCCCTCCACAAAATATGAGAGGAGAAATTGAGGGCTCAATTGGGGAAAAATTGAAAATAACATTTTCAAAACTTTTTTTTTTTCCTGCCTTTTTCTTTAACTTAAAACTGTTTTTCACTATTCACATATTTAAATATTTATAGAAAACTCAAACCTTAAATGTCCATAACTTTGTTATTTCAAGTTTAAATGTGATGATTTTTTAAAAAACATATAATTCAATAGGAACGAAATAAGATCCGTATTGATTTTTTTCCAAGCACATTTCAAGTTTTTACGCTTTCTCGCTCTAAATATTTTTTTAAAACCAAATATATATTTTCAAAACTCATCTCAACTTCAATCCAAATATCTCCAAAACTCTGCTTTCAATGCCTCCTCTAAACGGGCCTTGAAATAGATTTTTCAAATACAAAGAAGATCTTTGCACTTTCTAAAAATAGAAAGATAAATTGTAAAATAATTAAAACTAAAAAGTATAATTGACAATTAACTCGAGAAAGTAAAAGAATTTGTACCTTGGTTAAGCTAAAGTAAGGCTGGCAATTCATGTCAACAGGTCGGGTTCGTATTGGGTTGAAGTCAATACGAATTATCAAAAGTATAACCCGGACTCAACCCATGATCTATCAGGTCAAAAAAACCTCAACGCTAACACGATTTGCTGGGTGCCAAACTTAGTATTTTGGGTTGATTAATACAACACGACTAGCCAACCTGCCAGAAGTAAGGAAAAAATGAAAGTAAAAAAAGAAGATTTTAACAAACAATTAAGATACATACCAAGCAAACAAAGCAATATATCATCACTAAATATCATTCTAAAACATAAAATTATATAAATCCATAATTAGTTCATCACAAAAGGTCAATCTAAAATGTAAAACTATATAAACTCATAATTTGGTCATCCAAAAGACCACTACCAAGTCAACCTGAATTATATAACAATTTTGAATTGATTATTATGGGTGATTTTATATCTATCGGATTGATCCAAACCCAACTTATTTTTCTATCATGTCATGCGGGTTCAACATAAAAACTAACCCGTACCCTTTTTTTCCAACCATAACCCCGTATTTTTTCGTATCGTGTTATTGTGTTGTGATCTAAATTACCCACCAAAAGTTCAAGTGTTATTTTGAGTATGAACTCTCAGTACCAAAATTTAATATTGTGAGAGTAAGAGTTGTGGATTTCCTATCTCGTTAAGAAAATTACAGTTTTAATTATTTGTTGTTGTGCACGTCACACCTTAACTTCACGTAGAAGTTTCATTATATGGACATTAGCATTCCTGTACGAGGAAGCAATTCACTATTGACCTTGTACAAAATATCCATCCAAAGGCCTTTCGGAAAAAAAAAAAAAATGAATAATAATGATAAATCAGGTAAACAAATGTCACATGTTAGCCTCGGACGCTGAGGCCTGAGGGCCCTCCCACAAGCTGCCACGTTACTGGCGGTTCTACGCTCTTTCCTTCATTGGATTTTCACCCCAAAAAAAAAAAAAAGTCTTTATTTTTTAAGTAAAGATTTCACTGAAAAAAAAATGAACTCGGAACTAAACAAGGAGGGATTTCCCTGGTTTTTGGTCCTTGAATGGAGTTGACAAATTGAAATTCCATTACAAAAAAAATGACAAATTAAAAAAAAAAAACGAAGAAGAAAAAAGGAATTGATATGTTGCTTACTGAATTTTAAATTATGATGAGTCATTTCCTGAATTTATGAAACTTTACATATTGTTAGTAAATTGGTGAAAATTGTATAATTTAAAAGAAAATGTTCTCGCATACACAAGCGAAACAATGTACTCACATAATTATTTAAAAATATAATTTTATACCACACACCATCCTTATTTTTATTCATAATGAATTTTAACGGCAATCATTGATTTATTAATATTATCTGATTTTTTTTTTTTTCCATTCATTGATCATTCACTCCTTTTCTCTTCATTGGGTTTTTTCCTTCGGATTTTTTCTTAAACAAAGTTTAGTAGTGGTTTTTGTGTTTTTTCTCCTTTTTTGGAGTGGTTCTTATATTTCATCAAACTTTATTCTAATTTTTTTAATTAATTTCACGAGCGATGGGTAGATAATGAATGTGTTAAAAAGGTAACAACTTAGTCAGTATATCTTGATACACTTGTTGATTTTTATCATCACCATTTATTTTTAAAAACTAATATTTTATATCTTATTCAATCTAAAATCAAATAACTAGATATCAATGGTAAATTTATCTACATAAAAAAGTTACCACTATTAAAGTTGAGAATGGAGATTATAATGAGATTCTATGTGAGGTATTTATTATTAAAAAAAAAAACACACACACGCACACACTTGTCAAAGAATTTATTAAAATGACTACGACAAAATAAAATTAGTAGAATGATTTTTTTTTTTTTTTTTTTTTTTTTTTTTTTTTTTTTTTTTTTCACTTAGTGTCTAGCAAAGTGCCCAGCGTAAAAACAAGACAAGCCGAAGTCATTTCACAAAATATAAAAAATAAAAAAAATAAAAAAAAAAAGCAAATAAGACTTTCTCATCAGGTTATTTTTCCAAAATACTCGTTTCTTTAGCCTTAAGAACACCTCCAATCTATACTCTAAAATAGAGTTTTATACTAATTTAGAGTATAGGAGTATCTCTAATTCATACTTTATATGGAACTTCAAATATAAAGTATGGACAATATATTTCATATTTGAAGTATCACTGTTCATACTCTAAACTATTTTTTCTTTTTTTTTAATTAAATTTTGAACTAATATTTAGATAAAAATAAAAATTATAAAGTTATCCTTAAATTTATTTTTCTTTGAAAATTACCCATTTTTCTATATGTAAAGTATTTGTATGTTTAAATCTTAAGCTATATTTATTTTTTTATATCTTTTTTTATTTTATTATTTTGAATAAATTTTGTAAGATAGTAAATCAACATGCAAGTTTTATATAAATTAAAAAGTTGAGAAGATATTCTAATTCATAAACAAACTATAAATAAGCACACATAAAAATACATTAAACAATTACATGTGATAAGCCAAAAATAACACAAAATACATAATGTAAAGGCGCAAAAAGAGATAACATAGAGATATTATGGTGGAAGAACAATGATTTAATAGTCCGGTATACCAGTACCGGATCCTCCAATATCATTGAAATATTGGTTGAATGCATTATTAGACCTATGCATATCATCTTGTTGTTCTTGTTGCTGCTGTTGTTGTAATCTTTTATTTAAAATTCTTGATTGTTCATTTCGTGTGTATTCATGAATAGATGAGTCTGCAATTGAATTCAAGTCTATGTATAGAATCATGTTTTCCTCTCTTTGTATTTTAAAGATTATTCTAAAAAATAAAAACAATCAATGGATTAATATGTTAAAAAGATTGTATGGGGGCATAATTTGTAAAATACAAAGATTATAGTAATAAATATAAAATAATATCTAAATGATTATAAAAAAGAATATAAATAGAATACTCCTTTTAGAGTATGATATAGAGTAAATGGGTTGGAGATGAAATAGTTATTTGAAGTGACAGATACTCTATTTTAAAATTTCTGTACTATAAAATAGAGTATTTGGGTTGAAGATGTCCTAATATTTATGTAGGAACTATTTAATTTTTTATTTTTTCATTTGATTTGATTTTGATCATATTTAATGATTAAAAGTATTAAGATCAAGAATTTTCAGCCAATAAAACATAAATGGATGACATTAAATAAAAAAAAAACAAAATTAATTTTTTTGGTAAATAAAAAAAAAAGAAAAAGAGAAAAAACGCAGGATGACAAAGAAACGTCAATGTCAAAAGAGAGAGAATTGGGGATTGATCGAATGGAATGATGTATCCGTGAACGTTTATAAATGAGGCCGCGTAGAGATGTTCTTCTTCGTCCCTCCATAACCCACTCCTCCTCCTCCTCCTCCTCCTCCTCCTCCTTTCCGCCGCCGTGGTTGAGGCGGCGATCGGGTTCCGACGGATATAGCAGCAGCAGCAGTAAGTTAAAATTACCGGTCGCGATCGCAGCGGAGGCGACGATGGCGGGGCAGTCGCGGAAGTGGATGATTCTGGTGGCGACGATATGGATTCAGGCGTTCACGGGTACGAACTTCGACTTCTCGGCGTACTCGACGGCGCTGAAGGCTGTGCTGGGGATTTCTCAGGTGCAGCTCAACTACCTGGCGGTGGCTTCCGACATGGGGAAGGTCCTCGGCTGGTCCTCCGGCCTCGCCCTCAGGCACTTGCCCTTGTCTCTCGTCCTCTTCATCGCCGCCTTTTTGGGTTTCGTCGGTTATGGATTTCAGTGGCTTGTAATTACCCAATCCATTTCCTTGCCTTATTTCCTGGTAATTCATAATTCCCTTCTCTCTGTCCGTCTTGATTGCATTCTATCCTGTTTGTATTGGAATTTTTAAGTTTAAATTGATTGATTTTTAAAAATTAATTAAAAATTTTATTTATTTTTTTATAAAAATATAAAAAATTAAATCAAAAAATTTAAGTTGAAATCGGATAATTAAACAGATTTTTTCTCTTATTTTATGAAAAAAGTGCTTTCGTTTTTTGGGGGAATAAGTAGCTAAATAAAAATGTATTTCTCGTCTTTAATATTTATTTCTGAAAAAAGAAAAATAATTTATCAAATTTATGGTTACCGAAATCCAATCCATTGACGTTGAAGTGTTTTATTTATTTATTTAAATTTTACATAATTAATAACAATCAATGTCATATTTTTACATAAACTGGCTTTTCTATTCTATTTTTGGGGTGCTTCGCACTTTCAATACAAGTAACAGAGCCATTAATTTCTCAAGTATTTGTCCCCTTTTTTTTTTTGTGTGGGTTATATGGTAGTGTTTAGTGTTTTCTATTTTTGGCTTTTTAGTGTCTCTGTCAATTAGGAGCGAAATTTGTTTTTTTAAGTTAATTTGTCTTTGCAATTGCACTTTTTTTTTTTTTTTCATTTCCGTGCACTCTTGTTCACAGTATTTGTCATATTTTGTTTTTCATTTATTCATTTTTCCATGTCAAATTTTCTTTTACAGAAAAAAGTGAAAAGAAACAAACTTACCTGAGAAGAGATTAATTTATTTTTTAAATTTTTTTAACATATGATATACATGCCATTTCCACTCCCATGTATATCATATGTTAAAAAATTAAAAAAAAAAAACTAATTCATTTCAAAACTTTTTTTTTTATTCTTTTTTATGTTTTTAGTGTCTAGTTTAGTGGTAAACTACAATTGCTAATTATCATCGAAAAGAACCATTTATTATATGAATGAAGCAACAAAGAGACCTTTTTATTATTATTATTATTATTAACTTGGGATAGAGATATTTGAATTTGGTGTGTAATATTACTATTAAACTACATTCGTAACCACAAAATAAAAAGAGTTTGATAATTTGAATTAGCGGAGTTGCGCAAGAGATAATACTAGGTTTTCCTAAAGGCTCATTGAAAACTTTAAAGGAAAAAAAAAAATAATATATATATATATATATATATATCAAAACCAATTCAAAAATTCGTTTCAAAATATTAAAAAAAAAAAACAATTAAAAATTTGCACATACCACACACGTCCCCCCTGGACTGGAAAGGGTCGGGCCCACTGTGCCATCCTCTTCGTCTTATTCCAGCCGCTTCAACAACTTCCGAGCTTACATTTTATTGTGTTATACATTTTTTAGTTAAAGAAAAGGAAAATTCTAAGTCCACATCTTTTTAATTCTTTTTCAGTTTGTTTTATTTTCTTTCAGTTGTTTCTAGCAAAAATAATTTGAAGGGAAAAAACAAATTAATTGAGAAAGGTGTACGCATGGACGTAGCTATTAGGGCCCGTTTTCTTAATTACATTTTTAGGTGTGTATTCAATTTACATATTAGTCCCCTTCCAAACATTTTTTTTAATGAACCCCCACCTCCCCCCCCCCCCCCCCCCCCCCCCAAAAAAAAAAAAAAAACTTGGAAACTTCATCTTTCCTTTGAAAAATTTAAAGAAAGATAATATTTATAAACCAACGTCCAGCTAATATCCTTGACCACATAACAAGATATTTTCCCTTCAATAGCTTACGATGTTTATTCAGTAAGCCTATTTACTTTTCTCTCTTATTTAGAATTAAATAATTATTTATTTTGATTAAATACTTGTCGTAATTATTAACCCCACTGAAATTTCTGACTTCATCATTGCTGTGTATATATGTATCCCAACATTGGTTCTATTAAGTAATTGAATTGTTAAAAAAAATTATTTTAGTGTTAACAACGGTGAAGCCATAATTCGGGTACGTAATCAAATTTTAAAATTTGAATATTTGCCCTCCTTCAAAATTTTCAAATATTGTAGTTCTATTTGTATGTTACAAGAAAATTTATGTTTGTATCTCGAATAAAAAAAAAATTAAATATGTTTTTGTAAATACACTTTCAATTTCCAAAGGAAAAATTGTTTTGGTCTTCTATACATATTAAGTAGAAGAACAAAAAGTATTAACTTTCTGTTGCAGATCAGAAACTTTATATATGTTTGCACGTGAAAACCGAATCTATGCACAAGAAAGAAGAAACTTCGTAGCACCCAAATGCATTACTTACGTACCACGGTCCACTTATAACAATTGGTATGTATCTATATATATATATATATATATGTATGTATGTATGTATGTATATAGATATACGTAGCATAAGACATGCTTTTACCTTGTTTTATGTTACAATTGTTCTTCTTGGTAACTTCTTAAAATTGTCTACATCGATCTTTAATTTGTTTTACCTTTTCTTTTTGTTTTTTTGTTTTTTATGTTCTTAATAGGAAGGTTGGTTGTCTTTTTTAATATTATAATAATAATAATTAGTATTATTATTATTATGCCATAGGAATGGTAGCTAGGTGGTCGTTTGTTCTGGTAGTTGCTAATGAAAGTCAAGATGATATATGGTCACCGCAACCACCACGTTTAATGGAGACAACAATGAAACTATTTTTGTGTAGATAAACTAGCTATAGTTAAGTATTCTAGACTACTCTGCTTACTCCATATTAGTAAAAAGTCTAAGGCTCCGTTCGCGATGTCTTTTCAAAAGTTTTTTTCAAACATATTTTTATCTTTTTCTTTCAATTTTACTATTTATTTTTTCCAAACATTTTAAACAAGGGATATCTATTGACAACTCTCTATCTACTTTCCTCACTTTCTTAAATTATTCACCAATTAAAAATTTAGATGTTCATTATTACTTATTACACCCCTGTTATTATTAAAAAAAATCCCTACAATTTAATTATATTATTCATCCTTTTTATACTCACCAATAAATAAATAACTCATATTTTTTTTAAGCAATCACTTCTTCTTCTTCTTCTTTTATAATTTTCTCTTTTCCCAAACTATTTTTTGTGACAACTATTTTCACAAGAAAATTACTAACAATATAACTTCTTCTTCTTCTTATAATTTTGTCTTTTCCCAAATTACTATTTTTTGTAACAACTATTTTCACAATAAAATTAGGAACAATAACTTACAATATATATATATATATATATATATATATATATATGACAACAACAACATTAATCTACATATATGTATATATGTCTACGGCATTAATAAAATAAAAAAATATAAAACTGACTCTTTATTAGTTTGATGAAATCTTATTTCAAAAAAAAAATTTAATTTCTTCAAAAAAAAAAAAGAAGTAAAAAAAAAAAGGAAAAACAGTAAATGAGAAAAAAAAATTGTTATAAAAAAAGGGTTGTTTGTTGGTTGGTGGGTGCAATTAGGATTAAAAATAAAATAAAATTGTAAGAATTATTATGGAATAATAAGAGGGGTGCAATAAGTAAAAATGTATATTTAAATTTTAATTGGTGGATAATTTAAGAAAATGGATGAGAAAAGTAGATTGAAGGGTGTCAATAGATGCTTCATTTAAAAAAAATTTAAATTTTAAAAGTCCATAACTTTATCATTTTAAGTCAAAATAAAATGATTTTTTTTAAATTGCTTAGAATTTTAATAGGAACAAAATAAGATCCATACTGCTAATTTTTTTACAAACACATTTTAAATTTTTTACATTTTTCACTCCAAACAGTTTATTTTTATTAAACGTATATTTTCAAAACTCAAACCATTCCAACCTCAAAAACACCATCTTCAAATTTTCCCCAAACACCCCCTAATAATATACTCCATTCTAGGTTTGAACACAATTACAATCTTTTTTTTTTTAATGGTATTTTGTCTCATAAAAGTTTGAATTTTACTCAAACTTATGAAACAAAACATAACAAACTCATAAAAAAAATTACCGATTCTATTGTAACATTTTTAGCAATTTTGTTATAAAAACTCCTTAGCAAATATTCTAGATATTGACAACTTCTGATAATTATAGTTGTTTTAGGAGATACAAACAAAGACAAAAGAAATAAGAACTTGATTCCAGTTTTTCTTTTTAATAAAAAAACAAGAAACAAGAACTTGAAAAAAAAAAAAAAAAAAAAAGGTCTAATTGTGCTTGATATATAGAGGGAGAACGTAATAAATATCAGTTTTTAGAAAATAATTAAAATAAATAACAGGTTTTTAATATTTCAAGTAAATAGTAGTCTATATTTATCAAGTCAATGATTTATTTACATATTAAACTATTGTTTACTTTATAAATTTTCTATTTACTTAATTATTTTTTATTTGCCAAATAAATTTACTATTTACTTAAAAGAGTTTAAAACCTCACTATTTACTTTAATTATTTTCGTAAAAATGCTATTTAGGGGCTTCGAAAGAACTCTTGGAAGAGGAAGGATGTTGTTAAGCTCCTATTCACTTTAATTATTTTCGTTTAAATACTATTTACTTTAATTATTTTCGTTTAAATACTATTTACTACTCCCTTGATGGAACATTTGTGGGCTCCAAAATTTCGTTCTTGCTCTCACATCTAGACTTCTCCTAGGTAGTCGGAATATATTGGCTTTGGGGTCTTCGTTTCGCGTGTTTGGCCCATTTTATCTTAAAAATGTTATGAAAATGCTGTTTGTTTGGACTTAAATACTCATCTCACTTTTTATAATCAATAATTCCACTCAATTCCATTCAAACATATTCTGCACATCTTACATTTTTAGATTCAAAAATTTTTCTCATCTTCTATTAATTTTAAAATTCCATAATTTTTCATTTAATCTTCGATTAAATTGATTTTTTTTTCAATACATTCATAATTAATAGAGAAACAAATCTGCATGCAACCCTATTAAAATAAAATAAGATTTTATTATATTTGTTAGAAAAATAATTTTCAAGTGATTTTTTCTAATATCGATCCAAACACCATATTAGTAATTTTATCTTTTTCGGAATTATTAAAAAAATTGCCCATCTCCTGCCTTTTTTTTCCCCCAAAATAACTTCTCATTTTAAAAGAAGAAAATTTTTCATTTCAAAAGTAGACGTACAAACCAAATGGACCCTTAGTAAGTGGGAAGGGATTTGCGGTTTTAGATCTCCCATTTGAAATTTTTTAGGCTTTTTTTTTAATAATAAAATAAATGCCTATAAAACCCCCATATACAAAATATATACAAATATAACAAGACTTGTCCTAATTTGGAATGTAAGTTTTTCTGATTACTTTTGTACTGGACCAATTAAGTAGGATTATTAATTGCTCTTCAATTCTGTTCTACGAAAGCATGAACTGATCTCCATGCATCTCTTTTGTATATTGATAGCTTATTTAGCACGTCCTTTGGAGATTGTTTTTGGATGTTATTTAATAATTTTTTACCATATTTTCTCTTATAAAAATTTAAACTTAGTATTTGATTATTGTTCAAACCTATAATCCAATCCATATATATCTAGTTAATCTCACAATGATGCACCAAAAATTTACGTACAATTAGTGATATGCAATATTTTCTTTTGGTTCCTTCACGTCAACACGGCAGCACTGCAAACAATTATAAATATGTGAACATATAATTACACATGCAAAAACGAAAAAAATAAAAAACAAAATAAAAGAGGATCATATAAGCCAATCAAAATGCTTACTGATATATGTTCTATTTTTATTTTTTTATTTTTATTATTTTTTTTAATATTAGGTGTTTCTTCTCTGCCTGCTGGCCGGTTGCAGCATATGCTGGTTCAACACAGTTTGTTTCGTTCTCTGCATTAAGAATTTCCCATCTAACCAACCTCTAGCCATTTCCCTCACCGTCAGCTTCAACGGCGTAACCGCCGCCCTCTACACCCTCGCCGCCAACGCAATCAACCCTTCTTCCTCATCCCTTTACCTCATCCTCAACGCTCTCATTCCCCTCCTCACCTCCGTCGCCGCCCTCACCCCGATCCTCCGCCAGCCCTCCCTCGAACCCCTCCCGCCCGACTGCGTCCGCCGCGACTCCCTCATTTTCCTCATCCTCAACGTCCTCGCTGTCGTCACCGGCCTCTACCTCCTCCTCTTCGGCTCTAAGACCTCTGATTCCTCCACCGCCCGTATTCTCTTTGCCGGTGCCCTCTTCCTCCTCGTCTTCCCACTCTGCATCCCGGGGGTCGTCTACGCCCGCGACTGGTTCAGCCGCGCCGTACACTCGTGCTTCCGCCTCAACAGCTCCGGCTTCCTTCTTGTCGACGTCGATGATCTCGAGCTCCACAAGGAGCTTATCACGCGCGAGGTGAGTAGCGATATCATGGACAGGAATGGAACCTCTTATAGTCGAGTGGGACCTTCCGCTGTCAGTGAATTTTTTTTTATTTTTTTTTATTTTACCTATAAAAACTTAGCTTATTTGTTACACTAGTTTGAAATTAAATTTTAGGTTAAAATTAATTCATTTTTTAAAAATTAATTATAATGTTGATTGATTTAAAAAAAATGAATAAAAATCGAAATGAAAAACTTTTGTCCATACTTGAGAGCAAAAAGGACTCTTAATATTTTCCTTTACGTAAGTCTTAAAAGTTGTATATTTAACATACGGTCTCGTTAAAATAATAGGCTGATTCTGTCGGTTCTTATGAAAATGGATCGGCTCAAGATCATCTTGACAACGGCACCAGACCGTTGTTTGGGAAAATCGCTAGACAGAGGAGCAGAGGTGGGAGCTGTTGCGAGACGATGATGGAGAAAGATCAGCTGGCGATGCTGGGAGAAGAGCATTCGGCGAGAGCGCTGGTTCGGAGGATGGATTTTTGGCTATACTTTGTGGCGTATTTCTGTGGGGGGACGATTGGGCTTGTGTACAGCAACAATTTGGGACAGATTGCGCAGTCGCTTGGGCATGGTTCGAAGACCACGACACTCGTTACACTTTACTCTTCCTTCTCCTTCTTTGGTCGGCTGCTTTCGGCTGCACCTGACTACGTACGCGCGTAAGTGACCACACTTGCTACACTTCAAAATATCTTTCTGGGGCATTTGCCAAAATTTGGAGACTGGGGAACTTTTTCTAACAGAAATATCAGTATTTTAATCTTTAAAAAAAAAAATATATATATATATATATATATATAGGAAAGTCTTAATTATAACTAATATGTGATTATTTGGGACGTGCAACACATGAATAAAACAAAATTTCCATAACTCGTGCAGGAAGTACTATTTTGCAAGGACAGGATGGCTGACTATTGCACTCGTGCCAACACCTATAGCCTTCTTCTTACTCGCCGCATTGGGCAACTCTGTTTCCCTACACACCGGCACCGCGCTGATCGGGCTGAGCTCCGGCTTCATATTTGCTGCAGCTGTTTCCATAACCTCCGAGCTGTTCGGACCTAACAGCGTAAGCGTCAACCACAACATACTCATCACAAATATCCCAATCGGTTCACTCGTGTACGGCCTTCTTGCCGCGATAGTTTACGATGCCAACGGCAGCTCCGGCATACGAGAGGTGCTGACTGACTCGGTGGTGTGCATGGGAAGGCGGTGTTATTTCCTAACTTTTGTGTGGTGGGGGTGTATTTCAGTGTTGGGGCTATCTTCTAGCCTTGTGTTGTTCTTAAGAACTAGACATGCCTATGACCATTTTGAGCGCCACCGTACAACGCAACTGACTAGCAGCCAACTAGTGGGTCGGTTGCTGTTCAAATTGGGCCCTTGTTTGAATAATTTCAAGCTGATCAACCTAAGGCTAATTACGTGTATATTAATTTATATGAATTGATATTACGATTTGGTCTTGTATTCAAGCCACAGTTAAAGATTTACTTGTACCCTAAATTCTGGGGGGAGAGGGAGAGAGAGAGAGAGAGAGAGAATAAATAGTGGGAAAGCGATTTTTACTTTGTAGTTCGATTTCTGAGATGCAATTTGTTTGTAACTTGCAAATTATATGAGGCCTTAGTTAGCAAGAGTTTCCTCTGCTTTTCGTTTTCTAAGAGTTTCTTGTCAAAATAACGGAGTCACACATATATTTCAGTGAGAACGAGTATCATTTTTTTTTGAAAAAATAAATAACATCTATGTATATAAATTAATGGGTAAATTTAGTAGGTTAGGTGGGAAATTTTAATTCTTAATAGGGAGCATAATTAACTTTAGCGGGGTTACGTGAGAATTTTATTATTTTAATGAGACAAAATTAGAAAACTAAAAAATATTTGGGTCAAATTAGAGGAAATAAATTTTTTAGTTGGATTGTAAACCTCATTCTGTCCTGAAAAATACGCCGCTATAAAAAAAATGACTTCCAAAAAAAAGTATTTTTGAATAGACTTCAACATTTTTATCATAATTTAAATTAGATATTATAAACTTATTTAAACTTTTTTATTACTTTTATTGAAACGTCACAAACTTTTATTTCTCTTCATCTTCTGCTAAGGGAAAGCAAAACAAAAGTTTTGTTTCGAGAAGACAGGAAAATCCAAGGAGTTGGATCAAGAAAATCCATGGCTTGAGAAGACAGGAAAAGCCAATGCTCTGTTTGAGAAGAGAAATACAATCTGATCTGCCTTCCAACTTCCAAGCAAAGTATTTCGATCCTTATGCTGCAAAACCAAAGACCAAACGACACTACACAACGTGTTTTGAACAATCAGCTTAAAAAAATTAGAAACGACACGATTCAGACACATGGAAACCAACGACAATGAACTAAGACCAAACGACAAAATTAAACAAATAGTCACTTGTACAAAAACGACAGGAAGTGTTACATTGACCTACGTCATATGCATGATAAGCAAGTTTTTTTTTTTTTGGGGGGGTGGTAAAAGTATGATAAGTAAGTTTTTTGATAAATAAACATGATAAGTGTTGATGCCCACTTTTGCACAAGGCCAATCCGATGAGGCTCAGGTCCACTTTCTATAGTGGACCCCATCCGTAGACCCAAGTCATGTTCAGGAATCTTTATGGCTGTGATTTGGTGGCTGTGAAAAGATAAATATAACCGCTTATTACCCAAACTAAGTTTGGTCCCACTTGGGGGGGTCCCAACGGTATTTTAGTCATAAGTAAGTGAGTGATAGAGAAATTATCACAAAATAACCTTCTTTATCCTTAGCGCTTAAAAACCCAAAATTATTATTCTTTAAAGTCCAAAAATTATAGGAAGTAAGCCACAAGCCTACCTTTAGTAACCCAATGTGCCTAGCCATACTTTGAGTCCAAAAGGCCAAATAGAAGCCCACTTCCCCTAAGAAGATTGGGTCCCATAAATTAAACTCAAGATTCCTTTTAGCGATTGTGTACTTCTTGCATTTGGAGGAAACTTTGATTGGCCAGAGGAAGATGCTTTTATCCTCTGGATAAAAAGTATACTTCTTCCTCCAATAGTAGCCCTGATGGAGCCTTGTACACATGTCAGTCCTCCATCTACAAATAAAGTGTTATTATCATCATATGAGGAATCTCAGGCCCTTAAATGGAAACATGACAAGAAGAACACATTTACAACCATCTATAATCATGAGGAACTTGTTCTGGCCAACTAAAGAACTAGATGCTCATCTTGTTATACCATTTTAGGTGCCCTTAGCCAACAAAACAAGATACCAATCCCATTTCTAACAAAAAATGACATGACTTGTAGCAGCAGCCTTGCCAGAGCATGAGGCAATGTGCTCCAGTGCCTCCTTTTTGAAGATGTGTTTAACCTTTGACCTGTCTTTTCTCCAGATGCCATTTCCCTCCAGCTAAAACAACCCCCAAAGCACCTTCATCCTTTATAAATACCCCCTCATTTCCACTCCAAGGCAACAACCTTCCTCCTTACTAAAAATCTACCAAAAGCATCTTAAAAACCCATCATTTCATCCTAGAATCATCATCTTAATCATACTTATTCTATGCACGCCCATTATAACCCGCTAGAGCAAATTTTGGGCTACGGCCAGAGCACTATCTGGGATCCAACTAGAGACAACCATTTAACATTTTTCTTTTCTCCACCTCTATTTATCTTCTCATCACACCTCTCACGATGATTTGTGGTTTCTTTTATTGTGATTTTCCTTTAATTTTACAAGTTCGAAGAGTCGTCTTAGTACTCTACACAAGAGAGGGGGTCCCTAGGAATTACTTTCCTTTAGTTTTCTTTGCATCTAGCTAGCCCCATCTTCACATTGGAAGCCCTGCTAGAGCATCATGCGTCCTCTATCTAGTAGCAACTCTGGACATGTCATCGCCATCATTGACCATTAGGAGAATGACACATCTTCTATCCTATCCATGTCGTACCTTCGGATCTACCTGGCTCCAATAATAAATAAGTTAAATCAAGATAAATGGTACAACTTTTACTTGAAAAACTCCACGAGACCTATAGTTTAGATTTTATGCATTCCAATAGTATGCATAAAATGGTTGGTTAAATAGTACCTGCAACACTAAGGTCCAAAGATCCTTTTATGTATGTATTCGACTCATATTACAAATACTCTCTCCAAAACGTTAAATTTTCATTTTTATTCCTCTGAACGTTAAAATTTTTTAGTTATTAATATCCTTCACCAAAATTTCTAATTTCGTCACTGAGCAATTTTGATACGTTTTTTCTGTCTTGTAACTTCTTGCGTTCCCGTGATTTGAATGGTCTTGCTTCTGAAGTTGCCCGGTGGGCTCTTACTTATGGTTTGTGTGTTGGTGGGCTGGAAATCCTCAATTCCCCAGTTTTTTTTTTTTTTTTTTTTTTTTTTTTTTTTTTTTTTTTTTTTTTTTTTTTTTTTTTTTTTTTTTTTTTTTTTTTTTTTTTTTTTTTTTTTTTTTTTGTTGTCTTTTGGTGGTTTTTATTTCATTGAGATCTTGGCTCAGCACATTAGGATTATTTTTTTGTTGTACACCAGGCCTGTAATTTGAGATTCCGAAAGGTGTTTTGGACAAGGCAAGAAGACAAAACTATATTTTAAACATAGGATTCAAGTTGATCAAAACTAATTCGACTAAAACCTAGATTTTTGGACATTGATGGATTAGTATGGATGCCTTTCTTTCTTTTTCTCTTAAAATACGCATCGAGAAGTTGATACTCCATAACTGATAAACTCATTTTAAGGTCCCGTTTGGTTGATAGGTCTATAACTTAAATTTTGAGGTTCATTTTTGTCTTTTTTCTGAAAAGTTAACAAAAATTATAACTAATTTTTGAAAAATCAACTAACTTCAATATAAAAATTTCATTTCAAACTCGTATTCTAAACGCATGATAAGATCTACTTCCCGCTAATACGTTATCCGTGTTATGTGGTATGAATGAAAACTGGACTTGTTCTTCAGATATAATTGGTTTATGTCCTATATGTCCATTGATTGGTCTCAGGATTTCTAAAATAAGAGTTAGATTTTTGACATGAAGACAAGGATAAATTAGAAAGAAATAGTCTCCTCATTTTGGTATTTATTATGTCAATATCTCTCCCAATTTTAAAAAAATTGGACCCACTCTTCAAAATTAAATGAGACTTCTACACTAAAAAAATAACTTATTAGTAATGTTCCACTTTAAATTGTTAGATATATATTAAATTTTATTAATTTTATATATCTTGTATATATAATTTTGATCAGATCTAACGTTCATAAGCATTTAATATCGATGGAGATACCTTTCTATAGAAGGCTCCAAATTTAAAAATTATTTTAAAGAAAAATACTAGGGACACCAACTCTAATTCCAAGTTTAAATACCAACCTATGTCATATGTGAGTTGTTATTATTTTATTGGTAAGTGGTTAAATTATTACCACATCAATTAATTACTTCTACCAATAAAAAGATGACATGTGAGTTGATATTCAAAAAGTTTATATTAGAGTTAATGTCCCTGGCCCTATTCTATTTTAAAATGCCACTTCTATTAGGTTTTAGGGTACTTTGCACAAGTATCCCCTTGACTTTTCATGTTTTAGCAAGTTCCTCCCTTAACTTATGAATTTTACAATTTTCTCCCCAACTTGTTATAGCGTTGGTATGTGCAATTTACAAATACTGTGTTAAATTAGCGTAAGAAAAGCATGTCTAATAAAATTTGTAATGGATCTATATTCAACTAAAAATTTTTTGATAAGATTCTTTGAACAAATCATCACTAAATTATAACATTAACTCTGACAAATTCACGTGCAGAGCAGTCGCGTCAAAGTACTAATTAATTTGCAGAATTTTGGAGAGAGAGAGATCAATTGGAAAAAAAATAATAATTATATGACAAAAATTGAAAAAAAAAAAAAATGCAATGTATATATGTATACGCTCTTAAGGGTAGGAACAAAAAGTATAGTTTTTAATGCAGAGAAACAACCTCTCATAGGCCAAGGCCATCTTGCGCGCGGTAAACATGGAAGCCGCGTAGTCCCTGCACGCCTTCCCACGCCGCGCCAGCCTCGCCGCCCCTTCCTCCACGGCCCTCTCCACCGCCTCCAGCAGCGACTCCACGTTCGGCGCAAACAGAAACCCAAACTCTTCATCCACTAATATACTCCCTTTAATGCTCGCAAATCTCGACGCCATCACCGGCTTCCCACTCATCATCGCTTCCATCAGGGTCAGATCCAGCCCCTGCGGCCTCAGCGTCGGGTTGACGAACAAATCGATGGCGTTGTAGAAGCCTCGCAGCTCCGACGCGCTCATCGAGCCCAACACGATCGCGTTGGGGCCGATGTCGTTGTATCGGTTTTGCCATGGGCCTGATCCGGCGACGATTAGATACACATCGGATCTCTTTTGGAGAAGAGTAGTGAAAGCTTCGTAGAGGAGAGGATGGCCTTTGTCCTTTACTAATCTCCCCGCTACGCCAAGGACTAAAGTTGCATTTCTTGGGATGCCAATTTTGGACCTGAAATCTTCGCCTAATTTTGCGTCGACACGAAAGTCGTCCTCATCGACGCCGTTGAGAATAACGTGGACTCTTTTGCTTGGGATTTGGTACATTTCTCTAAGCATTTCGCCGCAACTATCGCTAATCGCCACATGATGGGCGTAGTTTTTGAAGAATCTTATTTCGTTTAGTACCTTTGGGATGACCCCTCGGACGCTTTGGTTGAACGCGGGTGACATGGGCTCGTTGGGACGCCGGGTGAGGTCCTGGACGATGTCGGACTGGAGGCTCTCCAGCGCTATGCCGTGCCACGACACCGCGAGGTTGTCGACGTTGCGCGCCAGCCAATGCGGGAGCGCCACGCTCTCCGAGTGGACGACGTCGAAGGGCTCGCGTTGATTCTCCTCCGCGAATTGCTCCCACGCCTTGTTGTACCGCCACCGCCCCGGCTCGCCCTCGTGGCAGTGTATGTGGGGCGATGTCGAGGCGGTTAAAGGACTTGTGTTTGTGCTCTCCGGGGGGGGCGGCTGCGGCGGCGATGTGAAGACGTGGACCTGGTGACCACGTCGAGATAACGCGGTGTGGAGCGTGTGCGCGTGGCGCTCCATGCCTCCCGGGGTGGTCCCCGGGGCCATTTGCGGAGAAGACGGCGATTTTGAGGCGGAGGGGAGGGGGGCTTGGTTCGGCGAATGGTAGGCGGTTCCAGGCGAACTCGGCCGCGAGGAGGTCGCCGGACCAGCCCTTGGTGTGAGAGGCGGCTAAGGTGGTGCAGATGGAGGTGGTGGTGGGGGTGTGGAGGAGAAAAAGGGCAGGGATTGTGAAGAGGACTATGAAGAAAAGAGTGGTGCACAGATTGGAATGGGAAGAGGAGATGGGTTTTTTGGGTTTGGTGTTCATCATTGCCATGTTGGGGAAAAAGAGAAATGAGATTAGGAGAGAATTGGGATGGAAATTGGATTTGTTTGTGTTGAGTTTTTGTGTTGAAATTTCTAAAAGTGATTTTTTTTTGCTGAAAAGTTGAGCAAAGTTGGGGAGATGGGCACGCACTGAAGCAAGTGCGTTTAGATTGGAAATTGTTTTCATTGTTTTTCCAAGTGCGTTTCTCACGGCACTTTTTGGTTTTTGAGACAAAAGTGAATTCATGTGGGCATGAATTTTGTGACTTTGTTTAATCATGAGAGAGGTGTACGTTATATATTCCACATTTTATATTGAGGTTGTGGTTTTCGCACATGAAGCACATCAAGAGATTTTTTAGGGAAATAAAATATTTACTTGTCATAGACTCATACCTAAAAATTCAGTGGTGATTCACATTAAAAAAAAATTAGTGGAAATTTATTAATTGTAGGCATGTTCATATGACGGAACTTTAAAAGTTCTTATTAATAACATAATACTATAATTAAAGGGTATTTTAGAAGGGGTTTTTTTTTAATAATTAAGGATATAGTCAGTAGATCATTATTTCAAATCATACTCATCCCTACTTCTTCTTCATCAAAGAAAAATTCCGTTATTTTTGTAAAGAAAATTCTTATTATTTCATTTTTGTAATGGACAAACTGATATATTAATATTTTTTTTTGTTATTAATCAATATGCCTAATTTACACTTTCAATGACTTATGCTACTCGGCGGCTAAAAATGAAGAAATTAAGAAATGGGTTAGGCAATATAGTCAGCGGGACTCCCTGTATAAGACTGAAAAAAGTCAGAACTTTACTCATAAGAAGTTTGAAGTCGACGCACATGGCAGAAATTGACTTGCATACACAGCAACATTTATTTCTTTAAGGCAGGCAGGTCTTTGGGGGATTTGATTTCTTTGTGGTTTACGCATTTTGATTTAAACACTCATGAAATCGTGACAACTTGGAGGTCTCTCTTTCCATCATTTTTGCTATCTAAACGTTCCTCAACCGTTTGATCATTTCTCTCTCTCTCTCTCTCTCTCTCTCTCTCTTCTTGTACCGGGTTGCCTTTTCTTTTTTAGTACTTTTTTAAGCTGTAGGTAGTTCCGGCTAAACAAAAGTAGCTAGTGTATGATAGCGATGACTCTTTTTCATTATAAGTAATAACGGCCTTTTTAGTTATTAGATTAATTTTTGACCGAGCATATCCAATTTACAAAAGTACTCTCACTCATAAATCCGTTTATCAAAAGATTAAAAAAAAAAAACTAAAATAGAAATTTCTCTATAAAAATGCATGAAATTTAAAGATGTACATTTTTTTTTTTGGATTAGCCTAATTTTCAAATGTATCTTTTGGAGAAAGGGTAACTAGCGTATTTACATAAATTAAAATAAGTAAATAACATATTTACAAGTAAGTTAGTGTTTTTACTAGGAGTAAATAACTTATATAATTGTTAATAACTAGGTAAATAATTTATTTACTAGTAAATATGCTATTAATTTCAACGGTTTCGTTATTTACTTATTTTAACTTCAAAAATAATATATTGTTATAATACAAATATAAGGGTTCATTCTAAAAACGCTCTCAAACTTTACATCAAATCCTATAATTTGGTCCGTGACTTTTAAAACTTCAATACTAACCTGATCATTATTGTGTGTCAATCTTAGCCTATTGTTATATCAACGTTTAAAATGTAGATGTAAAAATGTCACATGCCTATGAGCCGTTTAAGTGAGAGGGTAAAGTACACATTTTCCATTGTTGCCTCACCTAAAGTGTTATTATTTTGGGCCAAGCCATTGCTGGGTCAATGAGGAGACGAGGAGGTTCATGCATTGCGTTTGGCTCATTCTGTAGTCCCTTTCAAGGGACATCATGCAAATTTATCACTTTCTGTAGATCCTTTGATTCTTATCATCTTTAGTGCTCGCCTTCAGTTACAACTTACCTTGAGCTGAGATCTACCTTCTGTCCAAGCTAAGATCGCCTTTAGTCCTCCTCGGCCTTACTTCAGTTCGTCACAATGCATAAAGCAACGAGTTAAGAGCTACAAAATCTGAAGCCTAAGAAAAACAAGAATTTTTCTCTCACTCTAGAGGATGTAAATTGTGATTCTTAACATGATCAGATCACTTAAATAAGAAAACTAAATATAAGAACGTGCCTAAGTCGGTTTCTGTAAATCTAGGGTGAGATTTGCAAAAGATCTTGGGCTTCTTCAAATTTGGCTTGTTGAAGGTCTTGAATTGTTTTTCTTTGTAGACGGTTTAATCTTTCTCAAAAATCATGTCCCCGTTTGTAGACAAATACTTGGCCTTTGTGTTGTGCAGACAACACCAGACTATTTGTATTCAAAAATTTAAATTGCGTAAGCAAAAATAAAATCCTAGACTAACAATCAGACTCCAAATTTGTCATTGACCCTTGAAACAAATTGATCATAGATGTCCTCCTATGCAAAAAGAGAAAGATGAGAAACGAGTGTGGTCGCAGACATAACTTCGGTTTAGAGCATAGGTTTGAACCGGAAGAATCCAATAATTCGAGCTAAAAATCTAAACTAGATTGGTATTTAAGTGAGAGAAAAATGAATGTGGTGCAGATTTTCAAAAAAAAAAAACTGAAAAATCTAATCTAAACCTCATCTCTAAAGAAGGGGCATAGTCTCTGATTGATATCCGAAGGCCGTTTTGTTCCAGCCGATGTAGCTCAAAACAAAATTTTCAACTAATCATGAAGAAACGATACACAAGCTTATCCCAAAAAGAACATCATCATAAACAACTTAATTACAAACCAAATGAATCATGACTTGTTAATCGTGATTAGCGATCTTCAATCTCGTTGACCACTTTTTTGATAGAGGAATCGTCCATTCTAGCTGATTCTTGCTTGATCCAATGGACAACCCTCTCAGCCTGCTTGGTAACCCTCTCCTCTTCCTCCAAGGCCTTCTTCAGCCTCCTTTCTTGCTCTTTGACCGAAAAAGTGCTCATATCTGATAACATACTTTCCTTCTTTTCCCAGTTCTCTTTGTTATGATCTGGCTCTACACTCTTCTTCTTCCTTTCGTTTCCTCTTTTGGAGGAGAAGCAGCCGAAGCAACTTACTGTTTGTGGTTCTTGATCGGCTTCCATGAAATATGCTGATATTCGGGTGGGAAAAAAAAAAAAAGCTGTGAAAAATATTGAAGGACTTCTCCTTCCTGAGTTGTTGTCTGTTTTTGACTAAAGTTGTTGAGTTTGAAGTAGAGAAGTGGTTTATAAACAGATAAGGTTAGTTAAAAATAATGAAATAATTAAAGTACGACCTTTTGTTTTGTGTTACTGGTAGAAATTGTAATTCTAATTGTTAGATTAATATTTTAATAATGTGATAAATGATATATAATTGTTAGATTAATATTTTAATAATGTGATAAAAACCCTCATAATGAAATTCAAAAAAGAAAAGAAACCTCACAATTGATATTTTCTTCTAATTTCTTCAGAGAAAATTGTGAAAACATCCTCTTAAATTGATATATTTATATCTTTTTATCATATTTTAATGCTTATTTTGATTTTTGATCATCCATACTTATTTAAATGGATGTATTAAGAGAGAGAGATGTTATAGATAAGATAACAATTAAGAGATGTGTTTTTTGAGAAGTAATGTTATTAATCATCAAAATTTTATTATAATTAGCATGCTTATCTTGCCTGTTAATTAAACGGATTATTTGCTGTGCAGGGGGACCCATATTTGCGTGTGTTCCTTCAAAATTAGTTAGGAAAGTAACACCAAGTGAAATTGCATAGTTCGGTAGAGTAGGTAAAATATTACATCACTCGTTTTGTTTGCTAGTTGTGTTGTGGCAGGCCTCTGCTTGGAATCGTTTTACTAGTATCCTAACAACTCCAATAATTTTCTTTTGCAAGGATAAAAAAAAAAATGTAGTGATTATTAATGACGATTAATTAATTTTATTAAATACTTTCCTAAATAATCATAACTTTTGAGATTTACATTTCTCTCTTAAAGAAATTTTTTTGTTTTTGTTTTTTTTTTTTTTTGAGATATACACATTATATTAAAAAAAAAAAAAAAAAAAAAAAAAAAAAAAAAACTCACACAACTTCGTCAAATGAGAACAGATATGCCAACGAATTAATTTCGCATGTCAAAATTTGATATTTGCTATATATATTGTGCCAACTTTAACGCCAAATGGATCTGCCAAATATATGCTTCGTTGAAGAATTTTTGTGTCTGTGTTTGAAACATAGGTTGGAAAGTGATTTTAAATTGGATCAGATTCAAGCTAAAAATATTTTATATTGGTATTTTTGGAGAGAGAGTGTTGTGTTAAATGGTTTTTTTTTTCTTTCGAATTGTAAATTGTGAGAAAAGTGAATTAATGTAAAGGAAAAATTTACTGGAATTGTACTTTTATCTTATCGATAATAATTGTTATTTTATTTTTTAGGTAATTTTTTAATAATCTGATTATAATAGAGGTGTTTGTAAACTATATGTCAAACTACAATCTAATCCGTAACTTTTAAATTGGGAAAATTTCAACCCCATTAATCTCTTAATCCAAATAAAAAACATTAGATTTCATGGATTCGGGGATTAGGACTATAAAATTAAAATAAACATATTATAATGTAAATTAATTTAACAAGAATACAATTCATAACAACATAGTCAAATACAGTCTTCAACAATAAACCAAAGGGATAATAAACTTTTTTAAAATAAGTTTTTTTTAACAAATAACTGAAGTTTTTAGAAATTTAAATGACTATTTTTCTTAAATGGTCAATCCGGACCATCAGTGATTGATCACGTAATATGGTTGATTTGGTCAATCACTACGTCAATAACTAATTAACCATAAATAAAGCATCAATTTCAGTCAATTATCAATTAATTATGATTATTGATTTGTCATAAAAATTACAAGAATAAAAAATGCATCAAGTTAAGATATCATCTTCCTTACCTCAGGCCACCGTCCAAACCATATCTGGCACCAAGAGGAAGAAATCCGATGACAAAAATTACTCTCCACCATCATCTTCACTGTGAGGTCACCACCTTCATGCTCCTCTCCCACGTCGGAGTTGTGAGAATTGAAGTTCTTTGACATGACGAAGGGGATCTCACAGAAGAAATTGGTGTCAATGAGGTCATCAGAGGCCGTCAACAACAAAGGGACACAACCTCCACACGATCCATCACGATGCACAGTCTCCTCTAAATTGATTTTACTGAAAAAAAATGATAAATGATCATTTTGCTTAACAAAAAGAAAAAAGAAAAAGAAAATTTCAACCATCTATTAGATTAGATGGCAAAAATTGACCACCCAGATTAATTTTCTTAAACCAAATTGTAATGTTAAAATGCCTAATTTTCGTAAACCAAATTGTAGTGTTAAATTCATGATAACAAGCTAATTTCGATATAACCCAAAGTAAAATATTATATAATTTATCAATATTACTTTAAAACAATTCAACTTCCATGCATAGTTTAGATTGTCTTTATGCATACACATATTTATATATAATATACGTATATGATTGGAATTCACAGATTACACGAATTGAGAAAACACCATTTGTTTCATTATCTTTAAATTGAGAAAATCCAAATTCATTACTAATTTAAAATCCTCACAATCCACTCCAATTGAAATTTACAGATTCGGTAAATTATCTGTAAAATCCATACATATTATGAATTTATAACCATATATAATACTGCTCTTTTTTTTTTTGAAGGAGAATAATATTCGACTAAACAAACCTTAGAAATACCAATGCGAATGATCCCTCTATGCAGGAGACGAAACTCTCAAGTGATACTGTACCTATCAGTAAATTCTAATAAAACTTAGGAAGAAAGACATATATCGATATCTGATTACAAGAAAGTTTATTGGAACACCAATATTCGAACACGCGTAAACCTCGTTTTAAAATACTTCTACAATCTATAGGATATTCCAATCGATTGAGAGTCAGTAACCTATAGTACTAAAGTAACCACCAACTTTGTATAAATTAAAGTCTAGCTGAATATAAAACTACTCTTAATCATAAAACAAATTTGCTAGAAAGTTAATTTAAAAGGAAAAATAAAGATAACAAGATCTATAAATAGAACAATCTAGGAAGGGTCTGTTTGTTTCGCGTGTTTGCTCCTATCATTTTAAAAATAAAAATGAAAATGGTGTTTACGTTGAGCTAAAGACTCATCTCATTTTTAGAAATGTGATGTAAAAAATTTCATTTGTTTAGTTACTCATTCTCATTTCAACCCTATTTTGCATAGTTACTTTTTCATATGAAATTTTTTTTCTAATCTACTTCAAGTTTTAAAATTCTATAATTTTTTAAAGTAAATTCCATAATATCTTCATTTCACGTCTGATTAAAATGATTTCTTTTTAATATGTTCCTAATTAATAGAGAAATAACTATATATTTATTTAGAGCTGTAAATATGGATCGGGCTAAACGGGTTAACCCATTACCAGCATTTTTGACTCGAGGGCGGGCCCGGCTCCTGCCGGATGCAATCACAAAGTCGAGTTGGGCCTAAGTATTAAGTCCGGTCCGACTAGCTAGCCCAATATTTTTTTTTAGAAAATTTTTTTAAACAACATATTATAAATTTATAACGATGTGTTTGTAAATTTTTTACTGCAAATCATTTCAAACGTACATAGTAATTTTTTTTACTTGTAATTTATATTTTTTTCTTAAAAAATATAGTAACAAGCTTTTTAAAAAACAAGGGAAGGAACTGTTGCAATTGCAATGCAACGATAGGTGTAACTGTAAGTGTGTAACAAAGAAAGGGAAGAAAAAAGAAAAAAAAAAAAAAAAAAAAGATGTTACAACTTGCAACGGTAACAAAGAGAGAAAACATTGAAGTTTTTATGAAGATTTACGCGCTTTTTCATAATTTTACAATTACTTATCTTATTTTATTTAGTTATTTTATCTTTTTACAAAACATTTTTTTTTTAATTTTAATTAAATCTTTAAAACTTGTTTACCTGTTTATCCGACCCGATTTTAAGCATACTGGGCTTTAGAGCCGGGCCGAGCTTACAATTTCAAATTCCAATCGCTTTTCGACTTTCTTATGGGAAAAGGAACCGAAAAATGGAAAGAGATATCCGTGGGCCCACAAGAGAATGAAAGTGGGTCCCACTCCTTGAAAAGAAGCCCATAAACGCCAAGATCACGAGTTAGCCGTTACAGCACACCTTCTTCTCATTTCCCAACTAGTCTGCCTACTACTACTCCTTAGCTCTACAAGAAAGCCTGAAAAAAAAAAAAAAAAAAAAAAAAAAATCGGAACCCCAACCAAAACAAAGCACAAATTAGCTCTGAAAATGGCAGATTTCTCGTTCCTTTCCGACACCGATGACTCGGCCGTGGAGGACCTCATTTCCCAAGCGCGCGACCTCTGCGTCCTCGAGCAAGTCGCCGCCATCAACTGCTCCGGTTTCGTCGACTCCGTCCTTCCCACCGACCTCGATTCCCGTTTCTCCAGGCTCAAATCCTTCCCAGCCACCACCACCAAGCCCAAATCCAAGCCCAGACCCTCCCACGCCTCTTCCGCTCGCTACGAATCCGACTTCGCTTCGAAGACCCACCTGGAAAATGAAGATTTCTCGCCTGCCAAACAAGACCCGCCTAAGAAAATAGCTTCCCAGTCGAAGTCCTCATCTGGGTCTCTCTCATCGCCGCCTCTGGACGCGAAACGTGGGTCGGTTTCAACTCCTTTGAATTCTTCTTCTTCTACCAATTCCTCACCCAAAACTACAAATTTCTCGTCTTCGAAACGGAGTCTCGACAAGAAGAAACGTTTCGTGTCGAGGTCGGAAACCGGATCGTTTTCTTCTCCACTGGGCTCCTCGAAGTCGTCGAGGAAATCTCAGTCTCCGCCGAGGAAACTGGGTTGTTTCTGGTGTTCTCCGAAGAAGGGTTCTGCGAGGAAGAGCAGAGGAGAGTGGACGGACAGCGATGATTTCGGTTGGAGCAAGAACGAAGAGCTGTTGGCGGATTTAGGGAGTTTCCCCATTAAAGAGCAGAGGAAGATACTGAAAAAGGCAGTGGTGGAACAGAAGAAGATTAGCCGGGAGGCCCAGAAAATTGTCAAGTTGGCTAAGAAAGCATCTTTAAGGACCAACGTTTCTGGCATTGATGATGGGCTAAGTGATGATTAAAAGAATACTTAAATGAGAATTAAAAAATTCATAATAATAATTTTGGTTTTCTTTACAATGTGCAAATGTGTTGTCTATGTATACATCTGTTGACATGAAAAAATATATATGATTTGTTTCTTCATTCAATATACTATGATATATATTTATATAATGATCCGAAAGTTGCCCTGACATGGCTACTCTTGTAATGTTCTAAGAATGTAATGCATGATTTGAGGCCTTATGGTGATGAATGAATATGCTTTTCTCTGAGTCATTGACTTTTGCTCTTCACTGGTTCTTTTAGCAATTAGTTTTAGCAGTATTCTGCAGTTCAATTTGTATGTCAAATTTGATTTTTATTTCCTCATTGTACCTGCTTGAAAAGCTAAATCTAAACAATGGTTAAAATTTTAGTCGAATATGGAGAAAGATATTCATTTGATTCCATCAGATCAGATTAATTATTGCCGTAACTAAATCATATTCAATCGCTTGATCGATCAATCTGATACTGGCAGATTGAGAGGACTTATCTGTCCTTCTCTTTAGTCTACCCTTTATTTTGGATTTCAACCAATTAATTGTAAATTTTCTACAGTATAGATTTTCTTTCCATCAATTAACCTGATCGAAGCAGAGTAAATTGAGGTATTGAAATTCTGTTTTTATGGTGACCTTGATAGATACACTATTAGATGATATTTCGTTTTTATTATATGATATTTCGTTTTTGTTTAGCGTGCTTGGTAATGGTTCTTGTCATGTCATTTTTCGTTACATAAATGATGCAGTCCATGTTAGAATAAGAAACCTAAATTTTTAATGAAAAAAAGCCAATTTATCCAAGATCCACCATGTCAAATCATCAAGAGAATGAAAGCGGAAGCATACCTTGATTCATGAGAAAGAGACGATTATGGGTTACGGATCTTCCAACTCAATACGATTTTCCTTAGAGAAGAATCTATGTATTCTTCCTGATGATGGGATGTCAGAGAGAATAGGAATAATGAATGTATCGTATGAATTGGGGATCATAACCTTTTAAATAACTGCAGTAGTTATTCTCTTTTCATATTTCTATTTTGAACCATCACAAAAATAGAAATATGAAATATGCCTCTACACGTAATTAACCCATACTATAATAAATGCCCAAAGCCCAATAACAAAAATTAACCTTACTTAGATCATTTTAAATGGACTTAACTTTAAGATAGCCTATAATACACATTTAATTACATATGTAGGCCCACATGTTCAATTATTTTCCAATAATCTCCCACTTGGGCCACATATGTTTTCTTACATAAAATGTGCATAACTTTATGAGCTCAAAACTTTTGCTATCATGAACAAATGCATTTCTGAACAATCTCGTCCATTAATTATATCAATATAGGATTAAAGCGATTTTCATTACATTCAACGTAATTAAATCCATCAATGGTCACGTATATCGATATAACCAAATGACATAGATCTAGTATGGATGTGTAGCATGAAAATTACATACAATGTGATCTAAACATGCCTATTTCCAACTGGTCCAACTTTATACTTTAATGAGATCAAGTTAAAACAAATCAGAGTGAATATAAACTGAATTCTTTATTTCTGCAGAAAATATCCATAAACATAAAGTATCCATATGAAATGAAATTAGCATCTAAACACAAACTCCCACTAGATTAGTATATCATCAAATGATATGACACCCACATGAACAGTGTACTCATGAAAGACCTTGGGTGGAAGCCCTTTGGTAAACGGATCAGCAATCATGGAGTTTGTACCAATATGCTCTATAGACACCTGACCACTCTGAACTCTTTCTTTAACAACTAGGAATTTGGTGTCTATATACTTTGACTTCGATGAGCTCCTGTTGTTGTTAGAATACCAAACTGCTGACTTATTGTCACAAAATAACTTTAATGGTCTTTCAACACCTTCTAAAATTTACAGCCTAGTGACAAAATTCCGGAGTCATATTCCATGGTTGGATGCCTCATAACATGCTATAAACTCCGCTGCCATGGTGGAAGAAGCTATAAGTGTCTGCTTGGTACTCTTCCAAGAAATAGCTCCCCCGGCCAGTAGGTAGATATAGCCTGATGTGGATCTTTGACTGTCTTGGCATCCAGCAAAATCTGAATCAGAATATCCAATGATCTCCAGTTGGTCTGATCTCTTATATGTGAGCATATAATCTTTTATTCTCTTCAAATACCTCATAAACTGTTTGGCTGCTTTCCAATGATTCATCCCAGGGTTACTTAAATATCTGCCTAACATCCCAACAATGTATGCTATATCTGGACGTGTACAAACCTGAGCATACATTAGACTCCCAATAGCTGATGCATAGGGAATCTTCTGCATTTCTTTAACTTTAAGGTCATTTTTAGGGCACTGACTGAGACTGAACTTGTCTCCCTTAGCAACAGGGGTGTCACCTGGTTTACTATTCTGCATGCCAAATCTCTTAAGTATCTTTTCGATATAGCCCTTTTGTGATAACCCAAGTATACCCCGAGAACGATCTCGATGTACTTGTATGCCTAATACAAAAGAGGCGTCACCAAGGTTTTTCATTTCAAATTTCTTTGATAAAAATCTCTTGGTTTCGTGCAACAAGTCTATATCGTTGCTAGCAAGCAGTATTTTATCGACATATAGTACCAGAAAGATATGCTTACTCCCACTGAACTTGTGGTATACACAATCATCAACTGCATTCACCTCAAAACCAAATGAGACTATTACTTGATGAAATTTGTAATACCATTGACGGGAAGCTTGCTTAAGTCCATAGATGGATTTCTTTAACTTGCATATCATCTTCTTTAGGTCTCCTAATACAAAGTTTTCCGGTTGCACCATATAAATTGTTTCATCAATGTCACCGTTGAGAAACGCTGTCTTTACATCCATCTGATGTAACTCAAGATCAAAATGTGCCATAAGTGCCATGATAGTCCTAAAAGAGTCTTTCGTTAAAACCGGAGAGAAAGTCTCTTTGAAGTCAATGCCTTCCTTTTGAGTAAAGCCCTTTGCAATAAGATAAGCCTTATATCTCTCTAAATTACCCATCGAATCCCTCTTAGTTTTAAATATCCATTTGCAACTAATGGGCTTCGTACCTTCAGGTAATGAAACGAGATCCCAAACGTCATTGTCTTTCATGGACTTAATCTCTTTATTCATGGCCTCAATCCATTTCTGAGAGTTAGAACTTTGCATGGCTTGATGAAAGCTAATAGGATCATCTTCCATCACTCCAATGCCATCCTCATGTTCTTGGAGAAAGACTATGTAATCATCTGGAATCGCATTTCTCCTTTCTCTTGTGGATCTCCTTAATGGCATTTGTTCTTGAGGTTGCTGAGTTTGCTCTTTAGGAACAATTCCTTCATCTTGTGTGGGGAGTTGTTCAACATTGTCTTGATGTTCTGGACTTGCTATTTGATCAATGTTAGGAATAGAAACCTGATCATTGTCAAAAGTAATTATAGGAATAGAAACAGATTCCTCTTCAAAGACAAAGTCTTTAACCTTATTTCTCCCCCAAAACTCAATATCCTCAAATAATGTTGCAGTTCCCGTTTCGAAAATGGACGTAGTAGTGGGATCATAAAACTTGTAACCCTTTGATCTCTCAAAGTATCCAATAAAGTAGCAACTTATTGTTCTGGAATCCAGTTTCTTTTCATTTGGCCTATACGGCCTTGCCTCAGTTGGACATCCCCAAATGTGAAAATGCTTCAAATTAGGCTTCTTACCCGTCCAAAGCTCATAAGGGGTTTTGGCTGCTGCCTTAGTTGGGACTCTGTTGAGAATATAAGCTGTAGTTTTTAGTGCTTCTCTGCAGAGAGATTCTGGCAAGGTGGAATGACTAATCATACTCCTTACCATGTCCTTAAGTATTTTGTTTCGTCTTTCAGCTACACCATTCATGCTAGGGGATCCCGGTATGGTGTACTGTGGGACTATTCCGTATTCCTCTAGGAATTTAGCAAAGGGTCCTGGACGTTGTTCACCTGATCCGTCATATCTGCCATAGTACTCACCACCACGGTCAGATTTAACGCCTTTAATTCTTTTGCTGAGTTGGTTCTCAACTTCAGCTTTGTAAGCCTTGAACACGTCCACTGAGTGAGACTTCTCATGAATGAGATACAGGTAACCATAACGTGAGTAATCGTCTATGAACAAAATGAAATATTGTTGATCATTCCAAGAAGCCGTAGGGAATGGTCCACAAATATCCATGTGAATTAGTTCTAAGACATCTGAAGCTCTATTGGCACCTAATCTCCTTATGTTTGTCTGTTTCCCTTTAATACAATCAACACAAACCTCAAAATCTGTGAAATCAAGGGAATTAAGAATCCCACCAGACACAAGTCTTTCAATTCTACTTTTGGAGATATGACCTAAGCGCTTGTGCCATAATGAAGCAGAATTCTCATTAGTTAATTTACGTTTCATACCACGTGAATTCACATGCAAGGTTTCATTAAATGAGGCAACTGTATCAAGCAAATATAGGTTATCATAAAATGATAAAGAACCGATACCAATAATATTTGAATTCAAAGAGAAACTAAACTGACTATTTCCAAAAGAACAATAATAACCAAATTTGTCCAAAGCAGAAATAGAAACCAAATTTCGTCTAAATGACGGTACAATATATGTCTATTTTAAATCAAGATAATATCCAGTCTTTAATAATAACCTAAAATTTCCTATAGCCTCAACTTCCATCGATTTGCCATCGCCCATATAGATGAATCTTTCAGCATCATTTGGATGTCGGCAACTTAGGCAACCCTGCATAGACACACTTATGTGAGTAGTAGCACCAGAATCTATCTACCAAGTGTGTCTTGGTACCGAAGTTAAATTAACCTCAGAACAAATCAGAGTGAGAAGTGTACCTTTCTTTACACGCCAAGCATGATATTTGGTACATTCTTTCTTTATGTGTCCATGGTTGTAACAAAAGTAACAGTCTGATTCTTCATCTTCATTCTTTTGTTGTTTCTTTTGAACTAGACCACTTGCAGCTTCCTTATCTTTCTTCCTTTTCTTGTTCTTGTCCTTAGATATACTTGCTAAGTGAGCACTTTCGGTCTTTTCTTGCTTTAGCCTTTCTTCCTCTTGCACACAATGAGAAATGAGCTCATTCAGAGTCCATTTGTCCTTTTGGCAGTTATAACTGAACTTAAATTGACTAAATTGTGTAGGAAGCGAAATCAAAACTAAATGCACAAACAAATCCTCAGACAGCTTTAACTTTATTGTCTTTAGTTTTGAAGCAAGATGAGACATCTCCATGATGTACTCCCTTATATTTTCTTTTCCTTTATACCTTATTGAAATCAATCTTGCCAAAAGCGTACTTGTTTCAGCCTTATCGTTTTTAGCAAAACGTTTTTCAATTTCCTTAAGAAACTCCTTGGCAGTAGTAACCTTTTCGGACACAGCGCCCCTAAAGGCTTCCGGAATTCCACGTTTTATGATCATAAGACTCATGCGATTTGAACGATCCCACCTTTCCATGTCCCGTTTTTTCCTCAGTGGAACTGATGCCCGTAAGGTCAGCGGATCGTTCAATCCTTAGCGCAAGGTCTAGATCCATGCACCCGAGAACTACCATGACGTTCTCTTTCCAATCCTTGAAGTTGGTTCCATTTAGCATGGGGATGGAATTAACATTAGCAGATATAGTAGAAGCAGATGCATTAACTGAACCGAGAACAAAACAAGCAAAATAATATGTTCACATAAAATCCATAATATATAATAATTCAAATAATTACCCATCAAATACTAGCACAACATTAATATTTAATCTTTGGACAGAAATATTAACTTGTAAGTGGTACTCTTGGTGTAGTAATCAAATATTGACAATAAACCTGTCAAACAATAGTTCAATCTTTGAATCGACTTATTATTCACATGGAATACCTTATAATTGTCACATATTTATTACCACAAGTGTGCATGCAATTCGGCCAAATATTAACCTTCCTTTGGGCCGGTCAATATCCGCATGAATTACACACACAACCATCTTAATATTTCAAATAAATTAATCTACACAAGAGATAAACATTAATCTATTTTAGAATATTAGATATCCAAAAATATAACAAACCAAAATTTGAATTTAATTTTAAAAAAAAATTAACCGACGGTCAACGGTCAACAGTCAACGGTCAACAATCAATGGTCAACGGTCAGGTCAACGGTCAACTGCCAACTGCCAACTGTCAATGGTCAATGGTTCGTCTTGACCGGGTCGGGACTGGACCGGATCGGGTCAACCCAATCCGAATCCTAATCCAGTCCTACCCAGCCCAACCCAAAAGACCCAACCCAAAAGAAAAGAAATTAGGCTCAAGGCCCAGAAAAAAAACCCTAATTTTGTTTTCTTTTCTTCATCCTCCTTGGCAGCCGCCGGCCATGGTAGCAACCATCACCAAATTGATTCAAATAATATCAAAAAAAAAAAAAAAACTGGTAGAAATCCTTTTTCTTTCTCAAAATCAAAACCGGAAAGCGTAAATTTTTTTTTTAATTTCAAGAAATATATAATCCATATATACTTGATCTTAAAAGGGTTGAATCCAGAAAATTTAAAGAAAATCAAAATAAAAAAATCCATAACTATAATCATTTTTAAATCCAACAAAACAAAACTTAATTTAGAAAAAAAATTTAATTCTTAATGGTTTAACATGGAGAAGGCTCTGATACCACTTGTTAGAATAAGAAACGTAAATCTTTAATGGAAAAATCCAATTTATCGAAGATCCACTATGTCAAATCATCAAGAGAATGAAAGCGGAAGAATACCTTGATCTATGAGAAAGAGACAATTATGGGTTACGGATCTTCCAACTCAATAGCGATTTTCCTTAGAGAAGAATCTCTGTATTCTTCCTGATGATGGGATGTCAGAGAAAATAGGAATAATGAATGTATCGTATGAATTGAGGACCATAACCTTTTAAATAACTGCAGTAGTTATTCTCTTTTCATATTTCTATTTTGACCCATCACAAAATAGAAATATGAAATAGGCATCTACACATAATTAACCCATACTATAATAAATGCCCAAAGCCTAATAACAAAAATTAACCTTATTTCGACCACTTTAAATAGGCTTAACTTTAAGATAGCTTATAATACACATTTAATTACATATATAGGCCCACATGTTCAATTATTTTCCAACAGTCCACGTACTAGCGCGTCATGTTTTAACTAATCAACCATTTCGTTTTCAAAAATATTAATTATCGAGGAGCTGATTCAATATTAAATAATCAACCATTTTATTTTCAAAAAAAAAAAGTGCATTTTATGCATCAAGGGATGGTTGTCCTGTTTCATGAACTTTCTTCTCCGTTCTCTTTTTTTTTTCTCCTTCCCCTGCTAATCATCAAATCGAAGGGGCGGTACTATATTTTCCGTCTTGTGAGTTGGGACTCGAGATCGGATAAGGGTGGACCCTGCGTCATGAGTCGGGATGATTAACATTTTCCAAATTGAAAGGCTTAAATGGAAAAGATGAACAATTTCTCTTACATTTCAGAAATCAAGTGAAAGAGGGCCACCTAGAATTAAGGGGGTGTTTGGTGGAATAGTTTGAGTTGAGATTTTTAAGTTTCAATAGTAAATTTTTTTGAATTTTCAGAAAAGACAAAAAACTTTTTGAAAAAAAAGATAAAAACTTCAAAAAAAAAAAACAAAAAAAGTTTGAGTTTGATAGTTTGAATCATCCAACCAAACTCCCCCTAAAGCCTGCAGGGACGCAATAAAAATGTTGTCAAAATATGGACGTTTTCTTTGCCGTTTCTCTGTTGATTGAAGAGTGGCGTGATATGATGTGCATGGGTTTATCTTATGCAGTGAACAAAATGAAACAAGTAAAAGGGTTTTTTTTTTTTTAGGCTTAATTCTCCACATTACTAAAGGCACCAATCAACACGATTCGCTTCCCCTAAAAAAAAAAAAAAAAAAAAAAAAAAAAAAAAGGCTAAATTAACAGATTTTGGAGGATTTGAAAAGAATAATGCTATGATCTTGACTTTTTAATACCAATTAAAATAGCTCTGAGTTGTTATTCTCAGGCCATCTCCAACTCATATCTCCAATCTATACCTTTATTTCAAAGCAGCTTTTGCACCAAAATAGACTTCAAACTTTAAGTTTATCTCTAACCCATCTATTTCAATTTATCTAAAAAAAATATTCCACGCATATTCTTTTTTTTTTTTTTTCATTTATAATAATTATTATATTTCATCAACTATCTATTTAGATATTTACTAACAATAAAAATATGTAATTCTCGTTAATATCTGCAATGGATTTAATTGCCTCAATTTTAATGTTTTATTTTTTTTGTGTAACATATTACATATAAGTTTTAGTTCATTTTATAAATTCTAACAGAAATTAATGATATAATTAAGATAATTAAATAAAATCAGTTATGTAATAAAAAAAAGATATAAAATGAAGTAATTTTATTGAAAAATACACAATTAAGGTAAAATATTAATTATTGAAACTTTTTAAGGAAATTTTTAATAAGAAACTTTAATTAAAAAAAAAAAAAAAAAAGGCGTTAGCGCCTTTTACATCTCCAATGCAAACTTGACATTTTTCTTCAAGTTGGCGCAAGGTTTGAGATGGTCTTATCCATTATTCCAAAATATTATCCACAACCATATGGCCTACTTTCAAGTACGAAAACATAAATTTTCTCGTTACCTTGATCGAAACTTTGATCCATTTTTACACTTATTATTATTATTATTATTATTATTATTTTGTTTTCAGTTAATTCATGATTCACAATTTTCCCAAGAAACGAAATTTCTTTCCTCTCGCTTTGTCAATCTAGAAGCCAGAGCAAGAAAAGCATGAAATCATAATACCTGTACGTGCACGAAACTAGCAGAATTCTTCCGTTAAATATTTCAAACCTTAAAACACGTCCTTCGCTTCACTTAAGCAAAACGTGTACTTTTGGAATTCTAAACGGTTCATATTATCTGTGATACAGTTTTATCTTCAGTTAAAAGTTTATAAGGCTCTTCATTAACAAAATCCATTTTGATTAATAGAATCCGTTTTGATCTTCATTACCCTTTTCACTTGACTTGAATAAAAGAAAACGGATATTTCAATCAACAAAATGAATCAACTTTTACTTTTTTCTATAGATTATATGCTCTAAAATTGAGTTAAAATTTACATCATATAATTATCATCCTGGAACCTTTTGACCTTCCAAGTTCCAAATCTTATCGGTTTTTATAATGCAAACTCTACTACACATATACAATTTCTATATAAACACAAGTAAACTCCTATATTTTCTTCCTCCTAACCTCAAGAATTTCTCTCTTTTTGACCAAGACAAGAAGAATGGCAGGCAATATTTGTATTTTTGTTTCATAATAATAATGCTAATCATAGATTTCTGTTTTACATCACAAGCACTTGGCAGCAGAGGTTTCTCTGTTGATCTCATACAACGCGACTCACCATTTTCCCCCACCTACAATCCCTCCGCAGCCGATTCCGACCGCCTTCGCAACGCCTTCCGCCGCTCGTTTTCACGCATCGACCGGTTCAAACCGAGTACTGCCTTACTCTCGTCCTCATCCAAACCTATCCAATCCAGAATCATCCCGAGCGAGGGGGAGTACCTCATGAACGTGTCGATCGGGACCCCGCCGGTCACGGTCCTCGGCATAGCGGACACGGGCAGCGACCTGATATGGACGCAGTGCAAGCCATGCACGCAGTGCTTCAATCAAAACCCGCCTCTCTTCGATCCAATCCGCTCCTCCACGTACCGCAAGGTCCCCTGCGAGTCCAAACCCTGCAGCGAATTGCTCGAATCGACCTGCGGTAGCGGCAACGAGCGCGGCGACGCCTGCGAGTACAGCTACTCCTACGGCGACCGGTCCTACACCAACGGAAACCTCGCTTCCGACACACTTACCATAGGAAGCTCCACTTCCCTCCCGAAGATTATCTTCGGCTGCGGCCACGAAAACGGCGGCACGTTCGACGAGTCCGGGTCGGGGCTAATCGGCCTCGGCGGCGGCTCTCTTTCTCTAGTATCTCAATTAGGCAAGTCCATTGGAGGTAAATTCTCCTACTGCTTAGTCCCCTTATCCGCCGAGCATAATGTCACAAGCAAGATCAGCTTCGGCAGCGCCGGGATCGTGTCCGGTTCAGGAGTCGTTTCGACGCCTTTAGTCCCCAAACCGCCGAACACCTTCTACTACCTAACTTTGGAGGCCATTAGCGTAGGAAAAAAGAGGCTAGTCTATTACACCAACAGCTACAATCAGTCCAAGGTAATAGCAGCCAACGAGGGCAACATTATAATCGATTCGGGGACGACGTTAACCTTTCTTCCGGTCGGATTTCACGACGATTTGGTGTCGGCTTTAGCGGAGGCGATCGAAGCGGAGCGGGTCAGCGATCCGAGGGGGGTTTTGAGCCTTTGTTTCAGAGCGGAAAGCAGTGATCAGAGTCTTGCAAGTGCTCCGATTATAACGGCTCATTTTGCCGGTGCCGATGTCGTTTTGCAGCCGACGAACACTTTTGCCAAGGTTGAAGACGACTTGTTTTGCTTCACCATGATATCTTCAAACGACGTCGCGATATTTGGGAACCTGGCTCAGATGAACTTCTTGGTTGGCTATGACCTCGAGAGCAAGTCTGTGTCGTTTAAGCCTACTGATTGCACCACTATATGACTACTCGAGTGTTGAAATATATATATATATATATATACATATATATATATTTCCATCCATATATATAGTAGTACTAGATCTTAATTTCTTTTGTTTTGTGGGGGTGTGCCTTCGATGGATTAAATTTAGGAACGCTTTACATATGTTTCTGTGTTTTAGTTTGCATGCTGAGAAAAAAGAAAAACAAACGACGATAAATGAACAAATCTATCAGGTGGCAACAAAACTTATCAAAGTTTTGCATTTTCTTTATTTTCCGGTTGTAGAACCCTATACAATAAGCGGAACCCTTTAGTTATCCACTTTCAGGTTAGACAATAAGAGTCGGAGAAAGACAATCACTCAATCTTAAAACCAATATTTTTAAGATCAAGACTTCTTTTTTTTTTTTTTTTTTTTTTTTTTTTTTTTTTTTTGGCTACAACGTTACATGAACATATTATATGATTCTCTCTTGAACTCCGATCATAATTTTTTTATGCTGCTTTATCTTAGACATGCAATCTTGTTTCTTTTGAACCTTGAAACGTCTACAAAAGCAATCATTCCATCACATTCACTGTAAATGAAAATTTGACGTAGCTATCTTATTTGAGAATCGGTTAAAACTATGTGCATCATTTTGTTAGTGTTGTGCCGTCGAAAATTTTTGTTATAGTTCTGTTGTTACGTAAAACATATTGTGACCAGAAATAAGTAGGAGTCCAATATATATATATATATATATATATATATATTTTTTTCAAAGTTGATGTATACCATAAGTAGAATTTAGATGTTTAATAAACCATGAATAAAATTATTGTGAAGATATATATATATATATATATATATATATTGATTAAAATAGATATTTTACTTTAATTCGAAAAATTTTGTAATACACATATTTGAGGGTAGTTTAGTCTTTTCAAAGAAAATTAAGTTTATGTTATGCGCCTGTGGCGAAAAAACTGTTTAGAATTGGACTTTTGTAAGTTAATTTTATCCTCTTGTGTCCTTCGAAAGGGTTTAGGAAGCTTTTGACAAGAAAGGATAAAAATAAATAAATAAATAAGGATCAAATCTTTGTTAGAGTTAAGGAAATGGGCAATTCAACATTAAAAAAATATTGACATTAAAATTTTAGTAATATATGTACTTTAATTTTAGTCTCAATATGTCTAAATTAAATTTAAAAAAAAACCTATGATTGGCTGTTGTTTTTAAGTATTTAATAACAATTTAAAGTATGTGAGAAAATTTTAGTATATTACATTTATTGTAGAATTTGAAATTTTCAAACAAATATTTTATTTTTTATGTGTTATAGAGATCATAAAATGGAGAGGTTGAGAATTATGTTTTAATATTAATGACGTTTTAATAAATTTAAGCATAAACGGCAAAAGTAGCTATTTAAATACAATATCATCTGCGTCTCAAATTCTATTGTTGGGCAGCTGTTTTTATAATATTTTGGACAAAACAAGTTTATCAAACGTCCTGACCTGATGTAGAATATTTATGCATCTTAAAGTGGTCTCCAAAAGTAATGTCAAACAGCCCCTAAACTGCAAATATTTCCCACTGCAAAAATGTTTCAAACTCGATGTAAAATGATCCTTTTCCATTTCAAAACATAATTATTATGAGTTTGTGAACAAAAATCCTATACTCTAGACATTGAAGAGCTAATGAGTTTAAAAATGGTTTTGGAATCATATTCCAAACTCAATCACGTGTAAACACATGATGAACCTAATGAAAATTAAGTTAAGGTTGACGGACCCTGGTGTTAGATCGCGATGACTAGAAAATTTGTGAAAATGAGTACTCTTAAGAAGGAAGTCCATAGCAATACGGAACGTAGACACGGTAGAGATCTATGTGAAGTGGTGATCTTCCTTATTTGTCAATTTAAGGAAGTTGGAAGGATGAATGTCATCCTTCGAGACTTGGGAAATTGTTTTGACTGTGAACTTCATTTGAAGAGGATTAGTGGGAGCCTTGGGGGAAAAAAAAGTCTTATACTGATTAGACATTACGAAAAAAAAAAAAAAAAAAGTGGGATAAGAAGAAGTTTACAATACGCTACTTAATAGATTAATCTTTTAAGATAAAATTTTAGATATTGACGAACCACAATTCAAGGAACTATGTTTATAAGTCACAAGATTGTAATATTCAGCTTCAATTTGGTTCATGGTAATACATAATCTAAAAATTATATACTGGTTTTTGTCATGATTAAAAAATTTAAATTGCACGTCATGATTTACAAAAGAGTAGTGCTAAAAATAAAAATTTTAAAATAGCAATTTAAATTTATCTTGTGATCCTTGTTATTTCTCTCATATTATAGCAAAGAGCTTCTACCTTCATTTGGTAGATAAAATGTAACGGATTAACTATTCTTACATATAGGTTTCGAAGTTTAGAGAGAAATTAGAAGTATTTATACAAAAGAGTCATTTTTAGACATCCCTTTTAAAAATAAACACTTTTAAATTTATTTGTAAATTAAACGAATTTTGAATTTCATACTTCTTTTGTTCCTTATTTGTCCTTCCATTACTTTTTAAAAATATATTTTAATAGAAAAGAAAATAAAATATCTCGTTTGTTTTTGAAACCGTATTTTTATAGAAAACAAAATAAAATATTTTGTGTTTTTGTTGTAACTGTTCTCCGATTCTTCAAAAAGAAAAAAAGAAAAAAGGAAGGTTCTCTGATTCCTTATTTCACATTGGTAGTTGTTACTTTTTTTGGAGATGCTAGCTTCTCTATAACACATACAAAGTATAACTATGTTGGATGTTGGCCATTGTTTTATATTCATTTTAATAAACACAATAACAAGATCAATAGAATAACTACAGTCACTGAAATTAATCATAACTTGATCATAATAATTGTTCGGCCTTAAAATTACAGCAATGATACTCTCATTATAAAAATGCTCAATTTAATTTGGTTACTAAAATCCAACAAGCAAACTAAATATCATTTGAATTATGCAAAAAAAAAAAAAAAAAAAAAAAAAAAACCCTAAAACCATATTAATGGAACTATCGTTACAACATTGACCAATTTCAATTATAAAAAAAACCCATAAGCAAACCCAAAAAATAGAACAGTTTCAAAAGCAAATAATGATACAGTCATTACAACAATGTCGAATTTTAGTAGGGAAAAACCTATAAGCAACCCATAGGCAATACCCAAAAATAGAAAGTTATAACATCCATTAATGATTCAGTCATTATGATAATTAATGACGAATTTAAGTAAGAAGAAAACAAATAGCGCAAGGAAATAAAATCATAATAATGAAATCGTCATTACGATACTGACCCATTTAAGCAAGAAGAAAACAAATTATTTCCTAATCAAATTCGTACTCAGTACATGTTGATCAACGCCAGCAGCAAGTCTTTTTCCAACCTCCATGGTTTCCTTTGCAGTCGACAACGTCAACAAGCGAGGTGACTGTTTTGGTGAGGAGAAGCCGTCACTTTTTCAGTGTCTTTCCATGTTTTTCTGGCATTCTCTTCGTGGATTTCTTCATCTCAATCGATTTGGAGAATCAGAGGAAGAGTGAAAGGGAGAGGCCGATGTTTTTTTTTTTTTTTTTTTTTTTTTTTTTTTTTTTGGTGAGAAGGAGAGATGATTTTCTGAGAACAGCCGATGACACTATAGGAGTTTCAGAACAACATTGATATAGGGATGATTAACATTAATATAGGAGTTTTTTTTTTGCTGAATACGTTAATATAGGAGCTAGTTTTGTTTTTCTATTTTTTTTAAAATTAATTACCTATTTTATTGGGGGATTCTGATATTTTATATATGGGTTTTAGTCTCAATACAAAAAGTAATTTCCTGTTTTGTATATTCTTACAAATAAGTAAATTTTTAGACATTTTCTAAAATAGAGCTCTAAATTTGGCCATGTAAATGATCCAAGAATTTACCATGTTGTTGTTATAATTTATCTCAAACGGTACTCATGAAAGGTTTTTTTTTTTTTTTTTTCCCCTCTTCTAATCAACAGAGTATCTCCTTCTTCTTTTTTTCTCTGAAACATAATCCACTTATATAGATTAGATAGAATGTAACCAGATAAATAAATATAGGCAGAATTTATCTTATTGTCTTTTCGTACATTAGCTTTTCTATCTACTAAGTAGAATAAATTATTATTATTTTTTACAAAAATTTCAAATCTTATCGAGGATATGTTTGTGTTTAAGACGAATAAAATATTTTTCAAAGATTGAGGACGTAATGAAATTATTCTCAAAGTTGAAGGGAGAAAAAAAAGTATAAACGTTGTGGCTAGGCAAAACTTATAATAAGAATTATATGGACTAGTTCGGGAGCCATTTGAAAATATTTTATTTTAGATATAAAATAAAAATAAGAATGTTTTAGAAATAACTGTTTGATATTTTTTGAAATTATATTTGATTGTGTTCTAAAAAAAAATTGATTTGACTACAAGACAAAAAAAAATGTATTTATGTATGTTTCTGAAAATATTTATTAAGTGTGTAAGTTTTAGAAAGTGAAAACGAAAATGAGAAAACAACATTATTGATTTCGTTTTTGTTTTCTAATTTTATGTAAAATAAGTGCTATTTTAGAACCATTTCTAAAATAATTTTATTGAAAATCATGACATTACTTTCCAAAACGTTGTGAAAAACAATACTAAATGGAGTCATATTTTCACCTTAATGAAAAGATTTAAACACAGAGAACTGCATAATTATGACTTAGTTAAAAAATTGATTTAGTAATTAAAACAACAAAATCTACAAAAAAAAAAGTAAAAATATTATTATACTTCTTCATGTCTATCATCTATTTATTACAAATTATAAGATTGTAATTTGTTATAGAAATCGTATTGTTAGCAGTGACTTTGGTCAGTATTACTATATATTATAAATTATCAATAGTGGTTTTTGGTCATTTTCTTAGTACGTGATACATCCATCACGATGACGAACACCGTAATTTTTTTTTTCCCCTACTTTTATTTGTCTGTATGGAACAACCAGTCATATCAACATTAACGTAAATGAACGAGACGATAAAATGATCATGATTCTTTGTTAAGTTTTTTTTTTTTTTTTTTTTTTCTGTTGTTTAGATTTGAGTCTCATTATTTTTTTTTAGGTTCCGTTTTAAATTTGATTATTAAAACTTAAATCGATAATGATATAATAAGATCCGATGAATGATTGAAAAAAATTAATATAAAAGATCTTATTTTATCATATTTAAAAAATATTTTTATATATAAGGTTGAAAAATATGAAGATAACATGATCATATCTTTTTTTTTATTTATATAAAAAAACAAAAAAGTAGTCAAATCAAAAAAGAGATCTTTGTATACATTTTCGTAGGGGGCGGCGACATGAGAGTCCCACGTACGGAGTACCTGGACATTTGTGTCCGTCGATCAAGAACAGAAAAAATAGCAGTGCCCTTTGGAAATCGCCATCACAGTTGTCTACCAACACATGTTATCTTCCTTTTTTTTTCTGCTGTCCATCTGGAATGGATTGGAACAACGGACCGTATTTACTTTTTTCATTCCCACATTCCAAATTCCACACTCCACAGAGGAAAAAAAAAAAAAAAAAAGGAAAAGGAAAAGGAAAAGGAAAAGATTCTTGAACATTTGCCGTTTGTCCTGTCTTTTTACTCTCTTTATTATTCAACTCTATTCCAATTATTCAATTTCCCATCTCCTGCAGTTCCGGTTTACCAACCCAACAAAAAGACACTCTGATTGGCAATAAACATCCAAAACACACCCCCAATAAAAGTTTAACCACTTTCCCTTTCCTTCATTTCTCTGTCTGTCTGTCTGTCTCTCTCTCTCTCTCTTCTCACCTGGTGATCACTTTCTCTCTCTTCATCTCTCTGCTTCATCACCATGGAAGCCATTCGGAAGCAGGCCAGCAAGCTCAGAGAGCAAGTCGCCAGGCAACAGCAGGTTTTCATTCTACTGATCTCTCTCTCTCTTTGTTTTTTTTTTTTTTTTTTTATTTGCTCCAAGTATATAATTTTTTGTTTTGTTTTGTGGAGTAAATTTGATATCGAATTCAGAGTAGCTTTTTAAGCTTTGATTACTTCTACTTTCTGCAAAGCTGGGAATCTCTCTCTTTGTGGGAAATGGTTATTATGATAAAAACTTTAAGCTTTTTAAGCTTTGTTTGCTTTATGATGTCTACTCTTTAAAACAATCCGAACTTTAAAGATGATTTTTGGGATTATGATTATCTGGGATTGAAATTTGGCTCCAGAGTGTTTGTTTGTTTGTTTTTTTAAATTTAGTTTTGACTGTTTTAGTAAGTTTGACAAAGAAAAACACTCAAATAAAGTTTAAAAAATAGGTTTGGACTACGTAGATAAATACACAGAAAATAATAATAAATAAAAAAAAAAGTTTAGATTGAATAACTTGTGAAAAAGCAGAGTAATAAAATGGTGTTAAGTTATACCACTTCAAAAGTTAACAAAGAAATTGCAGAGGAAATAAAAGTTGTACTAAAACTTGCAATCCTAGACTGTGGTGGAGTAGAAATTCCAAAAAATAATTGCCAAAAAAAAAAAAAAATGTCGTATGGCTAAGTAGGCGACACCATGGATGATGAACTCCACCACCGCATTGTGGAGATTAAAGTTGTGGAAACTGGATTCCTGCCTCTTGCTATAAATTCTCTCATTTTGCTGCCACCCTTTGCCTGCTGGGATAGGAGTTTCGCAGTTTCACGGCTAAAAGCAGCCATGACCTGACTTCTTGACTTGCCCTTGCAGCCAATAACCTGGGAACTGGACCCTTTTTTTTTTCCTTCGAATTTGAGATTAATCAAAGGCACTGTGGCGTGTAACAATGCTAGCAAATTGTCAATTATCTTTGCTGACCCCGCCACTTCTGTTTTTCGTGCAGGCTTTAGTAACTTGTTAGGCCAGTCATGTTAGTTTAGCCTTGTAGAGCAGTTTGAAGAACTAGAATAACGGTACACCAAAATTATATAGATGCAATGTTCTTTTGGGTCGATGTTCAAAATCCTGAAATCCCTTTTCTCGCCGTTTTGACCTTTGTTTAGAAATGTGAAATGAATATTAATTTGGAGAGTAGTGGTCAAAAATTGAATCTAGAGAGTATGTGTGTCTGCCACTTAACAATTCATAAGGGTTGAGTGAATATTGTTATGATTAAGAATAAAGTAAATTCCGACCTACAATACAGTATCTTGGATGTGAAACAATTTATTGTATTTGTAGTCCCTTTACGTAGTCAGCTTCCAGATGTATTAGTTGGAACTATAGGAAGCGAAAAGCTTTGTATTGTAAAAACTGATGTAAAACAGTAAAAGGCGTTTCTTTCTTTTGCAGAAGAATAATTGATAAATTTCTTTAAGTGTTGGTACTATGTGTGTGAAAGATAAATGAATCTCAAATCACCTCTATCGTTGTACTGAATGCCTCAAGAAGTACTAATATGCCCGAAGAAAAGATGATGGCTTTTAGAATTTGAACTGGTCTTAACACATTCAGTAAGGTAGTATTATAGAATTTGAACTGAATGTTTTTATCTGAACTCAAGTTTTTAGCACCGTTGGTCTTACTTTTCTGGTGTCCATTTTCCTACAAAGTGTTGTATGGAAGAAAGAAGCATTTTTTATCATAATTAACTTCATTAAGCACGTAAGGATTTCCCCAGCTATGAACTTTGGTCTTCTGTTTTATTTTACAGCTTTAACATATATGATGCAGGCAGTATTAAGGCGATTGGGAAGCTTAAGTAATGATACTGATATGGTTGATGAAGATGAACTCTTGTGCCACCAACAACTTCAAAATTTATATAATTCTACAAGGGCGGCTAAGGTCTATATTCCAGCATATTAAAGCTCACTTAAATTTAACTCCTATAAATTTTTGAGTGGTGAAATCCTATGATGTACCCCAAATTACGGCTTCGCCTGTTTCTATATTTGATATGGAGTTTAACAATCAGTTATGATCCCAGCATTTTCAACGGAATATTGTTCGTGGAGTGGAAGGATTTATTTCTGTAAGCTCAAAGCAAATGGAATTAGGTAGTGGTTTTTCTCATATATTATGTTTGTTTCCTTTCTCAACACTAGTGTATGAGATTTTGTCTTCAATTGTTCAGTGAGAAAGTTGGCCGGGGATTGTTGCAAATATGGAAATGCAAATGAAACCATTCATTCTACCCTTGCTAGAGCTTCTACTCACTTTGGTAACTCGCATAAATCGATACAAAAGGAGGGAGAAGCTTTACTTAAGGTCCTTGGTGATCAGGTAATTTCTTCACCATCTCAAGCATTATATCAATGGCTACATATGGCAATGTTATAAATTCTGCCAAATATAATGGGCTTTAGAACGAAATAAGAAATAAAGTAAGCAAAAAATGGCAAAGAGAAATTACAAGGTTAGGCATGGTGCCTCTGTCCATGGGCGAAGAAGTTGGGGAATTTTTTTTTTTTTTTTTTTTTTTTTTGAAAAAGAAAACGTGGTTAACAAGCATTGTGCAACTCACTGTCGCAAGCTTTGGCTACAGGCATATGTCCTTGCCCAACAAGTTTGCTACATAGAGCATAAAACATGGGCTACAAACTTTGGGCAGTTCACTGAATCAAGCTTCTAAAACAAGCATGTGTGCTGCCCAGCGAACTTGCATTAGTGCAAGAGAACCTACTCTCTAAATTGGTTAAAAATGTGCCAAAATCTTTAAACGGATTATCTTCTCCAAAAGCCTGTGAGGACCCTTTAGAAATTGCAATGCCAAGAAAGGCTAAGTAATGTTTGAATTTGTGAACATTAATTCACTTGGTCATCATATCTACTAGATTATCTGAGGTAGAAATCTTGCTCACTACAATGGCACCTTGAACTTGGGATGTATATTTATGCCTTGGACCATACCATTTGAAAGTGGTGGGTTTGATCTGGGAACGTTATGTCGGAGTTTGGGATTTTTAAAGGGATTGGTTAATGAGAAATTTTTTATTAGTTTGTAAAAAGAAAAAAAATAGTGGCTGAAGGTTGCAGGGAACTGAAAATTATATATGAGGAATGGAAGGGGATATTTTTAATATATAATATACCATCATGGAGTTTGTTCCAACTTCTCCTTTCCTTTTGTGTTTGTAATCGTGTCACAGGGTTTAAAATCTGTAGGTTTGTGAGCCACTACGGGCACAAATAAATGGAGCTCCTTTGGAGGATGCTCGTCACTTGGCTCACCGTTATGATAGACTGCGTCAGGATGTCGAAGCTCAGGTAAATTGGTCATCTCAGAATCAGTTAATGTTTAAGGGCAGAAAAATAATATAATCCATATTTTTAGTGAATTATCTTTTCTCTTATTAGGTGGCTGAAGTTCTGAGGCGCCGGTTAAAATCCAGAAGCCCTTCTATTTCTGAAGAGAGTTCAATTAAACTTCAAAGTGCAGAAGCAAGATTGAATGAGCTTAAATATTCTATTATGGCTCTTGGCCGAGAAGCAACCGCTGCTATGTTGTCGGTTGAGGAGCAGCAGCAAAAGTTGACATTCCAAACACTTCTTACTATGGTAATCATACTTCTTTTTTTCTTTCTTTCTTTTATTTTGCTTGATTTTGCACTTACAATGTCATGAGTCTAAAAAATGTTAAATTTTCAGGTTGATGCTGAAAGATCTTACCATCAAAATGCCCTTGCTGTATTGGAAAAGCTACATGCCGAGGTTTTTACTATGCTGCTTGGCTCAGTTCGAGTTCTTATATTTTTATTTTTATTTTTTGTTTCTTGCAAGGATGAAAATGTCAAGATTAACGGAGTTCTTGAAGTTTTGATCTATTAAAAGATTCTTAGTGAAAATGTCTATTTAAGGTGTAAAATTTTCACAATATTCATTAAAATAAAATGCACATTTCAAAGGGAAAAAAAAATGCACCAATGAAAATATTGAATTTCGTAATGGAACTTTTGCCAAAATTCAATGTTACATTACTTGAGAGTATTGACAATATTTTAGATTTTTTAAATGAATGTTTTAACCATTTTAATCAATTTTCTTGAGTTATATGGGAAGAATGATTGGTATTCTTTTCAAAAATTGCTTGGTGTTAGATTACTCTAGGAAAACAACCACAAGAGTTTTCACCACCAGCATCAACGAAAATCCAGAAAGATGTTTATGAATGGCTCGAACAGCAAGATAATATATCAAATGGACGGGATGACGATGACAGACATCTAAATCAAGATGATAACTTCCAGCAACTACATCAAGAGGACAACCTCCAGCAACAAAATCAAGACGATGACCTCCAGCAAATAATTGAAGATGAGAACTTCTTTATTGCTAAAGTAAGGCCTTTGACTTCTTATAATGTTTTTCCCCTCACTGACCAAGGAAATCACATCATATGTAAGATAGTCCTTGTTATCAGAGCTACTTAAATTTTATTACCAGTATACTTTTGCATATACCTTAATTGCAATAGAATTTTCCTTTTTTCTGTTTGTGATTTAGTATTATCTTCATCTTACAGGCTATACATCAATTTGATGCTCAAGCAGATGGGGAGTTGAGTCTTTCTGTTGATGACTATGTTATCGTTCACCAGGTACGTTGTTTGTACACTGCTAATTTCAGCTGTGATTAGTACCATCCTTAGAATCTTATTAGCTTTGTGTCTTGTGCTATTTATTTTTTGTTGTGTTTTAAGTATTATGGTTAACGTTGTTCAATAGGTTTAAGTATTTGTAGAAAGCACCAAAAGTAGGATCCCCTAAACTACAAAACTGACAATGAAATCATATAAGCTTGAATTTCTGTCTAAAGCAGCTGGTCACATGGGTTATCGCTATTTTTTGTTTCAGCCGAGCGGAAAGTGTCGAGAACTGACTCATAAAATTGCAATCGACACTTACCCTCTATTGTTCTGCTTCTTCTTCTTCTCTCTCTATACTACTCTAAAGCTCTTTCTCTACTTTTCATAATTCTTCTTCTATTTCTCTCTTTTTTTCTCACTACCCTCTCTTCTTTCTATGATTCTTCCTGTATTTATCTCTTTCTCACCCTGTTCGCTTTCTTTCTTCCTGTCCCACGTGACGGTAACAATGAAAATTCGTCATTGTGATTGCATGATTAGCTTCTGGCTGTAATTCCGCTCCCACTTTTAATGCTGAGGTCCTAAAGCTCAGATTCCTGGACACCATAATAAAAGAATTGGACATTGTCTTAGCTACATTCTCTGTTATTGATGTGCTTCCTCAAGCATGTACTAGCACAAACAAACTGTGCAATGTTCTTCACGCATAACATAAAACAACAGTATTTCACAGTATAAAAACGTCATATCCCAGGACAGGAAGACAAAAATAATATTTATAGGAAAGACAAAAATAGAAATCAGCTCTATATAGACTATATTCATTTTTATTTAACTAAATACAACTTAAGGTGGTTTTTAAATTTTAAGTCATGGCAACAAATAGCGGCTTAAATGAGAGACTAACGGTGATAACACGGAGCTAGAGTTTCTAACCACGAATGAATGAGCTAACTGTTGAAGACGAGTGAGATATCAGAAATTGTAATAGTGGTCATTTGCATAGTGACAGTATATAACAGAAATGGAAATATACAGACGAAGATGGACAAGTCCATCTTATTAACTTGACCATCCCTTATTTCCTTAGATCTGTTAATTAAACAAAAGTTGAGAGAAAATTTGTTTAGCTGATGTCTTTCCTTTGAAACTGCAAAATCCATTTCATTATCCCAATGGAAACCAAGCTCATCTCTGCTACATTATGTCGTTACCCGCTGATAGGTGGCCCCTAATGGGTGGTCCAAAGGAGAGTGCCATGGCAAGGCTGGATGGTTTCCCTCCGCTTATATACAACGGTAAGAGAGAGCCCCGGCGACCAATATAGCGTAAGACGACTTGTGCGCTTATTTTTGTTGAAAACTTGTATATTCTCTTTCTTTCTCATGTATTTTAGCTTCATTTTGTCATGTGCTTCATCAAAGCATTATGGCCTTCGAAGGAGATATCTGTGTATACTAATGTACAATAATCTTCTGGTTTGAAAATTGAAATTGTTTGAAGGAAAGTTGTGGCTTTGAATAACGAATATGTGGATACGGTTTTTCTCTTCACCATTGTCTTGCAAGCTTGTTTTAAGTTCTTCTTTTGCTATTTTAAACCGGCAGAAGCTTAATTATTTGGATTATTCCTTTATTTGTCCTCTTAAACAAGGCCTTGAATGCATAAGTTACTGGATTTATAAAGAAACCAAGGACTTGGTGGCGGTACTTGAAGGGTGAAATTTTGTGTGAAATGGTTGTATGTGTTGATCTGTTTATTAATTTATTTGTCTCGATATATTTATTAATCGTGTTAGAAAATATGTGACCATTCTAGGTGTTGACACGAATAACTCGCATTCACTATTCATAACTATTTGTTAATAATTATTATTAATAAGATGATTTTAGCAATTTTCTTTTGAGGGGAAAAAAAAAAGAGTAGGTGAAAAGATTCGTACGATTTATATTTCCTCGTAAGAAATTTATGTGCGGGTATGCACCACTTTGTTACGAGGGCAAACTACATTCAAATAAAATTCAAGGAAAAAAAAATTTTGTGACACATATTTTAGAGTCAAAATTTTATAAAGTGGATATAGTTACTAGCTTTTTTCTTTTCTAAACCGTATCCTTGAAAACTTGATACGTTAGTTGTTCATGTTTTAATAAACTGTTCAAATTATTTAATAAAAGACTTTAGTGGATTAGCAAAAATTAAAAAATGAAGGTAAAAAATAAATTAAATAAATAAATAAACTTTAATTTGCCTAACGTTACTTATGCAATTAAAAAAGAAAATAAACTCGAAAAAATTTTGGATAACAAAATAAAAGTGTCTTTTTACTCTTTCAAAAAATAATAAAAAATAAAAAAAAGTGTCTTTCTTTAAGTAGGCATGAAAAGAAGGATTATTCATTATTTCATAACCATGCATTGAAATTTGTTTTTGAAAAAAAAAATTTTTGGCTAAATGACTTATTTTGTTCACCCAATTATAAGAACTTTTTTTTATTTAGAAAAATAGTGTTATTTTTTTCCAGATTTGGTCAACATGATCAATCAATGATTAACTTAAAAATTAATTATTTAAGCTATAATCATTCAATAATTAATTATGATCTAAACTCAATAACTAATTTACTAAACTAATAATAATATATGGTCAATCAGGAAATGATTATTTAAGAAAATTGATTTATTATTTTATTAAAACAAAAGGCATTTGAATTAATTTTTAAAAACTTCAACAATTTGTTTTTTTAAAAAAAAATTCGTTAAAAAAGGCTATCTTCTACATGTATTACAGATGTTCTCAACATTATAATTTTTTTTTTCCAAAAAGAGAAAATTTATTCCATAATAAGAAAGTAATGGTAAACATCTTCTACAATAGATAAAAATAGCTAATCAACAATCAATAGTACCAAGGCCACATTAAAAATCATTAAGAAACAAATCCAAGGAAAGAACTTAACTAACCATTAACCAGACGAGACAACCGCATAAACAAGTCTTGTAAAAACTACATTATTGTATGAAATTTATAACTAAATAGTCTTTGTTTAAGAATTTTTTAAATAAATAATCGAACTTTTTAAAAATTTAATTAAAAGGTTCTTTTTTTTTTTAAATGATCAATCAATTTTCTCAAGAGTAAGTAGCCCAAATAGTTCCTGAACTTTTTCAAAGGTGATGGTTTAGTATTTTTTTTTTTGACTGAAAAGACCCTGAACTTTTAAAATATTGACCGTTATAGTGTTTTCTATATAAAACTGTTAAGTTTTTAATGAAATCTTGTACAAATCATAATTTTTATAGTAAAAAGATTAAAATGTCCTCTAATCCCCCAAAATTTCTCTTTCTTCTCTTGACATCTCTTTCTCTCTCTAGGCTCGCGAATAACACAGAAGCTCAATCCAGACTAGAGCTCAAAACGAACATGTGGATTCGCCCCCCGCTGGAGTTGATGTGGGTTGGCGCACCCCCCCCCCCCACCCAAACCGATGTCGACGATCTAGGTTTTGAGAAAGAAAGAGAGAGAGGGGAGAGAGAAGAGAGGGAGGAATTTTAGTTTTTTTATAATTTTCTTTTTATTTGTGTTGAATCAATTATGGTTAGATTACTAAAATACCCTCTCAAATTTGATTACATGTATTGCACATAACTCATTTCGTTAGAAACTTAATGGATTTGGACGAAAAAGACTATCATGACAAATATTTTAAGATAAAAAATTAGTTATTAAACACATAATATTGTTAATTTGATCAATTAGTGATTATACATCAAATATAAAATTGATATAAATTGGCAATTGAGATATGAAATTGATATGCATTCTCATAAAATATAGAATTTGCATCAAATATAGTACTCCATTAAAGTGTACTTTTTTATGTAAATGCTAACATTTACCGTTAACACAACCTTTTAGCATTCCCTTAAAGATATGTAGTGTTTCTTCTGATCTCTCTAAAGTGGAGAAACATCTCATGTTAAAAATGGAAAATTTTTTTCTACTTTGTTGACCAAACACCATTTCATCTCATTTTAAAAATGAGATGAATCATCTAAATATTATTTTAGAATTTTTTTCACTTTCAAAAGTAAATATTTTTCACATCTAAACGTTATATTATTATCAAAATAAGATGATTTTTCATTTTAAATAAGAATCTTTTTCATTTTTGAAAATTAAATGTGCAATTCAAACAAGCCGTGAATGAAAAATGCTTTAGAACATCAATGATGTTCAACATCACACTAATAAAGAAGTAGACTCCATTAATAGGCTTCATATTATGGGACTCATTCTCTATTAGTTAGTGTATTAAACATTACTGATATTACATAATATTACTAAAGTGAAATCATTGCTACGATAATCATTTTCGTTTTTATACAAAATCATTTAATTAACGTCACTTTTTAACTAAATTATTAATAAATTTTATTCAAAAATTTAAAAAAATATATTTTATAATAATATTTTAATAGTTTAAATATATCTAAATAAAAAAAGAATAAAAATTGTACAAAAGTTAAAAGTTTAACATTAACGAAAAAAAAAAAAAATTATACTGACGGAAGAATAGAGAGTTCAATCCGGTAAGGCTGCAGTCTTCCATGGCTGCCTTTCCGGCCTCGTCAGCGTCCCTGCGGTTGGAACATCCTCCACCTTGTATTCGACTCCGCTTCCATACCCCCACCAACTTCCTCTTCCCTCCTCGTCCTCCTTCTTCTTCTGTCACTCGTTTAGCGCCTCTCCGCTGCATCTGCAGCACCAACAACCTCAGGATCTCCAATCGCTGCCTTCTCCAACCACCGCCGTCTCCGGCGGACTCCTCCTCCTCTAATTTTCTTCGCTTCGCCGCCTCCGCCGTCCTCCTTCTCGGCCTCGGCTTTGCCCTCGCTGCCCGCCCCTGCTCCGCCTCCTCCGCCCAGCTTCCGCCTCCTCTTCTTCAAGAGGACCGCACATCTCGAGGTGCATATATATATATATATACATACATACATGTGTATATATATATATATATAGTCTTATAGAAAAGTAAAGTTGACGCTTTTACTAACTGAGTGCAACATTGACTTCATTTCGTAAGAATTTGGGCGCACTTGCATCCTTTGTTTGCGAAATTCGAGCTATGTTAGTCAAAATACTTGAATTTCTAGAAATGGTTGATGAAATTTCATGTTCAAATGAAAGCAAATTTAGTTTGAAGATTTTTTTTTCCTTTCTTTGATTGTACTAAACTGAAAGGAGGTTACGGGTTGTTTCATGTTTGTTATTGTTTTCAATCCGGTGTTTGTTCTTGATGATTTTTGTATGGATTTCAGTATCAATGAATTCTGTTTCATATAAAATAACTAAATAATTGTGTGTACACACACACACACACAGATATATGAAACTTACTCATTCAGATAGTATTAGAATTTTTAGTCTCCTGTTAGCCAACCAACTTTATGGTTCTTCTTTTGCTGTCCCTCATTGTTGCCGAAAATGGATCTGTTTTGAGTAGATCTTTAGGTTGACTATAACTAATTGGAATAAAAATTGGTGTTTATAGCAGAAGCATTATGAGCAAGCCATTTTTTTATTCGATAGAACGTTATTAGAACTAAGTGTATTAATGGGTTTGTCCCAGAAAGGTTTTCTTATGATGCTTCTTTGATGTTACTGAAACTGTGCATCTTATGAAACAGATGACCAAGACGAGACAAAACTCGACAATGCAGAGAAGTTAGAAGATAAGAAGTTGGAAGAAGCTTTCAAGGCTTGGAAATCCAAAACGTTTGCTTTGACTGTGCCTTTGAAAGTTGTTGCTCTGCGTGGCTCTGTACCTCCTTCATGGGTTAAGGTCTGCGGAATTTTTTATTTTTTATTTTTGTTTTTAAAGATAGAAGAGTTAGATTAGAGATTAAAAAATAAAGCCAAGAGAAGTAGAACCAGAGGAGTAAGATAGAGGATTCTAGGGAGCGAACAAGAACTCAAGAGGAGTAAAACCAATTTTCTCAATAGGCATTCATTAATCATTCTTCGAATTGAAATTATAAACTACCATATTAAAAAAAAAAAAAAATCAGAAATCTAAGCCAAAATAAATAAAACTTGAGGATTGGAAACCGACCTAATAACATCAACCCTAATTAAATAAAAACCATTAAAACTAATTTATGTTATGTTCTCCATCAACCTCTTACTTTAATCTAACTAGGATCTTGTTTTGTAGCTTGTTCCTTTCTCTGTCAAGTAATGAAATTTTGGTTGTGAATAGTTCCTTAATTGACCAGAGAGAGGTTTATGAACCTAAACGAACAGATTTCGTTGTCGTTGTTTTGTGGGTGTAGGCCATTGTTATTCTTATTTTCTTGGTGAGCATCCTGTTTATGTAAAATGCTCATAGCTCATCATTTAAATTTCTTCTTGACATGGAGGACTTTATGCAATCTCAAGGAAAGAGATTAAAGTTTCAGTTGAAGCTTAATGGAAGTCTTGATGGAATCTTTTCCGATCTTGCAACATCCTTCGAAAAAGGCAATGTTGGATCATCATCTCTTGTCGCAGCTGACCTGATTAGTGTTGGTGACTCCTGGCTCGGTTATGCAATTAAGAAGGGTATGATTCAGTCCATCGAAGGGGCAGAAGATCAAGACTGGTTTAAAGCATTGAGTTCCAGATGGAAAGTAAGAAAACAATTATTGTCATATGGTCACACGTTCTTTTGTTTTTTTGGTTGTGTTCCGGAGGGATTCTTAAGCAAAAAGAAAGATAAGAGATTGATCTCTCCTTTTTCTAGTTCTTTTAATTTCGTTCTACTTTGGTACTCCATAAAGATATTATTTTATGGAGTCGAAAGCTACTTAGGTGTTTCACCTCTAGTACGCCAAAGCTTGGATCATCATCTGTTATATTAGATGGCGTGATTCTTACAATTTCCTATTTTAAACTATTACTAAAAGAACCTCAGGTGTATCTACGCAGGAACAGTGAGGGGGATATCGATCCTGATGGTAAAATATGGGCTGCTCCATATCGGTGGGGTTGCATGGTCATTGCATACAAGAAAAGTAAATTTCAAAAGCATAACCTGGCTCCTATAGAGGTAACTTGTCTCAAAAATCAGTTACTCCATGCTCCATTTTCTTCCACTTACATTTTGAGGTTTTTGAATAATAATTATGTGGACAGAGAGGCAACCTAATTGTCTAACAGTTATTAGTATTAATGAAAAGTTAGAAGAATCTCCCATGAAGAGTCGACTGAGGTCAAATGGGATTTGTTAAATTGCTAAAATAGATATAATCGTAGGTTTATCTCAACATAAGTTTCCATGAAAAGTTATTACTAATAATGGAAAGTTGGAAGAATCTCCCATGAAGAGTCGACTGAGGTCAAACAGGATTTCTTAAATTGCTATAATAGATATAATCATAGGTTTATCTCAACATAAGTTTCCATGGAGTTCGTTCTTAATGATTCATGTATATAAGACTGTTAGACAAACAAGATCTTCCCAGAGCATTGCTTCTTCACCCAATGATGAGGGAAAAATCGTATCGTTCTTGAGTTTGTTATTATAGTTAATGAAGAATCTTAGTGTTTCACTACTGTATGATATTCTAAGATGGTAAAATGCTACTGCAGGACTGGAAAGATCTATGGCGACCTGAACTTGCAGGGAGGATATCAATGGTTAATTCTCCTAGAGAGGTTGTTGGTGCAGTTTTGAAGTTTATGGGAGCTTCATATAACATTAGCAGCATCGATTTGCAAGTCAATGGTGGGAGAGATGCTGTCCAGCGAAATCTCGAAGTACTTGCAAAACAGGTCGAGATTATAGTTTAAGTACTTGTTTATGCACTTGATCCAGGCCTTAATGGGCCAAAATGCAATTCGGTGATGGAGAAATAAGTTTAACATCACCATGTACTAGTTGGGCTAGAAATAAGGGAATTCATGGGGAAATAGTTAAGAAAAAATTGTAATCTGTCAGATTCGTAAATATTTTCTCTGTTATGGTTAGAAACTACGATTCGAAATTGGTCAACATCTTCTGAAGGATTTAATCAATGAGGGAGGAGAAAGACCGAAGATTTTAGTCTTTTGAAACTTTAAAAGGGATTTTAGAGTCAGAGTTCTTGTACCCTTTTGAGTTTTGTCTTCACCACTGAAAGGCCTGGAAGTATTTCTGTGAATTTTCATTCAGTTTATGCTAGAAATCAAAATATTAAATTTCACTTGTGAAGAATTTTGAATTTATTTGGTCAATAGTTCGTCAGAAGCTCATTAATAACTAGTCATTGTGTTATCCTGATTAGTTAAGAAGAGTGGATTTTCTATTCGGTTCGAATTTGTAGTTTTTTATCTCCATTGGCGTAAATTATGCAGGTCCGATTATTTGACAGCACACACTATCTCAAAGCATTTGGAATTGGAGATGTTTGGGTGGCTGTTGGGTGGAGCAGTGATGTGCTTCCTATCGCCAAGCGCATGTCAAATATTGCAGTAGTTGTTCCGAAGTCTGGAGCTAGCTTATGGGCAGATCTATGGGTATGTCCTGCACATCGTGACCATAAATTTACAGTGATATTGCTAGAATTGAAACCGACCACATTAGAAACCTCAATCTTGCGGTAAAGAAGCAATTAAACCATTCCAAAAAATAACTGAACATTTTGTTTGTCTTCTCCTAGGCAATCCCTGCTGCCTCTAGGCTCAAAACAAATCGAATCGGGGGACACATTCGAGGGCCATCTCCACTCATCCATCAGTGGGTGGAGTTCTGCTTGCAAGCCGCAAGAGCAGTTCCATTCAGCCAAGAGGTAATCCCTGGTGCATCCCCATCTGCCCTTGAGAGCGCTCCAGTTGAAGCGCCTAAGGAGCTCAAAGGTAAGCCGAAACTGGACACCAACCTTATTGCCGGAGTGCCTCCACCTGATATCTTGGCTAGATGCGAGTTTTTGGAACCGTTTCCCGACACTACATTGGCAGAGTCAGAGTACCAATGGCTAATTTCTAGTATTAAGAAATCTGACCGTGGTGGTTTGATCGACAAAATGTGGGGTCGTGTCTCGTCCTTGATTCAAACATTTCAGCTAAAATTGAATTTAAAGACAACATGATTTGCTATTGTAATTTTATCATTGACCTTATATATATGTACCGAAAACAATCTAATGAAGAGAGAGAGAATATCAAGTATATATCAACACATGGATAAAAAATCAACCCAGTGTTTTTACTTAGGAAGTTCTAGTATCAACAAATTATTCTACCATTTTTCCCTCTCTCTATTGTTAGGGTTTGCACCGTTCATATATCTTCTTTAGGGTCGGAGTCCGGTGCTGCCTTTTGGTTGGCTACTGGACTTAGCCCTAGAGAAGATGCTTTTGGACTCCACGGTGATGATTTTGATGGCAAGATGGCTTCGTGGTCGGAGGGGACACGTTTTGATCTCTTTGGTCATGTAGTTTGACTTGTCATCGAAGGTGTTATTCTTGGAGTTGGGGCTTGTTCTCTTATTTGTGAGAGTTGTTTGTTTGAAATAAAGGTGATGATGTTTCTGCCATGTAAGTGTTGCATTTTTTCGTTATGTTTTTTTTTTTTTCTATTTTGTAATAATGGAGGTGTCTCTTCACGCTCTCGTATTAGATGTATGTCCAATTTGTTAGAATTATTTCTACACAGTGTTGGTGGTAACCTTTTAATTATAGGTCTCTTAGTCTCAATCGATTGGAATTTTCCCTCGATTATAGTGGTGTTGTTAAAAGAGCCTTTTCGAGTTTTCGTTGTTGGAATCTGGTGCATGTTTTATCTTCTTGTATACTTCATTAGAACTTACTGGTGGAACCAATTTATAATTGGAGTTAAGTTTTCTTATGTTATGAGGTCATTTCAACCAATATTAATGTTTATATTTTCTTGATTTGTAATATTATTTAAAAAAAAATCTAATTAAACCTAATTCTTTGATGAGGTTTACTCACAGAAATAAGCATTTTAATTATATCAAATTCAATGTATAATTGTCTTCTTTCAACATGATCATCAATCATGATTACTGCTGCCAACGAATTTTTTGAAATGAAATCGATTTTTTCCGTACAAACCATGTGCCATTGGGTGGGTTATTTCGTTTCGCTTCTTTTCTTTTCTGTCCGTTTATTTTAGAAACAGTGTGTTTTACAGACAAACATAACCAACGTGGGTGGTGACGCAATGGCAACATATATGTCCTCGTTTCCGTTCCTCGTGTAATGATAGCTAAAGCTTATGCTGAAAATGTCCTTGGGGTGACCTTATAGTTCCTATGGGGCGGAGATGGAGTCGATCCTTGGATTTTCCTTCCTCCGAATAAAAAAGTTTTGTTTAAACCTTTACCCAGAAACCATTAGTTAATAACTTTTGAAATTTATACTGGATGAAAGTTGAGGATATTGCTAATTTCTTTTTATTGAGGAAGAGAACAAAACATAACGTTGAATTTGAGAAAATAATTGCTACGTATAGTTTAGGTAGTGTTTGGTAATGCTATCCATACTATTCTTATTTAAAATCTTTTTATTGTAGTGTTTTATTTCAAAAAAATTCAAAACAATCAATTTAAATTAAAAAAAAATTAGTACAATCCCTTTACCCAAACACATTATTAGTTAATATATTAAACAAATGACACCGATGCCAATGGCACTCCATAAATTCAAAGTCAGACACGTTTTTTCTGTGTCTATCTTTCTTCAATATTTTGGGATAAGTTGTAGTGAAGTAAAATTGGCAAAGCCAATCAGACATCTTACCAAACTTTAAGTAGCACAATACACATACTTATATCTATATATATATATCTATATATATATATACAAACTGAACGGAAAGGTAAAACTGTCTGTAAATTATCAGATGCACCACAAGGTCATGGTCCACCAAGAAAAGCAAGCAATATTATTAGTAATTTAGTATTAGTAAGGGGGGGGGGGGGGGGGGGGGGGGGGGGGGGGGGGGGTGGGGGGGGGGGGGGGGTTTCTTTATTTTCTTTCTCATTCTTCACAAGCAATAGCAGATTTTTAGTTTGCAATGTAGAAACTCAACCGGTAGACTCGGACTCTTTCATATGGGCAGGAACCTGCCCCATCGCTACCTTCCAAGGTCCCGGATAGAACGTTGGCTTCATTAGAGGCACAATCTCCCCGGGGTGATCTTCCCAGTATTTCTCCTGCGCGTACCCAAAAAAACATATTTAACAACACAACAACCAGATTAATGCCTCTTATTAAGCTTCTAAAAAGCCAAATTACAGGAAGACCACTAGATACTGTAAAAATAAGAATACATGCATATGGTTGGAAGGTCATCTATAATAAGTGAGCTTTCCTAACTTCATATATAAATGACATCAACTAGCATGTCACGGACGGCATACTCTGTGACCAAAGCAATGGGCAGAACAGGGGTTTTGTTTCTTTTCCTTTCTTTTTTTTACTCTGCCGGGATGCAATGAGATGCTGAGGGAATGTACTCGGGACAAGGAAAGATCGATTACGTGGTAGTATTGTGGTCAAGTAACAATTCTATTTTTCTCGGCTATCCAAAGAAGTTCGCAGGCAATGGTCCAAAACCATTGCTTTAGGCAAACATGCTGAAAGTATCTACTGTTCCATTGAAAAAGCACAGTGCATAGGCAAAACGATTTTCGCTGATGATAAGAAGCAAAAAAGAAATATGGTCCAAGCTTCTTTTTCTTTCGAACATGGGTCCAACGTGGAAAGAACACAGCCCTTTTGTATATCTTGTAGACACTGTTTCACGAACAATCGTATAAAGAGATTATAAGGAAACTCAGTTCCTCTACCGCCTCCTAAATACAGAGAGAGAGAAGGAGGGAGGGAGGGAGGGAGGGACAAAAAAGATTCGGAAGCAGAAGAATAGAAGCCAAGAAAAGGAAAAACCTTGTAAAGTTGCTCAGTAATAGCAGCACCAACAACCCCAGTGTAGAAAGCAGCAACATAGATAGTAACCACGGGTGTGAATGATTTGGGCCTCATATACGGCTCAACCATGTTCCAGATGAGCATTCTTTCCCACTTGTTCCACACGTAGTCAGCATATTTCCTCCATAAATAGCTGGACACTTTTTCCATTTCTTGCTCTTTTGTTCTGCTCTTTTCTTCGGCTGCAGAAAAATATTGTATACTATCATTTTTGAAACTGTGAAGCTATTTCATGGCTCTTGGGTATAGCAAGTGAGATAATTTTTTTCCCAAAAAAAAACAAATGAAAATGCTTTTACTGTACAAATTAAGATCATTCGCAGATAAACTCTTTTAACAACTTTTTAATACCAATTTAGGTAGCAAGTGAATTGCTACATTCAGTTGGTAAATTTTTATAAACCACTTCATACAGTATTTCACCAAGACTTGTGCTAAGGACACTAACTTTAATTCCGATTTTTTGAATACCAACTCACGTATCATATTTTCATTGATAGATGCAATCAATTAATGTGAAAATACTTTATAAACACTTACCAATAAAAGAACGACAACTCATATGCTGCATAAGTTGGTGCTCACAAATTGGGATTAGAGTTGATGTCCCTAGTATTTTTCATTTCACCAAACGAAATGTATCAACCCACTTGCCAGTTTGTATTACAGTTGGTATGTCTAGCATTCCTTGTAAATTTGAAGACTAAGAATTACTTTAAAAAAAAAAAAAACTTTAAAAAAAAGATTGATTTGTATAATTCTTGGTGGACACTTGACTTATATGTTCCACCTGCAATGACTAAATTAAGCTCCTTTCTGACTAACAAGAACCAAACGCCACTTAAAAAATGTATTAACCAAAGCAAACAAGAAGAGTGAAAGTTTACTTCGTAATGTTGTTCCTCTGAGGCATTTTTTTAGATATGTGGTGTGCATTAAAAGAGGAACAGAAACCCAACAAATTCAACAGTCCAGAGAAAGAATTACCTTCAAACTGAAACTCGCAGAGATCACCGAGGTATCCGAGGGTCGGGTGGGACCGGGCTGGAGAAGGAAGCGAGGTGTTCCGCCGGAGAATTTGGCCGCCGCGGGAGAGTTTCCGAGAGATTTTTGAGGTTCGCTCGCGAGCCCCTCACCCCTCCTCACTCACTCTTTCTATTATTTGTTTCTTTTTTTTTTTTTTCACGAACGAAATTACACCGACACCCCCTAATCGTATCAAAATTACATCTCCCTCCCAAAATAGTGCGTCACCTTGCCTTCTCTTTTTGAACTTATGAAATCCACACATTTTAATTAAATTAAACATGATATTTTAGTTAAATTACGAGGCTAATGCCCGTGCGTTGCACGGTAGCAGGAAAAAAAAGTTAACAACAAAATTATGAGAATAAATAATGTATATCAAGCGTAGTTAAGTAAGGAAGGTAATATATTTACAGTAACTTTGAGAATTTAGTTGTTTTTTTTTTTATTTAAATTTACATTATGATATCTGTATTATATATATCAGTATAGATATATATTTATATTTACAGATACAAAAAGTTTTGAAATAGGCAATTTTTGTTTCGTCGAATGACCTGCTGTCATTCATGTTTAACCTTTTTCATCTTCTCTTCCGATCTGTCATAATAAAAATCTTTCTATATGTTAGTAAGATGATGTTTCTAGTTGATATATAAATTGGAAAAAAAATTATTAATGTACTGTATAATTATTTAGAAAAAATAATATTACCTGGTATCTTTTCGTTTTTTTGATGGATCGCTTGGAGATACAGCTTCAAGATGTGGTGGAGGAGGTTGATGCTGAGGACTACAATAACAATATATAAAATTATATAATAATTAATAATATATAAGTATGTATGTAGGAAAAAAAATGAACGAATTAAATTTGGAATATAAATAATAATATACCTTGATTCAATTTCTTTAATGATAGGTTCAGTAAAGGTAAGCTGCTTTTTTGCTGTTTGTTTCCCTGCTAACTGAGGTGTCTCTGGATGAATGGAGATTGATGATGGTAGAATTTCTTCAGATGATGTAATTGTTAGTGCAAGTGGTAACATTGGTTGCACATCATCATCAAATGTCTTTACAATTACTGCATCAATGAATGCACCTCGGAGACGAAATTGGATGACAAATATTTTTGATATGCCTTTTAGTTGATTCAGGATAGGAGGGATAATAGTTGGATCGGTGTATCCTTCTTGGATCGTCAGTGTGGAACAGGGTTTATTTATTAATGATTGGACAGTTTTTCCAAACATGACGATGTTCATTCCTCCAGTGCCGTCTTCAATTCGTGCATTGATTTTGTACCTGTTGACAAAATTTTATATTAATGTAATTTGTATTTAATTTGATATTGATATATGTTATTTTTTTAGGAGATAAAGTGTATTACCAAGTGATTGCTATTGTGGTCAAATGTCCATGATTATCGCACCACCATAATGTCCCTGATTGTTTTAGCTGTCTGTAACATCTTGGACATTCATTGTAGAACCAACCTTGGCGAATATCAAGTTCAGTAATTGTCGCTTTAACAGTGAATTTCGTCTCCTGTTTAATAAAATAATTTTAATAATGCACAGTAAATTTTTTTATTTAGTTTAGACATAATAATTTAATATTTACCTGATTTTGAAATGGATTTAAAGCCTGAAGTTCAGCGACTGTTAGTCGGTTGGCAGTCTTTTGTTCTTCTATTGATAATGGTTATTTTGTTGATCCAGCTATAAAATCGATTCCTTGGATAGAATGACTAAATCTATAGAAAAATAATATATTAAATGAAGTTAGTTTTTTTTTTTTGAAATAAATATAAATATTTGTAATAATATATGAGTGAAAAATTAAAATACCTGTTTTTGATTTTTTTTGTTTCAGCAATGTCTGGATCAAGATAATATAAAGTACCGCTTGTACTTGTGACATAAAGTCCACCTGTATGTGTATAATTATAATAGTTAGTGAATAATAATATAAATTATTTTTTTCTAAGATAATGGAATTTTTTTTTTAATTGTTAAATATATACTTACCCATATATTGTTTGGCCGCTATTACTGAAAATGCTGCCACGACTGGTTCAGGCATTGTTTGGATTGTATTTTCATCAAATTTTTCTCCAAGCTCTCCCCAAAGAGTGATATTAAGTGTTTCTTCTCTGTTTAATAAAATAAATATAAACAAATAATTTATTAATAATAAATAATGTAATTTTGATTGAGATGTTTTTAATAATATATTATTTGTAGTTACCTAATATTTTGAATAACCATACTTCGTCTTTTTACTGATCTATTATTTACAGTGGATTCTTCTATGCCTTTGATGGAGATAATGCGCCCAATCACATCTAACATAATATAATAAATAAGAAATCATTAGTTATTATTTTTTATAAAATTAAATTATTGATTATTAATTATAGATTAAAAAATATGAGCATGAAATATAAATTACCTGATAGAAGATCATTGATGTCGACTCTTGACGTTAATTGATCAAACTCGACAAAATTAAATTTGAATTGAGGTATCTCGGGTATGTCGTCCTTAATGTTTTTGAACACAGTAGATCTTGCAAATTGCAACATCGCTACATGAGGAACGATTTTGTACCTTTGTTTGTTGTTGGTGATGAAGAAATTGCTGATTTCATATATGTTGTCTACTTCTATTTTATTTGTTAGAAATTCAGCATCCTTCGCGCGAATAAAAGCGTGTATTGCCTCATCCTGTATTAGAAAAATATATATTGGTTATATATTAAATAATAAGTAAAGAGATTTTTTTGTAAACATGATAATATTAATGAGAAATGAAATGAGTTACCTGCTCATCAACTAATAAGCAGTCAACGCTTATTAGATTTCCAGTTCTGTAATCTGTATTTATCCAGAGTCGACATATTCGAGCACATATTGTCTGATGTGTTTCTCCTGGTTTCAGTATTCGTATTGGACTGAACATTTTCTATAAAAAAAAAAACACAATATATATATAAATATATGTATTGAATTTTTAGGGTTATAAATATTATTGTGTTGTAAAACAAACTAAAACACAATTATTATTAATTTAATTTTTTAATAGATATTAATTAATTTTGATTAATATTGTGTAATATTTCTTTGTAAACTATGTTTTTAATATAATTTGGATATTTATTAATTGAATCATGTATTAAAATATGTAGCCCTTTTGGTGAAGTAACTCTAGATAAAGCAACATATAATTGACCGTGATAAAAAATTTCATCTTCTAAATATAATCCGACTTTATTCAGAGATTGACCTTGACTTTGTCTTTGCATAACAAATTTTTAAAGGAAATTGTCGTCTCTTTAAAGTAAAGGGCCATTTTGATTCACGAACTGTCATTTCTATTCTTGGTATGTAAACTTTTTCATTTGTATCATTGGAGTTAATTATACGTCCTTCAACAATTCTATTTGTTAATTGTGTAATAATTATTCTAGTACCATTACATAGACCCATTGATTGATTAAGATTTCGCATTAACATAACAGGAATTCCGATTTTAAGTTTTAATTCATGTGGTGGTAAACCATTGAAATTAAGAGTGTGTAAAAATTCATGAGGATATAAAAGATTCAATTCTTCGAGATTTTCAGATGATGAAAGAATAGTATCACAACTGTAATAAATTTTTGTGTCTGTAGGTACCAATGATAATATATATTTGTTTATTTCATCAGTTGTTTTATTTTTAGGTGTAACAATCGCACGTTGTTTTAAATAATTAATATCTTCAAATTTATTATGAAAATTATCGTATATTATTGTAGAAATTTGTTCAATAGAATTTGTATTATATTGTATTAAAAATTTATCAGGTATTTTAGTCCAGGTAGCATCTTCATTTTCTGGATCTTTTATTCCATTTGTTGTTTCATCGCCAACATTTAAAATCCATTCTGAAAAATTAGTAATTTCTATTTGTTCTTCAATAGAGTAATTATTTCTTTTTAATCGCATATTTTCTGTTAAAGTAAGTATACGAAAATATGGCCAAAGATAAGAATTATTAATAGTTACATCAATAATATTTTCTTTTGTGCCATTTGGAACAACATGTAATATTTGTCTAAAATCACCACCTAATATAACTGTCATTCCTCCAAAAGGATGATTAAAATTATTTTTTATGTCCTGCATTGTTTTGTCTAAAGCTTCAAAACAATATTTATTAGTCATAGGTGCTTCATCCCATAAAATTAATGTTGTTTTTTCAATTGAAAGAGGTATATGAAATCTTGAATGTGCAGTTCGACCTTTTGGTAACAACAATGATGCTATTCCAGATGATGCTACAGCTAATATTATTTCACCGTTTGATCTAATTTTACTAATAATAGTATTCCATAAGTATGTTTTTCCTGTACCTCCATAACCATATATAAAAAATAGATTATTATGTTTATTTTTAATTGCCTGCAAAATTTCATTATAAATAAAATATTGTTCTTCATTTAAATTTTGTACAAAATTGAGATTTTCTTTTTTTAATTTATATATCGTAATTGAGTTCTTCTCTTAAGAGATTATTATTCAAATCTTCAATTAACGATCCAGGTGGAAGTGGAAGATTATAATGTGATAAGGAAGATGAATTTAAATTTAATAATTTTTCTAATTCATATAATACATAATTATATAATTCGTTTTCTAGAATTTCAAAATTTGGATTATTAAATAATTGTCTTATTTTGAATAAAATATCTTCACACATTAATTTCCAATGCTTTTTAAGAAATTCTGTTGGATCAGAAATATTACAAAATAATAATATAATAGTAAAGAGTTGGCGAAGTTGAACAGATGTTGGCCAAAATGAGGCTTCTTTTATTGATTCATCTCATTCTTTATCATCTCCTAATAAACCTAATGCATAACAAGCCATTTGATTTGTGGGATAAATTATATCATTTATTGTTCTAAGTGATTGAAAACTTGTTGCTCCTTTTTGATGATTTAATAATAATTTTAAGTAATACAATTCACCTGAACCTGGATGAATATAAAATGTTCTTCCTATAGTATGACCATTTTGTCTAGGAGTCCAAGCTTTATTTTTCTTATTCCATACCCATTTTGTTGGGAATTCTGTATAAGTAAGTTTTTGAGCATTTTTGTTAGTTTTATTAATTTCCATCCATTCTGTTAATGTAGTTTTTTGAATTTGTGGTTGACGTATTATATTTTGAAGTTGTTGATTTTTATTAAATGTGATGTTTTGCATATTTGATAAATGAATAGAAAGTCGTTGAACAGCTGGATTTCTATAATGGATTGGATATTCAAATATTCTCCAAATTGCTTCATAAGGTGTGATATATCGACAGTTAAGATAAGTTTTTATTTCATCGACCTCTTTATAAATTGTTGTTTGATTATTTTCAGTAATAACATTATCTTCAATAACAGCTCGTATTCTATCTGGACCTTTTGTTAGATATTTAAATAAATATTTAATTAACATAGATTGAGAACATATTTCAACATTAATGTGAGCACTATATTTTAAACATAATGTTCGATTATATGGAACAACGTATCTATTATCAAGTTTAATACCTTCTTTTATAACATTAAATTCTGTATCTCTACGACGATAAATAACTAAACCGTTTTCTTCTATAGTTGTTTCATTTTTTATTTGTTTTGGGAATTTTTTTGAACATTTTGAGTTTTTCATACATGGTGCATTTGTTTTGGCATATCCACATGGTCCATGTATCATATATTCTGTTATAATTTTATAACCTAAAGGATCTTTTATTGGATCTGGTATTTCAGCCGAAATAAATTTATTTATTTCTGCAGCATTATGATATTTATGTTCAGGATGTAACCAAAATAGCATATGACAATGAGGCAAACCACGTTTTTGAAATTCCACCACGTATAGATCTAGAGAAGGAAAAAAGGGGGAAAAAAAAAACAAAAATGTTAGTTTTTTAAATTTATTATAATTAATAATAATAATAATAATTAATGTTTTTTGTATATAAATTAACTCACCTGCTATTATAGTTTCAAAAATATCGCCTGATTTTATTGTAGTTAATAGATGATTTAATTTTATTTTAAATATTCGACTTATAATATCTGATCTGTCTTCAGATTTTTGTCCTGGAATTATATTTAAATTTCTTTTGATTTCTGGCCATTTGGGATTGCATGTAAATGTCAAAAATATATCAGGGTTTCCATAATGTCTACAAATCGCCACTGCATCTTGATAATTTTGAATCATATATCTTGGACTTCCAGTGTAAGAAGATGGTAAAATAATTCTTTTTCCTATTGCTTCCGCATTTGTATCACCTCTAGTTATAGCATCTTGGATTCCTTTATAAATTTCAGATCTTAAATTATTTTGATTTTGTCTAACATAATCTAAACGATGTTCTTCAATAGAAGCATAACTATCTACAATATATTGTTGAAAAAGTCGTCCAGCTCTAAGTAATGTGTTTCCTTCATGTAATCGTTGTTGAAATTGAAATGCATAAAAAGATCTCATTGATATTCGATTTCTACGTGGTTGTTTACCAATAAAATTTGGATTTCATCCTATATTAGTTCTATATCCATCTTCTCCATAAGGAAATAATAGGGGATACTGTAATGCTATATATAATGGATGAAGTTTATTATTTCTTTGTAATTCTCCAGTTTGACTATGAATAATAATATCTCTACCGTTCTCATATAAACCAAAGTCTCCAACAATTAAACCGCCTATATCTGTTGAAGTTGGAAGATCATATTGTGTACTATCTCCTTGTCGTCTACCGATTAATCTTAGTTTCATTGATGATATTTCACTATTTTTATAAACATCTCTAACGTTTCTAAAGAGCTGGACTAATTTATTTGTTTCATCTAATATCATCATTAAATTTTTAATGATAATCTCATTTAAATTATTTGTATCATTATTATTTGAAAATGTTGCTATTCTGTTTTGAATTTCATTATCTGTATCATAAATATATAATTGAGCAAATTTTGGATGATTATTATTAATCGGTAGTAAAGATCCTATTAAATGATGAATTTGTCCACTAATTTTGAAAATATATGGTCCAGATGATTTATTAATATCTGATTGAATATTTGCTCCGAATGAAGTAAAGGCAAACATAGAATTAAAAACTCTAATATTTTTTCTAAAATTTGCATTTAAGAGTCCTCCATAATAATTTAAAAGTTCGTCTAAAATTGGTGGTGTTTTTTTTCTTAAAGGGATTATAATTTTTCCATTTTGACAGCATAAAGAAAATTTTGGTGGATATGTATTTTGTGTTTGTTCATTTTTCCAAAATAATGCTGCACAGTATTGACATTTATAATTACAATCTTCGATATCAATATATTCATTATTTATATCTATATAAAAAATTTGTGTGGGAAAAAAAAAGGAGGAAAAAAACAGTTAGTAAAAAAATTGTCATAAATTTTATAAGTGGAAAAGAAAAAATAAAAGAATTTAAGATGAAGAAATTACTTTCTTCAATTGATGGTAAGTTGTGATCCGCCGAAGATGAAATTGATGTTTCTTCGCCAATGTTATGAGCTAAAGATAATTGAATATATCTATTTCGAGCACCAATGATAATATCTGTATTTAATTCTTCAAATTCATTTCTTTGAAAATGCGTATTTGTCGATGTGGATGCTTCGTTATCATTTATACAAATTTGTTTTTTATTACGTTTTGAACGTTTTAAATAATTGTTATTACTATTCGTTTTTCTTTTCATTTTGCTTGATTTCATTTTTTTAATATAAATTATAAAAACATTAATATAAAATATTATTAACAGACAAATATTATCCATATAAAAAAAATCATACAACATAGTTAGAATCAATAAAAAAAGAAACAATAATATAATAATAATATTAAATATTAAAACTGAAATGAAACATTTAGTATCATAAATTTTTTTACTGCCATAAAATGTATTAATACATCGAAAGCAAAAGACTACAAATGATAAATAATTAAAAAATTTTGAAAATTGAACGGTAAAAAAAATTTAATAACCTAAATAAACATAATTAAAAAATATCGGAAAAACTAATTGTATTTATAAATAAAAAAATTATGTTTTATATTTAATGAATGTAATTTTGGAAAATAATATTAATATATAACATTTACAATAATCTGCTTAATAAATAAATGTAAAAATAAATTACATATTTGCTAAATTGAATTTCAAAAAAAATTTTGTATACAATATTTATAATAATTTTAGTACAATTATTATAAATATATTTTGTTTGTAATAAAATTTTATCGCAGGAAAAAAAAAAGATAATAAAAGATGGGTAGAGCTTAATATATACGTATCGTATTCTAAATTTATATTTAGAAATTTTCATTGGATATTTTTTAATTTAAAATTTTAATTAGTATTTATTTTTTGATATTATAATTTAATTATGTTATTCTCAAATTTAAATAAATAAATTTAGTAGCATTTTTTTTCATGTAAATTTTGTTAAAATTTAACATTTTATAATTTCTAGAAATTAATTTATTTATGGAGTTTTATTGTAAATAAAATTAATTGAGTAAAATATTGTTGTTTAATTTATAGTTTAATTTATTTAGTTTTTTTGTATTCGATATGTATGATATTGTTTTATTAAAAAATTTTATTTCCTTGTTCAATCAAATTTTTTTTATTATGTTAAGTCCCGTTTTTTATTTTTATTTTTTTTTTGGCTCAGTAAATTTTTTTCAATTGAGTATTCTGTAATTTTTATATGTTTATTAATTTTTGATCCAAATTTTTATTAATTGTGTATTCAGTAATTTTTATATATTGTTATATTCATGTAGTGTTATATTATGTGTTTAAAAATAATTGAAGAAAATTATTTTAACTTTCTTAAATTATATATTTGTAATTGTAAACATTTTATCGTTTATCCTAACCATATTATTTCGTACGGGTGGGGGAAAATTTTTCCCTCAAAATTGAGTTGTTGGTAATAGAGAACAATTTATCAAAATGTAACTTTTTAAGTTTGTTTATGAGAACTTAGATTTATTTGATGAAATTATGAATAAATTATGTTTAGTTATGTTCCTAAACAAAATATCAATTTATACTTAATAAAAAATTCAATGGACATTATTACAAAAACCTAATTCACTAAATTGTCATGTAGCACAACATCCATTTTGTGGTTTTTTTTCTTCTCAGAGATCTCTATTTTTTTGTGACATATTTATTGGCTTTAAGAAAAATTTACATTAATCTAATTGAATCATGAATAAATTAAGTCATGCTAATTAAGCTTCAATTATTATACATGGAAAAAAAATTTACTGATACAAATAACAATTATGGAATTACATAGTAAAAAAATCTAAACCATACAAATAAATTTACAATAATTTCTAATGATAAAATTATTTAAATATAAAAAATCTTAAACGAAATTTAAATATTACAACAATACACTGAAAAAAAAAATCTCCTCGGATAATAGGGGAAAAAACGAAGGAAAAAATTAAAGTATAAAACAACACATTAACTTGGAATAATAATAATAATAAAAGATAATGAAATAACAGAATGCTAAATATATATTGTACTCGATTATATAAATAATCTAAATATATAACCAAATACATTCATATATATACATATATACTACAAAAAAACTAACATAAATTTTTTTTTAAAATATTATATATTAGGCTCAGATCTCAGTAATAGCATCTATTAATGATAGTTGTAATACAATTCAACAGCATCTTTAATAGCTGCCAAGTAAGATGTTTGGGAATGTGTCAAAAAAAAAAAGGATAAAAAAACGGGGAGGCAGCGGTTAGAGAGCTCTTCTCAAACAGAGAGACAATAGAAAGAGAGCAAATAGGAAGAGCAGTATCAACAGGTTAAAAAAGTAGAAAACTTTTAAAAGATTAGAATAGTATGAAGTTAGCAATATGGAATGAATACTATTATATAGTAACAAAATCAAATTTAACCCAAATCCCAAACACCTACGGCAACAGTAAAAGATGGTCAAACAGTATATGTACCAGATGCTATCAATAATATCATATTCTGCATCATAGACCAAATTAAAGAAGAAATCTGGTATATGCATTATTGTTTAATTAAATAGAGATCATCATAGCATATAAAAACTATGATTCGAAACTTTTTGGTAAAAATATTTAAACCAACAGAACATGAAAATCAGAATAAGAGAAAGGAGGGGAAAAAAATGAAGAAGAAACACAGTACAAAACAATCAATTTATCATATGTAACATAATCATATAACCTGTTTGAATAATCTTAATATTCAGACTAACACAACACGCAAATCAGAATAGGAAAAAGGAGCGAGGAAAAAAAACGATGAAGAAACACAATACAAAATAATCAATCTATCATATATAACATAATCATATAAGCTATTTGAATAATATTTATATTCAGACTAACAGAACACGTATATCAGAATAGAGGAAAAGAGGGAAAAAAAAAAACGAAGAAGAGACACAATACAAAACAATTAATTTATCATATATAACATAATTATATAACGTATTTAAATAATATTTATAGAACATTTATACATGAAAGAGAAGCAACTATATATACTGTGAGAAGATGAAACGACAAAGGGTGAAAAAAGCAGCGATGAAAATAAAATAACAGAGGGGAACAAAACAGAGAATAAAAAAAATTCAATTCCTTTACAATATCATTACAATAATAAACATATTGACAAAATATGTAAATCAACAGGAAAAGCGACTGAACAATTACTAACAACATACAAAATGAAAACGGCCATGAATATTAATTAAAAGTCTTAAATAAACATAGTACCTGGATAACAGAGCAGGTTTGCATAGGAGGCAAATAGGATTCAAACCAAAGCAGTTAAGATGATTTTACAGAAGTTTTAATAGTGCAGGACAGGGGTAAAACAATAAATGAAAAGAAGCCGTTAATAAAAGAGAGTTAAGTAAATGAGAAGAGTCGGTGGAAGAGAGAGGGACGAAGTTATTTGGAGATAACAGATAAGGGGAAAAAAATTTTACATAATGAGTTGCATTAATGACAGAGGTGTAACCGGGAAGATATCTCAGTCAAAAGAATGATGAACAGTAACAGACAGCCATCTAACAAATCACAACATCACAACAGGCAAAAAAAAAAATAGATGATATAAAAGCATTAAATGTTAAAGTCAGCTTTCAAAAACTGTAATCATAACCACGTAACCAAAGACTAAAAAAATTTAAAACCTAGTTTGAAGCAAACTAAATGATCATATACGATAATTAGTAAATTTGGATCAGATACTTAAAACAGAAAAAAAAAAAAAATTTTTGATAAGAAAACATCACACACGGTAAACGGATTATATCAAAATCTCTAAAAAAACGAACAAAATATTACCCGAGGAGAAAAAGAAAAAAAATTACAGATTTAGAAATCAAGGGAGAAAAAATCTTGAACGTTCTTCTTCATAGTTGCATTTGTCCATTTCGTCACCATTTTTATGCCAATCTGCAAAAACCAAAAAAAAAAATTGAACAAAAGCCAAAAAGCCCGAAACAATACCGAAATAAACCCAAAAAAAAAATCTTCAATATACCTAAGTTCTTGTTTACGTTACTCAGTCTGGCTTTGTTTGAAGAAATGAAAAAACACAGACGAAAAAATACTCAAAAAAAAAAAAAAAAAAAAGAACCGTTTTAAGAGTAAAGATCGAAAGCCAAAACCGACAAAACGAAAAAAACCAAAGTAAAACAACAATGAATGCAAAAAACAACATACTCAATACTAAAACCAACACTTGCGCCACAAAAAATGTACCGAACACAAAAAAGGGGAAAAAAAAACAGAACGGTGCAAAAAAAAAAAAAAAGGGTTCCGAGAGAGAAAAATTAATAAGCCGAAAAAAAATTTACACTCACACCATAAATACTGTACGGATAGGGGGAAAAAAAGGGGAAGGGGGGAGGGAGAACCCTCAATAAAAAATTAGGGTTCCCAAACCAAAACCCCCAAATTTGAGGGAAAAAAAATCGTAACAAAAACAACGTTCAAGGATAAAACAACACAATAAGGATGAGCATCCACATTTTCAACATAAAAAACATCTGGCCGTACAAAAAATAATGCAACATTCAAAAATTAGGCTTCGGAGATAGGGGAACAAAAAATCAAGAATCAAAAGTGAACATTACAAAATAATGAAATAAACAAAACCCAGTAGAAAAAATAACTCAAAAGTTTTCGGAACAAAAATAATTTCCAAAAAAAAAAAATTCCAAGAACAATCAACAAAGACCGAACTTCGAAATCTTGAGAGAAAAAACACAACCAAACGAAAAAAATCATTAACAATACAAACCCAACCAACAAACATAGAATGATCGGCCATAAGTGCAAAAGGAGCCTAAAATGGAGGGTTTGGACACCAAAAATCCAAGGAAGAAAAACACAAAGAGAAGCAGAGCAGTGGAGAGAGAGAGAAGGAAAATATAAAATACACAAACACAAAATCAAGGAGGAGAATCGGTGGTGAAAGGTAGAAGAAAAAGGGAGAAATAGGGTTTGGAGAGCAAAAGTTTCAAGAATATGAGAGAGAGAGAGAGAGAACGGCAGAGAGAGAATGAGGAACGAAAAAAAATAAAGAGAGAAAGGGCAAGAGATAATGGGCGGCAGCAGGAAGAAGAAAGGGGAAATAAGGGTTTGGAGGGCAAATAATTGAATTTAATTCAAAAATTTTTAAAAGCCTTAATACCTACCACGACGGTTATTTGGGAAAACCGTCATGATATGTGAACATACCACGATGGTTTTCCCCAAAAACCGTCGTGGTAGGGGCCAAAAACTTTAAAAAAAAAATTTGGACCCTACCACGACGGTTGACAAAAACCGTCGTGAAAGCTCGACCGTCGTGGAAGCATGAAGCAACAAAAAAAAGTACATGAACATACCACGACGGTTTTCCCCAAAAACCGTCGTGGTAGGGTCCAAAAATTAAAAAAAAAATTTTTGGACCCTACCACGACGGTTGACAAAAACCGTCGTGAAAGCATGAAGCAACAAAAAAAAGTACAGGAAAAGCAACAAAAATTAAAAAAAAAAAAACAAAAACAAAAATCACTGTTATTAAACGGTGAAATATTGCACAGTAGCAAAGCAGCAAAAGTAAAAAAAAAAACTCAATGAACAGTACAGGAAAGCAGCAAAAGTATAAAAAAAAACCGTAGCAAAGCAGCAAAAGGGAAAAAAACACTGTCCAGTAAACAGTAAAAAGGCAACCCTCCTTTAGTATATTAAGTAATTTTATTTCTATAATTAGTATAATTTGATTGTAAAGAGAGAGAGAGAGACACGAAGAAGATTCAAAAGAGAAAGAAAAGAGAGAGAGAGAGAGACGTGCGCAGAAAAGAGAGAGAGAGAGGGAAAAAAAAGGTAGAAAGAGAAAGAGAAAAAGACAAAAAAACCGACAATCATTCTTAGAGGGGTAAAATGTGATTTTACTGTTCATACCTCCTTTTAGTATATATAGAACCTCATCCGGCAGCCAGGGGGAAGGAGGGCAAAAAGCTAAATGCACTGTGCAACACTGTTTGCACTGTTCAACACTGTGCGTCACTGTAGCATCAGCGTAAAAAACGGGGTAATATGCACTATTCATCACTGCGCTTTACTGTAGCTACAGCACGAAAACGGGGTGGGGTACTGTTCAACACTGTGCGTTACTGTAGCTTGAACGCGAAAAAGAGGGGGGGGGGGAAATTACTGTGTAATACTGGTACGATAACAGTAAAAAGCCCCTTCACTTTAGTATATGTATATAATATGTGTACCGTAGTGCAGTACTTGTTTTACCACTCTTTTTGTCATTATTTCACCAAAATTTATTTTTACCCCTGAATTTTATCACGGTACATCACTTGTTTTACTACTCTTTTTGTCACTATTTCACCAAAATTTATTTTTACCTCTGAATTTTAGTGTTCTTGAAAATTAATATTTATACCCCTGAAATTACAAATTATTAGCAAAAATACCTTTCAAATTTTAAATCATTAGTAAAAGCATCTCTTATGTTATACTTTAGTCATGTAAAACTTGAAAATATTTTATTTTTGCTCATGAACTTTAATAATTTGTAACCTTACCTCTAGACCTCGAAAACGGGTACTTATACATCTGTAACTTTAAACTATTAGAGAGAAAAAATTTTAAAAAAAAAATAAAAAAACGCGTTCAACCATATTTTATCTACTCTACTTTGATACTAATTTAAATAATAAAAATTTAATTAGAATCAAAACTTTTATTAATAGAAAAATAACCTTAAATCCATATTAAAATTCAGTATAAAATGTTCAAAAGATCTATAAAACTTCGTAGAAATACAAATCACTCTATGCAATTACTAATAATTATTCTAATTGTTTTTTAATAAAAATAAAGCTCAACTAAACAAAACCATTCAACACGATAGAAAACAAAACAACTCAAATTTAACCTCTTTTTTTTTTTTTTTTTCTTTTGACAGTTTCAACTTCATTTAAACCAAAACGACCAAATAAAAAAAGGGACTAAGAAACTAAAGCACCTAAATAAGCATACAATACCGAAAAGGAAATAAGAGAAAGAAAAAAAACACAAAGTAACCTGACAATGACTAATGCATTCATAAGATTTATTTTTAAGATTTAACTCATTACATGAAAAATGAAGAAAATTTAAAGGGACATACATATTGAGAAACATTTAATTTTAATAAATTTTTAAAAATTATTTTTGTCATATTAAAGATTTTGGTTCAAATTAATTTTTTATTAATTAAGCTAGTGTCACATTAATCTTAAGTGGATGAAATATGACAAAACTGAATTTTTTGTTAATATTTTAGAGTTCGAGAGGTGAAAATAACAGTTTTCAATGTTTGTAGATAAAGTTGCAAATGTACTAAATTTTAAGGGTAAAAATAAAAATTTTTCAAGTTTTACATGAATGAAATATAACAGAATCGATGCTTTTACTAAAGGTTTAAAATTTAAATGGAACATTCTTGCTAACAATTTGTAATTTGAGAGATATAAATACCAATTTTAAAGTTCAGAGATAATATATAAGAGCATTAAAATTTAGGAAGTAAATAAACTTGTCACATGTCATCTCATTTTTTCATGAAATCAAACTTAATTATCGATTATGGTTTTACATATAATTACAATTCTATAACTCTATAACCTATTTATTTCAACAACAAAAGGATATATTTGCAATAACAAATGGGAAAATCTCTCTAATTTCTTATAACAACCTAAATAACTCATGTAGGACTCCTATAAAAGGCTCGAATCGAGCTCCTAATATAAAAGGCTCTCTATTTTTTTTTTTTTTTATAGAGTAAAAAGCTCTGCAATTGAATTTCACATATATTGTTTTATTTTCATGTCTTAATGATCGTTTTTTGAATATTGTTTTGAATTGATATTTTATGATTCAATGATCAGAATTAAATTATTGTTATTTAATAATTGTATAAGTCGACTATCAGATGCATCTGTTGTAAAAGTCATAACTTTTCAAGAAAATACATGTTTTGATTAAAAGTTGTGTATGTTGATACAGTTGAATTTTTTTTTTTAACGAATAAACTTTTTTTTTTGTTATAAAAAAAACTCCAAACAGATTCAAATATCACCTATGTTTTGGAAATTCAGTAAGATTGCTTATTGAATTCGAGAGTTCGTTGTATCTTGAAGATAATTTATCATAAAAATCCATTAACAAACAATTTAGTGGGGGTAAATAAAATCTTGAGGATAATAAATTCTTTACGCTTTAAACTTTGTTTTCTGTTTTGTTTTTCTTTATACGCAAATAGTTTTACACCCACCTTATTCAGTGTTATATATAACTATGACATAACATTTCTTATACTCCTTTGACTTAAACTTGATTACACTATGACTTTAAACTTGATTATACTAACATTCCATCTTAATGGTATCTTCTTTTTGGGATTATAATATATTTAATAAACAAAAAAATTTGTTTTCAAAAAATAAAATTTTAACATAAATGGATCATATGTAAAATCAATCAAATTTGAGCATATATGCAATTAGAAATTAATATAATAACAGTTTATTTATATTTGAATATGATCTCATACTCAATCAATACATCATCTAGAAATTCATTTTTACCAAATAACTATTATTTTCTCAATTATTTTTATTTTTTCTATTTATTTATTTTCTTGATTTGATTTATTCTACGTTATTTTGGTTCGGGTGACTACACAGGGTTTACGGTTTTTCACTAGGGTTACTTCGGTGACCGACATAGTCAATTATTGGTGGTCATCCGTCAATTTTAACAGTTGACTCCGATAGTAAGTAGATAACTGGTGATCATCCAATGGATGACTCCGGTGACCACCACCACCTCCACCGACCGATAATGTCCGTTGATTTCAACAGTTGAATGTGGTTGGATGCTCGGTCCATCCTGTGGATGACTCCTCTAATTGGCAACTAGCACCTGGCAATTGGGAACTAACAATGGTCATCCTTTGGCATGACTTGTGGTAATCTAGTGGATGACTTTGGCAACCACTCTAGTTAATGACATTTAAAAATGGTTACCAATGAGCACATCCAGTGGATGATTCAGATGATCGACCCGCAAAAACTAGAGTAATTATGATAAATACCTTGAATGTTAAGGGTAATATAATTGTGAATTCTTTATCGGCTCTATGTAAAAGACTCATTTGGATGAGGGCTTCTAAATACATCGTAAGCTGATGGTTGCTATTTTCTTGGACACAATGACTTACGGCAAAGTTAAAAAAAAAATTTTAAAAATGAAACATCTATGGACACTCATATGTTTACTTTCTCCACCTCTTTTCTTAAATTATCCATTAATTAAAATTTAGATATTCATAGTTACTTATTACACCTCTCTTATTATTCTAAAACAATCCATACAATTTAATTCTATATTAATTCTTTTTATACCCACCAACTAATAAATAACTCCTTTTTTTTTAAATAATCCCCTTTTTATCATTTATTGTTTTTCTTATTTTTCTTTTTTCTTTTATAAAGAAATCCAGTGATTCTTCGTTTTTTTTTTTTTTTAAGTAAGAGTAAGATTTAATGAAACTAGTACAATCATAGTTTTTTTATCAGAGAAAACAATAAAGTCATAGTTTCTTTTTTTTTTTTTTTTGTGAAGTACTTTTTTCTTTTCGTGAACATCATTGATATATAAATATATACACACACATACATATAAAGTTCCATATATCAAAAGCAAGATGATTAATTTGTTCATGAGAATATATTAATTTTTTAGAAGAAAACAAATAAAGTTTTACTTTTTAATTTATCTCCTGAAGATAAAAAGATTTTTTTATCCTTTAGAACAAAAATCAAGATTTTTTAATTTTTGTTTTAAAACAACAACATTACTTCTTAAAAAGGATGCAAATAATACTACGATTTCACTAGATCTTATTTAAAATAAAACATGGAATCCTAAGAAATAATAATCATTAGATTTATTAAAAAAAAAAGAAGAAGAAGAAGAATAAGAAGAAGAAAAACAATTAATGATGAAAAAGGATTGTTTAAAAAAAAGAAGAATTGAATTGTTTAGAATAATAAAAAGGAATGTAATAAGTAATAATGAATATTTAAATTCTAATTAGTGAATAAGAAAAATAAAAAGAAGGATGTCAATAAACATTCCTAAAAAAACCAACATGTGTCCAAAATTGGTTAAAAAGGGGTGTATATCTATATCTACATCTAGATTCCTTAATAAAGGGGCATATTTTGGTCCTACCCAAAATAAATTATTGACATCCGCACACAAATCTTTAATGCAAAGGTAAATAATTTAGGTGTCAATTGCAAAGCAAGATAATTATAAATTTTTTTTTCTTGTTTTTTCTTCTTTGGGATATTCTACGTGTGTCCACATACTACTAAAGGATAGAAAGGCTAGGGATCTATTTGATGATATAACTCAACTCAAATTTAACTCAAATTTTTCATCTTAATTTTTGTCTTTTTCTGAAAAATCAATAAAATTTATAATTACTTTTTAAAAAATCAACTCAACTTAAACTTAAAAATTTTATCTTATCTCAAATTCAATTCATTCACCAAACAGATCATATATTATATTACACGTAACGATATTTATATATGTACATATTTCTCTAGAATACATACATTTTACATCATGCTCTACTTATTATTATTATTTTTTTTTTAAGTGGTCAGAAAAGAACAAACCTTTCGCTGGCCGAACTTCCAAGAAGCAGAAAGCGGATCTAGAGGGCAACTTGTATGAACCACTCAAAAACTCCTCTCTCTCTCTCTCTCTCTCTCTCGCTCTCTCTAACCGTCCACGCAAACAAAATATCAACTTTTTTTTCTTCCTTTACTTCTTTTTTTTTTTTTTTTTGTTCAACTAACGGACCCAACGAAGTGTCAGCTTTATATCTTTATTGATTCCTACTTCTCCTTCTCTCTATCTCTCTCTCTCCTCTTTCTCTCTCCTCTTTCTCTTTCATATTCATTGCAAAAAGGTCTAAATAAAGCCTTTCTGGTTGTGTTAATTATGTCTCCAAGTGGGCTCAATTTTTAATTGGCTGCCCATATTGTCAGTGCGACCGCAAGGCGTGCCATAGATCCTTTGGAGATGGTCCAAAAGGTCTTCACACCATTATTTTAAAAAGCAATCCAAAATAACGCCAATTTGATCACATTCCATTCTTTTTATATATATATATATATATATATATATCTTTTTTTTTAATTTTTTGTTTTAAATTACACCGTTGATAAAGTTCCAAGATGTAATGCAATGTTGGAGAAAAGGGAGACACATGAGAGAAAGTAAATTATGCATTGCATTGGCACACACTTATTGGTGGCACTGTTACGATCCGAACTGTATTTTTATCTTATCAATAGATTTCATTAGTTAATTTTTAGATTAATTTTTTATTTCCTCTATATGTAAATGTAAAAGTTAAAAAATTTACTTTACATAATATAAAATTTATTCTAATTACAGATTATTTTATCAAAGTGTTAATCGAACAACTAAGATAACAGTATCTATCGATAAAATTCCTACCATAATTTTTGCCCAAAAAAAAAAAAGCACCTGAATCAAGGTTAAGACAAGGTTAGAATTACGATACATTCTAATAAGATTGCATGCATTTTATTATGAAAAAAAAAAATCTTGAGTCACTGCCACTTGATGGGGACCAGAAAAAATTAAAAGAATAAGATCAATTTTTCTATTTAAAAAAAAAAAAATCCTTGCCGAATAAATGAGATTCACACTGCACATACTCCCGAACAAACAAATGAAAAGCCTTTTCTCTGAGATGGAGAGAAAATAACAATTCCATTCACAAAACAAGAGTACTATAAAGCCTTTAATAGGAGCACTATAAAAGGCTTATCCACGTATAAAAAATTGAAAGTAAATAAATAAATAAATTGCTCGTTTAGTCCTTGAACTTTTAACTTTGTATAAATTTGATCCCTAAATTTTTTTCGTAGCTAGAATACCCTTGAACTTTTAAAATATTACTATAATAGTCAATTCCGTCAATTTTTAGATGGAATCTGTTAGTAATTTGATTAAAAAGTGATGATAACTACAGATTCTGTCAAAAAAATTAACAAAAATGATTACTGTAACAATATTTTTAATAATTTATGATTATTCAAACTATGAGAAAAAGAACAGACAATGTCCCTAAACTATTTTAATATTACTACAATAATCATTTATGTTACTTTTTAAACGGACTACGTTAATAATTTGATCAAAAAGTGATGCTAACTAACGGATTTTATCTAAAAATTAACATAAAGGATAATTTAGTAATATTTTAAAAATTTAGGGGTATTTTAACTATGAAAAAAAGTTTATGGACCAAAGTTATAGAAAATTAAAAATTTAGGGAGTAATCTAATAATTTACCTAATATATATATATATTTTTTTTAAAAAAAGAGTACTATAAAGGCTTTATGGAATAAACTTTTAATCGGAATCGGTGGGTGTTTTAGATTCTTCAATATTTACAAGTAAACCATGATTTATAATAAAGAGAGAAAATAAATAAATAAATACATGCTTTTACATCGGTGTACAGGGCAAATTTAAATGCCCAAAGGTTGACAAGGGCAAACTTGCATTACGAACTAAATAACACCCCGGTTGTTTTCAATTCATCTACTAGATTAATAGTTTTCTGGATCATCGTTTCGAGATTTTTAATATTCCATGACTCTATATTAAGAGCATGGTCATGAAAATTTTAAGGGTTTGTCGACTTATGAGAGTTGTTTTATCAATAATGCAACCTAATTATCAAACTAAACACACATATTAGTTGTGAGCTCATGAATCGTGTTAGTAAGGTCATGTTGTCCCACTTAGCCAAGGCAACTATATCATAAAAAAATATATTATTCTAATAAATTCCAAGTGGTTTGTCTTTTTTCCCCCCTTGAACAAGTAGTTTGCTTTTTAACATATAATATATATATATATATATATATTTATTTATTTATTTATTTTGCTAAAAGAATAAGTGGTTTGCCTTTTCCCTTCTTTCTTTCTTTCTTCTTCTTTTTTTTTTTTTAATTGAAAAACAAGTGGCTCGTAGAGAACTACGAATGAAATCAAGAGGAACCGGTCATCGTATTCATGCGTTAGTTGTTTATCTTAACATATTTTCACACTTAACTTCGTCATAAAATACCGAATTTAAATTTATCACCTCTAAGATAAGGAAAAAGAAAAATAGTTTTTTTTTAACAAGATAGGAAATTGGAGTTGACTTTCAAACTAGTATTAGACTCCATTTGAAACATGAGTTTGAGACGAAATTTTTATGTTAAAATTAATTAACTTTTTAAAAATTAATTATAATTTTTAAAAATTTTTCAGAAAAAAGAAAAAAAATTAGGATGAAAAATTTGTATGTAAACTTATAATCCAAACGCATGCTTAATATTGAGCTCCAATTAAAAATTTCACGAAAGTGCAATATTGGAGGATTACATTTGAGTAACTGAAGGGTGTTTTTTTTTTTTTTTTTTTTTTTGGGAGTATAATATTAAGCAAGAATCTCAGTATATCTGCATGGCCAAAAGTGTCACACAAGTTGGCAAACACATAGTACTTGGGACATGTGTTACTTTTTGCTTTTAGGCAACACTCGAATCATATAAGGGCATTAAAGATGCGGCGATCCAGCAAGCTATCGCACATGCCACCCCTTGGCCCTCACAAAAGGAGATCAAAATAGCAAAACCTACTTTTCAATAAGATCTACGTAAAAATATATGCAATATAATATTAAATTATTATTTTGTGAGTTTGTTAAGTTTATCGTCAGATATTATACTTTATTAGAGGTACTTATATTGTTTCGTCAAATGCCTAAATTTGATATTAGCACATCTATTTTGGCGTTACACTGGAATTGCTCTAATTACATATTAAATATATTATTTTTTATACTTTTTATGATAAATATAAAATTGACATTGATATTTGAATTAGGGATAATCTTAAAGAGTTATTTAATATTATATTGTAGTAAAAATGTTTTCAACTTTTCTTGTCAAGACTACGTTAGAAAGAAAAAGCAGGATTGACTATGAAACAATTAATGACATTTACTTACTAGAGAAAAAAAAAAAAAAAAAAAAAAAGGAGAAAAGTCGTAGCTTTTCACTTTATATTTTGTCTAATGCTTTTTTAAAAAGGCCTTTTGCCAACACACTGGGAATTATGTCGGAGTTTTCTTCTTCTTGTCATCTTGTGAGGAAAGTCCACAACTTATATTTTGGAGCTATGATCTTCTAGAAAAATCCCTAAAAAAATAAATAAAAGAAAGCTTCGTAGAAAAGTTTGTGGGACCTAAATGCTTTAAAACTTTTCTAAATGAGAAAAATTCCATGTAAATTTTACGACGGGGTATTTGTTTATAATGAAAAAGAAAATCATATTTATTTCAATTTATGGAAAATTAAAAAATAAAAAAACTTGATATAAATATGATGATAAAAAAAATGCCAACAAAGTTTGATTTTATTTTATCTTGTTCACCTTATCAAATAATTCTCATCAAACAATCCACTAGATTTTTCTCCATAAATCCCTGCATTAAAATCAAGAGTTATTTCCTACTCTATACATTGTATTATCAGTAATTGGAAACATATAGATTTTATTTTTTTGGAAAATGCTAGTAACTCCATTCTCAGTCAAATCCTATTCCTTGAAATGACATTTGTCTATGAGTCTCAAAAAAAAATAAAAAAAAAATTAACTAGAGTTGAAAAACAACTATTTTAACCCATCAGAATTTGATATATCGTGTTGGGGTTAAAACCGCATAGAAACAAATAACTTCATTTGAAATTTATACTTTCTCCCCAATCAAATAATCAACAAAGTCTTCATTTAATTGGTCAAATTGAACCATTAAAAAAGCAAAGATATTAATTAGACAATAACTTGGAAAGTACAGTATTAAATTATCCAAAATACATAATTCATATTTCTGGAATATAAAACTCTGAAATTAAAGTCCCTATCTTATAGTACATGACCACATGGATAGTTCACAAGCTTGCTAACAGTGGAATGTAAAAATGATAAATTTTAAGAAATTTTCCTGAATTGTGTCACTCATATTAAAATTTCCCCAGACTTTGAAGCATACTTGTTGTTCCCTCACTCTAGATTAAATCTTCAAATTCATTGCCTCTACTTATTTCGGTCTTTTTTTGGATGAAAATATTGAGTTGTTTGGTTTAGGTTTATAATTATATTATATATATATATATATATTGAATTTAGGATGGAGGTTTCAAACTCAACATATTTAAATGAAATTAGATGTGACATTACTATAAGGTTATGCTTGTAACCACAATTATAATATTTATAATTGAAATTCCTCAGATCAAATTTTTACCTGTAATGATTTTGATAGCTCGAATAGGATGCAGTGACAACGAAAGTGAGTTCTTTTTTCCTTTTTTTTTTTGGGGGGGGGGCGGGGGGGGGGATGTTTAACCAACTGTGATTAAGGTCTCTAATCCAATTGGATTAGTTAAAAATTGATGAATTTGCCGTCCTTTTGTGCATTACATGTATTGTTTTGTCTAAAAAATAGACAGAAACATTGAAATGGGGTAAACTAAGAGAATTAATATTATTAATTGAGTGGGGCATAGTATGTATGTTTCAAAATTTATAAAAGCATTTTGATGCAATTGGCAAAGTTTAAAGGCAATTCATAAAACTTAGGTCCTATTTCGGGACATATTTGGAGATGATATTTTGGAGATTATAGGTGGTTGAGTTTTGCAAATATGTGTTTGGTGAAAATAAACTGTTTAGAGTGAAAAGTGTAAAAACTTAAAATATGTTTGGAAAACAATTAGTAATATTGATCTAATTTTATTTTTCTTGAAATTATATTTATTTAAAAAAATTAATTTATTTTAACTTAAATGATAAAATTAAAAATTTTTAAAATTCAATATTTTAAAAAATAAATAATAAAATTTAAAAAAATCAAAAATATATTTTAAAAAAAACTTTTAAAAAGATGTCCGAAACGGAGCCTATTCATATTCCTTGTGATATTATTCTCTTTAAGGCACTTACTTTTCCTTCTACCCAAAAAAAGCTGGTTACTTTTAAAAAGTTGCACAGTAGCATTGAAAGTAAAGTGGTTCTTTAATTCCATTAAAAAAAAAAAAAAAGAAGAGAAAAAAGAAGGTGGAAGAGAAATAGAATTGTCTGGTAGGATATTGTCTGGTAGGATATGAAAATAATTCTCCATTCATATGGTTTTATTTTAAAACCTTCTGTTACTTTTATATATATTTGTAGTTTTTGATCAAACATTTGTAAACACATAAACTGATGATATAAATGTCTTACTATAAAAAGCTTTAAAAAAAAATTCCTTGAACATTGATTTTGACCAAATAACACAAAAAGTTATGAATATTTAATACATGAATAATCTCATTTCGACTTAAAATAATAAGAAAGTTATATACATTTGACATTTAACTTCCATAAAAATTTAAGAGAGTACAAGTAGGATATAGATTTGAAAGTTCGGAATTGAATAGGTAAACTTATGTCTCTGATATTTATTCCAAACATCCACTTGTTTGAGTAAAGGTTTGAGCAGAATAAGTTTGGCTTAAATTCTTTTTTTTTTTTTTTTGAATTTTTATGAAATAAATTAAGCACTCTAATAAAAAGATTTAAATCAAAACAGGATGGATTTAAACCTTTCCCTTAACATCATTTTTGTCACCTAAATAGTATGGATTTCAACCCCTTTTCCCGGACATTATTATTGCTTTAAATCATTTCAAAAAAAAAAAAAAAGGGAAGACCACAAAAGAGTGAAATTCAAAGTCAAAATTAGTCCAGGCAAATTGAATAATATAACGCGTTGGGGGGATAAAACCAAAAAAGAAAAAGTACAAAAGAAAATCTAAATAGGCAAAAAAGGGGGGACATTACTCATTTCCGATTCTTTTTATATAACGTGTATTATTTTGTCATTTTTTCCTTTTGGGAAAAGACCCTTACAAAAGTGGACATAAAATATGACATTAAAGTCAAATTATGTTATTCCAAAACAAATTGAACACAAGTGACGTTAAAAAAAGATATGTTAATCTCATTTTTAGTCATTCAACTAAGTATCAAATTGTTCTTTAATATTTGATTTTTAAAACAAATTTGATCTATCAATGTTCGTCTATTCAATTATTAATATCTTGATTATCAAAAAATAAATAAAATAAAATAAAATAAAAACCACGAACAATTTAGCAAGATTTAATTTTGTAATTATACATGTCGGAATATAAATAGATCAATGTCATTCGAAAGAAGCTCTATTTTTGAGTCGTCATCTTTAACTCGAACTGATAAAAACACCCATTTTCACAAAGACAAAGATCAAGATTCTAATGGTTCTTTTTCTTTAAGAAGCTATATTAATTATATCCAATACATTTGCATCGTTATGGTTTTCTTCTTCTTTGTGGTTGGTTCACCCGTAAATGTTTTTGCCTGGTTTAGTGGTAATGTCAAAAACAATGGGAGGGAACAATTCACATAAAATGGATTGAGTTCATGTCCATCTATTTATTAATCGTGAAAAATATTAAGATAAATACGGTTTAAGTATTAGACATATCAGAAAGTTTCAACTCAAGCACGACATGTTTATTAATCTTGTAAATTATTTATTTGACATAGTTTTGATCCTTTAACCATATTTTCTTTTAAGAAAAACAAGCAAAGTTTACTTACAAATTTAAAATTTTATATTATTTGTACTCTATTAAATATGTAAACTCTTATACTATATTACATCTAATTAGAACATAAACAATATACATATTTAACCGTGTTTGTTCGTGTTAAGCAAGTCAATCTAAACATGCCTCAACTTTATATCGTGGTTATGTTATGTCATCGTGCTATGACTCAAATTGTTATTGTCATTTTCTAAGAATACACCTTTGTTTCGTTTTTTTTTTTTTTTTTTTTTGTGAGTAGTAATAACTTGAGGATTCGAACTATACATTTTATAATAAAATCGTGTTAGTTTGGAGAAAACATATGAAAGAAAACATTTGGATGAGAACATTTATATGGAAAATTTTGAACAATCATTCAAACTGATGTATGGATGTTAACAGTATAAACATAACATTTGAACAGAAATATTCAATTATGCGTTTGGAAAGTAGTTACATGAAAAGATATAAAGAGATAAGAAAATGATATCTAAAATTTTTTTCAAAATTTTTTTTTTTTTCAATCACTATAAAGTATATCATATGGGTTTTTCATGAAGATTTTTACTGTAAGAACAAAAACTTAGATGACATTTGGATGTTTCATTTCTAGTTGTGCTCACCAAACGCATATTTTGTTGACCATTCAAATGAAATTGTCCAAATACCACCAAATGACGAGATCAGATTTATTATCTCATTTTTATGTCTTCATAATTATTATCTTAATATTATTTTGATAACTAATCAATTTACTTAAAAATTTTTAAGATTTAATTTATTTTATGTGATTAAATTTTTTAATCTAAATGGTAAAATATGGGAGAGGCTGTGGTAGAGTATCTCTCAGAGACCCTATCGGTAGAGTTTTTTTTTTAACCGTTCGATTTTAATCGAACAGTTGATATTTCATTATTATCATAGACCTTACCTCATATAAACTTTCTCACCCCAAGTCTTCTCCACCACCGGCGACCTTTCTACCGCCGGCTACCGACGCTAGTGATCAACTGATGTCGGCGACCCACCCCGATGTCGGTGACCCACTTCCGGCAAGAGAGAGAGGGGAAGAGAGAGAGAAGAGAAGAGAGAAGAGAAGAGAGAGAAAGGGGAAGAGAGAGAAATTGGGTCGCCGACGGTCGGAAAAAATATCAGAAGTGAGTCGCCGACGTCGGGATGGGTCGCCAGCGTCTGTCGCCGGCGGCAAGAAGACTTGAGGTGAGAAAGTTTATATAAATAAGGTCTATGATTATAATAAAATATCAACTATTTGATTAAAATCAAACAGTTAAAAAAGATCTCTATTGATAAAATTTCTGAAAGAGAGTCTATCACATTCTTTTCCTAATATAATACTGTTGAGAGATAATGAAGAAGACAAAAAATTGATGAAAGCATATCATGAGTCCCAAGTGTCTGTGTTATACAGGGGAAGATGCATGTATCTTCCCGTACTAACATTTCTCGAATAAGAGGAGGGAGAGAGAGAGAGAGAGAGATGAGTGGAATTGGGGAGAGAGAAGACTTAACTTTTGGCATTTATTATCAAATATTAAAATGGGTCTGTAAACAGCTTTTCAGCCAATTAAAAATACCTCATCGTTTATTGGAAGCAAAACCTTCCCCCTCCCTCCTTCCCCCCAAAAAGCATATATATATATATATATATAACCACATTTCCCATTAAAGACAACCACTGAAAGCCCCACCCCCCCCCCCCCCCCCCCCCCTTTCAACCACTTCTCCATCCCAATTCCAAAAGAAAAGAAAACCAAACTGACCGTTAAAAAAGAGGAAGAAGAAAACAAACACCCAGCGGTGGTGATGGCAAACGACATGATCTCCCCCTCATCAAAACGCAGAAAACTCACCATCCACCACCACCTGTCCCAAAACGACAACAAAAAGGAACAAGAAGCAGCAGAAGAGGAGTCCGATCTCCTCCCGGGACTCCCGGACCACCTGGCCCAGCTTTGTCTCTCTCAAGTCCACCCTTTCTCTCTCTTCGCCGTCTCTCGCTCCTGGCGCCGCCTCCTCTACTCCCCCACCTTCCCTCCCTTCCTCTCCCTCTACGCCCTCTTCTCCTCCCCTCTCCACTTCCAATCCTACGACCCCATCTCCTCCACGTGGCGTCCCCTCCCTCCCCCTCCACCGTCCGATCCCCCTCTCCGCCCCCTCCTCCTCCGCCACCCCTCCTTCGTCTCCCGCACCCTCCCCATCCAGTCCCTCTCCCTCTCCGGCCGACTCCTCCTCCTCGCCGCCACCGCTGACGACTTCTCCCCAGCCCTCCCCCGGCCCCTCCTCTTCGACCCCCTCTCCTGCCTCTGGTCCCCCGGCCCCCCCTCTCCACCCCCCGCCGCTGGTGCGCCGCCGGCTCCCTCCGCGGCTCCGCCTACGTCGGTAGCGGCATCGGCTCCCAGTTCTCCCACGACGTCGCGCGCTCCGTCGAGCGCTGGGATCCCGCCGCCGGAGGACAGCCGGTTTGGGAGAGAGTCAGTGATCTCAGAGACGGCAGGTTCAGCCGCGACGCCATTGACGCCGTCGGCTGGAGAGGGAAGCTCTGCATGGTGAACATCAAGGGAGCGGCGATGAAGGACGGCGTGGTGTACGACGCCGGCAGGGACGTTTGGGAGGAGATGCCGGCGGGGATGATCGGAGGGTGGAGGGGGCCGGCGGCGGCGATGGAGGAGGAGGAGATGTACGTGGTGGACGAGGCGAATGGGGTGCTGAAGAGGTACGAGGAAGGGGGTGACACGTGGGTGGACGTGGTGGAGTCGGAGAGGCTGAGAGGGGCGGAGCAGATCGCCGCCGGAGGGGGGAGAGTGTGTGTGGTCTGCGGCCGAGGGAGGGGCATCGTGGTGGTGGATGTCGTCGCGAAGCCGGCGACGATGTGGGAGGTGGAGACGCCGCCGGGGCTTGAGGCCGTCGCCGTTCATGTCTTGCCCAGAATGAGCCTGCTTCCGGTACCACCATGAAAAATAAGATTTTATTTTTGTTTTTTGTTTTTTTTTTTTTTTTATATCCATATATATCTGTCGAAAGATTAACATATATTTTCGGAAAGTTCTTTTTTTTTTCGGTGTGTTTTTTTTGTTTTTTTTTTTTTTGGAGCTCTTTATAATATGCTTATTTCATCATCGGTTGCTTATTGGTGTTCTTGTAAGTGATTATCAAGTCAAACAGATAGTCCGGTTCTGCGTTGTTTTTGGAGGTTACTTTTAAATTACTAAAAATTTAACTGTACATTGGAGGTGTTAGGCAGAAAATTCTAAAAACCACTGCAACACTTTCAGAAGTAAGTAGGGGGTTGTTTCTGCACAGATTTTATTCATTGTTTATCAAATACCTCTAATTTTGTTTTTGGTATTCACAAGTAACTTAACAAAAATCTATCAAAAACTTGCCTGCTTCTAAACACAGTAATTTTGGACTCACGACATAACTATAGTAGAAACGAGTTTAATACCCGTATTACGCACGGGGAATGCAAGGGAAAACATATCTAAATTTTTTATTTCACTCCTTACATTTAATGATTGAGGACAAAAAATATGGGAAAAAACTAAAATAAGAATAACACAAACAAATACAGTTCAATCTTAAATCTCAATAACAAAAAAACGACATATAAAATTTACGCAAAAAATAACAAACGATGAAAAAAAAAAGGTGGAAGAAAATAATAAAAATCAAAACTTAAACTTGTAAAAGAAAAACCGAACAACAACCAAAAAATAACATAATTATACAAAACCTAAATGACTAATAAATAAAGAAAACCGAGAATCAAAATTAAGGGGAAAAAAATTTAACATACCGGTGAGGACAAATGAACAATGAACAGTTCAAAGAAATAATGAACAAAATAGATAAACAATGGAAATAAGAAAAAAAATATCAAAACCTAGAATTTCAAAATATAAATCCAAAGAAACCGACACAATAGTAAAAAAACTGAAACAAACAAAACAAAACCAAAAAGTTACTTTTTTTTTTTTTCTACATACATACATCGGTAGAAGGAAAAAAAAAGGCCGAAAAACCCAAAAAAATTCATACCACAAATAACAACAGCACAGGGGAGCAAAAAAATCCAACACACAATAAAAATAAAATGGTAAACTTTTAAAATAAAAATGAATGAACAATAGAGGACCAAAAAAATATTAGACAATCTAACTCGAAAATACCCAAAAAAAACCCCAAAATCAAAACGTAGAGTTTAACAAAATTATTCATACCCGAGCAAAAATAAAAAAGAAATCCCATTAACAGTAGATCCACAAACTGAAAAATAGAAAAAATTTAAGGAGGGGGGAGAGATGGGGGAATACGAAATCGGATAATGAAGTATGAAAAACCAAAAATCCAAAAAAAAAAAAGGTAAAACAACAAACAAAAAGCAAATAAAAACATAATAAAAATCAAAGAGAGACAACAAAAAATGAGAGGAGAGCAGCCGAAAGGGTAAGAGGAAGCAAAAATAGGGTTTGGAAAACAATAAAAATTAAATGCTAGACTTCTAAAACAAAAATGCATGAACAATAAAGAAGGAAAAAAATATTATACAACCTAACTCGAAAATACTCAAAAAACTCCAAAATCAAAATCTAGGGTTTAAAAAAATTTAATCATATTCCGGCAAAAAAAAAAAATCGATCAACATTAGATGCACATACTAGAAAATGATGAAAGATCTAGGAAGAGGAGGGGGGACGAGAGAAGAATAAGAAATCAAAAATTAAGATTTGAAAAACCGAAAATCCAAAAAAAAAAAAAAACCAAAAATAACAAACAAAAACACAAAGAACGTCAAAAACATACAACCAAAAATGAGAGGAGAGCGGCAGGGAGAGCAAGAGCAAGCAAAAATAGGGTTTGGAGATCAAAACCCAAAAATCGAGAAGAAAGAAAGAGAAAAACAGAGAAAGTGAGAAAGAGATAGGAGAAAATGAATAATTAAGAGAGAATGGACCAAATGAGAAGGAGCTGACGAACACCACAAGGAGAACACCAACTTTATGGTTTCGGGGGCAAAAAAGGGATAACACTGTGGACAAAGCTACCGGTAGAGATAATAAATAGGGCAAAAACATCTAAACACTGCAAGGGAGGTAGAACCGACATTTTACTGTGCAGCTAAGAAGACACAACTAATCTGGAGGGGTAAAATCATAAATTTACTATAAAAACACTGTACACAGTCAGTCCATCCTTTTAGTATATGTATAATTTTCCAAGACACGTGGCCCATAGCCTCCTGTTATCAGAAAATATGATAATGCAATGCAACTCGCTTCAATAGAGTTTGATGTATAGAATGATCTTATATATATATATATATATATATATATATATCATATGAACTTCAGTTATTGTAAATGTAAACTTTAGTCATCAATTGTAAATTCATGCAAAAGAAAATATAAAACAAGGGGAATCATATTCACTTTAACTACATTTCTGTCTATATGAATTTACATTTCTAACAATTGAAATTCATATTCATAATAACTAAAGTTCACATGCTGGATACCGTTTGGTATCAGATATGAGATTTTGTGTGTATATATAGTTTTACAGTTGAGTATGTAAAATCATTTTGCAACACAAAAGTTTTGAAAAGTTAGTATGCAAAAAAGACTTTCTCCTAGGTTATTTTTTCACTCACTCTCCAAAATTTTAAACTGTCTAGGGGCAACTGGTGTATACCGGACTCTGCAAATAGAATACACCTAAAAAAGATGCATCAAATATGGAGTACATATATGAATCTTTAATAAAATCTATACAGTTGATGAAAATATCTGATCATTACATAACACTAATATCATTCAAAAAATTAGAAAGAAACAAATTTCTGATCAGATAAAAAAACAAAAACAAACAAGACAAATACCTAAACTAATTGGGGGTAAGAGCACCGTAATTACAAAAGCAAAATAACACAAAATTAAAAATTAGAACATTAAAACATTAAAAAGAATGAGGTCCCTCAATATCGGTGGAAGAAAACGGTAGAAAACAAGTTAAGATGATGACCGATGAATCCGAAAACGTCTCACGACCAATATCAACCCAACCGCATCCATAACTTTGATTCACAGTCCTCCTCGCTGAATAGCAAAACCCCTACTCTTAAATTCTACATCTAACAACGAGCATGTTGATATAATTTAATGGTCAAAGGCCTGACGGTTCCTCAAATCTCTGACTAGAAATGCTCTTCTCTATTACTCTTAATAACCATCTTTTTTTTAGAACCGGATAAAACTAGTAATAGATAGCTTTTCATACTTTATTTTGAAATGTTTATGGTAAGCATACCTTACAATAAGGCCTATTTATACCCTCTATTTGGGGTTACTCAATTGGTAAGATGAGAAAAAGTTAAAGATCAAACCTACCGAAGAAAACTTAAGTAAAAATACCAAAAAAAAAAAAAAAAAAAAAAAAAAAAAAAAAAACTCTTTGGTGGAAGTTTAAACTTAAGAATCTTATACTCAATTTAATAGTGCAAAAACTATTCTCTTACGAGCGTATTAAAGAATACTCAACATCTCCCCCAAAAAAAAAAAATCCTCATTAAATATATGGAAAAATGATGAACAGAAATTTTATTTTCGCTCCATTAAGAGATGTTATTATCTTAATCATTAAATTAATTTTTTTAACAATTAGATTTATTATTATAAGTAATTATATATGTTTTTAACATGTATATAAAATATTCATCAATTAAATCGTGAAAAATAATGTACGATTAAAAAAATATATCAACTTTCATCCAAAAGTTGTTGACATTGATCCGTAACACTACTCAATGTAGAAACAGCTTCGCAGGCAAGCACAAATTTCTTAAGCAACGACGTTGTTTGTCTATGAAATATTAATTAAAAAATAAAAACAGAAAGGTAAAGTCGTTCGTATAAATGTGATCCAATTATGTACACATTTTCTTACTAATTTAATTTGGTTTGGTGGAATTGGACAATCAAAAGTGAGAATTTGTCGCGTTTCGACCAAAAAGTTGTGGTTGTGAATTATTTGATGACGATGCTCCTGATGTTGCAACGTCAGTTCAAGAAGTGTTTGTGTGTGCGATGTTTGCTTCATGGTCAGCGTCCACGTGTTGTTCAGCTGCATGAGCTGGCTTTATAATAGTGACAAAGACAACCTTTTTTTTTTTTTTAAAGAAATAAAAATAATTTGTAAATGCAGAAATATGATCATCCTATGTAATGATGGTTACACTAGCAAACGTTTTGGTTGGTTCGTTTAAATTAAAAAATTAGAGTTATTTTAATTGAAGTTGAATTTAGTTTTGAAATTGTATGTTTAGTTAATGATTATTCTATGATGGTTATATGGTATACATTTAGTTAATCTGTTTAAATTAAAAAATTACAGTTATTTTAATTAAAATTAAGTTTAGTTTTAAAATTATGTGTTTAATTGATGATTATCTTATGTGATGATGGTTATACTAGCATATATTTGGTTGGTCCCTTTTGGAGTTGAGTTTAGTTTAGTTTTGAAATTATATATTTAGTTGATTGAAGTTAAAAAAATATAAAAATTTAAAATGTATTTAGAAAAGAATATTAATATAAATTTTATTTCGTTTGTCTCTAAATTTTATATAATCTAAAAATAATATTTTAAATTTAGAATAATAAAATTATAGACTTATAAAGTTTTAATTCTTAAATGAAAATAAAAGTTATAGAGAGTGAAAGTGAATTGGTTTTTAAAGAAAAAAAAAACAATTAGAATTAAGATTGAATTTGTTTGACCAAACATAAAATGTTAGGAAGAAAAAAAAGAGAGAGAATTTATATGATGAAAGCTTTCATCATACATTATAAATTAGATCTTTATAATATTTAATTCAATGTTCAAAAATCATAATTTTACTGATTATTGTAAAATAATATGTTCCATCATGGAAAATCTATAAACAAAAAAACAAATTAAATGCGTCATATACTTTTTGACAATAAATGCAAAGAAATTAATGCTGAAGTCTGATGCTTCAAGTTCAAAGCCGTGTTCTGCATTCTTTTCCTGTTGATAACTTCTTTTAGATCTTTTTCAATACAAATAAATAAATAAATAAATAAAATGAAAAACTTCTTTTAGATCTTTATAGAAAAAATAATATAAAAACACGTATCTGTATATGTACAAATGTAAATGTGTTTTCTGAATATGACTTTCTTATCTTTGCATTATAAATCGGCCCTTCCAGCGAAGCTAATCAACGAGGCTGACACGCTTTTGTCTTTTCAGAGGAGGGTGCAAAGACACACGTTTTTTTTTTTTTTTTTTTTTTTTTTTTAAAACACGGCATTTTATTTGCTTTTTTTTTTTCCCCCTTTGTTTTGACGTATTATTTTTTAGCTTTTAATTATAAAAAGATTAATGATCTGTTTAGTGAATGAGTTGAATTTGAGATGAGATGAAATTTTTAAATTTGAATTGAGTTGTCTTTTTAAAAAATAGTTATAAACTTTGTTAAATTTTCAGAAAAAAATAAAAATTAAGATAAAAAATTTGAGTTTGAGTTAAAATAATTCACCAAACATAGACTTAGATAAGAATAATAAGAATTTTGTCAATTTAGGAATGGTTACTTTATTCATGAATGAAGATAGAGTATATTATTTTCACGATTCCACAAAGATAGAGGGGATTTTTATTAAGATGAACAAAATTACGTGTAGTGTATTTATATAGTTCCATACTCATAGTAGAGATGCCCTTGGGGAAAAAAAAAAGTTACCCTATCCATTGGGAAAAGTTAGTGTCTCGCATATTAGAGATGCCCTTAGAAATTGAAGCATAGAATTTAGAATTATAAAAGTATAGAAGTTAACTCAAAGTTATTTTAATTCATATTTATCTTTTAGCTTTGTTGAGTGCAAATATTAATTTAGAATATACTCTATACAGAATATTATATCACTTGTATGAAAATTTAGTAGGGATTTATTACTTTTAAGGGGTTGAAACCCTACAAATATAATTTAATTTTTGTATTTTTCCCTCAGTTTTATTATTCATACAGTTTTATAACTCAAATTTTAAAAATCCATAACTTTACATAGACAAGTCTAAATGAGATAATTTTTTTAACAAATTACATAGAATTTCGAAACGAATAAAACAAGCTCTATCTTGATTAAGTTTTTATACTTTTTAATTCCAACAATTCAAACGCGATAAACGCACAATCAATTCAAACTCAAATTCTACAATACAAATTTTAATACTAAATGCATACTAAGTTTGAAAAATGTAAGGTTATAGATTGAAGGAATAGCCTATTAATTACAAATTTACAATATGTTGATAAAAGAGAAAATCTTTTAATTTTGATTATGATAATGTAAAAATTATTATATGAATATATTATTTTTAGGGCGAAATTGTGACTAGTTTGGAATTGTAGCTAAGCTCGGTGTATTTTAAATAAATTTCATGCATATATATATATTTATATATATATATATATATATTGGTAAATAAGGAAAACTAAATTGCCTATATACCGTTGAGAGATCAAGCAACTTGAAACTAAGGATAGGAGATTTGGATTTCTAAGATGTCATGATAATGAATGACTCTCAAAAGGAATCAAAAGAAATTTCAAAATTCCAAGACATTGGGCCTTATTGGAGTTTGTGGGAATTTGATTCTTTTATGAATTTAGACATAGTTTATATTTAGAAAATTTCCTGGTGGATGATTCTATGAGGACATGAATTAACTCTTTTTTTTTTTTTTTTTTTTAAGGAATTGGATATTTATTTGTGATCCATGAGAATTTGGGGAATTAATTTGGACTTGCAACTGGACCTATTCTATAGGTTATCTATGTATTTGTTTTGCATAGTCTAGTCAAATATAGTTCAAAAAATTGAGAATTTAGATAATTCCCCTGTACATGACCTGGAAAATTGAAGAGACTTTTTTTTTTTTCTTTAAAAATTGGATTTTTTTTTTTTTTTTTTAATTTTTTTATCCTTGAGAATTCGGAGATATGATTTGAATTGTGACTGCACCTATTTTGTAGGTTGCATGCGTATCCGTTTGTGAAGAAGTTCTTAAGATTTGTGTTAGAATTTTTGTTGATTGGCATCATTGTGTTACTATCCATGTCTTGAGAAAGAAGAAATAACGTCTGAGAAGGTCAAGAAATCCCATCTTTGATGAATCTTTGTGTGGTAAACTCCATTGTTAACTCATGTTTGCAAAGTAACCGGACATTTTCTGGCATAACTTACTGGGTTTATAGGACATTTCTATGCCATGGTAACCAGTAGTTACCCAAAAAAAAAAAAAAGGCGGAGGAGGAGAGGAGAAGAGAAAATTACTAAACTAACCATTTTTTTAATCTATTGACTAAATAATAAAATTTCTTATTTTTTATCAATATGACATAAATTTTAATTAATTTAATTAAATTTTAGATTATATTGGTCTATATTAATTTTTGTATCATATTGGAGCAATGATATTTTAAATCTGTGTTTAACCTTAACTTTTCTGTTCTCTAAAGTCTGTTCTCTAAAGTCATGTCCTAGATGCATTGGGCCTATTTGAAACTTTCTTAGGCATTTTGAGTTGCCCTTACAAAAATCTCTATTTTTAGGACTCGTTTTATAATATATCTGTTTTTTAATAATATTATGTAAATGTTTACTAAACAAGTGTTTGTATTACCAAATATGTCATTTTACCATGACATCATTTTCCTTTATTTTGATTTACATTTTTTCTCGTTTTTTTTTGTCGTTATTGTAAACTTTATGATAATAAACAGTTATTTATTGTCGTGAATAATTTTTAATATCATTTAGGTTTTTTAGAAATTTATTTTTTTAGTATGATTGTAACATCATTATAATAATTTTTTTTTCACTATTATTGATTTAATAGTTAGTTCGTAAAATTTAGATACTATATAAAATTTTTTTTTATGATAATAACCATATCGTTATCGTAAATGTATTTATTTTTTGTAATTCTTGATGATAATTCTAAAGTTCATTGAAACCCATAATTCTTCAAGGATCATTAATATCTTTGAACATTTTTATCCTTTTGTTTAATATTAGTCAACTTTCATTAACAATATTTTTAACTATTTGTCAGATTCTTTATTAAACTTTTAAACTTGTTTCACCTTTGTCATATTTTTAATAAATTAAATTATTTTATTGTTTCCTTTTTAAAAAGTTCTTTATTTGTATTATTCCAATTCATTATCAAAAGGCTATAACGAGATTTACTGCTAACCTTATTTCCTTGTTAAAATTAGCTATCTCATTAAAGGCAAGACTCTAAAACTCCAAAACGATGTTCGTGCTCGTCCAGGCTAGGTGTGCCGCTAAGAGCCAACACATCCATAAGAGCTTCTTTGGTCTCTCCTTGAGGTGAGATAGAGATCTTTAACAAGATCTTAAGAAGGCGACAGCACATTTGTTGAATAAGATCTGCATCAAAGTCTCTCTGTACTAGTTATGCTAGGCGTCCAAGAAAATTAAAATAGTTATATAAACAAAGATTTAGAGATTTTTTACAATATGGACTCCTAATAGACATTTATGTAAATTATCCAATTCTTAAGGGAGAAAGAAGTAAATAGGATATTTACAATAAGTAATTGAAGTAAAAAGTAAAAATATTGATAGTAAATAACATATTTATCATGTAAGTATTTGTAGTAAATAGCAAATTTAGTTGGTAAATATTTTTTAAAAACTAAGAGGTATAACAACGTAATTGACCCTATAAAAAATGGACAAGAGTTTGAGAGTATAAAGGTTTAAAATTTAGGTTTATTTGCACCAACGGTCTTTGAGGATATGACTCATCTCACTTTGATCCGGACACTTACTTCTCCAGTTATTTAAATTTTAAAATATATATATAGTTATTTAAATTTAAAAAAATATATATATATATATATATATATATATAGACAGAGAGGCACATTATAGTTTTTATTTCAAATTGATTTGTTGTCTTTTTGGAATTCTTGAGTGAAATTTTCATGTTAAACCTTCTAAAAATAGACAGTTAATTAACAGAGGATGATGTCAAAACTGTATTATTTAAAAACACCATGATAACTGGACCTTTACAAAACAAAGATTGGAATTAAAGTGACAAAACGTCCAAATTCTTATTAACCATTTAACCCTGAAATTTAAAAAGCCAAAATGTGATCCTATTTCAATGTTAAGGGATCATTAGGTGCCAGTGCCATGGATTCATACAAATATAACGTACACGAAAATCAATAGGCATGGAACAAAAATATTGGTTTTGTTGTGAAAGCTTGTGTAAGTGGATGTCACCCCTACTAGCAGAAAAGAAAGAAAGTAAGAGGGAGAATTCTGTATATAAAAATAAATAAAAATTATACTCTTTTCTAATTTATGTACGTTTTATTGTTCGTTATTTTTTTTTCCTCAATATCTTAGTATTTTACCTCATATTTATAACACGTTATCAGGATGACAGTTCTAGTTGTTATCACTTTTAATGAGATTAAATTTATTGAAAATAATAATGCATCTTGTATTGTGTGATAAGGCTTAAAACCATATAAACATATAACGTATTGTGTTTTGTTATTTTACATGCATGTTTTTAACAATTGACTAACCACTATTTTTACTTTTTATATATTCTGACGTAGTCGCTTTATTTTCTTTATCTTTGAACATAGTTGTATAATTTATATTTAATTGCTAATATGTTAGCTGTTTATGACAAAATAATAAACATGCCATTTTCTGTCATTTTAGATTGATGTTTTAAATCTCTATTTACTAACTAGATTTTTTTTTATTTGTTCTTGTAGTAATAATTTTTCACAATGTCAAACATATCGAAGTTTGAGTTTGTTACACTTAATATTTCAGGCAAAAATTATTTGTCATGGACACTTGATGCTGAAATTCATCTTGAAGTCATGAACCTTGGAAATACTATTTAGGCAGTAAATAACGTATCCCTGCAGGATCGCATTAAGGCAATGATATTTTTGCGCCATCACTTTAATGAAGTGTTAAAATCTGAGTATCAAACAGTAAATGATCCATTTGTCCATTGGCAAAGTTTAAAAGAAAAGTATGACCACTTAAGGGATATAATAATTCCACAAGCCCGCTTTGAGTGAACACACTTGTGATTGTAAGATTTTAAAACAGTTGGCTAGTATAACTCCGCAAAGTTTCATATTCCTTTTTTATTGCAATTATGCAGAGAAAATATTACTGAAATATATATGTTAGAAAAAACTTGTTCAACATATCATGCCTTGAATATGCTCCTATAGCAGCAATATCGAGAACGTGGTTTTGAAAAAATATTCTGAATAAATAACATGTCTACTAATTGCTGAGCAAAATTACGAGCTTTTGATGAAAAATCATCAATCTTGCCCAATTAGATCTACGTCATTCCCTGAAGCGAATGTTACATCACATGAGAAAAATCCTATGACATTCTCTGAATCGAATGCTACATCTTTCAACAATAGTGGGTGTGGTCATGACCATGGCCGTGGTCATAGTCGTTGTTGCAATAATTCCTGGCATCGTGGTGGTCATCGTAGTAACTCCTCAAATTTTAAGAAAGCACCCATCACCACCAGAAATGGGAAAATAATGAAGAGAAACAAGAAAAGGGAAAAAGTCCCCAGAATAGAGATAACATTTGTGCTCGTACTTGTCATACGCCTAAACATCTTACGGACTTTTACCAAGCTTCATTGAAGGAAAAATGAAAGAGAAATTTTATTTGCACCCTCAATATTGATAAATACCCCCCACTAAATCATTATAAATTCTTATTAAACTTTTATCCTACATTAAAATTACCTTAAAACCCATTAAAAATGCTCATACCCCTACATACTATATATATATATAATAATTAAAAAAAATATTCCACATTACCTATAAATGAAAATAATATTTTTTAAAGAAACAAAATAAAAATTCCCTATGAATTTGATTAACATTAATTTCATTTTGTAAATCCTATATTGATCATCATCTTTTTTTTTTCTTAGGAAATTTTTATAATTCATGAAAAATTTCCATAGAGGATTCAAATGAAACAAAAATAAAAGAAAGCATGTTTCTTGAAGAGCCAACATCTATTGAACTATGAATTTTTTATTTTTTGATTCATTTATTATGTGTTTCACGGATTAAATTTTAAGACATTATGTTGGAATGATGTTGCCACCAAAGGATTTTAATTGTTTCCTTTGGTTTTTTATTTTTATTTTTAGAGATACTTTATGTTTCCTTTTTGAGAATGAAAAAGTATATATTTTTTTAGATTTGTTTATTAAACTTTTAATAAAACAAATTAAAACTAAAATGGAAGTGGGTGATGAGAGAGTTAAATATGATATTATACAAAATGTATCTATAACAAGATAAATTTATTATGTTTATATTAGAAAACATTTATTAGGTGGGGATATTTATCAATATGTGAATGCAAATATAATCACTCAAAGGAAAAGGCATAGGAACAAATTTTGTTAATCATCCCATGAATCTTACCTATTTGAACATTTCAGATTTCTTTGAATATCTAGCGGAAAATGGAAATGACTTTATTGCTTAATGTTATGCTAGTACTAAATAATGTTTTTTTTTTAATTCCTAGTACAATATTTAAATTTTTAGCATGCTTATCTCCTTATTATAATAAATTTTGTTGCTTTTTTTTTTTCTTTCTTTTTTACGAAGAACATGATTTTTATTAATATTAAATTTAAGAATAATAGCAAAGAATTATGTCTGATAGACAATGCAACAATACACAATTTTGAAAGATAAAAAGTAATTTTTAAATTTAAGATTAACGTAGGTTAATGTAAACACAATCTCAGATACTGCAAACTTGATTAGGGGCACCGGAAGAGCCAACATTGTGTTGTTAGGAGGAACAAAATTTGTTATATACGACGCCCAATTCTCAAGCAAATCCAGAAGAAATTTGTTAAGTTTTGATGATATAAAAGCAATTTATTGAGTTTTAATGAAACTCCAAATGAGAATGATATAAAATATTTCTACATAATTTCTATAACCTCTAGACATAAGCAAATATTGAAAAAAACTACTGGCTTTCTCTTACGGTTTATATTATATATATGTTTGCAAAGTTGAATCACGTATAGTGATAACCCATAAAACTTCTGATCTATAAATGTTCTCTATTTGGCTTAATCATCTCGGTCACTCTTAGCCAATAATGACGCAAAAATTTGTTTAGAATTCACTTGGACATCCATTAAAGAACCTGAAAATTCTTTTATACTTTTTCTGTGCCGCTTGTTCTCAAGACAAATTAATTGTAAGGCCATCTCCAATAAAGGTAGAAACTAAATCTCCTACATTTTTGGAGAGAACTCAAAAGGCTATACGTAAGCCTGTACGGCTAGCAATTAGACCGTTCAAATATTTTACCAAACAAGTTACCCCATCATTTTCCAATCTAATTATCGCTCCCTAGTTTTCCATTCCCTCCTCTTTTCCTTCTCATCAAAAACAAGTTACTCTTACCATTCTCCATCCAATTATCCCCAATCCAAAACACAATTTCTTCCTCTCTTCTACCCCACCAAACATGCATTAGTGTTGCGTGTGTGGGAAATGCCTAAAATAGGCCTAGAGATTAGGTGCCATGCTAAATTCCACCCAACAGAAAACGCTACTCTTAATTACAAATTACATGAAAACTACAACTATGGGAGACGACACTCATGGACCCAGCTTTTTGTCGAATTCAAGGAGATATATATGAGCCTATACAGCTAGCATGTGGACCATTTAAATATTTACCCAACAAGTTACCAACCAAAGTCCGACGCTTCCGTTAATTTTCATCACTTATCTTACAAAACTAGTTAAATCGAGTGGAGGAAAAAATCACACAAATAGTCACACCGATGTTCCAAAAATTTACTCTTTTTTTTTTTTCTCATAGAATAACTTAAAGCACAAATGTCAAAAAATAAAGGGTAAGGACAACTATATTTAAAGAAATAACGACGATAAAATGGGCAAATCATCAGATCAAACTCTACATCCCATATTGAACTATGACAAAAGTGATGGTGCTCATCAAAAGCCCTACATGCTAAACAGATGAGCAATAGGCAAAAGTAAATAATTGCACCACTCTACAAAATATGTTATGTAACCTCAAATATTGGAATCAATGCATTCTCGACGAGTCGCGGGCCATCTTTGGACAGAGTTCAAAGCCACCCCTTCAAGCTGTCACTCAAGCATGCCAGATTATCTACTAGCGGCCCGCTGCAACTCCTGCCTGTTTAAAAAAAAAAAAAAAAAAGGACCGTCATCTTCTCTCCCGATAATTGAGCTGATGTAAGAGTTAGGACCAAGGTCAAATCTAGATAGAAAAAACAGATTCAAGAAGATAAATAGAATGATTTGCGACAGAAATAGAAGACACCAATTAGGGCAATCAACAATAGAAGTAGAATTGGGGAGAGAAAGCAGAGGATTTAACAGAGTAACATCTTATCTGAAAGGATACTAGAAATCTCAATATGCATTTGTCGGTCAATAATACTCTCCTGAAAATACAATCATTAAGCTATTTATAGAGAAATCAAAATAAGACGATTTTTTTAACTAAATTCAAAATAATCCAAAGAGATAAACATAATCCTAAATTTAAATTTGAATAGTAAATTAAAATACATCCTAATAAATAACTATACAAATTCAAATTCCTAGTCCATAATCTTGTGTCTCCATCACGAGCCCATATTGTGTCTCCAAATGATAGTTTCAAGATCTCATAAAGACAATCTACAACTTCAACATTATAGGCTAAGCGAGGAAAGAAAAGAAGCAAGGGGTCTTATTATAACAGCTTCTACTCTCAGAAACCAAAAAAGAAGCAAGGGAAAACTTCAAATTCCAATAAATCTAGGGATGACAGTATTCCCCATAGGGCCCGAGCCGCACGGGGATCTACCACAATTGGGGTGGAGATGGAGGCAGGGATGGGGGCGGGCCGGGGGAAGTATTCCCCATCCTGTCTCCGCACCCGATATGTAGATCTTGATACTTTCTATTGCACCACAAACATGTTCTTTTTAGAATCGTGGCCCTATTGCTGAGATTTAGATTGCATATGTCGCGAATTTGGTTTGTGTTGTTTAGCGTTTTATTTTGGACTAAATTTATGATAAGTTTTTACTCTATTCTTTATTTAAGTTTATAATTTTCATATGCATAGTTATAAGATGGGGAATGGGACGGGTATGAGGAAGGCCTTCCCTAACGGGGAATCCCTGATCCCGGCTCCACCTCTTCTTAAACAAGGATCGTTTTGGGAGGCGGGGATGAGGATGGGAAAGCATTCTCTAGCTCCGTTACACTCCATTTCCAGCCCTAAATAAATCTTTTCAGCACACACCCACACAAACTACAAATTCAGGTGTTATTTATTTAGTTATTCATTTATTTTAATATTGCAAAAGTTCCAAGAACAATTGGAATTTTGAAAATAAATAACTTCCTAGAATGTTTAAAGGTACTGGAAAAATTAAATCCCAGAAGTAAACTGGTCAGAAAGTTCAACACTCAAACTGAAACTCAGACGATCTGATAGAATATGGATTGAGAAAAGGCAAAAAGCATATAGAAGCTCTCACCTCTCCTGTCAAAATTGTTTAATTTGCTAAACAAAGATCGGTGACTTTGCCCACAGCAACTGTTTTACCTGTTAATATCATAAAACAAATTAGAACACAGCATATACTAACTATATAGAAGATAACCTCTATAGCTGTTTGTCACCTTCGGTACGAAGTGTAAACCTCCCAAGTTGTGCAAAATCTGAGAACTTCTCAATGCATATCATGTTGTCCACCTGTGAAACATAACACCACGAAGATATCAAAACTGACAAGAAAATTAAATAAAAAATAAAAAATAAAAAAAATGGACAATTTAATAGCACAAATGTCTTGATTAAACAAGAACACAAACCTGAACACGGCACACAACAACAGCACCATTCTTCACAAAAAGCACTTTCTTTTTCATTGGTTTCTTGGTCTTAGGATCAATTTGCTGTAGCAGCTCAACGATCTCACACTCTTCAACAACAGAATGGATATGCAAGACAGCCTTATAGCCTGCTGTAAAGATAGCCTAGAACAACCAAAATTTGCAATCCTCACAAAACTAAAACTCTACATAAATCCTATAAAGAGAGAATATATTCATTTTCCATACATTTTCCAGCAACTCAAGGATCTGCAACTGGGCAACAAACTCAGTAACCGCTGGTATTGGTCTTGCTGCATGAAGAGAGAAATTAATACCTTAGAAGCCTAATATAACAAAGAACGATGGAAAGAGAGTTGGTAAAAAACAATGATAACATTTACATGGGAAGAAACCTAACTGATCTATTTTTTACTCAAAGAATTACTTGCAGCAAGTGGCTCAAGATGCAATATAAAATATATTGGAGCCACAATTCCTCAAAATTCAAAGACTGCTAAACTATATCATAGAATGCATTGAAGCCATATAATGCATAGAAGAATTACTTGTTCATACTAAAGAAACCAAGAAAGGGGAACAGAATAGATCACATAGATTCACTACATGTATAACCAAACTTCTTATCATTCACGAATATATTTTAATGATTACATCATATTAAATCTATGGTATGTGCCAGCCACAAACAAAAAAGAAATATCCTTACCAACACTTGATAAAATAAAACCAGACGATATATCCTCTTCCTCGACCCCGGATAATCTGACTCTTACATTTTCACCTGGCCCTGCACGCCTAACCTTGCTTTCATCGCAATATACAGCAATAACTTTTACATGAGCCTGCATATAGCGTGTAAGAATTATCAATTGCCGTAAAAGATAATAAGAACGAAGATAATAGAAGAATATCATCTTAATAGGAGTGACAACTCACCTTATTTGGCATGACCAACAATGAATCGCCTTCACACACACTGCCAGATTCAATCTTTCCCATAACAACAGTTCCCATGTCCTTAAATTTGTCAATAATAGGCATCCTACATATTAAAAATTGTAATATTAACATAAAACAACAACATTCTAGCCCAAAAAAAAAAAAAAAAAAAAAAAAACCAAAGCACCAAACCAAACCAAAACAAAACAAACATAAGCGATAACTTCAAAAGGCAACTTGAAAAGACTCTAAATACAGTGGTTATCGTCAACGGCCTTTCCAGAACTTAGCATGCGTTTGGTGCTAAGGTTTGGATTGTAAAATTTGGGTTTGAATTGATTGTGCATTTATCGAGATGTCTTAATTGCTGAATTAAAAACTATAAAAACTTGAAATGTGTTCAGAATAAAAATATTAATACGGAGCTGTTTCATTCGTCTCAAAATTCTCAACAATTTTAAAATAAAAATATCTCATTTGGAATTGTCTATACAAATTTATGGACTTTTAAAATTTGAGTTATAAATCTGTGTGAATAGTGAATCTAAGGGAAAAAGACACAAATTGGATTGTAATTGTAGGGTTTGAACCCTGACACCAAACATAGATTCAATATTTAAACTTTTATATAAGTTTGCACCATGATACCTTGTCCTCTGATTTTTTTTTTCCCCTTTTTCTCATGTCCGTTAAATTTTTTCTTCTTAAAAGAAATAATTACATTTGTTCAAGAAAATTCAGAAATTTAAATAGCAAACCCACAAAAAAATTAAATTGTCACTAAATGAAATGCCTCAAGAAATGCACAAGAATATCAAGACCACTACGTATACAACCATACATCTATAAACTATTAGGAGACATGCACAAGAACACCAAGACCATTACATATATGACCATACAAACTTTCAAAAGGATGCAAGATTAACATGATAAAATTAAATACCTTAATGGTCCTTTAGGATCTCGTGGAGGAACTTCAATAGCATCAAGGGCTTCAAAGAGACAAGGACCGGTCCACCATGGACACACTTTTTTATCCATTCTAGATTTCATATTCGTACCGAATAGACCAGAAATTGGTAGGAACAGGACATCTATGAATTACACAAGAATTAATCCAACCACCACATATCCAACAATCTAGTGTATTTAACATCTGTGTTCTAACTAAGAAATTGATGGAGAAATACAAATACATAAAGAGAGAGAGAGAGAGAGAGAGAGATCCTCCACCCCTCGGCATCTTACATATCATAATTCAAAATTAAGTAACAAACCAGGAAACTAAGTGCTACTGCATAAGGTAATTGATTAGATACTGGTAACAACAATAACGTTCATAGCAATAGGCTGAAGTTGATTTAAAATGATTAGAAGCCACCAAAATCAAAGATATCTCTCAATCGTATATAGATTCAACTTCATATAAACAAATAAAATTTTTGAGCACATTAATTTCTCTCTTGATGGCTAATCTATGTAATAACACATCAAAGTTTGCCTTGACAAAGAGTGGTTGAAAGCTTGCTCATTAGCAACTTCAAGGCAATCTTAATGGTGTATTACTTCAGTCGTCTATTAAAACCAAAAACCACAAGTAACATTATTTATAGAACTTTGGGAACCTCCTACTTACCTTTTTTCACATTGTAGCCGGATGACCTCAGAAATGGTATCATCTTGGACTCAATTTCAGTGTACCTGAAATAACAAATATAAAACAAACTGATGTAACATATTTGATTTGAGGGAGAGAGATCACTGTTAAAAAGTGAAAAAGTGCATTTGATTATGAAAGAGAACAACAGATTGGGGTCGTTTCAATGCACCTTTCTTTTGACCAGTTCACGGTAGGATCATCCATTTTATTAACAACAACAAGTAGCTTAGAGACACCTAAGGTTTTTGCAAGCTGGACATGTTCACGGGTCTGCCCACCTCGCTCATATCCAGTTTCAAACTCTCCTTTCCGAGCAGAAATAACCTATGTCATAGACATTAGGATTCAGCATCACAACCAGGGTATTACAATCGCAGGATGAAGGAACTTAAAATCAAATATTTGATTGATCTCCAATATCTTGTTCTTGTTCAACCAGTATAAAACTGAAAAAAGAAACAAAAAACTCACAAGCACTCCAATATCAGCTTGAGATGCACCACTGATCATATTCGGCACATAACTCTTGTGACCCTGTATGCACGATCCAAATAGAATGAGTTGGTTAAAAAACCAACTGAAAACAGATATTTATTTAGTGTCTTTTGGAGTGGCTTTTATTCAGAATGCAGCATTATCAAGAATATAACGATTTACTTACTGGTGCATCCAAAATTGTAAACCTTGTCGTCTCTGTTTCAAAATGCGCTCTTCCAACTTCAACTGTTTTTCCCTGAAGTCAGGAGCACATACCCAATGATTAAAAAAAATAATTGGTCATAAGCAACAACTTTGAACATCCTTTATATTAGTTTAAGAATGTGAGGTAATACAGTGGAAATTTTCATTAAAATGTCATTGGTATCTTACCTTAACCCTTTCCTCTTCATTTGTGTCCATAATATATGCCATATACCTGTCATATACAGATTTTGATCAATACAATCTTCATAAAATACTCATATGTCTTTCTAACCTTGAAAACAAAAGTAGGTTAAAAGGCACCTCTCCGCATAACTATTCCCTCTCTTCCTCAAAAGGTTTAATTTTCACTAGGTTACTTTATTCTGTATAAAGAGAGACAAAAGCCTCAATTCACTGCCGGAACTCATCCCTACTTACGTGTTTCCATGAAAAAGAATTGGGCATAGTAATACAAGCTCAACTAGTTAGTCAACCTATAGACATAATTTTAAAAGGTATTCACTTTTTATGTCAGAGATGTTGAAAACTGGATTGACTCTCTACATGCTTGTATGGCAAAATAAGACTAAAACGGAATTTTTTTTCACGACTACAAATTATATATAACAAAGCAATAAAACAAATTTGGAATATGCTCACCAGCTCTCCCTACTTTTGTCCTTTGCTTCTTTTTCATACTTCTGGATTGTACGATCATCAACCTGACCACTAAGGAAAAGTATCTGGCCTCCAGTTGTAGATTTACCAGCATCTGTAAACAAAAATATCATTAGTTAAAACATTAAACAACAAAATGAAAGCCAATGACTCAATGAGATATCTATCAGTCAACAAACAGGGGAAAAAAAAGAGACAGGGAAAAGATGAACTCAATGAACATGCTACTTATGCAAAAATTAGAATAAAATCAACAAAAGTAAAACGTCAGGTGAAGCTTAGCAAAGTTGTCATGAGGTAAATTATGACATTGCTGTGTTGAAAATCTAAATAATTAAAACAATATCAGAAAATCAAAGACAACATCGTCAGCACACTCATAGAATAGGAGATTTACTTTCTTTTTTATTTTCACTTTACTGTATTGTATACTAATAAGATTATTTAGTTTCAAATAGAGCACATAGCCACACATGACTTACCAACATGACCAATGAAAACGACATTCAAATGTCTCTTCTCATTTTGTCCAGAGTCCTCTTCTTCTTCTGGAGGCAGAACCTCCTTCTCTTTCACCGTAACTGAAAGCCAAAAAGTCAGTGCTGAAAACGGTTATACAGATTAGGTCTAACAAGGCTATCTTACTAAAAGCAGTAATCTAATCAGCAAAATAGACATTGACAAAAAATAAACTAAAGCGCTTTCAAAGTACCTTTTTGATCAACTTGGACTGGCTCACTGGAATGTGCTTCGACGACCTCTTCCTTTGTGTCTGTGCAAAAACAAATAAAAATAAGACTAAAAACGAAAGCATTCACTCAACATTGTCCACACCAACCTTGTACGAGGTAGCACTACATCAATGGAGGTCGAAACACTCAAAAAGACAATGCATATTTTTCAGAATTCAAGGCTCAAAATTCTCAACCCAGAAAAAAAAAAAAAAAAAGCAGTTTTACAACTTATTCCGATTACAACTTGAATGTATCATAACAAGAAAATCAAGCATTTTTTATAGCTAAAGCATAAACTTCATTATTCACTCCCGAGCACAAAATCAAATCTCAACCAATAAAAAAAAAATTTTAAAAAAAAAAGAACAATGACTAAATGAATTCAAATTCAACCAACCTTCCTCCATTCTATCAGTTGTCTCAGCTTCTTCTGGCTTTGGTTCTGTTGGAATTGGATTAACAACCCCATTGTCCTCTAAAATATATAACAACAAAGAAAAAATAGACCAGAAAGGACTCGGAAATTAAACAAACAAAACCAACCATAATTGCATCAAAATTCAGCCAAAAAATTATCCCAAAAAAAAAAAAAGTAATAATTGCATTACCTGCTGAGTCAAGTTGTAAGGATCGAATCTCCGCCTCGATGTCTACATTCGTAAAAAAAAAAAAAAAAAAAATTCAATTAGGTCACTCAATCAATCGCTCCCAATATTCAACAAAACCTAAAATCATTTTCTTTCCCCGATTTGATTCACTTCAGAAAAGAAATTTCTGAAATAATTTTTCCACGACACGAAAATTTACACAACTGAAAATTCAATTCGGAAACAATATTGCCACAGATTATGGAAAACCAGCAGATCTACCACACAAACAATGAAATAATGGAAGGAAAAAAAAATTGAAAATTTTGGAAACGCGAAAATTTCCGATTAATTGCGATAAAGTAATTGAATTAAAAGGAGACGAGAATCGTAGAACATACCCATGTTTTCGATGCTCATGAAGTGGTTATGGCGAGCTAGGGTTTTCTTTCAGTTGAGCACTAGAGAGAGAAAAATGGAGAGAGAGACAAAGCAGAAAGATTATCAGACTGCCGAATAAGGAGGCGTAAGGGAGGTGATTTGGGATTTTCTCTTGGGAGTTTCTATAGTAGGTCTAATCTTTTTAGCATACCGGTGCGTCGGATCAAATAGCCGTTCGATAGAATCCTACGTTGGTAAGACTAGTCACACGGTTAAATAACAAACCTTTTGGAACAACCATTGGAGTTCAAGTTTTAAGAAGTGTTTGACATTAACACTCAATTTAAATTATATTATATTTTTTTATTATATTTTTTATTTTTTTTGAAATTTTTTTTTATCTTTTTTAAAAAAATCAAGAAAATTTACTATTCAAACTTAAAAATCTCAACTCAACTCAAACTCAACTTATTCACTAGCATTCATTCAAAACAAGATCATGATATAAAATTTTTAGCTGAAATTGATTGATCTTTTAAAAATTAATTATAATATTTATTAACTTTTCAAAAAAAGATAAAAACTAAGATGAAAAACTTGGTTCACACCTACAACCCAAACGCACCATCAACTTAGGTAGCAATGAAGCCATTAGCTTAGGTAATGATGCGGTCAGGATTTATTGACAGGGGCACTAAAAAAGTTTTTTCGGTCAAGCCATCAAGGCTACTAATGTTTATGTTTTCAATAAACTATTTTATTTCTTAAAATCTAAATTTTTTGCCCAATAAAATATGAGTAGTTATATTTACACCCACAATATTGGTGAGTATTCTCATCCAATAAATGTTTCCTAATATAAAAATAATAAATCTATCTTTTTATAAATATTTTTTATATAATACAATATTTAACACTCTCATATACCAATTTTTATTTTAAATTTAATTGATTTTGTTTAAAATAATTAACAAATCTAAATAAGGGGGAAAAAAGAGAAGAAGAAGATGTATTTTCATTCTCAAAAAGAAAACATAAAGTATCTCTAAAACAAAAACAAAAAAAGAAAAAGAAGAATAAGAGGAGAAAATAGTAAAGAAAAAAACTCAAATAATGTCTAAATCAAAAATCAAAAAATTTTATATTGCATTTAAAAAAAATACATCAATATAGAATCATGTAAACGAACATAGTAAAAAAATAAATAAATAAAAAGAATAATCATATAAAAATCATAAATAATCATTTTCAAATACTAAAAGAAAAGGAAAAAAAAAAGGGAGGGGGGGGAGGGGGGCATAATACTAATGAATTAAAATATTAAAATAACTTATTTTAATAATTGTTGGCTCTTTAAGAAATATCTTTCTTTTATTTTTATTTCATTTGAAACTCCATTGAAATTTCTTAAGAAATGGAATTGATGAAGAGTAATTTAGAGTTTAAAATAATTTCTTAGAACTTTTCTAAAATATTATTTCTATTTATGATAAATGTGGTTTATGTTTATTAATTATTTTATAAAAAAATTATTTTCATTTATAGGTACGTGGGGGTATGAATATTTCTAATGGTTTAAAGATAATTTTCTTGTAAGTAAAAATACATTAAAAAAATCTTTATTAACATTATGGGGATATTTATCAGTATTGTAAGTGCAAATAAAATTATCATAAAATATTTAAGAATGTCAAGACTAATTTATACACATACTCATTATATTAAATTTTTTTTTAAAAAAAACCTACTATATTAAAATTATAAAAGAAAAAGACAAAAATGGATTGGAAGGGCTTAGAATTTTTTATATAAAAAAATAAATGATTAGAATATGTGTTTGTTTACAACATGAATTGGAATTAACATGTGTATTTGGTTCTATTGAGAATTAGAATCAAACTGTCATATAAAGAAATAATGAAAAATTTTGAAATGTGGACAAAAAGAAAAAAGAAAAAATGGTACAATATGGATCTTGTTTGTTATTTTCATTATTATAAGTATTTTGACATAATAAATATCTCATATTGACTTGAAACCCGACTATTGGTGATAAGCCAGAGTATAAAAGAGTAAACTTTAAGCTTTTTGAAAAATGAAATAAAAAAAAAAGAATTTAGATTTGAAATAAGATAATGAAACAAATGACTTTTGAGAGGAAAAAAAAAGACTTTTTGAAAATTTTCAACTCTAATAGTTGTTCGAAAGTGCCCTTATATTTATTTTTCTATATTTGCAATATTGTTCAAATTTGAAACTATGCATAAAAGTATCACAACGGTGTTCAAAAGTCATTATTTTATCAACTATTAACTTAAACATGTTATGCAGATTACACAATTAATAAATAGTTAGGTATAGATCTAAACTTTCTAACTCATTTAATGATAAAAGAAAAATGAAATAGACACTAACTCAAAACTCAATTTTTGTGCAAGTTTTCATTTTTATAAGGGTGAAGATTGAAATAAGAAGATATACATATACAAAGAATAAGAAATGACAGCTCAAAATCTTTTATCTTTTATCTTTTAAAAAAACCATAGATGCACTATGAATAGCATATTTTGGTATTTCCTCTATAATTATCAGATGACAGCCCAATCATCGACTTTGTGACATTAACTATTATGTGACAACCAAATTAATGTCACATGACATTTTTTTTAAAAATAAAATTTCAGTTTTTTTTTAAATTTTTTCACTTTTACTTTATTTCCTTTCTCTATTTCACAGGCAACGCTTGCTATGCAATTTAGTTTGCGTAAAAATTGGGATCATAATTATTATCCTTTAACGCTACCTTTTTAACAAAATTAAACGTATTTGATTCTTCGTTTTCTAACATGATTAAGAAAATGACTTATACTTATGACTATTTAACAAAATAAATCATATTTGACTATCAGTTTTGTACGCAATTAAGAAAACGATTAATAAGTGGATTGCCGCGAACATGACTCAGTAACAAAAAGGGAAAAAAATAAATGCATGATCTTATTATTTTGCACCTTATTATTAAAAAATAAATAAATTTCTCTCATGCTTTGCATATAAAATTTTGAGAAAAGTATAAGACCTTATGCACTTGATTTATTAAACTGTAAGGTGATTATAATAGAAAAGGAAACGATAGGTATATTTCAGTGCTTATGCATTATTATCCAGCATAAATTTGTCCTGTCCAAGCAGCAACAGGAAAGAGACTCGTACTGAGAAAGAGTTTCACGATTCCGTGAGCTCGAGCAAACCACACAAAAAAAAAAACGACCATTCGCGGAACACGGCAGAAGACACAGAACTAACTAGTCGTTAGCAAGTTTGCTTTATCGTCAAAGTAACAAGACCAAGCACCCATTAAAACACAGTAATTTTAGCTTTCGGAGCTGTAAGAAGTCTCCCCTCCAGATGAGCTCTCCTGTTGAAGACGCTCCAGTTCCTCGTAAGCCCACTCAAGGCCAGCACAGTAATGCAGTGGGGGATTAAACCTGCAATCATTTATGTCGGGCGGCAAGAACGCCCCATTCTCAACCAGAAACTTGACTGCTTCTCTCCTCCTTTCCTTCGCTGCATTGTGAAGTGGAGTCCCTGGTTCGGCAAATACGAAAAAAAGATCATCATCAGAGTTGGTGTTAGTACCTCCTTAAATAGAAAAGAACAAACAAAAAGTGCAAAAAGAGAGGGGGGAAAAAGAATATTCAAGACACGCACAGCCACAGGCGCCCTTGGTTCTAGCATCAATATTAGCACCACGCTCAAGTAGTTCATCCATTACCACAAGGTGTCCACCCTCGGCAGCAAGGTGGAGAGGGGTTACCCCTTTAGATTTGGGGCCCCAAGCAGCCACATTCACATCCATTCCGTCATCAAGAAGTCGCTTCACCTGTTCAAATATCATATTTCAGCAAATATTTGCCACAGGAAGGAATGAAAAAGAGTAGTTAGCATCAAGAGAAACATTATATTTTACTTTCACCAAGTGATAAACACAATGAAGAAAGCTTATTGCTGAGCAAGCGCAAAAAATAGGTCACGCGCACACAGCAAGCTCATTAACTTTCAAACCATAGAGACCACTAAAGTCAACTAGCCTCTACACCAAAATGTTAATTAGCCACCAAATCACACCCCTCTCATCGAAAAACTATGGCAAACTCCTAAAAAATAACTAAAACTCCTAAAAAATAACTAACAAATCTGCGAGCAACGAGAGATTATGCGAGAAATCCTAGCGTTCCACGAGCAATGAACTTAGGCAGAGATCAGCTACTGCCGTCCAATTTTATGAGGAAAAATATTTGACTATAATAGTCACCCACCTATTTTTATTGTTCCATAAGTCACTTTCATAAGTGGCTATCTCCTTCCATGTTACTTTGGGATCATTGTTGACCCGAAAAGACGAGGGAATCAACTGGGCAAGGGATTTTAGATCTTTCAAAGATTAAATAACAGAAACTGTACCATTCACAAATAAAAGAAAGTCCCTCCCCTTCCTCCCCCAGTTTCCCTTACGTTATTTGCCATTCTTTCCTTCCTATTTTCTTTCCCTCTTACCAAACACATCCTATAACGTATATATACTCATCTAACATAAACGCAACTACACAATCCAATATATATGTATATATCTCCAAATTTAAGGCTGAAATTAACAAAAGAAACATTAAGAGAAAGCAAAAAATACCTGTTTGAGATCCCCTTTTCGAGCACCGATATGAAGCAAAGTCCAACCTCGATCATCCATACCGTCCCCGGATCGAAACGAGCGTCTTCTCGACAGATTCCGGCGAAACCCGACAAGCTCGTTTGGCACTTGGCCCATACTTGGGAAATCGAGAACTCTTCTCTCTGGCGAAATTTTCTCGGGTTTTCGAACGAAGATTCTTATAAAAACTGTTGATCAATCTTCGAAGACAATAAGAAAAGAAAAAAAGAAAGAGAAAAAGAAAAGATCAACAAGAAAACCCCAAATCGAGAAACAACAACGACCCAAAAATTACATGATAGAATTGGGGGAGATGAAATTAGCGGGAGTGATTGGCGATGCAGAAGTTGGAGGACAAAGGATTGAGACCGGGACCCAAGACGCGGAGATTCTGCAGAAAGAACATAACGGAGAAGACGAGCGAAGAAGATGGGAATTGTATTTCAATCATAATTTTGACGACGAAACCCAAGAAATACTCTTCGATTGGAGGAAACCCAGAACGAAAAGGAGACGGATTTAGAGAAATCCTGGTCCCATTTGGAGAGAGCTTGGCAAGAAAGACGGTGGAGATGAGATCCCAGACCGAACCAAAACCTAAAAACCAAAATCCCCAAATTCGCAAGAGAGAAGAGAGTTCGATACAGAGAAGGTTTTTCCCGTTTGCAATCGCGCGCGCGTGGCCAAGATATTCGTTTCTTGTGTGTTTATTTATATTTTATTTCATCTTATTTTTTAATAAATTGCTCGTTACTCTGAGCCTTCATTTCTATTCAAATTTAACTCTAATTAAACTTTTTATTTTTTAATCTCAATTTTAATTTTTTTTAATTAACAAAATTTAAGGGATATTTGGTGTTTAAGAGACTGTTTGATGAATTAGTTGAGTTTGAGTTGAGTTGAGATTTTTAAATTTGAATAGTAATTTTTGTTGACTTTTTCAGAAAAGACAAAAAAAATTTTCAGAAAAAGACAAAAAACATGATGAAAAAAGTACAGTTTAGTTTAAATTAAGTGTAAATGCCAAACAAGCCCTAAGTTTGAGTTAAGATTTTTAAGTTTCAATAGTAATTTTTATTGACTTTTTCAGAAAAGATAAAAAACTTTTTCAGAAAAAAACAAAAATTGAGTTGAAAAATTTGGGTTTAAACTTTAACCCCAAATTAACTAACCCTTATAATTTTTAAAAAAAGTCAACTAACTCTAACTTAAAATTTTCATTTTTAACTAACTTATCAATTAGAGACTAAATTTTTAATATTATATAACTTTATTCCTGAACTTTTTTTGTAATTAAAATATTCATAAACTTTTAAAATATTATTACAATAGTTCTTTACGTCAATATTTGAAAATAATCTGTAGTAATTTGGTAAGATATGGTACTAATTACGGACTCCATCCAAAAATTAACGAAAATAACTAGTATTGTTTTTAGTAGTTTATGTATAGTCTTTCCAACTACGAAAAAAAGAATATGAAATATTCTTAAATTATTAAAATATTATTACAATAGTTATTTCTATTAATTTTTTAAAGGAATATATTAGTAATTTGATCAAAAAAAATGATGTTAATCGATAGATTCCGTCCAAAAATTAACGTAAAAAATTATTATAATAACATTTTAATCGCTTAAAGGCATTCTAGCTACGAAAAAAATGTTTAAGAACCAAAGTTACACAAAATTAAAAATTCAGCGATCAACTTAATAATTTATCAATTATTTACTTGTTTATTCATTGCCAGGGTTAATTATCTATTTAGACCTTAAACATTTAAGTCTGCATAAATTTGGTCTCTGATCTTTTTTTTGTAATGGGAATGCCCTTAATTGTTAAAATATTATTATAATAGTCATTTTTGTTAATTTTTCGACAGGATTTGTTAGCATTTTAATTTAATAAAATAATGTTAACTAACATATTCCATCTAAAAATTAACAAATAAAAAAAGATTATTCTAACAATATTTTTAATAATTTAGGGTCATTTTAACTACCAAAAATAAAATATATAAAAAAAACAAAAAACAAATAGAGATCAAAGTTGTTCAAACTTATAAGTTTAAAAATCAACCTAACAATTTACCCTTTTTACTAACTAAACAAAAGCCTTTTCTCTTATCGATATAACATAATCATCCTTTTAATTAAAATGAATAATGCCAACGCCCCTTAATCTTTCAAGACAATTACAATAACACCATGACCGTGAGAGAAAAATTAAATTTGACTGTTAAATATTTTAAATATCAAAAATGCCCCTCATTATACTTTCAGCTATATTTAGAGTTAAAATTTACGTTTCTACAATCATGTAACAAAAAAAAAAAAAAAAAAAAGAGTTTTAAGTGTAAATTAAAAAAAAAAAACAGTTTAACTAATTTTTGAACACTTGTAACCATAATTTGCAAGAGGGTGTCGCTGTAATTAGCCCCTTTTTTTTCACTTGAAGTGATGTGATCACCTTTTCTTTTTAATTTTTTTTTATAGAATGTCAAATGAAAAAAGAACCAGATTATCGAAGAAAAAAAATGATAATAATAAAGGGTCAACTCTAATTTTAACTTTTTGATTATTAACTCACCTAATAATAAGTTACCATTTTTTTATAAATCAAATGTAATCTTTTTAATTTTAATTGATATGGGAGATATTCAAAGAGTTACCAATCAATTATTAAAAAAAAAAAAGTGCTTATGTGGACCAATGCCCCGATTTGGGAATTACTATGAGTCATGGTTTTATGGGCAAAAGAGAGCGAAAATGAGTGTGTTTATTCTTTGTTCAAGTAGTTCTCTCATTAGGTTAAGTGGAGAAAACTAACGGTTCCCCAAGTAGTAACCTAGTAAAATCCTCTAATTTAGTAAGCTTATTAAGCTGAAGGTCCTTTATAACATTTTACTAAAAAATTCTTTATTTTAGAGTCAAAATTTCCAAATTCGAAGTCCTCTAGAGGCAGTCTCCGATCACCCTCCATCAAGCCTTGAAAGGTTTACTTGATCACTCAAAGAAACATTCCCAATATGTTCACAACACCAAAAAATAGAACCCCCATAAGCACTTATTCTATCAAGACGTAATTTTGACCATTCAAAATATTAGTTTAAGCCTCTTTCAGCTCCTAATATTTCTTTGATTAGTCATGTAATAGTAGCTGAGCGAGAAAAATGACACCAATAATCTTCGTTTTTGAGTAAGAGAACTAACTACCGTGATCATAGATTAATTAAGTAGAAAATCGTCTCACACTATAAAATACCCCCTTCCCCTGCACTTCAACAACGAGACACACCAAGACTTCCTTAGTCTTCGAACAAGCTTGTAAAGACTCTTTTCGGCTCTCAAAGGTCTCAAGAGTAAACTCAATACCCTTTAAAACAAATTTATTTCACACCAAATTCATGTCTACTTTCCATTATCCATTTTTAATAAGATCTTAAAACACCTAAACTCACCTCGGCTAGTCTGCATGATTTTACCCCAAAAAACGTCAACTCTTTCTATGTTCATTCTAAAAAATAAAATAGAATGGAATCTCTTTCTATTTTCTAGTTATATTTTCCTTCTTTTTTAAAAAAAAAAATCTCTTTCAATTATCGAACAACATAAAAAATAATTAAAATACAAAAATATAAACAAAAAAGAATTATTTTATTTACATTTATTAAGTTGAAGTGATCGTGTTAACTCTATTTAATTACGAAAATATTGAATAACCTTTCTACTCAAAATTTTTCTCTTTTAAGTTAACATTTGTATGCAGATTTTCTCTTAATAAGAAATAATATGTCCAAGTTTTCCTTTTAAAAGTGGGAAACAATTTATCTATGAGTTTTTCTTATAAATTTATCTATGAAATTTTGATACTTCTTTGTAGAGAAAAAAGAAGAGAGAGAGAGAGAGGAGAAGAAGAAGGAGAAGTTGATGCATGGGCTCTTCTATGTGATGTTTATCGCAAGAAGACTTGTGCTTGCAATTTTGGTTTATAATGAGCTTCTTTTGATTCGTACGAATTTTTATGAGAAAAAACACCATAAAAATAATATTTGAATTGTGAGTTCAAACTTATAAACAAAGCAGGGACTAATTTCTTCGCCGATTTAGATTGTGCTTACTTTCTTTTTGTCGTTTTCGTTTTGGAGCAATAGGCTGGGTTGTAACATATGTAGTCGGATAGTTCTCTACTAGCGCAAATCTGAATTTTTTTTATAACTTATTTTTTTAAATGTATATTTCTAAAAACTGATTTTGGTTGAGACGTTTTCTCTCTTAGCTAACTTTTGAATGTGATTGCACTTTCATGTGATGGTTTGAATATTTTATTGAGACTTGATTAGTTAGAAGTGTCCTTTCAATTATCCTTTCTTAAAGTAGATAGGAAAAACTCCTTAAAATACATGCACTGAGGGGGAAAAAAGTCCTTATCACGATGGGGAAAAACTTGCACTTAAAAAGACTTTTTAATAAGAAATAAGAAAATAAAAAGATAGAAAAGAAGACAAAAGTTAACTTGGTGTCATGGTAAGTGAATATTCTTTCTATTCCTAGTCCGTGAATGCCATCATATTAAATCCTTCATCATTTCTTCTATTTTTTATTTTCTTTTATACCATTTAACGTCTATTGGGAACATTGTTTCTAATTGGAATTTTTCAACTCAATTCCAAAACTCTTAAATCAATACATATCTTTCTCATTTCAAGTCGATACAAGATAAAAAAAAAAAAAAAACCCCCTAAGTCGAATGACGTGTGGAATGAAACAAGATCTAAATTATATTTTTTTTAATAAATAAAATTTGAATTTTTATATTATTTTTATATCACATTTCACTTTTAATTCATATTTCAACTAAATACATATTTTAATTTCAATTTACAAAACTCTAGCTCCAACTATTATTTCAATCGGATCCATTATTATTATTATTATTATTATTTAATTTTTCTTTTTCAAGAAAGCTCTCTGGCGTAGTAGGTGTCTTGGTGACACCTATGAGACTTGTAGTGAGTGGCAGACCAAAAAGCAGGAGTCAAACAAGAACACTCGATCGACAGTGAGATTGGACCGGATCTTAATTCGACGGAATCTCCATATTACGTAATGAAACTTCCAGGCTGTGACATTGTATTCTAAGCGCGTGTTTGTTGGTTCACTTCAATTAAATAATTTTAATTATTTTTTATTTTTTATTTAAAAGAAAACTGAATTTTATTATTTATATATCTAATTTTAATTAAAAACTTAAAATTTAAATTTTTATAATTTGATTATTTTAAATTGAAATAAGATTATTTTTTTAACAGGTTACATAGAATTTTAAGAGTAATGGATCAAAATACATATTAATATATTTATTTTTTTAGAAGATATTTCAAATTTTTATACTTTTTAATTTCAAATATTTCGTTTTTATTGTAAAATTCCAAAACTCAACTCAATTTCAATAATATAACCCCAAAACTCCAACTTAATGTACGAATCAAACGGCCTTTAATGGTTGTGGAGATTGTGACAACCCAATAATATTGTGTTTTTGGTCGTTCAACAACTAAAGATCGTTAAATTTTTTAGATACATATGAACTTGACAACCATTGCAACAATTTACTATTAGTTATTTTCCAACAAAATTATGGGACATGTAGTTAAATAGGCTATCGAAGTGTATGTGTGTGTGTGTGTGTGTGTATATAGGATTGTCGTTAGCTCGGTAGTTAGATTTTACAGGACAAATCCGGCATCGCAATTGTAACCGTTGGATGAGAGTTGGATAAAAGTTGGATGGTGCCATCTGATGAAGCCAAACACATTAAATACGAATTTTGTGTATTATTATAAATTGTTGATTGATCATTTTGAAGCCTTGACATTGTTCCCTTCTTGCTAGCTTTTTATTGTCCATGAGTTTGTAACGAGCTTATATTCATGATATGCATATATGTGTGTGTGTATATATATCTATCTATATATATATATATATATATATTTTTTTTTTTTTGGTGTGGGAAACCTTCTATTGGGACTTGTTGTTTCCAACCTCTGACTTGCTTCTCTTCTCCCCCTCTTTACCATGAAAGGCAGTCTGTTCAATTTGGCCATCAAAATCATGTAAAATGAACAGAGAGAGGGAAGGAGACGAAGTCAATGCAGAATAAAGGTTGCTGTTTCCAACCACACTATTACCATATTACTCTTTGCACTTCAGGTTGATTTCCTCTTAAAGAATGGAAAATTAGGCTGGGTAGTCTTCTTTAATCACCTTATCCAATAAATGACCTAATTTTATTTTATTTAAGAAAATAATCTCTTGTCATTTTTCAGATTTGGTCAATCAGTAATTAATTGTGAAAATTAGTAATTGACTAATGATCAATCTGTGATTAACTATAAAATTTAGTAATTTATGTTATGGTTAATCAGTAATTGACTTATAGTCAATCATTGATGGACTATGAACTTGGACTATTTATTATTATTTTTTTTTTGAAAAAAAGACTGTTTAGTTATAAATCCCTAAAAAATTACATATCAAATATCTCAATGCCACATTTCAATTCAATTTACTATTTCAGCTTGTTCTTTCCTCTTTTTTTTTGTTTTTTGTTTTTCTTTCCTCACATGCTTCCTTCCTTATTGCTCTTTCTCTGAGTTTATGTTTGGTGAGAGAGAGAAGGATGAAGAAGATTATAAGATAGATGAATAAATATTGTAGAATTACTATTTTATCTATTTTATTATAAGTTAACTTTTTTTTTTAAAGAGTAAAATAGACATTTCAAACTCAAACGGAGATTTGCCCTCTTCCCTATCTCTCTCCCTCTCTCCTATCTCCCTCTAACTAAATGGAGGTTTGTTTGTTTCAACCACTCAACCATTTAACTCAAACTTTTTTTTTTTTTTCCAAAAGTTTTTGTCTTTTCCTAAAATTTTTTATCTTTTCTGAAAATTCAAAAAATTTACTATTCAAACTTAAAAATCTCAACTCAAACATACACAACACCCTATAAGACTTTTTCAGAGAGCCTCACAAGTAGCCCGCCACTTGTCTTTGCACTGACAACCTTAGAAGTTAAATCACATGCCGTCTTATATTCGACACCACCAGATAGTACACTTTGTGTGTATATGTATATTTATAATGTTGGAAGTCAAAAATAATAGGCAACAACAATTGGAAAAGCAAAATGATCTTCATACAAAATTCTTTATCACCACACAAATAGCATGATAAATTGATAAATAGTACCTACATGCCTAGAAGATAGACACCAATTCGAGTATAATTTCATTTTTTTAAGGAGCAAAAACATATGCCCGAATCATTACCAGGGACTTTTTGACAGAATCCCCCCGAGCATTATGATTCATACATGTCCTTGCGTCTCTTGTTACAAAATTGGTTATCTGGACATCGTATCACAGTATATATGTGTCGTTTTCTGTTGATGGATTCTACCATGCACAACATTAAATAATAATAATCAACATTATGATAAGAAATAACATGTATGTGTGTGTGTGTATATATATATATATATATATATTGAATAAATGTCATCTAGCTAAGGCAACACGAATGTAACATCAGTAAATTTAGTTATTCTAGACCTTTTAATATAATATTACATTGAATAAATATCATGTTTTGCTCTGTGATTTTAACAATTACATTAGAAAGATTATCATAAATAAATCATATTGAATATATGAGTTTTTCTATAATCTCTTTAATGAGAGATCCCTCAAACACAACATAGAGTGTATAAATAACCTAACATAAAATGAGTAAAATGTCACAATACTTCAAGGAAAATGGATAATAGTATCTGATGAACCTGAAAGATTTATTTTGCATATTAATATATAGGACATTTGGATTCTACTAAAAATATAAATCATTCCTGTTAATCGTGTGATGTGCCCTATTTTTCTTGAATTGTTCTTTTTTTTTTTTTTTTAGATATTGTTGCATCTTACTCATTTTATATCAAACTGCAAGTAATTTATAGTTACTTGATTGAGATTTGGATACCCAGAAAATAAAATCTAAAGGTGACTTTCTAATAAAGGTCTTTGGGCAAATATTTTCTGGTATTACAAAATAAATTAACTGCATCCTAATTTGAAAATGTCATGTTCTAGTTAATCACAATGTGCACACATACTGACAGACATAAATTGGAATTTTAAAAAATTAAAATTTTGACTTTGTAATAGAATTCATACATCCATTATTTTTTTTTTTTAAGGACCAAAGACAAGCCAAAAGAAAGAAACTATATTTTAGGATTTTGGAGCCATTGGTTCCCGAATTGTTTAAGAATAAATGATTTAGTATTTAAATTTGCTTTGGCCTAATTAATGCTCTAAAACTATATGCTATATTTCTAAAATTCAACAGAGACAATCATGTTCATCGCGTAAAAATTTTAGATTTTACAAAAATATAGTTGACGAATAAAATGTTCTGATTTCAGGAGCTTAACAATTTAAAAATTTTGGTCACCATTTTTATGAAATTGCATGTAATCACTCAAAAGGCAGGTAATTAACACCATTGAATTTGAAAAGCCCATAAATCAAAGGCAAGGAACCAAAAATAATCTAAAACAAAATAAAAAAAGGGTTGCTTGTGAAAAAAAAAAAAAAGAAAAAAGAAGAAGAAGAAGAAGAAGTATTGAGAGTAATTGGTAAATGAATAGCTAACTCTAAAAAAGTGAAAAGTCGGAATTGGGATTAAAATCTCTAGATATATAGGAGATCCTAGTTTAAACAATATGAAGACAATATTGATTTGAAGAGTAGAAATTAAAAGTTTTACAGATATAATTTACCTGCAGATTGTTTGAAGAAGGAAAAAAGAATTACGATGATGGTCAAAAAGCAACTAAGGAGTTTTTTTTTTTTTTTTTTTTTTTTTTTTTTTTTGCTTTTGCCATTATATTATATGCACCTATGTAATGTTTGAACTTTGAATAACAATTACTCTTATGTATACCAATTGATTGAAGAGTGCATTATTCAAATATGTTCCTATCACAAGAAACTAGAATTGAGCCAAAGCCATTTAATTAACCTAAAAAATAATTAAGGAAAATAGACTATTTACTTAATTATAAAAGACAAAAACTTTATTTTATCTATGAATCTTGGCCCTTTCGCATGGCAATAATCTATAAACTTTAAATACTAAAAGTCTCCATTTATTAAATTACGTTTAAAAGGGGTAAATTTAGAAGTCGGAATCAACAAATTATAAAAAAAATTAATAACCAAAAATTGTATACAATTATATATGGTCACGCGTGTAGATATACATATAGGATTTTGATACGTAGTAGAGGTAAGGTAGAAGTTTTTTTTTTTTTTTTTAAATAAGAAAAATTAGAAGAGGTAGGGTGGAGTTGACAAAAGTTTAATTATGCTCAAAAGGTGTTATTAAATTAATTTAATAGGATGTTCCAAAGGGCGTGGGAAAAGCAACCATGTAGGCTTCTTTCCCAGAAAGTGACACTTTCTCTTTCCTTAGGGGCGCTAATGCTTCATTTTACTAAATTTCCATTTGATAAGCCGATTTGTATTGAAACATTTAAATTTAAATTGTTTGACTTTCAAAAATTACTTATAAGTTTTTTTGTTGACTTTTCACCCAAAAAAAAAAAAAAAGGGACAAAAATGAGTTGTAGGGTTTTAGCTTGAACCAACAGTTCAAACACGAGCTAAGTTTTGGGTACCAATTACAGGAGGGCTTAAATTAGGAAGCAAAGTCATTACACAGTTAAGCTGGGATTTGTTACTAAAATCATTCCACAAATATATCCCAACATTTTTTCGGTTCCTATAACACTTACGAGACCTGAAAATGGCTGTGATTTTTAGATCCAAACATTTCTTAACCTTCCTCTTGGTGCTTTTCATCGTCTTTAGTGATGCAGGCCAGTCTGTCTATGCTCACAATTCTCTTCAAATTGTGGTTTTTTTTTTTTTTTTTGGCTAAATTCCTCAAATTGTACTCCTATATCTAGACATGGTATATTGTGTTTTGATGATTCATATACATATATATGCTATGTGTGTATGTCCCTATATTTGCAATACAAATATTGTTACTTCAAGATATTCTAGCATGTATACAAAATGCAAATGTATAATTCACCTCCCGCTTATTGAAAAGAGATTAGCAACTCATGAAAAACCTTGTCTTTGCGACTCCCGATGAGAGGTTCGCAAACTCCCGACTCTAGCGTGGTCGCAACATCTTATGACCTACGTTGTGACTAATCTAGCAAGACTCACTCATCAAATCTTTGGATTAGGCCGGTTACATACCTTGTATTAGGGGTGTTCAACCAAACCAAGCCGCTTATTTGAAATAAAATGCAAACGAAACTAAACATATATTGGTTTGAAAATTTTCAACCAAACCAAACAGATTGTAATGGATTTGGTTTTTTTGATTGGTTTGAACTAACATTCATCACCTGTAACTCGATCGGTGAAATAGCATCTTGACTAAAATAGGATCAAAATATTATTATGATAAATATTTATGTATTTCTAATTCATATATATTAATGACTTAAAATCAAATATCCAAATCAAAATAAATACACATAATTAAAAGTAAAACACTCTCAATGAAATTAGAAAAATACATAAATTTAACTATAAATAGTCTTTTAAAACACATATATTACATTTTGATAACATATACAAACAAATTATATTTTAAATATACTAATAAAGTACATTTTTTTTGCACATAAATAAATAATTTAAAAAAGAGACATATATAAATTTAATTAAAAATCGGTTTGGCTTGATTTGGATTTTTTAGGAATAAAACTATAAATCAAACCAAACCAATTTAATTGGTTTTTTAAAAATTCAAACTAAACCTTAGTTTTAAATTGATTTGGTTTGACTTCCCCTGTCTACCACCCTTTGAGTGCAGGGCACTCTTCTAGTTCTTCCATGTGTATAATTGCTAGACTTTTTCTCTTTTTCTTTTCTTTTTTTTTTGCTTTTGTTTTTGTTTTTGTTTTTGTTTTTTTTTTTTTTTTGTAAGATATACTGCCAGACAAGTTGCATATATATTACGATGTTCATTTACCTCAGAAATCGGTATAAGTTTACTAATTTTAAAATTGTGAGTTTGTGACCATTTAACTCTTTTTTTTTAACCCCTTAGAAACCAATCAACCATGGCAAAAAGGGTGGGATCCAACTCCTGTTCCCTTATTTTTATTCCTTTCATGTCATTTTAATAATATCATGACAGATCAATTAAAGATATATATTTAATTATAATATCATAACAGATCAATTAAAAATTATATTAGTTACATATATGTTATATTATTATTAAATGGATATATAAGAGACATATAAATTAAATCATAAGGATAAAGGATGGGATGTTGAATTTTCATTCCGTAAGAAGTATCGATCATCCTCGGTGGGCGTTATAAAATATCCACCAAGAGACATTGTGTGTATGTTATTGCGCTAAAATTAAGAAAAACTAATTAACCTTTGCTTTCATCAGATCTAGAATTTGAACCTTGACGCATGCAACGTTAGCCTTTTAATAAATAAGACAATGTGCGTCTTTTTTTTTTCGCATTATAGTCATGTGCTGTTGGTCTGCGTTCTTGAATTAAAATTATTAGTTATTAAAGATATAAGTCTGAATCCTTATCATCCACTTGTGATCTCAATAAACTCTTGAAATAATATTAAGAGGGGTATGAGAACACCATAATCCCCTTTTTATTAAACAATTTACAAAATCTATTTTCTCTTTAGATCTCATGATATGCATGCCTTTTTTTTTTTTTTTTCCTTTTTTTTTTTGGAGGTTCATATGCATGCCATTTAATTCTCTGTTTTCTAAAAGTAAATAAATAAATAAATGATGAAGATCTGATTCTGTCTAGATAAGCAAATGCCACTTCATTCGGATTATATTTCGGTTGAAGTAATTTCAACTAAAGCTACTAGTTGTTACTTCTAATGAAAAGATGTGATTGAAAAATCATATGATAACATAATCTTATAATTGTAGTTACCTATTGCTATTCATTATACATTTTTTTGTCCTATTCATTTGTTTTTTGGATCCTATTCGTATGCATCCTAATGGCTGCTCGATTGCACAATGAAACCAATGTTTTATTTTTCACAAAATTATTTGTGATTAAATCTTTTAGTTAGTTGTTAATTGTAATTCCGTCGAAAAAAAATTTATATCAAATTGAGAATTTGTAAATGACATTTATTAAATAACTGGAACAACGACAAAGAAATATAAGTTAAATTAATTATGAAAAGTTGTAATTGAAATATCAAAAGAACCTATAATCATATTTGTTAAAACAAAAAAAAAAAAAAAAAGGAACTTTGTCACTAAATTAGAATTTAAAGACTTTGTAAGTTGCCAAATTTAAAATAGGAAAGACCAATTAATCATATTCATTAAAAAAGGGGAACTTTTTAACATACGTATCTTTAATTGGTAGTGCAATTTTTTTAACGTTTGATATAGTTAAAATAACATTAAAAATGTGATTATACACTTAGTCTCGTGATAATTACATACTTGATTTAATCATAAGGTATTGAGCTCCGGAAGTAAATATTATTGATAACATTGACGATCTTATGAAGAATAATGGTAGTGGTTCAATTTACTATAATTCTCCCATTAAAAATCATAATCCACTTCCCTTTCAGTTATGTTGTTTCCTATTTAGTTGGTTGTTTATGGTTGGATTTTTTGTCAAAATTGACCGACTCTTCTGTGAAGGCTGATCTAGTCGAATTTGGAAATTAATGAAATGCCTATGTTCCATTTTTTTTATTGAATTCAAATTTCTTGACCTCGAGTAAAAAAATTACGTAAAAAATATGCACAACTTTCTACCAAAAATATTTTTTTAGACTTATTTGCATGAATATCCTCTGAACTTTTCGAATTTGACAACTTAATCCCTAAATATTTTTCCTAGCAATTAATCCCTTGAACTTCTAATTTTTAATAATTTAGTCCTTTTTACTTAAATTCATTAAAATTAAGACAATTTTTTGTACAATACTTACATATTATAGCTTAAAAGGAGACAATGTTGATTATTGTTGCTTAATTTTAATATAAATCTCTTTTAAAGTTTATGTTTAAATTTGAGAATAATTGAATTAAGGTTCAAATTTTTAAAGGAATTTATTGTAAACTTAAACAAAATGAACAATAATGCTCTTCTTGGATTATAATATGCAAGTTATATGTAAAAAAAAAAAAACATTCAAATTTTTTACGAATTTGAGTAAAAATGACTAAATTATCAAAAATTATAAATTCAGGGGCTGGTGGTCAAGAAAAAAAGTTTATAAACTAAATTGTCAAATTCAAAAAATTTAGTGGAGTGTATATCCAAATAAGTCCTTTTTATACCCCAGTTAAGACTTCCCAAAAAAAAAAAAAAACAACAAGGTCATTCATTGAAGAGTTTGGAACTGTTTGCACAAACTACACCTAAAAATAATTGGATATTTTTTTACAACCCACCAAATTATATATCAAATCTCATATTAATCAGGACATTCGATTTTAAACATCTCCAAGGATGACTATCCAAATGATCCTCTGTCAATAATTGGTAAAAAAAGAAAAATGTTGTCAATGATGATTTTGAAGTCATTATTTGTTTTAGGAAAAGCATTTTGAAAACAACTCCACTTTCGACCATGAAATATTTATGACGAGATTTCAAAAAAATCCTAAAAATAATAAATGATTTCAAAGTCATATTCTTAGTCTAAATTTTCTTTTTACAAGTTATTGACCGAATAGTCATTGTTATTTCATATGTTTTTAATTGAAATTTTGATAAAAATAAATGGACATAACTGTGGGAGTTTTTAAAATTTAGTGAATAAAATTATACTAATCTAACATAAATCAAAAGATAAATTGTTAGGTTGGTTTATAAATTTTTAAATTTGTATAATTTTGATTCTTATTTATATTTTTATTAGTTAAAATAATTAAAAATTATTAAAAATGTTAATCTATTAATTATTTCCGTTAATTTTAAATAAAATCTATTAATTAATAACATTTTTATCAAATTACTATCAAATTTCCTTTAATAATTAACAAAAATAATTATTATTATAATATTTTAATAATTTAGAGACAATAAAATTAAAAAAATCATAAATATTAAAAATATTTTAAAATTAATTATTTAGCTTAATTTTAGGACGAAATCGATTAAAACTACTTTTTAATCGAATTAAAATTTATTATAATAAAATTAAAATCGAATTCTGTCTACAAATCAGGTAAAGGATTATTATAATAAAATTTATTGCAGCGACGACAAACTTGTCCTAGATCAAAATTGAAGACCCACGGGACCATCCCGAGTCCCGAGCAAGAAATGGAGAACACGGGGTCATAGTAGCAGAAGAAGAAGAAGAAAAAGATGATGAAGTATGGGTGGGGAGACAATGAGGAGGAGAGCATGGCCGGTACTAGAATCGCTCCGATGATTTCGATGATGTCGGCCTCGGTGCAGGGCCAGTGGGGCCCGCAGGAGACGAAGGAGCTCATCTCGATCCGCGCCGAGATGGAGAGGGACTCGTCGTCGCCGTCGCCGTCGCCGACGAGGGCGGGGGCGAAGCGAAGCAAGGCTCTCTGGGACGCCGTCAGCTTCAAGATGTCCGAGCGAGGCTTCGCCAGAACTCCCGATCAGTGCAAGTGCAAGTGGAAGAACCTCCTCAATCGCTACAAGGTATGAATTTGGATTTTTTTTTTTTTTTGCTGGAATTAGATTTCTTTTTTCGTCGGTAAAATGAAACCAATCTGCGAATTTCTTGTTTAATTTGCGAATTTTTTTTTCTTCTCCTCTTGTTTGGTTGGAGGGAAAAGTAGAAGGTGGGATTAGGGTGAGAGGATTGATGGAAGGAATTTACTGTGTGTGAGGGAATGAATTTTGGGGAGGGATTTCAAGTCCTTCAAAGAATCTGAAGTTCTTTCCCTCTTATCCTATTTAATTTCTTTCTAGTCAAACAAAGCCTTAGCCTTTTGGTTTTCTTCATTGAAGAGTGGGTTTTAGGTAGGTTCTCTTGGAGATAAATGGATTCTTTTTCTTTCCTCTTTTGAACTGTTAAGAGTAGACAGAAGAATTTGTATATTTCCCTGCTAATTATGGTGTAAATCTAGGATTTTTATAAGCTTTTGGTGAGAAATTGAAACCTGTTGTTTTGCCTCTTTATATATATCTATATAATACATACATATATATAGACAATCACCATTTAGTAATTTATTAATGCAAATTGCAACAAGTCTTACTTAACCCACTTGAGTTTAGCCTTAATCTTTGATGGTTAATGCCTAATGGTGAGATGGGGATAGAGATAAATCCTGGTCTCAAACAAATTTGAGGATGGATGATCGATAAGACCGATGTTATAGAGCTTGGTTTTTGTTTTCCAATTTGTCATCTTTGTAACACGCGGGTAAGTTTATCTTGTTATTCATGCTCGTGGTCGTGGCTATTGCTAGTGTAACTTCTGTTATTTGGTAATTATTATGATTATGTGTGTCAAATTTTTGTTTTGGGAATGAAATTTTGCAACGCGTATCAGGGAAAGGAAACATCTGATCCGGAAACTGGTCAACAATGTCCCTTCTTTGAGGAACTGCACGCATTATTTACTGAAAGAGCGAAGAGCATGCAGAGATTGCTTCTAGAATCTGAAGTAGGTTCTCCCCGATCCAGGAAAAAGATGAAAAGATCAAGTGCAGGCCGATCCTCAGACGAATTCTCAGAAAATGAAGAGGACAAAGACGACACTGATGAGGAGAAACCTGCCAGGAGCAATCAACGGAAAAGGAAGGCCGAGAAAACTGCTCTGGACAAGTCTTTGAAAGCTGCCAACACTGGATTTGCTACTAACAGTGCGACTGATGTCCATGGAGTTCTTAAGGAATTCTTTCAGCAGCAGCTGAGGATGGAGAAGCAGTGGACGGAAATGATGGAACGGCGCGCATACGAGCAGCAGTTGTTCGAGCAAGAATGGCGACAGTCCATGGAGAAGCTTGAGCGGGGAAGATTAATGATCGAGCAGGCTTGGAGGGAGAGGGACGAGCAGAGGAGGATTAGAGAAGAGAGCCGAGCTGAGAGAAGGGATGCCCTCCTAACCACCCTCTTAAACAATCTCCTCCATGATCAGAATCTCTGACAGAGAACGATCCAGAGGTGGCTCCAATTGATCTCTTTTGCTGCTAATGTTCTCGACTGCTTACCGTATACAAGCATAACAAGAAAGTCTGATATGAAATTGATCACTTTTTTCGCCTTTGTTATCCAAATGGTTATGACACATTTACTAGTTCCGTAGCATCCCAGATGGGGGCGTTAAAGCTCGAGTGCTGGACACTATATATATATATTTATATATATATATATATATATATTTTTTTTTTTCGTAGTTGGAAAACACGTTGAAAACGTAAAGATTTGCTTATTCTGCTGTGTTTATATGCAAGAAAAGTGCACAAATCAACTTGACTTATTAAAAGTCCCCCTCTTTTTTTTCTCCCCCGGCAAAGACTTGCATCTTGTAACAGACAGAGATATGTATGATGACTGGGGGAATTACAAGTACAATTTGTTACACTTGAATTTATATTGATCTCTTTACTAGTTTAGTTTGTCAGAGCGACGTCAGAATTCCTTTGTTTATTCCATTTTATGTTCCGTCTTATAATAATCTGTTTCGAGAGTTGTTTTTTCAAGTTTATGCATGATGACAATGGCGACGTATCATGATAGTGTGATTGTAAATTTTCCATCTCTTAAAAGGATCGTAATTTACACTTTTTTTCCTGCTGGTTTACACCTTTTTTTATTTTTAATTTCACGAATACTCCCTAAATTATGTATCTTATTTTACTTTGTCCCTTGAATTATATTATGCCTGTTAGTGTATGTAAAAACATTCAATTTGTCCCCTTTGTCTATTTACACTTTTTTATTTAGGGTGCGTTTGGTGCACCATTAACTCCATAGATGGAGCAAAAATTAACCTTGGGCACACTTTATGAACCTAAAATGTAGCGGTCTTGTCTTGAATATCATAAAGTGACATTTCTTCATCGCTAATAGAATTCTTTGCATAAGTAGACAGAAAAAATTACCTGCGTAGGCACACTTTAGGAATCTAAAGTGTAGTGTTCTTATCTTGAATGTCATAAAGTGGCATTTCTTCGTTGCTAATAGAACTCTCTGCTCAAGTAGGTATTTGTTAATATAAGTGGGTGGTGGAAAACTGTTTTGGTGTAAAGAAACAGAATATAATAGAGAAAATCAAAAGGGTTTGAGGCGTAGGAATTATTTTCCTTAAAATTTTATTTGCCCTCACTGTAAACAGTTTGCTATCGGGTGTTTTGACAAATTACCTGCAAGATACAACAAACTCACGAATTTATTAAGTTTGCAATATTATTAAATTTCAGAACAAGATATGAAACTAATATCAGAAACTGGAGTTTTATAGCCTTTGATATGCCTGTTCATGAAGTATTGCAACAGATACAACAATCACATCTTTTAACCCAACAATCGCAACAGATACAACAATCACACCTTTTAAATTAAAAGGTGCATTTTCAATCAAAAAACATATCTGTTTCAACAGACATACCTGTTGGTCATCAGAATTAATTATGACCGTTGAATTGAAATAATTCAATTAACAGTTTAAATTAAATCTGAAATCATTCAAATCCGATCGTTAGATCGTACCCGATCGATCAATGATCTAGATTTAATTTGGAAAAAACATTGCATAGAAAAAGAGATTGCTCCTTGACTCCTTGTGACGATGCGTATGTGCGCCCTAAACACCCTCGCGTGGTGGTACATAGTAGTAGCGTAGTCTACACTATACATTGGTAATCCTTACACTTCACTTATTTCATTTTATACCACTATGCTTGCTTGTGCTTTTCCAATGTGAGACTTTTGTTTCCACTACTCAATGATAATACAAGAGATATTACAATCTATCTAACAGTATCTATAAATGAGAATATATCAGTTATTTTCGATAAATGTGAATTACTTCTAATTAAAATTCAAATAATTTTTTTCCCGATAATCAATATGATTATTTTAAGTTTTCTTAGCCATCAAAGCAAGTAAGTTCACGACCATAAAGTGACATTTCTTCGTTGCCCATGGCATTTTTTCCCGAAGTAGAAACCAACAAATGAGAACTTTACGGACCTAAAGTGTAATGGTGAATATTGCATTCTTTGCCTAGGTAGGTACCTACAAATGAGAATTTTACCGACTTAAAATATAGTTTTATCTTAAATGTCATAAAGTGACATTTCTTCGTTGCTAAAAGAATTCTTTGTGGAAGTAGGTACCTGCAAATGAGAACTCCATCAGCTCCATAAATGGAGAAAAAATTACCTATGCGGGCACATTTTAAACGCTTAAAAATGAATCGGTCTTATCTTGAATATCATAAAATAACATTTTATCGATGTCAATAGACTTATTTTCAATCCTTGACCTTACGAATTATCTTACATTTTTCTCTCTCAATATTGTTGTTATTTTCTGTGAAAATCTGGAATGTACGTGAACATTCTTTGGAATGTTAGATTACACTTTATCAATATGATTACCCTTAAAAGGAATATGAAAGCGCCAGTCTTGGCACTGTTCATGGCCTCAAGCAAAAGGTCCCTTTTTTTTTTTTTTTTTTGGGAAACATAAAATGTGCAAGTTTAGTTGTTTTGCCCTTTTGGTTGCCTTCAATTTTTTATTTTTATTGTTCTCCTTGCTTTTTATTTTCTTCCACTTTTATTCTTTTTTACTCTCTCTCTCTCTCTCTCTCTTTCCTATCTAAAAGTTTTATTCTTATTATTCCCATATTGACAAATAGGATGGAAGTGTCTTTTTCTTATTCTTAATTTTTTTTTCATCCATTTTTTTATTTTTTCTTAAAAGTTTACCTTTTAAATTATATCCCTTATGATTATTTTTTTTTCCTTTTTTTATCCCTATCCAAATGTCTTTAATAAGTTCTACATAAATACTTTAAGAGCTCATTTGACATAGTTTTTACTTTTACTTCTATTTAGTAGAAGAAGAGAAGTAAAAGCTGTGGTTTCTTACTAAGTATTTCGAACCAAAGAGTTTTTAAGATCAAAATAATCTTTAAAATATTTTAATAAATACTAAAAATGTTAAATGAAGTTTATAATATCCAATATAGATTTTATTATAAGTTTTAAAATTTACTTAGAAGAGCTTTTATCAGAAATCATATTTTTTGACTTTGGCAGGAAGCATTTCTAGAGATTGTAAGCTCTTTTAATAAATTATCCAAATACTTTCAGAAGTTGTTTTTGGATCTAAAAAGTTAAAAATAGCTTAGAGAAAACTCTGCCAAACATGGCCTAAATTAAGTTCGCAATAAATGTTTTAAATCGGGTTCTCTTCCTGCTGACATAAGTTCTTATGGATGTCCTTGTTTTTACATTGTATTTCTTAAAAAAAGAAAAATGGATAATAAATCATGGAGGTTCTGGACAAGATCTACCGTAGTTAGAAGGGAACTACATAGGAAGAGGATTGACAATGGCATTATACAAGCAAGTCCAACCTAATGCATCTTGGCTTTGGGAAGCCAGAAAAAAAAAAAAATTCAGGTGGGGCATGATATAAACATGAAAAAAAATAGAAGTTGGGCGTTATTGTAATTGATTGGATTTGTTAGGTCTAATTTTAATTGATTGTCTATAGTTTGAACTCTTAAGTTTACATGAGGGTAAATTAGATTTTCCCCCCCCTAAGTGAGAGTATGATTTTATAAATTCAATGGGGCACAATTATAATTTTTTCCCCTAAGTGAGAGTATGATTTTATAAATTCAATGGGGCACAATTAGAAAATTTTCCCCCTAACTAGGGGCATCATTGTGATTTTATAAATTTAGTGGAGGCACAATCATCAATTTATTTTTTAAAAAAAATCTTAGTGGTCATATATGAAGAAAAATAAAAAAAATTATTTGCATCATTCATCTAATTTTTTATACTATATCTGCCCTTTAACTAAGAAGATACATAAATACATAAATCTGATAGTGTATTTCTGATTAGGTTTTTCTCCCTTGGGTAATACATGTAGTTTATGTTTTATATAAATCTAATTTTATAATGCTTGTTCACGTCATTCATCTAATTTTTCCACGGCGTGATGAGACTTTTTACAGTTGTAAAAAGTAGATCTTGTTTGGATCGTACGTGTATTTTCAGAAAGCGACTAAGGGATTTTATAGACTTTAGCTTTAAGTTGCATTTGGACATCATATTCAAATCTAAAATTTCTAAAGGGGTTTATAGCTAAATAGTATTTTTTTAATAAATGATCAAAGTTTTTAAAAGTGAAATTAAAAAGTTTAAGTTTTTAAAAATGGGTGAGTATGTGGTAGAGACTCTTGTATGGTCTCTATCGGTAAAGCCCTTTTTTAGACCGTTGAGATTTAATCGAACGGTTAAAATATTGATGGTGTACCATATTTATCATATATCTTACTTCACATAATCCTTCCCACCCAAAGTCTTCCCTGTCGCCGACGATCTTCTCGCCGCCGGTGACCCACCTCCGACCCCCAACCCCGGCCGCCGGTGACCCCATTTTCTCTCTCTCTTCCCCTTTCTCTCTCTTCTCCTTTCTCCCGCGACGACTCACCTCCGGCCCCCCCACCACCGGCCCTAACCCTAGCCGGCCGGCTGCCGGCTACCCCCTCTCTCTCTCTTCCCTTTCTCTCTCTTCTCTTCTCTTCTCGCTTTCTTCCCCTCTCTCTCTTCCCCTTTCTCTCTCTTCTTCTCTCTCCCGCCGCCCCCACCCCTGGCCCCCAGCCGGCCCCCCGATGCGGCCCCCACCCCCCGCCCCCCCAGCACCCCCCCGACGACCACCCCCGGCCCCCAGCCGGCCCCCGGTGCGCCCCACACCCCTGGCCTCCCCCACCCCCCAGCACCCCTTCCCTCGACGACCACCCCCGGCCCCTTCTTTCTCTTCCCCTTTCTCTCTCTTTTCCTTTCTTCTCTCTCTCTCTTCCCTCTTCTCTCTCTTCGCGGAACCGGCCCACCCTCGGCCGCCCGACGCCCCCCATCCCAGAGTCGCGGGTAGGGTGGTGAAGAGAGAAAGGGGAAAAGAGAGGGGGGAAGAGAAGAGAGAGAGGGGGTCGCCGACGGCCGGCTGGCCGGGGCTGGGGCCGGTGGTGGGTCACCGCGGGAGAGAGAAGAAGAGAGAGAAAGGGGAAGAGAGAGAGAAGAAAAGAGAGACAAAGGGGAAGAGAGAGAAAATGGGGTCGTCGGCGGTCGGTGACCGGGGCTGGGGGGCCGGAAGTGGGTCGCTGGCATCGGGGGTGGGTCACCGGCGTCGGTCGTCGGTGACGGGGAAGACTTTGGGTGGGAAGGATTATGTGAGGTAAGGTGTATGATAAGTGTGATACACCATCAATGTTTCAACCGTTCGATTAAATTTCAACGGCCTAAAAAATGGGCTTTACCAGTAAAGACTATACAAGAGTCTTTACCACAGATTCACCCTTTAAAAATTAGTTAAAATACCTTTTTTTTCTCAGAATGGTTAATCAATTTTGTAAATGGTTAATCACTGATTGACCATATTTTATCGTTAATCGTTGATTGAACGTTGATTTAATCACTGATTGACTATTGCTAAATCACTGATTGACCATGGTCAGTCATTGATTAACTATCGATAAATCACTGAATATGATAATATAACTCACAAATTCTTGTTGTCAATAACTGATCGATGACAAACAAATCACTAGTTGACTATTGATAAATCACTGATTAACTAATGGTTGGTCATTCATTGACTCTAATTAATCACTGATTAGTTAATGGTCAATCAATGATTGACTTTAACATAATCAGTGACTAAACGAGTGTTAAAGGATGTCAATTTTGGAGGATTCTGAGATAAGAGTTAATCACTGATTGACCATAAACATATCAAAACATAAGAAAACACATAATAATGAAAAAAAGGATTGAAACACTTTTTTTTAATCAAAATTGATGAACAAAAACCTAGCAAATTACATAAACCAAAGTGAAAAGAAAATGAAACTAGTAAAAACAAAATGATCAGCCAATAATATTGCATAAAACCTAGCTTAAAATTGAAATTCACCAAAAAATATGCAAACAAAAAATAAAAATAAACATTCAGATTTCAATTGTAATTTAAAAAATGAACTAAAATCGAACAGACACGAAAAACAAAACATTGCAACGACCAAGAAAGAAATGGACAAAGGGAGAAAAAGAAAGTTGGGAGAAAGAGGAGAGATAGAAGGGGGGAGGTGTTTGAGGAAAATAAAAATTGATTTAACAAAAGATAAACATTAAGCCATTTAACTAATTAAAGGAAATTGAGCTATCTATTATATTAGATAATAAATATAGGTTACCCACCCTAATTTTCTATCTCGCTATTATTTTTTTTATTTTTATGAAAAACTAATTTTAAAAAAGTGAACCAATTTTAATCTAATTCATTTTTAATTGGTGCACCAAACTTATCCCAAATAAAAAAAAGTTTTATATTTTTTGGTAAATGAATATTTAATAATTTAAATTTTGTGACTTGTACCATCTTGGCAAATGTAATGTTCTTTTGATTACGTTGGGAGCAACAAATTATGATTAATTGTTCTGTTTGTCAAAAAAAATTATGATTAATTGTTCTTTTCTCCTTTTTTTTTTTTTTTCCTAAAATGATGATGATTGAATGTTTACTGTTTTTGTTGTCTTTTTCAATTCTGAAGACCAGTGCAGATACGTGCAAAGTGGCATTATAATTTGACAATTTATAGTATAGAGTTTATGGATTGATAATTAGAATTATTATTTTTATTTAATGTTTCTGAATAAGAAGAAAAATTGAATATATAACATAAAACATAAAACATGGGGTGTTTGATGAATGAGTTGGGTTTGAATTGAGTTGAGATTTTTAAGTTTGAATAGTAATTTTTGTTGACGTTTGCAAAAAAGACAAAAAACTTTTTTAGAAAAATATAAAAAACATGATAAAAAAAATACAGTTTAGTTTAAATTGAGTGTAAATACCAAACAAGTACTTTTATAAGCACTTTTAACTCCAGATGTGATGGAAATAGTTTTATTTCTCATCCTTCATAGTTATACAATATCCACAAAACCAAAGAATGGTTTTGAGGGACTCGAAGCAAGTAAAATGTCTTTTTGACAGACACCTTTCACAAAAACACACGCTCAGAAACCACACAAGACAGGCATTGCTTTTGTTGTTTTGTTTCTCTTTCTTTTCTTTCTGGTTCTCCCCAATTCACAAGAGAATTAAGTCACTCTGATTCAGATGGAGGCTTTTCTTTCGGATGTTTGGACGCATAATGATCACCGAGTTGCTTTGGATTTGCTAGTTGCACCTGAAAAACAACACACATTCCGTCGAATGTAAATCTCAGCTTTCTCAATTTGGAACTCATTAAAAAGTGAACACTCTATTTGCATTGGAAAGAAATGGCCACTGATAAAAAAGAAAAACTCATTAGAATTAGTTGAACCATAAAGAAAAAGACACGAGTTTAATCATTTCTACGAACTACATTCTTTTATTAAGAATTCGACGCCCTAGAAGAAAGGAGGTAAACAAGAACTCGGAAGATTTATATTGGTTTACCCTCAACGAAAGCTTCGTCCATTTTGAACCGTTGTAGTTTTACTATAGAAAATCGCACATCATTTAGTCTCTCTGTATTCTTTTCCATAACCTCTCATAACAGCCCTAAACTCGACACCCCCCTTTATATAAAGAAAAATCAGGGCAACAGAAATTACAAGTGTATAATTCCCAAATTACCCTTAACAAATTGTTGGTTCTCAAAGTGTCTTCACGTCAGGACAATAAAATCATAGATATCGGAATCCGTTTGAACACATTGTTGCTAAGTTAGCTCTTTCTAACAAGAGTCGATTCTACTTCACTAAAATCCCCTGCATAATTCTGTCCCAAAAAAAAAAAAGGGGGGGGGGGGGGGGGGGGGGGGGGGCAATTGCATAACTACAATGCTTCATCAAGTCAATTGTATATTCTGCCTGATGATTCAATCCTAAAACATGGCCTTCAACAAAATGTGACGTCCAAGTAAACACAAGAATTATTACAGTTTACCTTCTTTGTACACCAGATGAAAATTTTCGGAAATTTCTAGTGTAACGTCATGAGTGAAACCAGGGGACCATTCGTCCAAGAAATAATATACACCAACTATGATGTCAACTTGTAAGCAAGAGATTTTTAAAGATAGGAAACTTATATATATTTTTTAATGATGCTGATTTTGTGGCTAGATAATTGTCACACCATCTGCAAAGATCGTGTCCTTCACCTTACCAAATTAAATTTATACCTTGAGAGCCAGTTTTCAAATTTCCCTTCAAGAAAGCACAAAATTACTCAATGATCAAGGCAAGTTATTGAAAATTTCACTAAGGAAAAGAAAAGGTCTCAATCATCGAAGCACAAATCTTTTTACTATTCAAGAAAAATAAAGCTGAGTGAGAGAGGGAGAATGGCCTTAGAGGAAGGAGAAAAGAGTTGCTTCTACAAAAACCCAACAAAAATCCTTAAATTCCTTGACATTGACGCCCAAATAAATTCCCAAACCGAACTATGTCCTAAAGAAGGATCACAGCTTGAATATTGTCATGAAAAGTACATAAATTTCTTTCTCAACAGGAGCCAAAAAGTCGGTGCCTGATCACTTCCAGAAAACCTTGGAAAATAGAAAGGACAGAAGATCTCTAGGTGATGGAAAGTAAGGAGGTTTTCCATCATGTTATTTGGTAGAAGAGAAAGTAAACAGGAAAGAAAATATATAATCAAATGTATTTTACAATTATAACCTCATATAAATTAGGAGACGATGATAGAATAAAGTCAAAATAGATATTTTACCTACATTTGCTTTGTCAAAAATTTTCCATCCACTTTTCTTCCCAAAGTTGGAAGGATTAAAATGTGGTGGGACCCATGGATTTTCAATTTCCATTCCTTCCCAATTTCCTCTCCACCAAACAACCAAGATTCCTTTTCCTCTCCAAAATCCCTCATCTAATTTCCTTCCCCTCCCTTTTCCATTCTACCAAACAAATGCTAAGTTCAAATGCCACGTCCAAAAACCCAAAAACTCTCAACATGAGTCGTATGCATACATTGTTTCTATCGGGCTCAACAAGGGTATTGTTACTTAATTACATTTCCCTCAACAATATAAGCCGAATTCTTAATGAATCTAAGTAAAAAGAAGCGAAATTCGTAAATGTGTTGGTAGTAGACTGCTAGGAACCTAGTGTTAGTAGCTGAATATTTGGTGTTAGTAGCTGATTAGGATTGATAGTGCAAAATGAGATAAAGGGCTAATAGGAGGGGCATGTGAATGCGTAGAGTCTATTGTTAATTGGCTGAGTGCCTTGGGAGGCTTGGGGTGTCCTCGAATTCCCTCTGTGATCTTCCTATTTTCCGTTGCCGTATCTCCATTTGATTCAACGAAAATGTCCTAAAAGTGGGTTCCTATCATAGACTTCCAAAGAGATATGACACATAAACAAACTCATCTTGAAACTTCCAAGGATCTCGGAATTTTTACCAGATCAATTGTTGTAACATTAGTTTCGACGGAACGAAAGTACCGCCTAAGTTTTCAGATAGCACACACTTTAACCTTTAAAACATTAATCCCAACTGATCTAGCAAACCAGACATCTACTTCAAACATATTGGATTTGCTGCCAACTCCATATAGTAATCCGAAATACCCATTAACCTTAAATTCTGCTTGTAATTAACCAGGAAAAAAAAAAAAAAAAAAACTGAAACACTGCAACAAGTTCTCATTAGCAATATTAAGCGGAAACTTGATTAAAAGCTTAAATCCTAATTCGTAATGAAACAAATAAATATCAAATTATAAACTAACCAGGATTTGAAAAGATACAAAGCCTAAATAATCAAAATTTAACAAAGTTTCAGGAACAATTAGGATGGAATCGAGAAGATAATCGACAAAAACAAAAGCCGAAACGGAAATAAAAAGGACAATAAATGTAAAAAAAATAAGATAAACAAAAGAGAAAGAGCGAGAGAGAGAGGAAGACCTTGCAGATGGGACAGCTGGTTTTGAGGGCAACGGCTCTGGCCTCGAACTGGGAGCCCTTAGGCTTCTGATTCCTCTCGGCGTTTCGTCTCTGCGCTTCGATCTTTTGCTTTCCCCGGGTCATCTTCTCTTTCTTTCAATTCTTTCTTTGTTTTTCTTCTCCGTCCGTCTGTCTGTCTGTCTGTCTGTCTGCGTTACTCTCTCTTCTTCGACCTCTTTTCTTCTAAGAATTCTCAGAGAGGTTATGGGTGAAAATTAAAATTGAAAAAAGAAAAAAAAGAAAAAAGAAAAATAGAGATGTGCGTGAATGTGAATAGCAAGTGGGACCCAATTCACAAGTTTGAGGCGGAACCATACCCTGGCTAATCACAGGCAAAATAATAAGAGAAGGAAAATGATTCATGCACGGAAGAAAAATTTTATGACATATAAAAATAACTTATTAACAATAAAAAAATTAAATAATAAAATAATTATTTCAGTTTATAGAATTTAAAGAATATGATACAAATTTTCATGTAAAAACAATTGAAATATATATATTTTAAGAAAACAATCATTAATGTAATTACATGCATAATGTCGTACTTATGCCTAAACTGCATTAAAAAAGTATAAAATGATGGATTATACAAATCAATAATTGATCATAATCAGTTAGTCAGTGATAAATATATATTAATAATCATGGACCCTAATCAACCATTCTTTAGTGGACAATTTTTTAAAAATTGTAATTTTTCTAAATTTGCAAAAGTTCAGTTATTCATTAAAATTATCTTTAAAAAATATCATTTTTCCACGAGTCCATTCCAATTTTTTTAGCTCTTCATCTTACAATATGTTTAACACAAATATATATATTTTTTTAAGTTTGAAGTGGGGGATTCGAACTAAACATATCCAAGAATTTATAATCTCATAAAGGGTTATTTATTTTCTTATATCTTAGTTTTATTTTTACTCAAAAAGTATACGTTGTGTTTTGAAGTTAAATGTTTTTGTACCATCAAATTACATTTGATACCTAAATCTATACAATTGTTTTTTTTTTTTCAGTTAATACTTAAAGGACATTTGTTTCGCTTGTTTGACTTATCTCATTTTAGAAATGAAACGAACATGATGTTCATTTCGACTTAAAACCTCATCTCATCTTTTCTTTCAGAATCAACTATTCCACTTATTTTAATTTCAAATCTATTTTCACAGTAACATTTGCATATTAAAAATTTATCTCATTTATTTTAAGATTTTCATTTCATCTCTGATTAAAATGATTTTTTTAATATGTTCATAATTAATAGAGGAATAAATCTATATTTGTAGACTATTAAAATATGGGAAGAGCATGATCTAAATCTAAAATTCCACCCAATTGATTTTATGAGATTTGTTAAAAAAAAAAAAAACTAATTTTCAAATGACATTTATTAATATCTATCAAAACATCATTTTAAAAATTTCATTTTTTTCGGAATGACAAAAAAAGATTGCACATCCAAATGCTTTTTTTTTTAATGACTTTACATTTCAAAACAAGAAAATTAATATTTTAAAAACAAATATACAATCCAAACGGACCATTAATTTTTACCTAAAAATGTCCAAAATATTCTTAATAAAAAAAGTGTGAGAATAAAATTTTAAAGAGGGGGGATAATAGCATATTTTGAGATTTGTATTCCAATTTTCCTTGATATTGTAAAAGTATATCCATTTTTTTTCATTATAGTTTTTGAAATTTGTAAAAGTAAATTTATATAAATAATTTTAGAAATAACAAAACTACGATGGACATATGAAACAATTGAAATACCAACTATTAGAAATCAAATGTCAAATTTAAGATTGATTATACTTGAGAAATTTACCAACAAATTCAACATAGGGTAAATTTAGATCATTTAATGTCTATGTCAATATTAATGCTATGTAATCATAAAAAAAAAATTTGTAAAACAACATTATTCTACTTTGAACTCTAATGTGCAGTGATATTTTTAATGTTATTTTTACTTATGTTGTCATTATTGTTTTAAAAATCGAAAAAAAAAAATTCTTTCAGTACTTAAAAAATATAGAAATGAAAACAAAGTCAAGACATCAATCGAAAGATAACAAAAGTTAAATATAACATTCTCAATTCTTCATCCCAACAAATTTACTACATAATAAATTCAACAGAAAAACAAACATATCATTAGAGAGCAAATTTTCACCCAAATTCTAAAAATTCATGGTCGACATCTTTATTTAACACTTTTTATTTTATTTTATTTAGTTTTTATTTTTAAAATGCTCTTAATATGAAAGATAACTTTTAATCGAAGGTATTTATTTATTTAAATACATATTATAGATGTTGGGAATCAACTGTTAAATTTTAATGGTATTAGTAAAAAAGAACAAATAAATAATCAATGGGATCTTGGATATCGTTTATAATCTTATAAAAAATCATAATACAAAATAATCAAATTAGAAAAATGAAAGGAAGAGAATAACATCACCGAAATTGAAAGAGGTTCGCCGGAAATGTGTTGCGTCCTCTGTATGTGTGGCTTCTTCATTGTATATGATTGTTTTCGAATACAGTGAGTTATAATTTCCGAGTATAATTGGACAGCGTAAGAGTAAGCTAAAATCAGGAAAAGAAAAAAAAAACCCTTTATCTGAAAGGGGTCTTTCTCTATTTATAGGGAAGAATGGTGGGTTTGAACCCGTAGTTCTGGTGAGCGGTTTTTGCTAGATGTCTTTTGGGACACGTGTAAGAATGCAAGTTATGACGTGAACTTGGCGGTTACCAGAGTGAATTTGATCATCGATTGTGGGTTTAGCGGTTATCAGAGTAGATTTGATATGACATCATGGTTAATCGTGGGTTTGACGGTTATGGGGATTAGCCCTTGTAACATTCGTCGAGCACGAGTGACGAATGATGAAATGATTAGTCAACAAGACTAAGTTTTTGTTGTGTCGTTCGTGGTTTATATTAGATTCGAATGTTTACTCGATCTATGTTTAAATCGGCTGGTCTGCCGATTGAATGCGAACGATCATCATTTTTGATTGAACGGACTGAGATCATAAATTGGGTCCGACTCAAATTTATGATCTCAGTCTGTTCAATCAATTGGGATCAGGAGTTCGTTGTTCGTTCGACGAGTAGTTAAGACTAACGATGTTATGGGAAGATAAAGTCTAACCCCAACACATATTATCACCTCCATTAAAAAACTCTGATTTTACAATTGAAATATTAAAAAAAAAATTTTGGTGAATAAAAAGGATTTAAAAAATATATTTTTATATTAGTTTCTCTTAATCAGTTATAGAGACTTATTTTATCATCACTAAATATACTTAAATAATTAAAACTAAAACGAGACGGGGAAGCAAACAAAAGTCAAATACCTAAGTAAGGAAAAAAGTTTAATAAAAACATCTATCTTTATTAACCCATCCACTCACGTGTGTTGATTGAAATATTAATTTTACACTTTGTTAAAGATGCTCCTAACATCAAAAGATAACTGTCAATTGGAGATATTTTCTTTTATTCAAATACCACACCATCACTTCGGTAGAAACTATCCTATTCTTTAAAAAAAAAAAAAAATTCATCAATCTGCTGACGTGGCATGAATAGATAGAGTGTGATTTTTTCATTATTTGTTTGAAACAAGGGAAATGATTTTATTTTGTTTTATTTTAATGTATCAGAATTGCATCATTGTAAACCGAAGGGAATCCGACGAAACAACTAGAGACCAGGCAGACAACCTTGACTTTTTATTTTTATTTTTTATTTTTTAATATTTTGTAATTTTGGTGATTAAAAAAATTAATATTAATTTTAATGCGGAGGGAGGTTTACTGGTGAGGAAGGGCGTCGGTCGGTCACCACCACTTAATTGTATCACACGTAGGTGATCAGCGCGCGTCATGACCACTCTCTGTTCCCATTGGTCGGTAGGCGATTACCCCACTCTCTCCAGTCGCTCCAACCCCTTCTTTTAATTACAAAGCATCTTTCACTCCCACTCTCTCTCTCTCTCTCTCTTCCAACACACCACACTCACACACTCACACTCTCTCTCTCTCTCTCTCTCTCCCCTTACACACACTCTCTCTCTAGAACATACATCACACGAATCTCCGGCTGTCCGTTGCACTTTCGGAGCTCCTTGAGCGGCGACGGCGGGCCTGAGCTCTCTCTCTCCATCTCTTTGGTGTCGTGACCTACTTCGCTTTCGCAGCTCAGCCAGCATTTCTCCCCACGGATCGAATCTCGCTCGTCCTTTATTTTTCCTTTATTTTTTTTTTCCGATTCGTTCCTCGGTAAATCTCGCTCCCATTTCCAGCTTGAATTTTTGATCAGTGTTTGAGAAATGCGAGATTTTGTCCTTGATTTTGTTTTAGCTGGTTTTTGAGTTTTTTTTTCTCCCTCTTTTGGTGGTTTGATTTTCGACCGGAATTTGTTAGGATCGTGAATTTGGACTGGATGAGAGCTTGGAATCCAGTGATTTAGTAGCTCTGAATTGGTCTTTGGTTAGGAAGTTTACAGTTGGTGGTTTTAGATTTTGTGAATTTACGAAAGATGCGGGGAAGAATAATTCCTAAATCTTGGAAAATTATGGTTTTTTTTTTTTTTTGGTTGCAATTCTTGCGAACGTTTGCTTGATTATCGAATAAAATAATATATTGTGCTTGTTCGAAAATTGTACAAACTGAGATTTTCTAGGCATTTTCTTGAATTAGATTCTTTTGCTGTTTTTTATTTTTATTTTTGCTGAGTTAAATTAGTTCTTCTTTTATCTTCTAAATATCTAGCTGCTGGTGCTGGATGTCAACATCAATCGGAGACGAGCATTCTGAAGCTTTGTTTATCAGATGAATTATAGTAGCTATTTGTGTACTCGACCAGTGCCGCTATGGGCATCTGCCTGGTGAAATGGCAAGTCTTGTGGTTTTACTGTCTACTGTTTTGCATTGCTGTGAATAAAAGCAGAGCTATTAGCCCCGACGGTGAGATTGCGATTTTCTTCTTTTACCCTTTTAATGGTTTCCGTTGTTTGCATTTTCTATATTTAATTATTAAAAAGGTTTAGGGGTATGTCAATGCCAGAGAAATTCTGAAGATGCTTATGTAATATATATATTAGTCTTTCCCTTCGATCAAAGCCACAGAATACTGGAAGAATTATCAAATTTTCCGTTTCAGTCCACTTTTGTTATTATGGGCCTCTATGGATAAAGAGTTCAAGGGTGGTTTCCGATTTCTTTGATAGTTTGTAATTGGAAAAATGTGATAGGGAATTAGGAGAAACTTTTATTTGGTTCTTATTTTAGCAAATCGAGATCAAGAACAACGTTAGGTCGGTTCATAAAGAGATTGGGTTGAAAAATTCACCCTTTCTTCCCGGGCGAACTCCCTGGAGAATGCTTCCCAGGCGAATACCCCGGTGGACTTTCCAGAAGAATTTGAATTTTTTCCTTTTCCTTCTTTTGTTTGGTGGAATCCTTGTCCCCCTCCTTGTAATTGATTTCTTCTCTCCATTAAGGCTGTTTATTATTCAAAAAAAAAAAAAAAACTTTCTATCTTGGTTTTTAAATAAGCTATTTGCCAAGCAAAACAGAAAGACATGTCCATTTTGGATTCTATCTATTTGATGTAATTGATATGCTAATTTCCTTTGCTGGTTTGTAGGTGAGGCCCTATTAAACTTTAGGACAGCAGTTGTTAGTTCGGATGGTGTCCTTCTTCACTGGAAACCTGAGGAACCCGACCCTTGCAATTGGAAAGGAGTTAAATGTGATCCAAAAACCAAGAGAGTAATTTATTTGTGAGTTTTTCTTTCCTTTATCTTCTTATCATGTTTGCATGTCTGGTTACAAATACAAAACATGCACACAACTATTATATTCATATATATATAGACAAATGAATAGACAGGCAAACATGTTTACGTGTATATATCGCGTTTTTTAGGATTACTTGTTTTAATAGTTTCCTTTAACCTAAAATGGATGTGCCCAAGTTAATTGTGTATACATATCTTTTCTCTTACGTTGGATAAGAAATTCTTGTCTCTCTTGATCTTCTTAAGGCACATCTCTAAGCCAAAAAAAAAAAAAAAAAAAAGGAAAAAGAAAAAGAAAATTCCATTCTATTTAACATGGATAGAGTGAACTGATATAAAGAAGCACTCATATCAACTTAAACTTGATGCACTTGGTTTTTGGTATTTTTACATAACAAAATTGTTGTATGTTCCTAAGCAGAAAAACCAAAAATCTTATTCATGTAACTTTTTGATCAATATGGATACGTCCTATGGCATGCCTATCCACAAAAATAAGATGTTAATGGTTGGAGCAATTAGGGGGATTTCTCGTGAGATGGTAAGGGTAGGATCTCAGGAACCATTTGGTTGCTTGGGACTTGGTTGTTAAAAAAAAGTTAAAGGTATTCCTAAATAACATTAGGGGGATGGTATGTGCGTGTATTTTGTCTCGTGATCTAAGTTTCTAGTTGTCCTACTGTGACGGTTAAGTTATATGTAATTCCAATATGTCAAAACAAAACATGAATCTACCTGTTTTCGCTACTACATTTCCAAACTTATGTAACTGATTCATGCTTGATGTCCTAGGTTATATTTATGTGTGTGTGTGTGTGTGTGTGTGTGTTCTTTTTTTTTATTTTTATTTTTATTTTTTTATTTTTATATATACCGTTTATGTAATTGTCTTTTTGTGGATAAGGATCTGCACGTTAATACTTAGAGAATTATATGTTTCTGATGACTTATTTCAGGAGTCTTCCTGGACGTAAATTGAGTGGGTTTTTGTCACCTGACCTTGGGAAGTTAGGGCAGTTGAAAATTTTGTATGTATACTCAGAAATCTCAATTTTAATTTTTTAATTTTTAATGAATCTAGTATGATTGTGTAATGGGATATGTCGCGTTAGCTAATGCTGTTTGCGATCTGTCATTGTAGAGCTCTTCACAATAACAATTTCTATGGAGCAATTCCTTCAGAACTGGGAAATTGCACGTTGTTGCAAGGAATGTAAGAACCAAGTACCCCATTTCTTCTCTGATTTGATATGTGCTCATGTCTAGTTCTAATTTTTTTTTTTCTATTTTTGTTCCTCTCTGTTGACGAAAAGATGCTCTCCTTGCCATTTGCTCCCCCCTCCCTTTTCTAAGTACGGAACAAAGCACAAAGAGAACATGATGATTCTGTTGACTATATGAGTTTGTCTCATTTGTACCTGTCTTTCTACCCTGTTTATTATAGTCTCAATGTCCCTTTTCAATTACTTTTAGGTATAAGATTAGTGCTACAGCTAAAGACCAGTATGGTTATTTTCAAGAATTTTTTACAAGTGTTTTTCAAGCTATAGACTTTTGCTTGATGGGGTCTAAAGATCCCATGTATGTAACAAAAGATTGTGGAATTTGATTTGTCTTGAGTTTTGATGCATTCTCTCTCTCTCTGTCTCTGTCTCTCTCTCTCTCTAATTAATTTTTAATTTTCAAATAATTGTGATTTTACCACCCTGGTTTTGAACCTTTTTGATACATTGTTAAAGTTGGTGTTATCAAAAGTATATCATGGCCATGGAGAGCCTAATACATGTTATGTTTTGCGATCTAGAAAATTTTATGCAAGTAGTCTCTGTTTTGAGTGTGCACTTGCCACGACACTTCATTGCATTTTTGTCATGATGATCTTGATATCCGTAAACTGGGTGTATTCTTCTTGCTTATTTTTCATAGACGTCCCTGGCTTTTTCCTAATAGATATACGTTTAACTTTTGCTCTGGGTGCAGATTAAAGTGTAAATTTGCACACATTAAAATTTACGTGAATCATCTCCTATACTTTATCATGTTGTATTTTCGTTAGTTGTTGAAAAGTGTGAAACCCTTTTTGTTTCTTTTTTAGTGTAATTTTTTTTTTCCTACTCGCCTTCTACAGTTACTTGCAGGGTAATTACTTAAGTGGCTTTATACCAAGTGAATTAGGAGAGCTTCAAGAGCTGAAAAATCTGTGAGTTTTCTTCTTATGGATTACCTGTGTGATTTGTGCCTTCGAATAAATTCTGATTAATCTTGAGTTGTGCTCGCCTGTCATATAGATTTGTGTTTTCAGTACAATAATAAAACATTTGCTGCTTAACCTTAATGGTAATAATAAATGCAAGAATAATACAAACATAACAGTAACGGTATGTTTAACACCAATTTTCTGTCAGGAAATTCCACTCTCGACTTGGTAATAGCAAAACAGCGGAAGAAAATTAAAATTTAATCAATGACTTCTTGAACACTTTTATCCCTAAAATCATGGTCGAAAAAAGTTTAGTGGGATATTTACATAATCCTGGACATTTCTTTTAGATGTAGAAGAGTACTGATATTCTCAAAATGAAAAGTTGATGTAGAAAATTATTTTTTCCCAACAATTCATTTGACAATTGTCTTCCATGTATAGGGACATTTCAAGCAACTCTCTTAGTGGAAGTATCCCTCCTTCACTTGGGAAATTGGATAACCTCGTTAGTCTGTAAGTAACCTCCCCCTTTTCTAGTTTTTGGGATTTAAGAAGTCTTCTTCTTCTTCCCTTTTTTATTTTTATTTTTTTTTCAATTTATGTTTTATTATATTGTATCGAATCTAACATTGGCTTTATCTTGAAGGAATGTGTCAAATAATTTTCTTGTTGGACCAATACCGTCTGATGGTGTGCTTAGCAACTTTATAGAGAGCTCGTAAGTACAGTTAACATTGTTGTGGTAGTGAGTCTTGGATCCTCACGAAAGTAAAAGCTTCAATTACCACATTGCAGATGACGATTTCAAATAGTTCGCCTTTCTTCAAAGTGTTATGTAGTTTTTAAAATCCACAAGTAAAATAACTATTTCAAGTTTTATTTTGTTTTAATAGTTCTTTTTGGTTTTATTTGGTTTCTTTCCAATTCATGATTGTCTGTTATGGGGGAAAAAAAAAAAAAGAAAGAAACGAAAAACAATTGTCAGGACTTAAGATTGTCAGTTTGCCATTTCATGGACTTTCTAGTTGATAGACCTTGTCTGGTATTTTTATTTTTTGAGAATTGTATTTGGGTAAAATTTTAGTTTGCAAATGCTGTAAACTAGTACATTAACCATTTGATAAGTTAGTTGAAGATGAAATTTTTAAGTTGGAGACGGTTGACTTTTAAAAAAACTAGTTTTTAAATTTTGTTAACTTTTCAGAAAAAGATAAATCGAGATGAAAAAGTACATTTATTTGGAGTTAAATTGAATACCAAATGGAGACAAAGTATATGATATGACCTTTTCCTTGGCTTTTGCAGCTTTATTGGAAACCGTGGTCTATGTGGGAAGCAAATAAATTTGACTTGCAAAAATGACAGTGGAGGAGGGGCAAATTCTCAATCTCCAAACTCAGGTGAGCCTACATAAAGCGTGAATGGAGAGGTGCTATGGTTATGACTAATTAACTATAGTTAGTTTCTCTAGACACAAAAATGTTACCTTTCTTTATGGTTTTCCTGACTTTTTAAGTTGAAGCCGTTGTGGGGATGGATAATTTCCTCAAAATTTATATTCTTTAGAACGTTATAGTATTCTTCACTGGATTACTTAAGGGCCCGTTTGGAGGGACATCTGGAGATAGTGTTTTGAAGGTTAGGTCAGAAAGTGTGTTTGAAGGGAAAACTTTTGAAAAATTTATGTGTTAGAGAAAATAGTGCAAAAATTTGAAATGTGTTTGGAAAAAAAATATGCAAAATGGATCTTGTTTTGTTCGTCTCATCGTTACGAGCATTTTGACATAAAAATCATTTCAATTTAAAATAAGAAAGTTTTGGACTTTTAAAGTTTGAGTTCTTTGAAATGGAAGAGAGAGAAAGTTTGATGTAGAGTTGGAATTTTGAAATCCAGATGGTAAAATAACAATTGGAATTTGATCCCCTAAGCGGGCCCTAAAATATTAGTGTCCGATTTTTTTTTCTTTCTTGCAATTTAATGATAATAGCTTACATTATTGAGAACTTTTCATTTTGTAGCACAAAATCAAGCAAGCAAGAAGAAGTACTCTGGGCGGCTGCTAATCAGTGCATCAGCAACTGTTGGTGCACTACTTCTTGTGGCACTTATGTGCTTCTGGGGTTGCTTTCTTTACAAGAAGTTTGGCAAACATGACAGCAAAAGTTTTGTGATGGACGTTGGTCGAGGTGCTACTCTTATTTACCGCTTGGGCTGTCATTTTATATCTCAATGCTTTTTATGCATCTTGTATCTAATACCTTTACAAGTTCCTAGATTCAAGATTCAGCTAACTAATATTCTTGTTACTTCAGGTTCATCAATTGTAATGTTCCATGGAGACTTGCCGTACTCTTCAAAAGACATCATTAAGAAATTGGAGACTTTGACTGAAGAACATGTTATAGGTACTGGGGGTTTTGGTCAAGTATACAAGCTCGCTATGGATGATGGCAATGTCTTTGCCCTAAAAAGAATTATGAAGATAAATGAGGGCTTTGATCGCTTTTTTGAGAGGGAGCTTGAAATTCTCGGAAGCATAAAGCATCGGTACCTTGTGAATTTGAGGGGTTATTGCAACTCTCCAACATCAAAGTTGTTAATCTACGATTTTCTATCTGGTGGTAGCCTTGATGAAGCTCTTCATGGTTAGATTCTCTCTCTTATGTTTGTCCTTACCCTGAAATGAATACGTATGAGAGTGCTGTAATACTATTGTATAATTACGCTGTGAGGAGACCATTAGTGCTTACCAGTGGTCCCGTTTAGTGGTTTCCTCCTCAAAATATATATCTATACTAGTTTGGTAATTCCCCGATTAAACTTGCAAGAGAAAAAGGTGTGCCAGGTAGCCCTACAATGAGTAGAATTTGTTAGTGCTTTGTCCTTTAATCATGGGATATTAACTGCATAAACCTTTTATGCATGAGTAAGATGTGTAAAGAAAAACATTTTTACTTCACGAGGCATTTGCATTGTCTCAGATGCTTTAAAACAAAAATCTCAGACACAATGAACAATTAAAGCTATCTGTTGAGATTTTTGTTCCGATGGTTTAAAGTATTTGAAAACAAATGTCTCAGATTTTTTTCGTTGTGTTCTGCCCTTTCAACATAGCTTTAATTTACAGGAGGATTGTTCTCTTTTTTTTTTTGGTAAGCAACAGGAGGTTTCTGGTTTCTGATTTTAGAAACCACACTGGGCACACTTGCTGCCACCTGGTAATAAACCCGTTTCTGATTTTTTCTTTGTTAATGCATTCAGCTGAACGAGCTGAGCAATTGGATTGGGATGTGCGCTTAAATATTATCATGGGAGCAGCAAAAGGGCTGGCCTACTTGCATCATGATTGTTCACCTAGAATTATACATCGTGACATAAAGTCGAGCAACATTTTGCTCGATGGCAATCTCGAAGCTCGAGTTTCCGATTTTGGGCTTGCCAAGCTGTTGGAGGATCAAGAATCGCACATCACCACGATTGTTGCTGGAACATTTGGTTATCTTGCTCCAGGTAACAATTTTGAACCATCTTTGTTAGAGTTTGACATGCTACTATCCTCATTTTTCTTGGGTTTCTATACTTTGTGGAATTTTATTTCCGTTTAACTTGATAATTAGGGAGAAAGTAAAGCCCTTAATTGCATCATCTGTAGACACCCAAAAAGAAGCAGAAAATTTCGCATTTTAGTCTTTTCAAACAAGTAATTTAACTCGGAACGTTAATACTTGGAATTGTTAACTTGCAACTTGTGTATAGGTATTCATAACTGTAAGAGTGAGTAGAATTGTAGATAAATGTATCGCTTTGACATTCTTATTCACATGGGATTTCAAAGCTTCTTTTCCTGAAATACATTACGTCATTGCAGAGTACATGCAAAGTGGCAGAGCAACTGAAAAGACCGATGTGTATAGTTTTGGGGTCCTGATTCTTGAAGTGTTGAGTGGAAAGCGACCCACGGATGCATCTTTTATTGAAAAGGGCTTCAACATTGTCGGCTGGGTATGTTTCTTAACTGCATGTACTCTTTCTCTCTCTCTCTTGATGGGGTGGTGGGGAAAGTTTTTTTTTTTTTTAAACGTTGGCAAAAAGTACAAAAGGAAACCTAACTAGATGTTTCGTTCTTCCCGAAAACAAAACCTAGCTATGCATTATGTGCTCAGTGAACCCCTTTGTCTCACTCACACAAAGAAATCACGTGCTTTTGTTTTGCTTTGTAGTTTTGAAATGTCACAGGTGAATATGAATTATACTTATGTAAAGAAGAGTTCCATTTTCAATGAAATTCAAATATTGCATTTAATGAACATTCTACTGGCCCTGCAACTCTCTAAATAACTCACACTTTGGAAAGAACGGGAAAAAAAAGAGATCAAGGTATTATTGTCAAGCTGCTTATTGTCTTGTCATTTTTTGCAGTTAAATTTTCTGGTCACAGAGAATAGTCAGAGAGAGATTCTCGATCCACTGTGTGAAGGAGTGCAGTCTGAAAGCCTGGATGTCTTGATCTCAGTCGCCTGTCAATGTGTTTCGTCGAATCCAGAAGATCGACCCACCATGCACAGGGTAGTCCAGGTTCTGGAGTCGGAGGTCATGACTCCGTGCCCAAGTGACTTTTACGATTCGAACTCCGATTGAGAGCCTGCGATGGCGAGGCACTTGGCATTGTTGGGTAATCACATCCCTATTTCTGCTACTTTAGAGAGGAGTAAAAAGAAAGAAAAAGGGGCTTTGGATTTGACTAGGTTCAACATCTCCATTCAATTCGTTAATTCTTTGTGAAGATTTTATGACATTTTGAAGATGGCCTTGCATCGTTTCCAAATGCCCCTTTGACAAATTAATCGAAGCATTTTACCGGTCACCAAAAAGTGATTCTATTCTGGTTGGTTGCAGTTTTATATGTTTTGTTCTCACTTTTGCTAGTGTGCATTCAACTTTTATCTTCTCCACGCGATTATGATGTTCTACATGGTTGAGTCATTTATTTATATCCATTTTCCTTTTTTTGTTCCCTTTTTATTTTTTTTTTTCCTTTGTAACCTCCTTGTAGCCTCTTCTTCTAAATTAAAAGTGTATATGACATTTGTACAAATCAAATGTGTTCCTTTCTCAAAGATTCCTCGTTCATGCATTTTTTGTATAATATGTTCCATAATTATCAGCTCAGCTCTAAAATTCTATTGTGTAATGTCCTGTTACGCTTCTTCTCTCTCTCTCTCTCTCTCTCTCTCTCTTATATTTTTAAGATGGTTGGAAGCCAATCTTGTGAAGGATGTTATATACTAGTAGATTTGTAGCTTGCTTTTATTTAAATCTTTTTAAAGCTTGCTAATCATTTCAATTATTTATTGTAAAAATAGTAGTTACTTCTAAAATGCAAGTAAAGTTAAAAAAAAAAAAAAAAGCGGCAGGGGGTTAAGAGTTAGGTTCGGTAAGTTTAAGATTTGATCCATGGTAAGTGTAAAAATTTGTGTAGATTAGGTTTATTTAATGGGGTGCTGGGAGCTTAGTAATTAAAAAAAAAAGAAGGGGTAAAAAAATACACCTTTAAAATAGATCATGCTTTTCGTTTTTTATTTTGCCTCCCCTGGTCAAGTAATTGTTCAATAAGTTGGACCATGAGTTTGGCTAGTAAATTAGGTGTGAAACGGATATTGTCAGTTTAAAATTTTTTTTAAAGAGGGTCAACGGAAGAGGCAAAGTTGTCAAACTGAACACGAACAAAGCTTTCTTTAATATTATTATTATTATTATTATTATTATGTCAATTATAATTCTATAAGCAACACGAGCAGAGTTTATTTTAAGCTACAGAAAATATAAATCACAGATAAGACAAAGCAGTCAAACTGAACACAAACAAAGCTTCTTTATTATTATTATTATTATTATTATTATGTCAATTATAATTCTATAAGCAAGACGAGCAGAGTTAATTTTAAGGTACAAAAATATAAATCACAGATAACAGTGAGAATCTTATTCTGCTTTAATAAAAAAAAAAGACAATGAGATATTTATCGTAAATTAGAAAGATAAGAATTTTTTTTTTTTTTTTTTTGGAGAAAAAAGTGTGGCTGTTTTATTGATGATTTCAGTCAATTGCATTTGCAACAATATTGGAAATACAGTCCGGTATTTCCGCCAACCAATAATAACACTCAACATCTCGAGTTGGAGCATAATGAGCTAGTATCGTATGTGGGCTACACACCATTTTTGCTTTTCGAGAAATAGCATATAATAAGAACCACCACCAAACCCAGCTAAAACATCAATATTGTCTTCAATCACATGTCCTTCAGGAGCAACCAACTCCAGGATGATGAAAGCGATTCACAAGCCTATAAGGAGTCACTTTCTGTCTGCTGAACTACAGCAAATTGAAGCCCTTCTCTTATAGCAATACATTCAACCAGAAAAACCTTGGAAATATCTGTCACCTTTTTGGCCATTGCTCCCATCACGGCACCTTTTGAGCATTCACCGCTCCAATTCCAGCCCCATCAGTGTTTCAAACGACCAATGCATCTACATTAGGTTTCAAACAGCTCTGTAAAGGAGCTTGCCAAACTTCTCCTCTAATCAAACCGAGGCATTTGTACTTTTTCTACCGAATTTTAGACATTGTCACAAAATGTTCCTCGAACTTCAATTTGTAACATTCTTTCCCCTTTAACTTTGGAAAAGTTTACGAATTCCCCCCCCCTCGATTAAATTTTTGACAATAAAATGCACATGAGACTAGTTGAAAACGTAAGTTGTGAATATTAAACATGAAATTATGAAGTTACCCTTACAATTAGGTTAAATGAGTAAACATTTAGGACTGATTGTCATTTTTTTTTCCATACCTCTTTCTTATATGTAACTTCGTAATTTTAAATTTAACAAAGATAACATATGACAAAGGTAACAGATGTCATGAGTGCTGCCATGTGTACCACTTCATTATTTTATATTTAATACCCCCAGCTTATGCTTCTAATGAGTATTATGCGCTTTTTTTTAGTAAAAAATTTAATTACTGTGAAATTTGCATATTTTTTTCAAAGTTTGGGGGGAAATAATATCACAAATAAAAGTGTAGGTAGTGTTTTGTGACAAGACCTAAAGTTCGGGGTAAAATTGTAGTTTGTTTTAAATTTTTTTTTCTATTTAAAAGAAAACTAGATTTAAGATCCTAAAATCTTTTATATATTTTCACTTACTGAGCTAATCTTAGATGGATTATATAAATATTGTACATTAAGCAAATAAATTATACATTCTTAAATGGTAGACTCCATATTAAATGTGGTTTCTAAGCATAGTGTAATGATAATTTTACACCTAACTCCATCATAATATGTATTACTCAAATCCTCAATTTGTAATTTCCAAATAAAAATATAGTTAAAACAATGTAAAAAAAATTAAACTAATATTTAAGAGCTTGTTTGGATCCAAAAAAATCCAATACAATTTTTCACTATTTAGAAAATCATATCCAAGTCCGTGGGGGAACTATGCGTGTCATGCCTATGGGACCCTAAGAGAGACGGACGGGTGTGTGAGTGAGAGGGGTACGACATAGCATGCATTTTATGAAGTGAACCAGAATTTGAATTTTAAATTTTTTATTTGTGTAAGCGTTGGCCAAAAATAGATATAAATGATGTGTAAACTATAAATTAAACGCTGGTTTACACATATTGCATTTTGAAATCAATTAATTAAAAAGAAAGTGACTTAAGCATGATAGATCTCTATGTAGGTTATTATCAATAGATTAGAGAAATGATCAAATCGAAAGAAACAAAAAGAATTAGTTATTACCTGATATTAGTCATGTAGAATGAATATTATAAATACTATGAGCGCATATTTAAATAATAGGCCAAAATAAACGTTTGAGCTATTATCGGTTACAAACTAATTAAATTCCATATAATAAAAATAAAGTAATGATAAGAATAAGAATAAAAATAAGGATAATGAAAAACGCGTAAATTATGATAATTCTTGAAATGAGAAATGAGAAAGAAAATATAAATAAGCAAATAACTAGAAAAATAAATAAATAAATAAACATATAAAAAAAATAAAAATAGGTTAGAAGCCGTCATAAATATAAAAAGTAATGAATCAATTAATTAGATATTAATTTGTAACAAAATCAGTTATGGTCCAGTAAATAGTTCATGGATTAAAATGTCATTCGGTCATTTTTGTGTCCATTCTCCATATTGCTTGGGTACATCCAGTTTTTTTTATAATCATGGATTAATAGTTCAGGTTCATTTATCCGGTCATAAATATAAGAAAATGTCAAATTCGTTTGTCTAATAGGGTTCAAATAATGTCCAACATAGATATTCAGTTAGTATCTAACGTGAATGTCCAAATAATTTTTAATATGAATTATCCGACTCATAACGAGTCTTATTAATCAATTTCAAGATTGAGAATATTATTTATGTCAATTAATTCAATATTAATTCTCTTTAGTATTTAGGATTGATTGCATATAATTATTAGTGAATCTACTCAGACCGTTACCGACATTTTATTTAATAATTTTATCTCCTCCAACTTATAATAGAATTGTATGATCATTTAGATAATTAAATTGTTACTTTATTGAGTTGATTCATGTATATATATATATATTCTCATATATACATTTATGTACATGAACGTTATTTGGGCATACATAATATGTCTTATATGCATCGGCCTTTTACTTACTAGTTTCATTATTTGGATAAAACGATATTCAAAAACGTTTATGAATTCTCAACAATAAAATAATAAGATTAATTTTGAAACTCTATTGGGCTAATATTTAACTAAAGAATATTTAAATAACTGTATAAATTTCCAACAAGAACTAATATTTTTTTTAAACGTTTTAAGTATTTAAGCTTGTATTTAGTTTGTTGGTTGGAGATGAAATTTTTAAATTAGAGTTGGTTGACTTTTAAAAAACTAGTTATAAATTTTGTTGATTATTTAAGAAAAAAAAAAAACTGAGATGAAAAAGTATAGTTTAGTTGGAATTAAACTTAAATGTCAAATAATGAATTAGCAAGTATATACGCGTATATACAAATATATATGTATATTATATGTGTACGCCATAAAATCTATTGTCCTATAAAATTAAGCTAATAATAGAAGATAAAATACTTGGATGATATCATATTTGATCAACAATGTCATAAGGACGGCTGGGAAGAATATAATTAATTGAAGATAGATTGCCTATTTTACTACTATATGATTTAGACTCTCTATGATTAATATTAAGTTTAATCCTATATATAAAATTTAAAAGGTTTATTCTTCTATTTTACAGTGGTTCTTGATATGATATTCATTAGTTGTTAGCTCCCCTGTGTGTAAGGGCTTTTGGCTCTAAATTACCTATGATTTCCTTGGGCTACTTTTCTTGATCTTTTTTTCTTCTTGTCATTGTTTTCTTCTTGTTATTGTGTTTTGGATGAGTGAAATTGAGCTCCATTTAAAGGGGTGGGCCATACAACTTCATGATTTAATTAGTCAACTTGCTTTACATGATGGCTATTATTAAATTTTATAAATCAATAGGTATATACTTTGAACTTACCTTTGGTTTTGCCATGTATTTCACGAACAACTTTATTTTTTTTATTAGTTAATTCATCGTATGAAAGAGGAATAAGCATTCCAATTCCAACACGTTTGTGAAGTTGCAATACATTTCTTTCATCACCTATTATTATTATTATTATTTTTTTTATTCACTTTGTTCTTCTGCTTTTAACCCTAGTGGAAGAGATTTGTTTTCATTGTATGTACATTACCATCTACAACAATCTTGATGAAGCATTTGGATTATTAGGCATAAAGCTTAAATGATATTACTATTGTTATATATTATTATTGTTATGTATGAGTCTTTTTACAAGTAGTATCATACTCAATCGCACCAGATCATATCCTAGACATCATTCTCATTTTTAAAATCCATCTTGATTATGATAAATTATCTTTTTTATAGATGATTTTCTGAATATATCCCGAAGCACATATCATATTCATTTTCTCTACTCTAAACGCCAATTTCAAATTTAGATTTTTAATATGAATATAAATTTTTTAGTTTAAATTTATGATCCAAATATGAACTGAGATAAGATTACAACAAAACGTGTTTTACTAATGCCCAAAAAATTGAAATTTCAAATGATAGAACTTGAAAAAAGAAGAATTGTTTATGTTACAAGTATATATTTTATATTTTTCTTGTAAAAAAATATATCTTATATTTCGATGCATTGTAATCAGACTCAAAAATATGTATTATGGGTATAGAGGTACTGTAATCCTTTTAAGAATTTTCTAAGCCGTTCTCGAGAATTCTCGAGTGATATACTAGTCTAAAGGGCTCATATTAAATGTGTGTTGTGGACCAATGGTCAAGTCTTATGATATTTTTTAATTTAATCAAAAACCATTTTGATATTCTATTCTTTAAAAAAAGAAAAAGATAAAAAAAAAAAGAGATTATTTGCTGGTCTTAGCCGCCAAAGGCGACGTTTGGTCAATGCATAGCGACAACATGGGAGTAACTTGAGGAACATGATTCTGACACCTCACCTCCTTGCTTGATCAATTCCTACAATAACTGCTCAACTTGATTAGGCCAAAAAAAAAAAAAAAAAAAAAAAAAAAAAAAAACTTGGACCACACGCCACTCCGACATGCTTGGCACCCAAGAAACTCCCATTCCACCGCCTTTCTTGAGCGTTTCCAGATATCTCAGGGAATTCTTATTTACCAAAATACCCCTCCTCCCAAAAAGTCATTTTTATCTTTTTGATCCCTTCCACGTTTAAAGAGAGAGAACCCCTTTCCATTAACTCATATTTTGGACAAACAAATTACAATTTTTTTCCAAAATTGCAAAAAATGTTCTTACATTATTTTGATCAAACATATCCTTACTGATAACAGATTTTGATACAAGCACCCAAAACATCATGCTTGCTAAACAGAGGACATTTGTGTAATTTGACCTCTAAGTGTAATGGCCAACATCCTAAATACTAAGGCTCCGTTTGGTGAAACGGTTTAAGTTAAAATTTTTAAGTTTGAATTGGTTGACTTTTTAAATACTAGTTATAATTTTTATTGACTTTTCAGAAAAAGATAAAAACTGAGATAAAAAATTTGAGTTTAGGATGTTTTACCAAACGGAGCATAAAAAAAGAAAAGAAAAATCAAAATAGAAAACAAAAGTAATTTTTATTAGTCTTTCCATTGCAAGGCATCAAGTTCTTTGTTGACGACGAAAATTCGTCAACTCAAAATTATCCTCAGCATGTTCCGTTCACGATGAGTAGTAAAAGTAAATTTGTACAAAAATAAAGAATATAAGAGATTTTATAGAGGTTTGATGGAATATCTTCATCTATGTCCTCTCTTGATACCGAGTTTCACTATTTTCTGATAGATTATCAGTGTTAGCTCTTGGCTATGGAGTGCAGAAAAAATACCGTATGATTCCAAAGGAGAGAATGACCTTTATTTATAGGTCCCATTTGGATAAATACGATAAATTTAATTAAATAAATAAAATATAGTAAATATTTTTAAATTTATAATTTGAACTGTTTATGAGATCTCCAGAGAGAACAAGTCATAGTTTGTTGAACTTGAATTTCAAATGCTGAAGATTCTCTAGTTTAAATCCCATAACTCTCGGGATTTTGTTGAGTTGTCATTTTGTTTCGTCCACATTGTTCTCGGCATAGAGCATTGAGGAGATATAATCAACGCCTCTCTTTACTTGGCTAAGCTCAGCCTCTCCCTTTGGGGAAGAGCCTCTACTGCTAGGTGTCAAAGCAAAACACACCTCATTTTTTATCCCTCTTCCACGAGCAACCAGGAATATTCTATCTTCATTGCTCATCTCTCTGCCATAAGCGATGAGGTATGGGCTTTTCTCACAGGTGAGAAGTGAGTTCTCAAATTATGGTACAACATTCTTCGTTAAAGATAAGAATAACCTTTTAAGTATTAGATTAATCTTTTAACGATTTGAACTTGTATATACATCTTAAAAATATCTAACATGTAACATGAAACTATTTGAATCAGATATCAAACTTTTAATCGAAGTATTAAAATAACAATTTTTATCGATAGTCATATTTAGGAGGTCTTACAATAATAATTCTCTCATTTCATATACAATTATTAAGGGGATGTTGCTTCCTACAATTACAATCCAAATTGTCTTTTTCCTTTAGCTTCATTATTCATACAGTATTATAATTCAAATTTAAAAATTCATAATTTTGTATAGACAATCTAAATGATATATGTATATTTTTTATAAATTACATCGAATTTCGAGGCCAACGAAAAAGCTCCATATTGATTTTTTTTTCAAACACATTTTAAGTTTTTATAATTTTTAACTCCAGTAATTCAAATGTTTCGATAAACGTATAATTAATTTAAACTCAAATTTTACAATCCAAATCTTAGCCTCCGTTTGGTGTTCTGGTTAGAGATGGAATTTTTAAATTCGAATTGATTGATTTTTTAAAAACTAATTATAATATTTATTATTTTTCATAAAAATATAAATTAAGATAAAAAATTTAAGTTTAAATTGATTTACCAAATATAATGTTAGAACGAAATGCATGTGTTAGAATTAAAAAAAAGGAAGGATTTTTTTTTTTTTTTGGAAGGACACTTCTTTAGTAACGAAGAAACATCACAAAGCGTGTCCCAAATGAAGACCATACAGGTCATCATCACCATCACCATCACGTAACGCCTAAACCAACCGCATATTAGTTGTCAATCTCTGCCACAACCAATTATAATTCACCCAAAAAAAAAAAATATATATATATATGTATATATATAAATAAATAAAAAATCCCAACTTTGCCTTGTATATATTTAAACCCTCCCTTAAACCCTTCCACACAAAAAATATCAACCCCGAAAACCACAAACAAATAAAATTCCAAACAAACCAAAAACCAAATACCAAACCCGTCTTCCTCACATCTTTCGTCTTCTCCAAATCCCAGAAAAAAAAAATCCATTTGTTTCCTGTCTTCCATACAAGATCCACCACTCCCGATCTCAATCGTCATCCACGGACGTGATTGATCTTGATCAACGGTCACGATGATGTCGCTGATGGGTCGAAGTGGGGCCAGGCACTCCTCCTCCATGCTGTCAGTGGCCGGCGCTCGCCTGTTCTCCGCCGCCACCGCCCGCGCCGTCGCCAACGAGTCGGCTGGCGTGGCGTCTTGGACGAAGCCAAGCGCCGTCTTCTGGGTTCACAGGGCTACGGCGCGTCGCCGGCGCCGGCGGCCCGAGGAGCTGGAGCACCGTCGCGGTTGGTGATAATGGCGACCGGAACGAGTCGAAGAACCGGGCCGAAAACGGCGGCGTTTCGGCTTCCGATGGTAATACCAAGGACGAGAAGGCTGTTGTTAGCTACTGGGGCATCCCTCCTGGTAGGATTACCAAGGAGGATGGGACTGAATGGAAATGGGCCTGCTTTAGGGTAAGATTTAAAAAAAATATATATATAGTGTTTTTGGATAATTTTTTTATGAGAAAAAAAATTAAGGTAAATTATATAATTTGGTTTTTTTTTTAATAAATTTGTTCTGGTGATTAATTTAGCCATGGGAGACCTACAAGTCAGATGTCACCATTGATCTGAAGAAGCACCATGCTCCCAAAAACTGGATGGACAAATTGGCCTTTTGGACCGTCAAATCGCTTCGATGGCCCACTGACATTTTCTTTCAGGTATCAATTTTTTAATTTTTTTTTCCACTATACCAATTTTTTAAATATTTTACTCTGGAGCTTTTTAATTTTAATTTTAATTTTTTTGCCTTTTCTTTTGGACAGCAATAGAATAGAATTTTCTTTCAGAACAAAAAAACAATAATTTAGCTGGTATATTCCCTATGTTTCCGCATGTTTATTGTAGACTTTCGCTTTAAACAAAACAATTAAATACATTTTGTATATGACAATGTTTTAGTGAGAATCAACTTGCTATTATTGATCAAGAAAATCTGTTTAAGGATAAGATATGAAGTCAAAAGGGTGCTTTTTTTATGCAAAAATGCTTCATGTTTCAACGAATAGCGTGGGGAGGTGAGATAAATTGTGGACCCACTATTCTGATTTAATTTGAGTCGGGATGTTTAGGAGTGTTCTTTTTATAACCATGACATAAAAATATAATGTTATGTACAGAGGCGATATGGGTGCCGTGCAATGATGCTGGAGACCGTGGCGGCAGTGCCGGGGATGGTAGGAGGAGCACTGCTACACTGCAAATCGCTAAGGCGATTCGAGCACAGCGGCGGGTGGGTCAAAGCGCTGCTTGAAGAGGCGGAGAACGAGCGGATGCATCTCATGACATTCATGGAAGTAGCCAAGCCCAAGTGGTACGAGCGTGCCCTAGTCATGGCAGTGCAAGGCGTCTTCTTCAATGCCTACTTTTTGGGATATCTGATCTCCCCCAAATTCGCTCACCGAATGGTGGGGTACCTTGAGGAGGAAGCAATCCACTCCTACACCGAGTTCCTCAAGGAGCTTGACAAGGGCAACATTGAGAACGTTCCTGCCCCGGCCATCGCCATCGATTACTGGCAGCTTCCCGCCGACGCCACGCTGCGAGATGTCGTGGTGGTTGTCCGAGCTGACGAGGCTCACCACCGCGATGTCAACCACTTTGCATCGGTACGTATGTGACAACCATTGCATGCAGTTCAATGCTAATCAAGAGTGTATATATATGTGCGTTTGTGTGTGTTTGTATATACAAACACTTATATGAGATTTGGTTGAAAATTGTGAATTGCAGGATATACATTATCAGGGACGTGAACTGAAGGATGCTCCTGCTCCACTTGGTTATCACTAAAATATATGCATCAAAATGGGAGAGTCTAACATTTGAAGAATAAAATATTATTATTATTATTATATTCAGCATGAAAATTGAAAAGATTCAGTTTCATGCTGCTGGAGACTGCATGTATATACTATCGAAGGTGGTGATTTTATTTTATTTTTTTCAGGGCTTGAATTCTATAGGACTTTTTATTTTTATTTTTTGTTTTGGTTTTCAATTAGTATATATGCGGTAGTAATGCTATGTTGTATGATCTGGTATAAACTGTAATGTTTTTTGGTATTTTTCTATGGTGATGTCAATTTTAATCTCTACGTAAATGTTTCATTAGAATTCTAGATAATAATTTGCTTTCCTATATTGTACTGAGCTTTGCGGATAAAACATTACAAAATAGTTCCAAATTACAAAAATGCAAATTTAGTTCAGGTTTTAGAAGTTTTTTTTTTTAATATTTTTTTTAAAAACATTTTTTTGTTTTTGGACGCGAAAGAAACTTTTAGAGGTTTTGATTCTATGAAATTCTTAAAAGAGATTTTGGATGTTAGAAGTTTGAAGAAGCGAAAACTCACACAGCTTCCTTGAAGGGTTTTTACTCCTCTTCCTCTTGAACCAAATGATATCTAGCAAAAGAAAATTATCTTTTGATGCCTGTGATAATACAAAAATAATTACGATTTTATATCATAATTATAATTCTAAACGGCAACGGTGGATGTTCATATTCTTTTGTCTCCCAAAAAGCCAAAACTTTTCATCTCCTCTTATACATGTAATATACATAAAGAAACTATATATCTTTTCAATAAATTAACACTCCTTCAATTGTATTTTGTGGTGTAATTATGGATTTGGTCTTTCTCACTTTCTGATATACTTCTCTCGTGTCCAATGTCATTTACTCAAAATTTTATATTTCACCATATTTTTTTTTCTTCATTTAAAATGGTATACCTATTTATTTGCACGAGTCTCTAACCTCTTTCCTTGTTTATTTAATGTGTCTTGCAGATCCTGCAAGACTAGGAGATCATGTTCTGATGTGTGTGTTCATTCGGTAAATTACTGCTTTCTGTTATCAATATATGTGTGTGTGTGACTGCCATTTTATTTTGAGTTTTTTTTTTAATATTTTTTATTTATTTTTAATAATGCTCAACACTAGCTACAAGATTGGATACGTGAAAATCTTTTTGTTTTTACTTTGCTTTTATCTAGTAGAACTCATCTATTTTAAGTGACTACAGACGTTAATTATCGTGTTATGCTTGCTTTTCATCGTGTCATGTCCGTATTGACTCACTAGGCTTGATTATTTTGACAGTTCTAATTATAAACAATAGAGAAAATTGTCCATGTTTTTGTGGCAAGTCGGTACTTTCCATCTTGTGTCAAATTGGTACCATGTACCATGTCCGTACCGTACATATCATCTTGTGCTATAGTAATCTAGTGTTAAATTTTTATATCATTTGGTGTTATGGTTTTTGAATTTATGCTAGTTCGGTGCTTTTTCAATATGAAAATATAAAAAATGATATATATATTTAAAATTTTCTTTACACTTGTGACACATATATATATATATATATATCTGTTTGGAGCATGCGGAGAGTGACCACATCGCCAGATCTCGACGGCTTTCCACGGATCTTGTTCGACGATCTTCACTCTGATTTCCCATCTCAAAGCCACAACATTTTCATTATCTCTCCTTGACATCTGGACAATGGGATTTGATGGAGAGAAATTGGTCCTGCTTTGTGGATTTGGAACCACCACGGCGTGGGTGAGTTAAAGACTGTCCGATTCGTGGATCTGATGTTATGATTTAGTTTTCAATTTTAATTTTTCGATATTATGATTTTTTTTTTTTTTGTGTGTAATTTGATGTTTTTTCATATGAATTCTGATAATTAATCTGATGATTTACGGTCGTTATTCTATCAGATTACTCTAATATTCAGATAGATTACCAAATGTAATATGCCAAAATAATCTTTGGCGACTGGCATTGGAAACGGCAGACATTTTTTTAATGGAAAATAATCTTGTAGATTATGGTAATTTATATGGTTGAATACAAAAAAAAAAAAATAATAATCCGATAGAATATAAAAACTATCCCGATAGAATATGTATATATATATATACATATATAAGATTACTAGTAATTTGTCAAATTACTCTTTGACCATTGGAGTCGCAGACGGCCGGTCATTTTGTAGTGTAAATAAAAGGTAATCTTGTAGCTTACTATCAAAATACTCTTCAGGTGTCAGAATTGTCATCGGTAAAACGAGACCGTCAGTGATCCATGCTTATTTCGGTGACAATAATCTATCAAATTACCTTTTTGACTGGTAGGAAGTATTTTTAAAATGACATAATGTTGACTTTTGACTTATCTTACAAGAGGTTAAAGAATTGAAGTTACTATAGACAACCATGAAGCTAATGTGTGACCAGTGGGGGGCAAAAAACCCATATATAGAGAGGGCATGTTTTTTTATAAATAGACTTTTTTTAACAATGTATAAAGAGGTATTGGTTCATGTTAACACGCACAAAAGCCCCCCTATCATATCAAGTGCAATAGATATTAAAGTCACAAAGCCCTTATAAGTCATTTTCAATCGTATATTATACAACATTTTCAAGCAATAAAAATCTACTCGGGACGCCTTCCTTGGCCTCATCACCTACAGGGGTTAGATGAGATGACAAAGAAAGATGACGCCTTTTTAGCATCTTCTTCATCCATCTAAGTTTGAACTTTATAAAACTTTTGTAAGACAACTGTTCTGGTTTGGTTTTGAATGTATTAAATTGGTAATGTTCTAGATAGGGCCTGAGTTGATGGCTGTAAAAGGATGAGTTAAAGACCTATCTCTTACTTGTTATACCTTGAGAAGTGAATCTAACCTGTGGAACTAAATGGAACGATGAGAAAACTGCCACCAAAACCTTTTTTACTTGTACATAAAAAAATATCTATCGGCAACAATTGTAATATATTAATACCATTAGTTTGCATTAATTGTTTGTTTTAATTGTTAGTCCTCGTGAGAAAAATTCATAATTCCATCGCTGACTATAGATTGGGTAATATACTAATTCTAAGGTGCGATTACTTTTTTTCTTATATATATTAAATTAAACCTTTTATGCAATGTTATAAAATGCCAAATTTCTCTGACCATAACAACTTTTCAACCACGTACATTGACCATGGGAAAACTTGTTAAAAATTTTCAAATATTCGAAAATGCATATGCCAGTACACGATACTATTATTTTTTTAATTTCAACTAAATTTATTTGTTTGTTAAATAAAATTTAAAATAAAAATCCGGGGGACAGTTATATAATTTTTTTTTTGGGACAAGGGACATTTATGTGTACCTATTAAATTATATCAAATTACCACCGCCTATTATCATCATATATATGCATGCATAGGCTTATTTATTTACTTTTTAAAAACACATGATATGTTTAAATAGTGACGGATCTAGAAATTTTTCTCAATGGGGTACATGAGATGATATAATTTTTATGCTTTAAAAAAACAACTACTTATATGTTTTCCTTAGTACACATAAGAGGAAATAACTTTTCATGTTTAAAAATAATGACTTTATATGAATAAAGAGTTTAATAGTTTTATTTAATTTTGATCACTATATTATAATTTTTAGGTACAACTCTTATTTTTTTGGAAGCATTCCAAAATTTGTTCTTGAATTTTATCTCAAATATCAAAATTATGATGAAAAATGAGAGTTTTTAACCTAGAATGTGTCATAAATTATTTTCATGTTTTTACTAAAATTAAGTTTCACGTTTATTTTTGTCACACCAATATTTTTTTTCCGTTTAAGATGAATACTCTTCACAATATATAAAAAAATTATATGCATTGATATTCTGGATGTTGATAATTATGAAGACAATGTCTTTAAAAATAAATAAATAAAAAAAAAGAATGTAGATAAAGAAATTGGGAGAATTAATAAAAATCCAATATGGTTATGGTACTAGAATGTAAAAAATAATATAAATTTAGTCATGGTAATAAAACATAAAATATAATTCAAATATTAAATTTGGATATATCTTAAAAAAAAAAACTTTTAAGTGGGGGCACATTAAGACTATTAAGAGAAATATGGGGACCTTTTTGAAATTTAAAAAATTTGAGGTGCGGCACGTGCCCCCACTGGTTCCCCATAAATCCGTGCCTGCGTAAGAACAATGGTGAGTTGCTAGAATATGCAACTTTTCACCTAATTTAGGCTCAATATTTAATTTTAGTTAATCTTTGGATTTGAAAGTTATCGTGTAATGCAAGTAATTAGATGGCTTTGGTAGTTGAAAAACGAAAATTCAAGGTTTTTTTTTTTTAAGGTAAAATTCAAGTCATATCTTTTGCAATTAAAAGTCAACTAATAGGTAGAACTAAATTAGGATGGAAATGAGAGAGATTAGGATGATGATTACATTAAGTATGCTCTTCCTCCTTGAAATTGTGGTTTCACGCACCGGTACCGATGTTCAGATTCGGAGCAGGTGCCACCACGGCCACCTCCGCCACCATTGACACCTGAAAAAGTCGAATTTTGCAAAAAGTGGGCTCGTAAAGTTTGTGCAGAGAAAACGAAAAACATCAAGATTAAGAAAGAGCTTTTGGAAGTTGTATATCAGCGTTGTGTTCGCAACACAATTGAAGAATACATTCGAATAGAGTACTTACAAATAAAACCTCCAAAAGGAAGTTCTTAATTCTAAGTCCTCCATCCATTCCCAAAGTTTAACTTATTAATGACTTCTTCATCTCATATACAAGTAGTATAACGACTATTATTCAAGGAAAAATCGTACCACGTCTACTTTCGGCTTTTATCACAAATTTTACTTCATACCTGAAAATTAATATTTTTATAAGACTTGTTTGTATCACTCGACTTCTTCTAAGAGGTTCGAGTTGATTACACATTGAATTTTTTTTACTTTAATTAATTTCCCCTTTTAGTAGTTGCTTCAATTTAAAAGATTGCTTAATTTTATAACGTTACCAGGAATTGCAAATAGCAAATTTAGTATAGCTTTTAGAAGTCCTTTTTTTTTTTAATACGAAAAAACTCTTATGAGAGAAAGACTACATTTATTCTATCAATATATACTATTATTTTAATTATTAGATTAATTTTTTAACAATTCGATATATGACTGAAAGTAATTTTAGATAATATTTTAAATTTTTAACTTTTAACATGTACGATCATATATAATATTATTAAAAAATAGATTTTTATCTTTATTTTTTGACTAAAAAATTGATTTACCTATTGAAACAACAATCTCAATTGACAGAGTAAAACGCAAAAATTCGTACCCTAAAGCCTTTGATTAGATGACGAAAATCTTAGAGAGCTTTTGGCTGTTAGAGGTCTGGCGAAAGTCAAATCCACAAACAGCATCCGCAAAAGGTTGGAAGAAAAATAAAGTCCTCTCAGAAAAGTCCAAAAGTATCTCTTCATTTTGCCCATAATGTTTCGAAACTATCTTCTGACGCCATATTCATTAATACATATAATTTATGCCAGCCTCGAACAATACAAAAATAACTACATATATTCTTGATAGAGATCGATGGCCGCCATAATTATCTCTCTAATTTTTGAGTTCAATATTTTTGTTGGATACTTTTGATAGGATAAAGACTCTGATGTCATTTGTAATGACTTTTATATGCATTTTTTTGATATGATATTATCCGTTTTAAATCTTGACGCGTATTGTTTTGTTCTTGGATTTAATCTCAAAAGATCTAATATCACGATAAGATAGTTTCTTTACTTACAAACCATCATATATATATATATATCTATTTTCAAGCGAAGTGTGACTGCGTAACTTATCATTTCCCTTGTAGATATCGATGAAAAACGAATCCTCACCCCGAGTTATAAAAGAGAAAAAGAAAGTCATGTAACTTAATAAGTTGAGCAAAATTAGGAAGGTAGAAGGGCGTCTCCAGACAGAAATATGAGAGATATTAGGATGGTAATTATATTAAGTATGTTCTTCCTCCTTGTGGTTGCTAATTAATTAATACCCCTTCATTTTCACATTTTTTGCGTCGCATCCATCCCCATCGATGCCCCTTTCATGCTTCGGTATCGATTCTAAGGGGGGACGGATGCTACCACGACTGCCTCCGCCACCGCTATAACCCCCAAAAAGCGAATTTTGCGACAAGTGGGCTCATAAAGTTTGTAAAGAAAAAACGTTCGTCGACGAAGCTAAAGATAAATAGAGAGCTTCTGAAACTAGTATACAAAGATTGTGTTCATAGAAGATTTGAAGACTGCATTCGAATAGAGCACTTACCAATAAAGCCTCCAAAATGAAGTTCGTACCTTTAAATCCTCCATTAATTAATCTCTCAAAGTTTAACTTATTGACGATTCTTCATCTCGTACACGAAGATGCAAGTAGTATTTATGATAGTTATTTAAGATTTTTTTTTTTTTTTTTTTTTTTTTTTTTTGTATCATGTCTACTTAGTGCTTTTGTCAAAGATATTATTTATACATAGAAAATATTGTTAGGGCTTGATTGTATTAGTGAATACATGAAGTTTGAATTGATTAAATGGTCACAGTTTGACAATTTATCTCCCAAAATTATAATTTTAGTAATTTACTTCTGAATTTATTAAATTATTACAATGTATCCTCATATGATTTAATTTTTCAATAAATTAATCATGGAAAACCCACGTACGCTCTATGCGAAGACCGAAAATAAAAATATTGAAATCTAACACAAATACTAAAGCAAATCTTCCAAATTCCAATCTTTAATTTAATATAAAATTAACTAAATAGGGTATATCACAAAAATTAAGAAAATTTAGGGGTTTAGTTTATGAAATTTAAAATTTGGGAGATAAGCTATAAAAGGATGACAAGTTCAGGGCTATCAATGTAAGATATCCTGAGAATTACTGTACTTTTTCTACTCTTTCCTTGAGTTCTTTTTGACAGGTACTCTTTCCTTGAGTTAGTAACGCTTCCATTAAAGCTCTTTGTTATCTTGTCTTTCCCTAGCCATTTGTTTGAGGTTAGTTAGATGACGCTATGATTAGATCAGGCAGTGACACTTCCAACCAAAATTCATCTCAAGCCGCCCACTTAATAAACATTCTAGACATGTAGTGCCATTAACAATCATGTCGTGCCATATCATGTACACTTCTTAGTATATTGTGACCTTTAGTCTAAACAATTTTGACAGCTATGTCATTAATGGATTATTATTATTATTTCAAAAAGAGTAAGAGTTAAGTCAAAATTTAAACTCAAAAGAGAAAAATGCCTCTACTTTTTACGTTCGAAAGTGAAAGGGTTTTAAAATATGTAAATGAAACTGGAAATTGGTGTGTTCATTTACAGTTATATTTATATACTTTGTTTAGAGGGTTGTTTCTTATTTCTTTTCTTTTTGTTTAGTTTGTCATTGAGGTTCGATTTTAATTTTTTTATTATTGTTTTTCTTTTTCTTTGGGGGGTGGATAGAGTTCGTGGGTGTCAATCGCTAATTGCGATAAATACATCTAAATCATCATTTTTACTTAAAAAACTCAAAATTTAAACTAAATTAACCGTACATGTATAAATACTAAAGTAATGTAAATCCTACTTTATTCCTTTGTCGTATATATACACACAATTTAGTGGTAATGTGCTTCAAATTTTTGGGTCCGGAAAAGAGCAAGCTCCACTCTGGACAGGCGGAACATAATCTTTTAATTAAAAATAAAATACTATTGATCATAGTTACCATATTGTAGGTTCAAATTCTACATATTGATCAACTCCACTATTCCATTTAGAGAGAGAAAAGTTATATAGCCATAAAAAAAAAAAAGCCATAAAGTGAATCACTTCTAGAAAAGATGCATTAAACGATGCATATTAGACTATGGTTTCTGAAAAAGCTGTCGTCCAATCTCTTGCATGCAGATAAATGTAGAAAACTATTGTCGTATGTTGAGATACCACAATAGTTTCCCATAACTATTGTGTGAAAAAAACAAAACCACCTCTTGTAAGCCCCAATTCAAAACCCTAAAAGAAAAATGTCAAGAGTTTGACTGGGAAAAAAGTTGTTGTTGCTGTTGTTTTTTTTTTTTTTTTTAGAGCAAACTATGAGGGAACCTTAAAACAAATATCTGATGATTATAATTAGGATTAGGAAGAAAACACAATTCAAAATTTGGAATAAAAAATTTCTAGCAATGATGAAAATTTCAATGTCGATTGAAAATCTCTAGAGTCTGGATTGACGTCTATGCTAATGTCGATAAATTGGGGGGGGGGGGGGGGGGGGAAAGAACACATATTTGCATTTAAAAAATTTCAAATTTCAAATGAAGTTATAAGAAATTGAAATAAAATTATGTATTTATAATAAATATATTATTTTAAAAAATAATAAATTCATGAAGTACATTAATGTATATGAAAGTGATTCATAATGGAAAAAATAATTCATGAAAGAACAACTTAACTGCAGTTTAGAATCTCATAATATTACAGTAGTCAATAAAATAAATAATTCGCGTTACATTCTTTTTCACTTTAAGTTTTTAACAGCAGAGAAAAATAAATTACATTAAAAATTAGTTTTTTTTTTAAATTACTACAACTACTATTACAATATCCGCAGAAATATTTGCATGTAACTCTGGTAAAATTTCGAAAGTAAAAGAATATATTGATACATCATGGATATTATCAAGAATGTGAAAGCGAAAAAAAAAAAAGAAAAAAAAAAGAAGAAGACATCAATACTTCACGAATATTAAATAGAATATTGATATTTCATGGATATTCAGGTAAGAAATATCTTTACCCCATCTTATTATATCAAAGGTCATTATTTACAGATAAATTTTGGGGAAATGTCTACAATATTGTCCATATTTTCAATATTGTGTATATAATATATATATATATATATATATATGTATGTTGATGTTCTTTAATCGTATCTTTATGATTACTATTCATCTTGTTATCTTTAATTGGTTGAGAAATAATACATTAGACATAAAAATAAAAGATTATTTTTGGTGGTTGCACCAGTAATTCTACATTATATTATACTATAAAGAGGTAAATTGCTTTAATCCCTATTTTAGTTTGTATAATTCTGATCCTCTATTCATGTTAAATAATCATCAAATTGCCACTCCATATATATTGATATTCATACACGTATACATGAATTTATGCTTTTTTTTAATATATAACTAAATTAGCATATTATATTCAAAATCTTTCTTATGCATTGCTAGATGCAACCTTGGCTTACTTGAGAATGAATATATGAATGTATCTAATTAACATTGTACAATTTTAAAAATTAATAAGCAATAAATAGGTTTGAAAATTATCGAATAAATAGTGTTTTTTTAAATAATTTATTTATTTATTTATTTATTTATTTTGCAATGACTAATATGTCACGCAACACATAGATTATAAGTGGAGCAAAAAATAGAAAAATTGAAACATCTTTTAATAACAAGATAGAAACATGAAGGAAATATGGGATGATATATGATTGTATTGATTAGTATGCTATTCCTTTCTATTAATGTGGTCACTAATATTTCCCCTTTATTTTCACCTTTAGCTTAGCTAATTCTCATTATCCTCCACCATGTATACTCAGGTCACGCTTTGACATGGACTCAAACAAGCAACAGAGTTGGCCGGAACGGAAACGGAAACCGCCTCCGGTGCCACCACAAGTGATCGACTTTTGCAATAAGTGGGCTCACAAAGTTTGTACGGATAAAACGAAGAACATTAGGATAAACAACAATATGCTTCTTAACCGCCTCATCCGCTGTATTCACCGGAAAAGGTCGACTATTGCAATAAGTGGGCTCACAAGGTTTGTACTGAAAAAGTGAAGAACATTAAGATGAACAGATTGCTTGCTAATAAAGCAAGAAAACTAAATCAAGAACCCAGAGAAATAGTACAATGACGATTGTTTTCATGAAGTATTTCGAAAATGTCTAAAACTATAGCACTTGCCTCCTATGTAACCTCCGATATAAAATCCTTGTTACACATCCCACGTTCAAAATCTGTTAATACTTTCATTTTTTTGTAGTATAGGTCGCGCAACTTAAAAGGAAAAAAAAAAAAAAAGAATACTCCAAAATAAAATCCTTATATCTAAATTATCCCCTTATTTGATTAAAATGTACTGATTAATCTAATATGTGGATTCTACAAGTGTAACTATTATTATTTTTTTAGGAAAATTGTATCATGTCCTAATATCACTTTACCAAAATGTTGTTTTGTTTGTACAAATCTAATTCTTCTCACAAGCTGAAATTGATTAAATTTAGGAATGTTATTAAAAAGGCAATTTTAGTGGTTATTTCGAGGTAGATTATTACGCAGAACAAAAACCAAAAAAAAAAAAAAAGAATAAAGAACGGAGGAAATGATAGTTAAATTTACACAATAAAATTGGACTACAAAAGACCAAAAATGGAAAATGATGGTAGCATGCTTTAACCAAATTAATTTCATGTTTAAGACTTGTATTAGATGATTAATTTTCAACGTTTATGTTGTGATACAAAATTTAGATTTTCAGCTAAGGCCTTAAATTTAGAAGTAATTTTAAGGGTACAATCTTTTTTTTTTTTGTTTTGTTTTGAGGAAAAGTATAATCTAAAATTTTAAGTAGTTAGGATGGGTAAAAGCTCGAAACACTTCATATGTCTAAAATTTTGGGAGTTGCCACTAGAATCTTGCTCGAAGAAAAAGTTATACGTAATTTGACACTTTAATCTGAATAGACTCCAAGAGTATGAGCAGTGGTAGAGTCACTTGAAGCCGGGTTAGGGCCAAGCTAGACTAGTTGCCACATCAAATTTTTAATTTTAATATTTTATTTTGTGCTTTTTAAAATAGCTCTATTTTGTTTTTTCTGCTTTGCCCCCTAAAGTGTTTATGTGTACGTCCAAATTGAATTTTACATTTTTTTACTTATATTTCTTCAATTTCAAAAAAGATAATTAGTAAGTTGGCAGAAGTTCAACCTTTGTTCCGGATTAGATTAATGTTTCAAATTTTGAGTTAGTAGTGGTTTATATGAGTTGATGCTTTTGTTTGGAAGACATCATATATCTAAAAATCATACTGAATTGGGGCAATCGAGAAGGAATATTTACGGCGACCAATTCGACATCTTCAAACTGTGCAAGGCCAACTACCATTTTTGGTTTTTTTGTTTTTGTTAATTTATTTACTGTTTTGGAAGTTCTTGTTAGCCCTACCTCTAAATTTCTACGTCTCTATTTGAAGGAATAATCTGGATTGTAATATTTGAATATAAACATTTTAATTGGCAGTATATTTAAATTAAACCATTTGAATTTATTACATGCATAATGTTAAAACAGGTATCCAAATACTTCGTCTCAAATATTTAAAGTCCAAACACATGTTTGAATAAACCATTCAACTAAAATGACCTATATTGAGATAAATGGTTACCGCAAATAGAGTCTTAACGACTAAACTTTTAATGAAAATGAAGAATTTTGTTAATTTTCACTGTATTGAGAGGCAATCTTTGTATGTAGATGGACGTTAAGAATAGAGCCAGAAATTATTTTAGGAGGGCACATGAGTAAAGTCAAATTTTGAACCATATTAATACTATAACAAATATTCAAAATATTAAAAAATCTTCTTTTCCTTTTATGAGTTCTCACTTTGATTTTTCTTTTTTATTTGTTATATTTTGTCTTTTTTTCTTTTGTTTCTTCCCCTAAATTTTTTATCTTAAGTATCAGTATACAATTTTTGGTTACAAAACTTCCTTTACATAATATTCTTTACAACATGACATTAAATTAATAATAAAACATTAATTTATCCTAAGTAACATACAAATTAATATTGGTGTAGACATTTTTTACCAAATCGTCAACGAAAGTTAAAATAATTGATCATTATGATATTTCACAACACCTATCAATGATGAAGAACTTTTGCATTAAAGAGTCGTAAAGTAATAATAAATATGATATAATAAACCCTGAATTTTTAACAAGGCCACAAGCCCCGAATTATTGTTTTCTGTAAAATATAGTCGTTATCTATAACGTCTAAAGAGGAATGGCATCACGGTTTACTTTCAATGTCGAATATTTGGTTGTTTGTTAGTTTACAACCAAATATAATATATTAATACTTTTTGTTAAAAAATTCATAACTAAAAGTAAACTTTGTAATTTTAATGTATGTATACACATATATAATATTCTGATCATAACTTGCTGGCAGGCATTTTTCGTATTAATTCATTGTATAATGGTTATGGCTGTCAATGAATAAACATAAAAATAATAAGTATAAAGTTAGTTTGGAAAATCTAGGATTTCCTTTGGATCATATGTCCATTTTTGAAAAGAAAACTTTTTTATTTTAAATGACAAAGTTTTTTCATTTTAAGATAAGATGATGCTTGTATGCATAAAAAATTTTTTTTTTGAAAACAAAAAGTTATTTGGAATTAGAAAAAATTTTCATTTTGAGCCGCTAAACCACCACACACGTTGTTTGTCGTACATCACCTGTCAGAGCGGCATCGTCAATCAGCCACGTCGATGGTCACCCATCAGAGCCGAGTCACCGTTGAAATCGCCATCTGCCGCTGCTGTTGACGCATCTGTTGAAGTTGAGTACCCCTCTATTATTTGGTTTCCTCTTTGTTTTTGGTCGTCTTTTTTTTTTCTTTGTTTTTTTTTTTCTTGGCTGCAAAGGATGAATGAAATAGGAGATTCAAAAAAAAAAAAAAAAAAAAAGGAAGGGTGTCGTTAGTTTATTTTTTGATCCGAATAGTGTTGTATTACCACTGTTTTAAAAAATAAAACAGAAAAACAAAGGAAAAAAAAAAGAGTGAAAAAAAATTTGAATCATCTAGGTCAAAGTCGATGCCTGTTATTATTCAATGTGAAGGGGCATTTAATGCAAGAGTTACTATGATGTTTGGTCCTGGTTGATGGAGATGAATATTGCTGAAAGAGAGACTCTCTTATATTCGTGGTAAGACAAAACCACCTGCTGAATCCGACGAAGGGTAATGTTGGAGCGGTTTCCGATCCTCATCAACGTTCTTGTACTTTCTCTGCCTTTCTCCGTCGTGTTCCTTCCTCTCTTATCACTATGAGGCGCCGGGGTGTTGACGAGCCTCCATGGATGTTCGCCGAAGAAACCCAGAAAAAGCAGCCCAATCCCTCAAGGGTCCAAGGTCGTTCTCTAGGAAACCCTCTTTTTTGGGGGTGTAGGGATCTCCCTCTATGAAGCCAAGTGTTTTCTTTATATATGAGTGTCTTATTTACTAAGGTTTTATAAGACCCTTGTTGTTGAGACATATCATTAACTCATTAGCATTTTTTTATATATGAGTGTCTTATTCACTAGGGTTTTATAAGACCCTTGTTGTTGAGACATATCATTAACTCATTAACGTTTTTTTATATATGAGTGTCTTATTCACTAGGGTTTTATAAGACCTTTGTTGTTGAGACATATCATTAACTCATTAGCGTTTTTTCGAGAATTATCACACTTAACATTTCCCCCAACAGGTTAAAAAACGCTAATGAGTTAATGATATGTCTCAACAACAAGGGTCTTATAAAACCCTAGTGAGAGGTGGCTCCGGATGTCCATGACTCCGGAAATCATGATCAGCGCTATCTACGCTTACCCACTGCTTATGAAATTTTGAGTAGTGCCCTGGCGAAAGCATTCTACGTGAACAAAAGGACCTTCAATGCCAAACAAAGTGGAAAACCGCTCTCTGTGTATTATATATGGACCATCGTGTGATAAAGTAGTCATGAAAGATGCTGATAATACTGTGGCATACAAGAAGTCAATTGAATGACGGAGGGTGCACTACATATTTCTTGCCAGATTAGACAAAGCCTCCGTTTGGTTGGTTAGATAGAAATAAAATTTTTAACTTGAAGTTAGTTGACTTTTCAAATACTAATTATAATTTTTATTGATTTTTTAAAAAAAGACAAAAACTGAGATGAAAAAATACAGTTTAGTTAGAGTTAAACTTAAACTTCAAACAAAGCAAAAGTCTTTGACCAGGTTTGTGGATAGATTCTACGAAAAGAACCAATCCCAAATTTGGAAGAATGCTTTTTTTTTTTTTTTTTTTTGGTTCGACGTGAAGGAGTACGGCGTACTATAATGAATAGTTAGGAGGAAAATTGAGAAAATTTAGCAAGTGTTTAGACCTCCAATTCAAATTCTACTTTTACAATCTTATTTTTGTCTTTTTCTTTACTATTTACATAGTTTTGTAACTTAAACTTTAAATATCCATAACTTTGTATAGACAAATCTAAATGAGATAATTTTTTTTAAATTGTACATAATTTCAAGATGATCGAAATAAACTCCACATTGATGGCTCAAAATCAACCCAACCAAAAATGGCTTCCTCAAAATCAACAATAAAGATTTGACAAGTCCACCCTCAAATGCACCCATTGTAACCAAACTGGTCATGCATTTGAAATAATTGGGTATCCAGAATGGTGGAAAAAAATCGCAGTCTACGAGACGAGGAATTTTAAAGAAAGTTCTACTGCCGCAGTTGTTGAAATAAATTAGTCGTAGGATGAAAAAAGTAAAAATGTCTCAGCATTGGCAACAACTGAAGATTTTTTGCGGCATTGAAACTTCTGGAAATCTAAATTTTGTGAACTTGAGTTTCTTATTCTCAAAGTTTTTTAAAAAAAATAATTTTTGACAAGTTAGTGTATTGTAATCCGATTATTATTTCCAGATTTAGAATATTTGTACTAACTTAAGGGGTATATTGAAGTCTGATAATTATTTCCGGATTTAAAATATTTGCACCAACTTGATAGGGTGTGTTGAAATCCGATTATCATTTCCGGATTTGGAGGATTAGTTTTTTATTATTATTATTTTTATTTTTTTGGTAATAAACTAGCATGATAATTAGCCAATAACTTAGGCTTTGTTTAGTAGATTTTCTGGAGGATTTTTTGGTTCTTATTAGGGTCCTAATTGGGTGACCAACCTTTATATATTTTGTTTTTTTTTTCTTATTATAATATGAATGAAAAATAAAAATGTAGTTTTTTCTTTTGTTTTGTTAATCACACCGATTTCCCTTCTTTTTAATTTCAATAATAGCACCTAAAAATTCTTACTTCAAACCTAACTCCAATTTTCAATAGTACCTAGATTCTTGTAGTCCTCATACGAGGATGGTAGAAATAGTTCCGTCGGTGCCTTAAATTTTTAAGTCAGTCTTAAATTTTATTATATTTCCTCCTTTTCTTCCACTAGCTAAGATATAGTTTTTACATATGGTTGTAGAAGCTTATGGATAAGAGTAGAATCTCCTACTCCGTGTACATATCTTAAAAACCACGTAATACAAGTTTTCTCTTGTAATAATAGTTGATAGTTTGAAACATTTCACGCTAATATAAAAATTAGTATTTTAAATCAAACTAATGTAGAATTAGAAAAATTATTACTAACTCATATTCAAAATTATTAAGTGGTCATTTCAATCGTGTAGAAAATTTTAATAATTTTTTCTTTATATACATTTCCATCCGCAGTTTGTAGATACATAACAAAGTAGAGAATTAAAAAAAAAAAAAAAAAGTGGGATTTGGATTAAAAAGACATGGGAAACATTAGGACATTTATTTTGATAATTGTGATATTCCTTGCAATTATGCTTGCCATACCCCCTTCACTTTCACCAAATTCTTCATCTCAACTTATTTCAAGCTCTAACATCGATTGTAAGAAACTACCAAATCCGCCGCGGCCGCCTCCGTCGTTAAAGCTACCACTAGGATTGATCCGACGGCTGCAACTACCACCACCGCCACCGCCACCGCCACAGCCGCCAGTTAATCTATTGCGAAAAGTTGGCATGGTCGTCGTTGCAAAGAAAAACTGAAAAATATAAAAACAAAAATAGCGCCTAAGAAGATATACGACCAGTGTTTTCGGAAAGCTTTTGAAGAATGCATGAATCACATAAAATTAGTGCCACTACATCTTCCATAAACCATGCGCATCTTCTATACACACACACACACCAAAATTTTAAAGTAATGTTCTGTGTCTAAAATTTCTTTGTTTAAAAGTAATTACTTAGTAGTTTGAGCAAGGAAAAAGTATCCTAATACAAAATTAATAATTAATTTATACAAGTCAATATAATTCTGATTGTATATGTTTTTTCTAATAGGATTATTTGCCTAGAAACAACATCCCTTGAAATATATATTCAAATTTCAAAGTTCTAAAAGATTGTACTCTTCTCATGAGTTTTGAGGAATATTTTGAGTTGACTAAATTAAAGGAATATTTTCTGAATATTAATATGCTCTGAATGCTTGTTTTGAAATAGGGAATTGCATTTATAACAAGGAAAAAAAAATCAAAGAAAAGAGAGAAAGGAAATATTAGGATTTTTACTGAATAATTCTAGTTAAATTATCATGAAAATGATTTATTTTACGAATTTAGAACCGTTCCCCTCTTAGTACGAGATGGATTTCTATCTAAAATACAAACAGGATACAATATGTCCGTAATTCCAATAATAGCACTTCTGAAAATCTTTATTTCAAATTCAACACCACTTTTCAACATTTTCATTTCCAATGTTATCACATCAGATTTTATGGATCCTCACACATATACATTACCAAAGAATATACTCTCATCACAAAACCCTACACCAATCTTCCATCTTTTTAATTTCAATAATAGCACCTAAAAACTCGAATAATAGCACTTCTGAAAATCTTTATTTCAAATTCAGCACCACTTTTCAACGTTTTCATTTCCAATGTTATCACATCAGATTTTATGGATCCTCACAGATATACATTACCAAGAATATACTCTCATCACAAAACCCTACATCAATCTTCCATCTTTTTAATTTCAATAATAGCACCTAAAAACTCTTACTTCAAACCTAACACCACTTTTCAATACCACCTAGATTATTGTAGTCCTCATATGCTAGAAACAGTTGCGCTTGTGCCGGGCATAGTGGGTGGAGGCAATTTGCTGCAAGCGCAGCAGAGAGTCGATCAAGGCGCTGCTCGAAGAGGCTGAGAATGAGAGAAGATGCATCTCATGACGGTCATGGAAGTGGTACCGGGACACCCTAGCCATGGCTGTCCAAGGTGTCTTCTCCGATGACGACTACTTTGAATATATGAGATCACCCAAGTTCACTCACTACGTGGGGTACCTTGAGGAGGAAGCAATCCACTCCTACACTGAGTTCCTCAAGGAACTTGACAAAGGCAACATAGAGAACATCCCGGCCCCAGCCATCGGCATAGATTGCTGGCAACTTTCTGCCGAAACAATGTTGAGAGACGTCGTTATGGTTATTAAAGCAGACGAATTTCACCATCATGATGTTAACAATTTTGCATCGGTTTCGATACATCTCCTTTGACAACTCCTAGATGCTTAGTTCATGTTTGATGAGATTCTAATCAATTCTACGAACGAATTTCAGGACATTATCAGGGTTATGAACTGAAGGATTCTCCGGCTTCACTTGATTATTACTGAAAAACGCTGAATTAACCTTCTTTCTGAGAAAGAAGTTCAACAGTTCAATGAGCTCTTGAATTTTTCAGATCGAACAAAAGTAGAAACTGTATTTGTTTTTGTAAAAGCCTCTGCTGAAGTCCTGGATTCGGAACGAGACGTCTGAGGACTTGTGCTATAATTGACAAAACATGAGCAATTTATTGAGCTAATGAGATTATTGTCAACTGGTTTTGATCTTTCAATGCCAATGATTTTGTTTGTGCTTCATTTTTCATTTGAAATTTCAGATGCGTATAGAGCGCAGGTTATAAAATCTTACATTTGCACCAAGTTGAGGGTCCTAGTGGGGGAACAAGAAAGAATGTCCGAAGGGTGGTTGAAATTTCGGGTTTGCTTAATTAAAAAACAATTACATGGCATTTGCTAAATACCTGAAAACCCCACAAAATGAACACTTTGGTTTTCCCATGTTCCGTGATTTTGCTTGAAAATTAGTCATGCAAAAAAACATAACTTAAAATCATACAAGAAATAAAATAACTCGAAGGATTTCAAAAGGCTGCCAAGATTCAAAGCTGTGTTCAAATGAGCGAGTTGGAGTTTTATGACATTTAAAACTGCAAAGACCATTCAAAGGGAATTTCCAACACACATTCCAAGGACGAGTTTAGAGTTTAACTCCCCACAAAAAAGTTGAAAGTGAAAACAAAGATCTAACTAGGTAACTTTAACCACCTTATATCGATGGGAAATTTTGAGAGGTGAATCTATGGAAACCGGCCTCTGCTCGGACCACAGCTCTAAATTGACTGTTCCAGTTCCCCAGTGGACCAGGCACTTGAAGACCTGTTGGACATCAAATTGATTGACTAGCGCCAGACCGAGACATTTGTCGACGAGCATCCATTCACCTGGATTGACAATGTAGAAGTCATTTGGATCTAACAAGAAAATTTCACCAAAAATCACAAATTTAACATTTCCCCATTTCACCCTCTACATTGAAAAAATAATAAAATCTAGAATTGTTGAATTTGTAGAAATAAAGCTATATAAGTACCATGGTTCAAATAACTTGAAGTTAAGGACGTGTTTTCTATGATATTTTATCTACTTTTGAATCACACATCTTGGAACTGAAATTTTGGATTCATTTGTTGAAACGATGTTTTGAAAACATGTTATCTAAAAGGATTTAGGTAAATGGGTAGGGCTGGTTTAGGATCAAGAAGTGAGAATGTTCTCTTGTTTCGGTATGCTTGATTTAACACTGTTAAATACAATCAAAGTTATATTTTGTTAAGGATAAAATAACCCAGTGTTTCCCATGGATTGTAAACGTTGAAAAGTGGTAACTATACCGTTAGGTAGAAGATCCCCTTCATAAAATTGCTCCCCAGCCTCTGGCCGGATTTCATGCTTTATCCCGTCAATAGAGGTAAATGAGACGTAGGATTCTGTAGGGTATAGGAGGGTGAACATCGGATGTACTCTCAGGCAAACCAATCTACAACCGAAAATAAACATGTACAAATTAATCAACAAACAAACATATAAAAAATCAGCAAAAGGAGCAAAAGGAAAGATAAAAAAACAAAGGCAAGGCATATGCACATGATATGCCTCTTTTGACATGAAGATTTTAAAACATGGGAATAGATGGGTTGTTGCTGCGACACGAAGGGACCGTACAAAGGGGGAAGAAAAGTTTAAAGAGCAAGCAAGTGCAAACTTGGCTGAAAAAGTTATCTGAAACTGATTTAGGAGAAAATGAGAAAAACATAGAATGAAATGCACATCTATAATCATTCTCTCAACAGAACTAGCCAAACGGTGATGACATAGCTGTTAAAAAGTAAATGAAAATACATTGACACTCTAAAATTTTGAAGCAAACCTCGACCATCCACCGGAACCAGCACCAACTTTTTGTGCCACAATGCTGGAATCGATTTGCAACACTTCGGTATCATCCTTTGGAATGTGTATCTGTCGTTGTATAAGTAATCCACCACCAATGTCACCTTCTAACAAGATCAATTCCTCCTCTCCTGCATGCTCAAGATCTCGTCTGCATAAAAATTTAAAATTAAAAAAAAAAGGATAAATATAAATATATATATATATATTTTTTCCCCTTTTTGCAGGGTGAAAAAGGACCATTAAGCAACCCAAAAGAATGATATTTGCCAATTTTAATTTTCACCCCGTTGCAGACAAAACAGAAGTGCTTTTTCCAATTCACAAACACTGGAAATTCCTGAATATGCTTTATTCTCCAAAAGTCATCCCCAATGCATTACACATGCTTCTTATGGCCAACAAAAATATGCAGTTGGTGGCTTATATTCAAGCAACTCACTCAATGACAATGTATTCCTCAGACCGCCCAGCAGAGCGGGATTCAGTACCACTAAACTCTTCATACCCATTAACTTCGACTCCACCATGAAGCCACTGTATTCCTGCAAAATGTGACCACAAAAAATGAGAAACAAATCATAAAAAGGTACTACCCCATCTTAAAAAGTATAAGATTCATGGTTCTTGGAGGTCATAGGCATTGCATGACCTCCTCACAAGGACAGGCTTGGACGTTTAAAATGGTATCTATGTCACCATCTTTTCCTCCTTATCCAAGAGTAGGTTAGGAAGTTGATCTTGCAAAATGGACATTGGAGTTACGTTTGGGAGAAATGTCACTAGGGGATATATTTTACATTGACCCATTGAGCGACCTACTAATGAGAAAGAATCATGTAAACTAATCCCTGTTAAACTAACACTCCTCACACCGAGAGAGTGCCAACAATATCTGAATTATTACCTGAAGGAACATGCGTCATTGAAATTATTCTACCCCCAATCCAAGGAACCACTTTGGTAACCCAATCACCACCTTTCAGTTCAACAGGAGTTCTGGAAAGTTCTATTCCTTTGCGTCCAGGAACATCTTCCACATCCAGGACACGCTTTGCATTTTCTGCAAAAAACATATTACACGTTAGAAAGGAAGCAATGACCATTCCAACGTATATTTTATAATTGCACCCCTAGAAATTTTCCTTAAAGGAGGAAAGAGTGCCGTTCATATGATTAAATTGAAAAATAAGTGAGAAGACTGCCGAGAACTAGCCAGAAAAGAGGAAAATTTGAAGACCATTTGCCCGAGCCACAAGTACCGAGTTAAAAAGAAAATTTGGAACCAGTAGTCAGTATAAATCCTCGAAGCATTAGTACTACCTAGTCGAGTTCTGTGTTGCTTCACACTGGCAGAAACCAACTCAGAAACTTCCTGCTCTGAAGGCATAGGTATTTGAAGAGCCTCTCCATCCGTACCCCATGCATCAAGCTAAATGAACAACAATCAAGGATTAAAACTTGGAACTAAATAAGAATCTCCTACGTACTTAAAGCATATGCCTAAGATGATTTCCCCTAAAGAAAGCATACCATTGCACCCCCACCAAGCAATAACTGAACATGAAGACGACGATCCGGCCTCTTCCAAGACCCTTTGGTTTGGGAAACTCGAACAGTAACAACTGAGGATTGAAGCTCAGCTACATAATGTGTCAACAAAAATTGGCCTTCAGTGAATCCATATCCGTCGCCATCATCGTCGTATAGAATTCCTTTGGCTTTCCCTGTGAATAAAACAATCTCCTATTAAGTTACATATCGCAAAATTTTATGCCATCGGAGTAGGAAAAGTGTAGCAATGACATTAATCTGCAGATAAATATCTAAATGTTACTTTTCCAGCTACTAGTGATCAAAAGCAAGCATGAATTACTAAAAGAAAATCTGGGTATGACCAATGTAAAACAATTCTCTAAACCCATTACCAAATCTACATATGTACTTATGTGAACATACGTGCCCACCTTTCTAGAATCCACTTACAGAGATGCAAACAATTTGCAAAGAGTCAGTGAGACCTGATTCTTGAGAGCTAGTTCCTTTCATACCTTTTTTTTTTTTTTTTTTAATCAAGAGGTTTATTATTGCTCCTTTATTTTCATTTTCAAAAACCCGCATACACTAATATAATATAGAAGTCTTATCCATTTTTACCTCTAGGTCCAGAGGGAAGTTATGAGCAATACGTTCATGCATAACTTCCATACCAAGATTAGCACGGTTAATGATATCAGCCCAGGTATAATTCCACATCCCAAGAGGATTAACTGGATTGAAATTTACCATGTTCATCTAAAGCCACAAAGAGTGACAAGTCATCCGATGAGCTAGCTTCACCAACATGCTGATGTGGAGGACCAAAAGGAATAATTGCTCCACCTTGCAAATACAAAGCTGGTAAATCCTGAGATTAATAAGACAAAACTAAAAATGAACCGAGATTATGAAAACAAAAATAAGAAACCGAAAAACAATAAATTAAATAAAAGGAAAATCGAGATTTAAAGTGCTACATACTGGATGTGAATCGTCAAAATCAAAACTCAACCAGATTCCTTTTGGAAGTGCAGACTGAGAATTGCCCGTCTCCTGTCCCAGTGCCGTACTAAGCACAATATACAGGAAGTCATTATGGAAAAAAAGAAAAAAAAAATCCATTAAACATCAACGAAGTAACTAAAACTCTCCAAATGAACCTATGGATGAATGATATATTATCATCACGAAATCAGATCTAACACGAAGATCTGTTAGCAGATGGGGTTTTCATTCATATAACTTTAGTGCAAAAAGACTTTTAGAACAAGGGTTTTCATTCATACATGTGTTGTGACAAAGACTAAAAAAATAAAGTGGAAATAGAACAAAATTGGAAAATGAGGATCATTAAGAACCGAACATTGACTTAGTTCTATAATCCTCATAAATGTAGGTATTCACATCTTTATGGATCAGATGGGAAAAATAGTTTTAATGATCAAGTGCCCTTTTCATTTTTCTTCTCAAGAAAAATGTCTAAAATTGCCAAAAACCTGTAGAGATATTTACAGAAAATACTAGCCAAAGTGCTAAGCGAGGCAAGCATGATCAATTTGTTTCTGAAGAAATGAAATAGCAACCTTGCATAAACTAGAAGCGGACCCAGTAGAAAAGAATTCTCATGTCTCCTTAAGCTGAGATCTCCAGTATCTGCGCACACAATATGTAGACATTAGACAATATTACAAGATATTAAATTTCATGAGCTTGTTCTGGAGTTTGATCACTCAACACCATAAAAACCCACCGGCAAAAAAGGTAGGACTTGCCACTGGAGTACCAATGGTATGAGCCATGTAAAAAAGAGTGTATATGTGCGGTAGAAGGCGATAGCGCCTTTGCAATGCAAGTCGGCATACTTCTTCACACTGATGAATTGAATTGAGTTAGTACAGAACAGATAGTGAGCAAAACATGAGAAATATCCCCAAAAGAACTTTCTTTTCATGAAACTTAACTTCATTATTTCATAAAGAAAAATGAAGCAAAAGGCAAGGACAATAAAACAAAGGTATAATTGCTACACTTTTGAGGTATAGATCCTTTCTTAACCTGCATTATTCCATTCCAAACAAAAATTCTCTTAATTGAGATACTGATTATGATGCTTAACATGAACCTAGACACATGGTTCAAAATAAATATATATAAATATATATACACACACACACATACATTCATACAGACATATATATACAAACCTCTTCACCAAAAGACCATGGCTCATGATCAATGGTGTCATCTTCGGAGTGCCCACGGCAAAATGGAAACAAGGCCCCTACACCCATCCACCTAGCAAAAAGCTTCGGAGTTGCATTTCCACCAAAGCCGCCAATATCAGGCCCAGATAGGGGCTGACCGCTAAGACCCTAGAACAATTCACAACAAAATCAGAGCAAAGCAATGTTTGGGAAACAATGTACGTGTTTGTGTTGCTATAATCATGTCATGTCAACTTAAATTAGAGATTTCAAAGTTCGAGGAGTGCTGTGAAACCACTATAAAATTTTAGTTAAGTGATATTATACTAGTACACGATAACGTAGAGATCAGCAAAAATCACATCAAAATTGGATGGATATAATGCTTTCAATCCTAAAGACTTACAACAGTGGTATTAGGTGATCTTCATATGAGGTTTCTGTCAGAATTATGTCATCACTTCATACGTCTATTTTGACAATCAGCTTTAGTAGAAAGATCTTTCAATTATTCTTTGTAGGATATAGGAAACAAAACTTCAAAGAAAGACCATTTTAAGGAAACTCGTATGACAGAAGTCCTAAAGAAACTGCTGATTAGTCAGAACCGGTTGTTGTCTTTCTTCTTATGTAGGACTTCTTGCACACTTTTAGTAATGTCTTTTTTTTTTTTTTTTTGCATAGTTTTTTTTCTTTTCTTTTCTTTTAACTTCTCTCTATCTTATTAAAAGACAAGTATATTTTCCTTTCAAACTTTCAATCATAAAGAAAGAAACTAATTATTAAAGCAGCACTAAAGAAAAGTCACTTCTACTTTGATTCACGACTAACCATTACGTACCAATTGAAGAACCATTGAAAGACTCATGTGAAGGTGGTCCCAATTTGACAGATTGTCTCCCGTCCATGTGGCAGCATATCTTTGACTACCAATAAATCCCGCTCTTGTGAGAACAAAAGGACGCTTGTTTTTATTAGCCAACTCCATCCCTTCATAAGTGGACCTTGCCATTAACATGCCATACACCTAAATGTTCAACAATTCTACAGAAATTGAAGTTCAGAAATACTTGATACAAGAACCAATTACAATTATTACAAAAGGCGTGTATTATTTGAGCACAAGCATTAAGGTTCGGATGCAGAATACGTTGTGATAATGTAAATGACTCTGACAACCCCCGAGTTCATCATCTCCCCTATGAATATTGCTGTCAGGCATTGTTTTTGTCACAACCTGAAAAAGGAAAAAAAAAAAAATATATATATATATATATATATATCATGAAAATAAAACAGGAAGAGTTAATGCAATCTCCAAGAAAAATTATGTTACTACCTTAAAAACAGTCGGTTCATTCATGTCATTCCATATACCATCAACGCCATTAGAAACAAAATCTTTAACTAAATTGGCCCACCAAGAGCGGACTTTTGCCTGAGTATAGTCTGGGAAAACACAAGGTCCTGGCCACACCTCCCCTGGATATTCATCGAAAGCATCTTAGTTCTCAAGAAATAATTCTCTAGGAAGAGAAGTTTTTTTAATACATAGAGATAACAGTAAAACCACATGTTTTCTATGAAATCCCAATAAAATCTTTGAAAATGTGAGTATGTTACAACACTAGAACTAAATATTATCGCCAGCAAGAAGAGAATATACCTACAAAAGGAGTTCCATCTGATTTTTGAATCCAGGCATCATCTTTAGAACCACTATCATAGACAAAATAACCATCTTCCTTCTTGATCCCCGGGTCAAGCATCCAAATTGCTTTGAAACCATCATTATGAAGATCTTTCACCAAAGATTTCGGATCTGGAAAACGCTCCTGAAAATTTTCATCATAAAAAAGTTCTGGTTATGAATCGTAGCAACATCCATTTCAAGAATAAAAGGAAACCATTTGATGATTTTCAGTATAGCTCTATTTCAAGACAAGCAAATGACCTTTCATTCTAAAGGTGTACTTGGAGGGACCATTATAGATGTAAGTGGATAAACTATACCAGACTAATATGTACACTACTATTCTATCAGTCCCGTCTAAGCCAGAAACGTATTATTTTGGCAGGGGGAAGAAAATGTGACCGACATGATTAAATTGAATCTCGAATTATATGGTCTAAAAAAAAAAGTGAACAAATTGTAGCAAGGAAATGCCAAATGTCAAAGGCTTTATAGAACAACATGCCTGATCAAAAGTGAAACAACGAAAACCATCCATGTAATCTATGTCCATCCAAATGGCGTCACAAGGTATGCCTTTCTCCCGAAAGTTTCTGGTTATCTGCAAAAGTAGGCCAGTCAACGATCAAATTTCTAAAATATTGTACATACCATGAGTGAAAAAAAATATATAGATTCAGAGAATTCTGGGAATAACCAAAGTTTAGGACAGTAATTTAACATAATACACTAGTTATTTGCATAAAGATCATTTGAAGCAAGAGATGCTAGTGTTACAACATGCTCTTTTGAGTCATAAAGAAAGGATACAAAGCGACTCAAAGAGAGTCTAGTTTTTGTTCTAGTTGACTTTATACCTCACGAACTCTCTTCTCAGACTCGTAACTCCAGCGGCTTTGATGATAGCCTAATGACCACTTTGGGGGCATAAATACAGTTCCTAATCATAAAAACATCAGATAGCCACCGATTAAATGCATAAACCAAGTACAAATATAAAATGGTTGTTAGACAATCATATCTTTTTAATATAAAAGCCCGTTATTAATTGTTTCATAAACTGGCACAAATCATGGAGAACCAGGACATGGACTCATGGTAAAAAAAAAATACAAATAAAAAAATCTGCCTATTACTGTTTTTCCTCCTCACTGTTTCTCAATTTCGGTTATGTGCATATACGCCTCATCTGAAAAATCCAGGGAACCTAATAGAATCCTTAACATCACAAATTGAGCCGCCAACACTTGATTTTATTTACCATTAATACTATTACAATAGAGCTTAAGAGACCACAATGTTAATTGCCAGATATCTTCAAAGAGATAACGGAATGAGAGAAAGAGAGAGAGAGAATCCAAATTGATGTGCGATATTACCAATTGCATGTGACAAAGATACCAGAACAGCAGTTGGCGAGGCAAATGGACCAAAGGTAATAACAGGATACGGGGATGGAGCAATATACTGTACAACTGATTCATTTCTCAAATCAATCTGCACAAAACAGAGGGTGAAAAAAAGATATCTGAAGTTCAAAAGGTGTCTAGAATAATGAACTCTCATATGCAGAACAAAGTCAAATGTCAGCACCTCGCAGCGTCGTGTTGTGTCAGCAAGAATCCCAAGGGCTTCTCCTGTTGGAAGAACAGCCAGTACCCAGGGATGTGACTGGTACAATGATGTTGTTCCAGAACTAAAACCCCATGAAGCTCTATTCCATGTGAAAATCTAAAACAGGCAGAACAATGTAACTATAGGGTCGGAAAATAAACTTTCTGAGGATGCTGTTATAAGAGAAACATAAAAAGCAGCTTACCCTTTTTCCAGTACGCTCAAGTTGCCCACTAACCTCGCCAGTCCCGTAGAAGTAGGTACCAGCAGGAAACTAAACTTAAAAAAAAAAAAAAAAGCATGGGAAATCATTGACAACTTAAACTTGTAGACAATCATAAAATGAGGATTGTAAAATTTTTTGGTAATAAAGAGCTAACTGACCTCAAATTTAACAATCTGTTGCCCCAAAAGGCTTTTAAAAGTAGGAACGTATGAAGGCACATTGTGACTCTTAATCGGTGTGTCCCTAGCACTGCTATTCACAAAAGAAAGGCTTGGAAAAGCATCATTTCTATCACTTGCGGAACAATCGAATCGGAACACTCCATCCTCCAAGATTGGCTCAGAGATCATATCTCCTGCGGCATCTGCGTTGACGTCTTTAGTTTCATAATCGGCCATTTTAGACGGCCAATCTTCAAGCAAACAACTTCTTATTAGGCTTCTTCTTTCTGCACCCGAAAGGAAAAGGAAATGGAAATGATACTGCTTGAAGAATATATTCCTAGCACAATCAGCATAAAAAATGACATGACAAAAGTATAGAATCTCTTGTAGAACAGAAAACTAAACACTAAGGAGGATCATCGAACAAAGCGGTACAGTTCTATATAACTATATAATCAAGCATCAACTGCATTCCTCTTTAAATTTTTACAAAAGGAAAGAAGAAGTTTTCTTCGGAGGTTAAAAAAAGTGACTACAACAAATCTTTCCAAAGAATTATGAACAGACTTAATAATTGTTGTAGATCAAAAACTGGTATGTTTAAGATCTGCCAAGAACTGAAGAAAAATCATGTACAAATATGGGTTTTGTGATATGCCTGTGAAAATAAAAATAAAAATGAATAAAAATCACAGGTTTATGGATGATGGATTGAAAATGAATTTTATAGTTGAAAGAGCAATTTTGGATGAATTTTGTAGTTACAAAAGCAATTTTAGACATTTTTTGATTTTCACTTGAAAAAACAAACCAAAAACAAAAATAAATCCAAGAGATTTGATAATATAAAGATGAGAATAAAATCTGGACAGCCAAACGCTCATCAAAATCATAAAAAAAATTTAATAATAATAATAATAATAAAGACAGCCGTCACCTTTGCAAAATAAACATTGCAACACCAAACTGTGATAGTAGACACAGTAGTTAAAAAAAAAAAAAAAAAACCCTCAATCATACAAACTTCAGAAAATCCTATCCTCTGGACAAGGAAAAGCATAAATTGAAACAATGGTTTAATTGCCTAGCTAATTGCACCCCAACAACTATAGATATAAATATATGGACGAATATATTCACACACACACACACACACACATATATATATATATAAACTATCACATATCCGTCGACATTTTACATGCTCTCACTTGATGAAGCAGGACAATCAAGCCAACCACAATCCAATAAATTCTATCACCCAAAAAAAAAAAAAAAGAAGAGAAAAAAAAAACCGATTATTCAAACAAAAACAAAATCAAGAACCTTGACGAACAGAAAAACAAAGAGGAAGGTGTCATTTCGGATTCTGCGAAAGCGTGGGCCCCGAAACTCGATGATCGTCCACCAACTCTGCCACTGCAACTGACAACTGCTGCTACACTTGTTATTAGTAGCTTTTCCATTCGTATGTATGTGTGTGTGTCTTTATATATGTGTGACTCACTATATTCCTCAAATAATTGAAGTTAACTTTGTCGGCACAAGTGTTATGGCGGATCAAATAGAAAGATGAGCGCGTGGAACTCAGGCGAGCTTGCAAAGGTTGGTCCATGGGGGTTCTGTTTACTTGAGACCCATAAATGCTTTTTAGCACGCATCAGATTTCACACGACTTGACGTGGATTAAAATTTAAAAAAAAAAAAAAAAACAAAACTGCTGGTTAAAATAAGAGTCTTTCTTTGTTGGATTCTTCTAAAAATCTTTAGTTAGACCCCTGTTTTGTTTTTTTTGGCTTTATTTTCTGTGTTGTCGCTCGGTGATGGTGGAGATGGAGTTGGAGATTTCCCGCGAAAATTTCAGGGCAGACGGAGTTGATGGTTTTTTTTTTTTTTTTTTTTTCTTAAAAAAAATTAACAAAATTGTTGGTAAGAAAAAGAAAAAACAAAAGTGTAAGTCTTGTATGGATAATTTTTTGTCTTCTCTGTATTTTTATCCATATCTTTACTCTTTATTATTATTATTATTATATTAAAAAGAATCAAAATTCGCCTTTATTCAATTCATACGTGGTATCTTCGTTTTTTTTTTCTTTTCTTTTTCCCTTTTCTTTTTTCATTCTCTTATCTTTTTTTTTTTAGTCTTAATTAAAACTATTTTTCTCAAAGTTGTCTCTATTTAAAAAATTTTCTATATAACCCATTCAATTACAATTTTCCTATAATATCTCATAAATAACTTTTCATTTGATTTACTTTTTTTTTTTTTTTTTTCAATTGTGCATGACACATACGGAGCTCATGCTCACCACTAATCCATAACAAAAATTGCAAGTGGACTTCCATACAAATTCCACGTGTAAATCGAGAAATTCTCTTTTCATGTTAAATAGCATTGTCATAGCTAGTGACTTTTTTTTAAATTTTTAGAGGGAGAATTATTCTCATTTATATACTTGAATTTTAGGGTCAATTTCACTTTACTTTTTATAATTTAAAAACTCTTATTTTACTCACTGAACTTTAAATTAAACCTCATTTTACTTTTTTTTAATCAAAATTTCAATTAAAAACATATGGAAAAAAAAATTAGGTGTAGTCATGTGCTTTTCTTTTTTCGGTTTGTTTTAGTAGAAATCTTAACAGAATGGATTAAAAAAAAACTAATTCTCCTAGTTTTGCATCTGTTTTTAAGTAAAATTCTAATATCAAGGATAAAGTGGGTTAAATTCAAAATTTAATTGGTCAAGTGAGAACTTTTAAAATTTAAGATGAAAAACGAGAGTGACCTGAAAGTTCAAGGCACATGAAATAATCCCCTTTTTTATTTAAATTTTTTTGACTTCTTCCTACCATACCCTTTAAACTTCTTGAATTTGACAATTTAGTTTCTTTCTTTTTTTCATTGGCAATTAACCTCTGGAATATGTAATTTCTTGGCATCATCGATCCTTCTGCTCTTATTCGTTAATTTTTTTTTTTTTTAAGTTTAGTTTCAAGTTTGAGTTAAAATTAAATTATGCTCAATTTCTAAAATGAATTTGTATTAAAATTAAACAAAAATGTTTAGCAATGCTTGTTTTGGACTATGCCGCGTACGACCAAAAAAAAATTGCATTTAAAATTTAATAGACGTGAGCAAAAGGATAAACAAAGGTCAAGAATTATAAATTCATGGGGTTAGCTATCAAGGAAAAAAAAAATAGAAAACTTACCAAAAAAAAAACCTTAAAAATATTGTTCATTTTTTATTCTTAAATTATAGATCCAATCTCATATTAATCTCTGAACTTTAAAATTTCTTAAAATCGATTCTTGGAATGTATCATACAATAGTCTTAGGTACATAACAATGTTAAAAAATGGATTGTTTACCATGTGAAGATTTAAAAAATGCGTTTTAATCTAGGATAATTTTGTTATTTTTATGTTCTAAAACCTTTTGTTAAACTTGGAGTTAAGTTGTAAATTCTCAAATAGTGAGTTTAGCAGAGAGTGGATCAAGGCGCTACCCAAAGAGGCTGAGAATGTGAGGATGCATCTCATGAGTAAAATATATAAGTAAAATACAATTTTTCCCCCCCTATTTACCTACATATACATATATACGAGTAAAATTATATTAAACCCCCCTCAAAAATTTCATAAAGCTCCCCTAAAAAGTTAGAAATCTATCTAGACCTTCAAATTTAAAAGTTTCATTACTTAAACCCAAGTACCCAACAGCCCAATAGTTTAAAAAGCCCAAAATGAGTCCAAGTGCCAAATGACCTTCAATAGTCTTGATAATGAGGTTATTATAAAATATTTTCAAGACATGGAAAACCGTTGGGGATAATTATAGTACATTTTTAGTTCTTTTTTTTTTTTTTTTTGGTTGCTCTGACTAGTACTTTTTTTTTTTTTTAAAGGATTTGTTAGTATATTGTTAGTTGTTAACTTTGATAAAATTTTTGTTATAATTATAAACCCCCTGAAAAATATTCCTAGCTTCGTCATGGCTATCCAAGGCGTCTTCTTTGACAGCCACTTCTTTGGATATCTGATATCGCCCAAGTTCGCTCACCGCGTGGGGTACCTTGAGGAGGAAGCAATCCACTCCTACACTGAATTCTTCAAGGAACTGAAAAGGGCAACATGGTGAACATCTTTATCTTGTCTCTAGCCATCGCCATAGATTACTGACAGCTTCCCGCTGATGCAACGTTGATAGACGTCGTTCTCGTTATTAGATCGGACGAGGCTCACCACCGTGATGTTTACCATTTTGCATCGATACCAATACATCTCATTTGACAACCCCTAGATGCTTTTATGACGTTTTTCGATTTCTTACTTATTATGGAAAATTACAAATCGTAAACAAGTAATAAAGTGATAAGTAAATTATCATTTTTTAAATTATCATTTTCATGAGAACTATCGTTACCAATTACTAAAATTATATTAACTCTAACTTTATTTGAATAATCGAAAAGAGAATTTTAAATAAAAATAAAAAAATAATTAAAAAGATAAAATACTCAAAATACTAAAAATCTAGGGTTTTCGATTTCATCGGATTATCATATTCAAATCATCTAATTCAATTAATCAACGTTTTTTTCCCTATATTGTCAGTGAATCTCTCTTATATATTCACTAATCTTTCTCAAGTGCTAACAATTTATTTTATTACAATAAGCTTTATCACATCACAGTCTCAAATAACTTATTATAATTTATTAAGAGTCAGAAATTCATGATGTTGGACAAGTTTCATAACTATCTCTAGCTTACGATAATCTCATGGTAGATTAAACAGGGCTTATTCAATTATTACTTATCAGTTGCAAATCAAATATTAAATCATGTAAAAGTTGACTAGAAATTCACAAGCATTAAGCACATATTAAAAATACTCAATATAGAACTGGAATATACATCAATTAATTAAAAATATAAAAACTTAAATAATCATAATCCGGATAGATCGTATCCCTAGGAAAGAAAATTACTTTATAAATAGAAAGGAAATCTATAAAATAAAAGTTTAATTATTCACAAATTACAAAAATAAAAAGATAAGAAAATAGAACAAGAAAACTCAATTTAGAGATGTCAGAAGTATCCAAAGTCTTATCCAAGATTTTCTCCTTTCTCTCCTCTTGATGATTCAAGATAATCTCTCTCTAATTTCGTATAAAACTAAACCTAAAACTTAAAATATTTTTCTCTTCTTTTTCTTCTTTGGTTTTCAGCTTCTCCCGCAGCCAAACTCCCTGGGAAAGGAGCCCTAAGCTCCCTTATATAGGCTCCAGCCGCCGACATCACTAGGGTTTTTCCTCTTTTTTGCCCTTTTCTTTTCTCTGCTGCAAAGTAACGCACAACAGCACACCTGGCCCCCCCCCCCCCCACAAAGACACGTGGCGAGCACCGGTTGGCTACTGGAGGAAGTGGGACACGTGCCAGACTCGAACTAGAACTTAGCAACAATACACGAGGAAACGATTGAGACGTGCGCTCCTGATCCAGTATAGCCTGAGGAGAACCAACGCGCTGGGGTAGAGACGCACCTGCCGAGGCATCTGGCTTCAACTTGCGATCCTGGGCTGCTGATAAGGCGATCCGACGGCTGAAATAGCAAGTGACACGCGTGCTAGAGTCGCGCAAGTGTGGAAAATTGTCTTCGGATTTCTTTCTTTTTTAATTGACTTTTTTTTTTTTATCATTTAAGCTCCAAATTACTAATTTTAACCTTATTAACATAATTAACTCACACACTTCAGACAACATAATAAATTTGAAGAAAAATTAATATAAATTATTAAGATTATAGTAAAATTATAAGCTTAACAATACTAAAATAATTTTATTTTATAGAGTTATCACAAATCCTTCGAATGAATGAATTTCAAGACATGCGTTTTCAAGACTCCGTGAGTTGAAGGACTCACCTGCTCCACTTGGTTAGCACTGAAAAACGACAAAGCAGCCTTATTTCTGAGAAAGTAGTTCGACAATTTAATAAGTTCCTGGAATTTTTTAGATCAAATAAAAGTAGAACCGAACCTATATTTGCTTAATGAGATAATGGTTAACTGGTTTTGATCATTCAATGCCGATGATTTTTGTTTCTGCTTCATTTTTCATTTCAAAATTTCAGATGTGACAGTTTAGAGCCCCCGGTGTACATAAGTTTTCGACAAGTTACATTGGCTCAAAGTAGTTAACGTTATATGCTTCTAAAAGTTTCAAACTTCAAAGTAAGGGAAAAAAAGGATAACATTGGCAGACTGTCGAAATTTTTGGCTCGCTACGATAATTAAAAAAAAAAAAAAAAAAAAATTTTGCATGGCATTGCTAAGTACCTAAAAACTCAGAAAGAGCTCTGTTTGGTTTATCATGTGTTCTGTGTTTATTTCTAAACCTTATGATAAAAATTTGATATAAAAAAAAAATGCAAGAATTGAAATAACTCCGAGGATTTCAAAAGGCTGCCAAGATTCAAAGCTGTGTTCAAATAAGCGAGTTGGAGTTTTTGTCAGATTTAAAACTGCAAAGACCATTCAAAGCGCATTTCCAATACACATTACTAGGATGACTTGGAGCTAAACTTAGCTCAATCTTTCAGTTTGGAATCTCCCACAAAAAGTTGATAAGTACAAACAAAGATGTAACTAGGTGACTTTAACCACCTTGTATCGATGAGAGATTTTGATAGGTGAATCTTTCGAAACGGGCCTTTGCTCGGACCACAGCTCTAAATTGACTGTTCCAGTTCCCCAGTGGATCAAGCACTTGAAGACCTGCTGGACATCAAATTGATTGACTAGCGCCAGACCGACACATTTGTCGACGAGCGACCATTCACCTGGAGTGAAAACATAGAAGTCATTTCGATCAAAATAAATAATAATAAAATCTGGAATTGTTGAATATGTAGAAAATAAAGCCATACAAGTAACTACAAGTCATATACCTTGAAAGTTAAAGGGCGTGTTTTCTATTTGTACTTTGGAAACACACATTCTAGAACTGGAATTCCGGATTCACTTGTTGAAATGGTGATTTGAAAACGTGTTTGCTAAGGATCAAAAATGTGTTTTTGAAAACATGTTTTCTATGACTAACCCATGTTTGTTTTTCTGTCCTCTACTTCTTAAGGATCAAATATGGACCGCAGACATTGAAAAGTGGTAACTATACCGTTAGGTAGAAGATCCCCTTCAAAAAATTGCTCTCCAGCCTCTGGCCGAATTTCATGCTTCGTCCCGTCAATAGAGGTAAACGAGACATAGGATTCTGTAGGGTGCAGGAGGGTGAACATCGGATGTACTCTCAGGCAAACCAATCTACAACCCAAAATTAAATGCAACAAACCTTAGCAAATATATAAATAATCAACAAACAAACAAATAAAAAATCAGCGAAAAGGAAAGATGAAAAACAAAGGCTAGGAGTATGAGCATGATAAGAATCATACGGTAACACAACAAATGAGAAGGAAACATCTTTCCTACAGAGAAAAACAAGAAGATTTTCCCTATAGACCCGCATTCCAACTAGAAGAATCTTCTAGTGTTTTGGTATTCTAGCGTGTTAAGTTGACAACTGGGAAACAATAAATGTGAAAGAAAATGGAACTCTTGTTCTAAATTCAAAATGTTCTTTTGTAACTATTTCATTCTCTTTTGACAAGAACATTTTAAAACATGGGAATGGATGGGTTTTTGCTGCAACACAAAGGGACGGTACAACTACAAAGGAGGAAGAAAAGTTAAAAGAGCAAGCAAGTGCAAACTCTGCTGAAAAAGTGATCTGAAACTGATTTAGGAGAAAATAAGAAAAACATAGAATGAAATACACATCTATAATCATTGTCTGAACAGAACTAGCTAAACGGCGATCACATAGCTGTTAAAAAATGAATGAAAATACATGGACACCCCAAAATTTAAAAATTAAAAAGTTTAGAATGAAAAGTTTTTGGAAGCAAACCTCGAAAATCCACCAGAACCAGCACCAACATTTTGTGCCACAATGCTGGAATCGATTTGCAACACTTCAGGATCATCCTTTGGAACATGTATTTGACGTTGTAAGACTAATCCACCACCAATGTCACCTTGTAACAAAAGCAATTCCTCCTCTCCTGCATGCTCAAGATCTCGTCTACATAAAAAAAGATTTTCGGTATTATTTAGAAGTCATAAATCATTTATTATTATTATTTTTCTGGAAGAACAAGAATCACAAAGCTACCTTTTTTATTATTTTTTTTGCTGGAAGAACAAGTATCACAAAGCTACCCAAAAGAATGCTATTTGGCAATTTAACTATTCACTCAGTAGCAGACAAAACAGGAGTTATAGTTTGCAATTCCAAAATTCGTTTTTATACTCCAAAATATATCCTCATTACACACTTAAAAGGTTAATACTAATGACAGTAAAACATGTACTCACAATTTTGCTCATACTATGTGCATCTATCCATATGTAAAAAGGAAATTTAGCTGAAAAGGCAGTAAACATAGGTAAATATTTACACGCGATCTTTGAAATGGCTGTTCAGTAAAATAAGCAGTTAGCGGTATATCATTCAAGCAACTCACTCAATGACATTGTATTCCTCAGACCATCCAGCAGAGCGGTATTCAGTACCACTGAACTCTTCATACCCGTTAACCTCAACTCTACTATGAAGCCATTGTGTTCCTGCAAAACGAGATTACGAAATAAGAAAAACACTTCATAAAACGGTGTACAACACCTTAAAAAAATTATAGGATTCATGGTTCTTGGACAAGTCATAGAAATTGTATGACCTCATAAGGATAATGAGACGGACTTGGACATATAAAATGGTATCGGTGTCACCATCTTTTCTATCTTATCCAAGAGTAGGTTAGGAAGTTGATCTTGCAAATTAACAACAGAAGTTTGGTTTGGGAGAAATGTAACTACGGATCATATGTTTTACATCGACCCATCTAACAACCAACTAATGAGGAAGTATCATATAAACTAATCCCTGTTAAACTAACACCCCTACACTAAGAGAGAAAGAGAGAGAGAGCCAACAATATTTGAATTATTACCTGAAGGAATGTGCGTCATGGAAATTATTCTACCCCCAATCCAAGGAACTACTTTGGTAACCCAATTACCACCTTTCAAATCAACGGGTGTTCTGGAGAGTTCTATTCCTTTTCGTCGAGGAACATCTTCCACATCTGGGACACGCTTTGCATTTTCTGCAAATAACATATAACACGTTAGAAAGGAAGCAATCACCATGCCAAGATATATTCTCTAATTGCACCACTATAAAATTTTCCTTATGGAGAAAAGAGTGCCGTTCATGTGATTAAATTGAAAATTAAGTGAGAAGACTGCCGAGAACTAGCTAGAAAAGAGGAAATTTTGAAAAGAGGAAATTTTGAAGACCATTTTCCAGAGCCATAAGTACCAAGTTAAGGAAAATTTTGAACCAGTAATCAGTACAAATCCTCGAGCAATAGTATTACCTAGTCGAGTTCTGTGTTGCTTCACACTGGCAGAAACCAGCTCAGAAACTTCCTGCTCTGAAGGCATAGTTATTTGAAGAGCCTCTCCGTCTGTGCCCCATGCATCAAGCTGATGAACAACAATCGAGCATTAAACCTCAGAACTCAATAAGAATCTCCTATGTACTTCAAGCAAATGCTTAAGATTGTTTCCCCCAAAGAAAGCTTACCTTTGCACACCCACCAAGCAATAACTGAACATGAAGACGACGATCAGGCCTCTTCCAAGACCCTTCGGTTTGGGAAACTCGAACAGTAACAACTGAGGATTGAAGCTCAGCATCATAATGTGTCAGCAAAAATTGACCTTCTGTGAATCCATAACCGTCACCATCATCTTCGAATAGAATTCCTTTTGCTTTCCCTGCAAATAAAACAATCTCCTATAAAATTTTCTGCAGCAACATAATTGTTATTTTGTCAATCTTTTGATTCCCTTGTTTTGGAACTATTGCATTATGGAAAACATATTTAATTCCTCATCTCAATAGAACTAACTGGATTGAAATTTACCATGTTCATCTAAAGCCACAATGAGTGACAAGTCATCCGAGGAGCTAGCTTCACCGACATGCTGATGTGGAGGACCAAAAGGAATAATTGCTCCACCTTGCAAATACAAAGCTGGTAAGTCCTGAGATAACAAAAAACAAACAAAAAATGAACCCTTAGATGATGATGATGATGATGAAACGAATGACAAAAAACAATCAAATTAAAGAAAAGAAAATTCAAGATTTAAGGGTCACATACCGGATGTGAATCATCAAAATCAAAACTCAACCAGATTCCTTTTGGAAGTGCAGACTGAGAAGTGCCCGTTTCCTGTCCCGGTGTCGTACTAAGCACAATATACAGGAAGTCATTATGGAAAAAACATCCATGAAAGAATCAATGAAGTACAATAAAAACTCTCCACGAACCTATCTATGGATGACATTATTATTATTATCAAACAATATGATCTGTTAGAGCATGGGGTTTTCGTTTACTCATGTTTAGTGCATAAATATAAAAGTGGAGAGAGAACTAAAATATGGAAAACATGGATCATTAAGAACCGAACAATGCCTTTGTTCAGTCCTCATAAATTTTGATGTTCAGATCTTTTTGACAACATAAGGATTGTAAACCAACTTGAAACATTGTTTTCATGATCAAGTACAATTTCATTTTTCCTCGGAAGAAAAATGTCTAAAAGTGCCAAAAACATGTGGAGAAATTTACAGAAAATAACAGCAAAAGTGCTATTCTAGGCAAGCATGATTTAGCACCTACAATAAAAGACCTATCAAATTGTTTCTAAAGAAATGAAATAGCAACCTTGCATAAACTAGAAGTGGACCTAGCAGAAAAGAATTCTCATGTTTCCTCAAGCTGAGATCTTTGGTATCTGCACACACCATTTACAGACGTTAGCCCGTATTACAAGATATAAATTTTCACAAGCTTCGTTAGGAGTTTGATCAGTGCTTCTTTAGGAGTTTGATCAGTCAACACACCAAGAACCCACCGGCAAAAAAGGTAGGCCTGGCCACTGGAGTACCAATGGTATGAGCCATATAAAAGAGAGTGTATATATGTGGTAGAAGCCGATAGCGCCTTTTCAATGCAAGTCGGCAAACTTCTTCACACTGATGAATAGAACTGAAGTTAGTACACCACAGAAGGCGAGCAAAACATGAGAAGCACTCCAGAATTTTTTATTTTTTATTTTTAAGAAAAATACTTCTTTGCTTCATAAAGACGAACGAAGTACAGAGCAAGGAAGACAGGATGTCTACCAAAACAGAACCGGGAAAATGGAAAATAAAAACCAATGTATAAATACTACCCTTTTCTTAAGCAGTCTAAAGACTACTCTTAACATGCTAAACAAGGTTCTCTTAATTGAGATTTTATTATGACATGTAACATAAATATAAACACATGCCCATAAAAAATAAAATACAAAATAAATAAATAAAAAAAACAAACAAACCACTTCGCCAAAAGACCACGGCTCATGATCAATGGTGTCAGTTTCAGAGTGTCCACGGCAAAATGGAAACAATGCCCCTACGCCCATCCACCTAGCAAAAAGCTTGGGAGTTGCATTTCCAGCAAAGCCACCAATATCAGGCCCAGATTGGGGCTGACCACTAAGACCCTTAAAAAAATCATAACCAAATCAGAACACAGCAATGTATGGGAAGTGCAGGATATGCATATGTTGCTATAATCATGTTCATTCTAGAGATTTTAAAGTTCCGGGAGTGTTAGGAAACCTCTGCAATGTTTTAGTAGGTAATTTTTATGCTATTACACGAAACTGTAGAGATCAATGAAAATCACGTAAAAATTTGACGGATATAATGCTATCAAGCCCATAGACTTACACCAGTGCTATTAGGTGATCTTGAAATGAGGTTGCTGTCAGAATTATGTCACCAATACATACTTCTATTTTGATAATCAACCTTGGTAGAAAGATTTTCATCTTTTTTTCTTTACAGGATATAGGAAACAAAACTTCATAGAAAGACAATTTTAAAGAAACTCAGATGACAGAAGTCCGGAAAAAAAAAATATAAATATAAATAAACTGCTGATTGGTATGAAACACGAACTCAATCCAGTCTCAAATTGTATTGGGGAACAATTTCATGTAGCACCTGGTTGCCATCTTTGTTCTCATTAAAAAGAAAGAAACTAATTGTTATGGTAGCATCAAAGAAAAGTCACTTCTACTTGGATTCATGACTAATCATTACGTACCAACTGAAGAACCATTGAAAGACTCATGTGGAGGTGGTCCCAATTTGACAGATTGTCTCCCGTCCATGTGGCAGCATATCTTTGACTACCAATAAATCCCGCTCTTGTGAGAACAAAAGGACGTTTGTTATTATTAGCCAACTTCATACCTTCGTAAGTTGACCTTGCCATTAACATGCCATACACCTAAATGTCCAACATTATATGGAAATTGAAGTTTGAAGTTCAGAAATACTACAGGTACCAATTAGAACTATTAACAAAGGCATATATAGTTTAAGCACAAGCATAAAGGTTCAAATGCAGAATACATTGTGATAATGTAAATGACTCTGACAACCCCCGAGTTCATCATCTCCCCTATGAATATTGCTGCTGGGCATTGTCTTTGTAACAACCTGAAAATAAAAAAATAAAAAAAAAAGTATTAAAACCTGAATATTTATTGCAATTTCCAAGAAACATTATCTTCTTACCTTAAAAACAGATGGTTCATTCATATCATTCCATATACCATCAACACCATTAGAAACAAAATCTTTAACTAAATTGGCCCACCATGACCGAACTTTTGCCTGAGTATAATCTGGGAAAACACAAGGTCCTGGCCACACCTTCCCTGGATGTACATGGAAAACAACTTAGTTTTTACGAAACAGTTCTCTCAAGAGCAAAATTTTGAATAAATGGGGAGAACATTAAAATTACATGTTTTAGTATGTTACAACACTATTACTAAATATTATCGCCAGCAAGAAGAGAATATACCAACAAAAGGAGTCCCATCGGATTTTTGAATCCAGACATCTTTAGAACCACTATCATAGACAAAATAACCATCTTCCTTCTTGATCCCCGGGTCAAGCATCCAAATTGCTTTGAAACCATCATTATGAAGATCTTTCACCAAAGATTTCGGATCTGGAAAGCGCTCCTGAAAATCTCAGCGCAAACTTCTGGTTATGAATGGTAGCAGCATCCATTTCAAGAAAAAAAGGAAACCATTTTAATGATTCTCAGTACAGCTCTATTGCAAGACACAAACAAATGACCTGTCATTCTAAAGGTGTACTTGAGGATCATTATAGATGTAATTTAGTCCCGTCTAAACCAGAAACGTATTATTTTTTAACCCAGACATCATCTTTAGAACCACTATCATAGACAAAATAACCATTTTCCTTCTTGATCCCCTGGTCAAGCATCCAAATTGCTTTGAAACCATCATTATGAAGATCTTTCACCAAAGATTTCGGATCTGGAAAGCACTCCTGAAAATCTCAGTGCAAAGTTCAGGTTATGAATGGTAGCAGCATCCATTTCAAGAAAAAAAGGAAACCATTTCAATGATTCTCAGTACAGCTCTATTGCAAGACACAAAGAAATGACCTATCATTCTAAAGGTGTACTTGTAGGATCCTTATAGATATAATTTAGTCCCATCTAATCCAGAAACCTATTATTTTGGCAGGGGTGAAGAAAATGTGACCAGCATGACTAAATTGAACCCTGAATTATATGCTTTGAACAAAACAAAAAATATGAATAAATTGTACCGAAGAAATTCCAAACAATAAAGGCTTTATAAAACAACATGCCTGATCAAAAGTGAAACAACGAAAACCATCCATGTAATCTATGTCCATCCAAACGACGTCACAAGGTATGCCTTTCTCCCGAAAGTTTCTGGTTATCTGCAAAAGTAGGCCAATCAACAATCAAATTTCTAAAATTTCGTACCTTCCATGAGTGACAAAAAGTTCAGAGAATTCTGGGAATAACAATTGTTTAGGACACTAACTTACGGTACTACACTAGTTGATACTCATTCACATAAAGATTACTAGAAGCAAGTGTTTCAACATGCACGTCTGAGTCATCGATAATGCGATAGAAAGTGACTGAAAGATAGTCTAGTTTTGTTCTAGTTGACTTAATACCTCACGAACTCTCTTCTCAGACTCGTAACTCCAGCGGCATTGATGATAGCCTAATGACCACTTTGGCGGCATAAATACAGTTCCTAACCATAAAAGCATCAGATAGCCATAAATTCAAAACGTAAGCAAGTACAAAAATAAAATTGTTGTTAGACAATCACATCCCACATTTGAAGTAATTAGATCAGCATTCACAAAGGGCAATAGTAAGTGAAACTCTTTTTTCTAAAACTTTTTGGTTTCTTTCTAATGTAAAACATGCTATTAGTTGTTTCATACGCTTGCACAAATCATGGAGAACCAGGACACGGACTCATGGTTTTATATTTAAAAATAAAATAAATAAATAAAAAATCTATGCCTATTGCTGTTTTCCTCCTCGCTGTTTCTCAATATAGTTTTATGTGCACAAACGCCTCATCCGAAAAATCCAGGGAACCTAGTAGAGAACATCACAATTTGAGCCACCAACGCTTGATTTTATTTACCATTTATCCTATTACATTAGAGCTTAAGAGACCACAACGTTAATTGCCAGATATCTTCAAAGAGAAGAACTCAGGCTTCAAGGCAATAACGGAATGTGAGAGAGAGAGAGAGAGAGTCCAAATTGATGTAGGAGGTTACCAATTGCATGTGACAAAGATACCAGAACAGCAGTTGGCGAGGCAAATGGACCAAACGTAATAATGGGATACACGGATGGAGCAATAAACTGGACAACTGATTCATTTCTCAAATCAATCTGCACAAAACAGTTGGGGGGGGGGGGGGGGGGGGGGGGGGGGGCGACATCTAAAGTTCAAAAGGTTTCTAGAATAATTAACTATCATTTGCAGCGCAAAGTCAAATGTTAGCACCTCACAGCGTCGTGTTGTGTCAGCAAGAATCCCAAGGGCTTCTCCTGTTGGAAGAACAGCCAGTACCCAGGGATGTGACTGGTACAGCGATGTTGTTCCAGAACCATAACCCCACGCATCTGTATTCCATGTAAAAACCTAAAACAGGCAGAACAATATAAAACTATGGGATCAGAGAATTAACTTTCTGAGGATGATGTTACATAAGAAACTTAAAACCAGCTTACCCTTTTTCCAGTACGTTCAAGTTGCCCGCTAACCTCGCCAGTCCCATAGAAGGAGGTATCAGAAGGAAACTAAACTCAAAAAACATGGGAAATAATTGACCATTAACGTTATAAACAATCACAAAATGTGGGATGTAAAATAGTTTGATAACGAAGAGCTAACAACAAACCTCAAATTTAACAATCTGTTTCCCCAAAAGGCGTTTAAAAGTAGGAACGTAGGAAGGCACAGTGTGACTCTTAATCGGTGTGTCCCTAGCACTGCTATTCACGAAAGACAGGCTTGGAAAAGCTTCATTTCTATCACTTGCGGAACAATCGAATCGGAACACTCCATCCTCCAAGATAGGCTCAAAGATCATATCTCCTGCGGCATCTGCAGTGACTTCTTTCATCTCATAATCGGTCATTTTAGATGCCAATCTTCCAGCAAACAACAACTTATTAGGTCTTTTCTTTCTGCACCCACAAAAAAAAAAAAAAAAAAAAAAAAAAAAATTTACCTGAACAACATATTCCTGGAACAATTCAGCATTAAAAATGACAAGACAAAAGTACAGAATTACACTTAACAACATACATCTAAAGACGCGGAACAGTTCTATATAACTAGATTAAAGTAAGAGATCAAGTTGACGATACAAGTTTAAGGATATTTAATTGTTGCTAGAAAAACAAAACAAAAACAAATTCAAGGAATTTGATAATGTAGTACCAAATTCTTGTCATTATTAATATTTTAATTTTCGTACTCATATTTTAATAGCTTCCATCTTACCTGTAATGATAACAAATCAGAATAAAATCTGGACAAAACGAAATGGCATTTGAACTTGCAACTTACAAGACAGCCTACCAACTTAACAAAAAATAAAAATAAAAATAATAAAGCAAGATAAACATTGCAACACCAAATTGTGATCTTATAAACTGCAAAAAAATAAAATAAAATAAAATAAAATAAATAAATAAAACCATGTAACCATACAAACAGCAGATAATTCTCAACCAGACAAGAACACATCAACTTTATTTATTTATTTATTTATTTATTTTGGCTAAAAGCATCAAATTCGGCATAGCTATTTACATTTCAACAACAATATATACATATATATATGTGTGTGTGTGTGTGTGTATACATACAGAAACAATCACATCTCAGTCCACATTTTCCATACTTGTATACTAAATTGAGAAACCAAGAAAATCCAGTCAACAAAAGAAAAAAAGAGAGACAAACAGCATGAAATTGAAGCAAAAACAAAACCGAATAACCTTGACGAACCGAAAAGGGGAAGGCGAAATCGACCGGAGGAGGAACAGCACCTCAAAACTCCTGGCAGGAGCGCAAATGGGAAAGCCTCTTTTTGTACGACAACAAAGCTGAAGGTGTCGTTTCGGATTCTGCGAAGGCGTTGACCCGAAACTCGATGATCGTCCACCAACTCTGCCACTGGTAACTGCTGCAACACTCGTTATTTTTAACTTTTCCATTTTTATATTATATATTTATACACACACACACACACACAACATATTCCTTGTTAAATAATATATAATCTAAATTTGTCGGCATTAGTGTTAATTAATTACGTATTAGCTAGGAAGATGAGCGCGTGCGGCTCAGTCGAGCTTGGGTTCCGGAACGAGAAGCTATAAACTATGAAGCAGTGAATGATTGGGAGGCACTGGAGAGAACAGTGGAGAAGTGGGATCGATGTACGTCATTCAACACGTAAGGCTAATAAAGTTTTGTCTTTTTGTCTGATTCATCAGATCGCTCGTGATCTTTTTCTTTATAGTTACTCTCACTTTATCACTTAACTCTCTCACTTTGTTTCTAGATTTTGATTTAACCTCAATTTATTCATCCTAGCAGCATTTTAGTTATAGAAAATTAGAGTGGATAGTCTTTTTTTTAATCATCTAATTTAATATATGGTTTATTTTTTTTACTTAAAAAAACTACTATTTATCATTTTTCAAATTTAATCAGTCACTTATTAATTATGAAAATTGATGATTGATTATAAAATTTACTGATCTCTATTATGATTAATCATTGATTGATCATTAATTGACCTTTTAAAAAAAGATTGATTAATCATTTTAGAAAAAATATCTTTTAACTAATTTTTAAAAATTTCGATCATTTATTAAACAATTTCTTTAAAAAAATGATTATTTAGCTATAAATCCCTATAGAGTAAAAAAGTAAATTAAGTGTATTCATTTTTTTTTTCCGTTTATTGTTAGCAGAAATCCTAATAGAATATGCTCATAAGACTCCTATTTTTCTATCTTTTTTTTAAATAAAATTCTGTTAAAAATAGTAAAGTGGGATTAAATATAAAGCTCAATTAATAAATGGGATTTTATGAAAAGTGGGAGTGATCCTAAAGTTTACGGATATATGAAAATAATCTCTCTTTTTTTAATTTCATTTTGGCTTTTTACGCTTTGAACTTCTTAAATTCGACAATTTAGTTCCCTTTTTTTTTTCTTTGCCATCAACCTCATGAACTTGTAATCTTGACACCATCGATCCTTTTGTTCTTACTCGATAAATTTTTATTTTAAAGGTTAGGTTCAAGTTTCAATAAAAATTAGACTAAACTCGAGTTCTAAAATGAACTTATACTGAAATTCAAAACAAAAATGTTCACAATGCTTTTCTTGGACCATATGGCGTGCCAAAAAAAAAAAAGTCTAAAATTTAATGGACGTGAGTGAAAGACTAAACAAGGTCAAGAATTATAAATTCATGGGTTAACTATCAAGAAAAAATATAGAAATTAAATTATAAAATTTGAGAAATTTAAAAAGTATCGTACCCAAAAGGGGGGGGAAAACTTTCAGTTTTGATTCTTGAAACCATATTTATAACTATTGAAGATTAACAATTATTGTAGGATGTTTTAAAGTATAGGAATCAAAATAAAATTATATTAATTTATAATTCAAAAACCGAAAATGAAATTGATCTTTTTTTTCCCGTACTTTTTAGCTATCCATTGGTGTTACCATTAACGTGTACGTAGAATCTTTGATATCATAAAAGGTAATCGCGAAGCCGACTAGAACTAGCTGAATGAATGTAAGGGGAAAGATAGGAACTTCAAAATCTAAAAGCGTTTTAATTTTTTTTCAATAATAAAAGCCATAGAGGTCCATACTTAAAAAAAAAATCACAAAAACATATTTGATAGCATTACAAGTGAAACCCCGGAGGAATGTCCATACAACATTTGAAATGCAAAAACTATGTTCTCTTGTTCAATAAAAGCCCTAGTTGTAACAACACATTTCATTCCATTTCAAATACATGCATGCAAAAAACAAAGACTCATGCTTGCAAGTACTCACCAAACTCGCTACAGTCATAAACCCCTTCTTTTTTTATGCCAAACGTAGACCGATTGCACGTGCGCGATTTTCCAATAATTTCGACCTCCGTTTGGGTGCATACCAAGAACAAATTCACTCGGCATGTCAAAAATGTGGAAACTTTTGAGGTTTTTAAGGTGTTGGATTTCAAAGAATGCGTCTTCCAATAGCGGGCTAGGTCCGATCATTAGGACCTCAAGAAGAGGCAATGCTCGTTTGTCTATCTTCACTACCTTCAATTCTTCCATCTTTCTTAGTTCAAGCTCCTTCAGTTTTTGAAACCCACCTTCTTGAAAATGCAATTGTTCGCCATCAAATTCTTGACTGAGACAAAGAACCTCTAGATTTGGCAATCCGCGAAGGTATTTTTAATGGGGTTTTCATAACTGATTGTAGGTCTAGAACTTCATCACCATTGATTGCAAACAAAACCAAGAAATGAAGCTTTTTTATCTTCTCAATGAAGGCACAGAGAGGCCTTGCCAGTTGTGTAGTCAATTTTGAGATGCCCAGCGACCTCAACTTCCTCAACTTCTCTAGCTCCCCGACGAAATCAACACATATGACGTCCTAAAAATTCATAAACTTAATTTTATTAATTATTGTCATGGATTTCTTTTATTAATCAACTTCTAATAAATTATTTTGATGCATATTAAATTTTAAGATCACGAATAATTTTATATGTACCATCAATATAATGATTTTGATACTATAACAATGTCGAATTTCTCTTTTCTAAATGAGAAATTATAGATACATAAAAAATAGACCGAATGACATAAATTTATACAAAAAATTTATTATATCGTATTATAGGTATAAATGTCAATTTTTTTTGGAAGGAATCTCAATTATTATTAGTAGGTCAACTTGATGATCATAGTATTTATTTTTGGTCATATCAATATTTAAGTATTGACAGTATGATTGAGAAATTAAATGTGTCATATATAAAGGAAATGAATGGTTAAGATTTAATTTGAGTAAATTCAAAGGTGGAGGATTGATCAAGAGTTGGGATTAGATTTGAAATTAATGATGTAGATTTTATGTTAAGGGATCATAGGAAAATCAATAGTCAAACTTTGGATGATAAGTGACCAATAAGAGCTTGAGATAAGGACTGGTGTGGTGGAAGATCTAATGGATGAGAACAAAGATGATAACCCTTGATCAATGATTGGAAAATTGCAAAAAAAGAAAAACAAAAATAAAAATGAGAAGCCATCAGGGAGGATCGGATTTTTTATTCAACAAGCAAGAGGAGGTTTGAATTAAGGTGAAAGTAGTGTGTTGTATATGCATGCAAACATGTGAAAGTGGTGTGTTGTGTATACATTCAAACGCAAGTAAGAATTGACATGGTTAGTTTAGACAAAAATGACAAGAAACAAGTAATTGAATATGACATAGAGGGACAAGTTGACAGGGATGATTTCTCTTCCACTTGGTACATCCCAATTTCACACCAACTCCCTCCCTCATAGTGGCGACAATGCAAGGTGGATATTGGCCAATATTTTCCACTTTTACCACTCAAAAGACCGTCCTTTTTCAAAGCATATATGACTGAAAATAAGCCCCTGGCATCTCACTTTATTCTCATAAAGTTTAAGCTAAAAAAAACCATCTTCTAGCCTTCACCAAGCCCCAAAAACTACCAACACTACCCCTCATCTCCAACACCCCTCTAGCACCCTTTCCTCTCCATTTTCAAGCTCCAAGCATCCCATTACCAAGTTTCAAGAAGTGTGAAGCTGACTTAGATGATGTGTTACTAGAGGTAACCTAGTGGTAATCTAGTGGTTCACTTTGTGTTTTGGTCACTTTTGAAGAACTAAAGCATGTTTTGTAGTTAGAATCTTAATGTTAGACTTTTTCTTACCTAAGAAAAGGTTTTGAGAAGAACTTTGGAGGTCCAAGGTTGTAGACGATCCACGGAATATTTCTGTAAGATCTATGAACTTTGTTAGAGAGTATAAAAAGTAAGCTATATCATAACGCTGTTTTTAAGGCTCTGATGAAGTGACATGTTTTTTTTAGTACTCCTCGGAATCCACCATGCTCATGGTGACAGCGTTGCTATGTGAAGAACGTATTCGGCGATAACATCTTCTATGTGGTAAGCTTCTTCACGTACATATTTCACCCAAATCTTGATGCCCTCATTCAAAAGCCCCCGCTAACCAACTATTCCTCTGCTTCCTTGAGGAAACACTGGATGCCCTCTAACTCGTCTTTTGAAGTCTTCACTTCTCTGTGGACTCCCTTGAACAACCTTGCTTCTTTAATCAGAATATAAGCCAGCATGTTTATGATCGGAGCGACCACAATTATGTTCTCTTCCATTTCTCTCATCTTTTTTACCAAATAACCTGACAACGCAAATCTACTCTCTTTTCAGACAAGTAAAGGCACGAATTTTGACAAACAGATGCTTCACCTGTGTGTAATTGACGGAGAAGAATCACTCTAAAGCAAATAAAACATTAGTAAGTCCTCGTCAATAGACTCAATCAACTTGGTGAACTGCGTAACTTGAAAAGATGTGGTCTAGATTTAGTGTCTTTTCTAGTTTTCTTGGTTTCAGAGAACAAGAAGTCTTGCTGTGGTACAAAGACACCTGTTTTTTGGTGAAGTTTTTTTTGGCTGAAATGTTCTTTGGTGAGATTGATACATATACACATACATAAATTACATCCGTTTGGATGAACTATTGTAATAGTTATTATTGTATTCAAATGTGATAGATGTTTAGTTGATGAATTATCAAAGTGAATTCATTTGAATATTTCACCATTTCACAACAATTCAACTAAAATCACATCTGAATTTTCACTTTTTAAAAATCACCACCACACTCATTTTTCTACCTTTATACTATTGAAATGTAAAATTTAACAAATACAATCCAAATGCACGTATTCAAATTCTACGTTTGAATGCAAACATTCAATTTGAATGAGCATTCACATGCAATCTATGACCTAACCAGTTCATTCATAATATTATTTTATCAACATTTTACTTCAATCTGAGCTTTCTTCGACTCGCTTCTTCTGTGACAACGCAAGGACTAATGACTGGTACTCTTACAGAAGGTGTGAAGGGGTTAAATTATGAGTTCAAAATCTAGGGAATGAGTCAGATTGCCCAGTGCACCGTGCAAACCACTGGTTTTCGGTCTTTATAGGTCCGTTGTTGAGTGCAATATGTTTAGGTAGTAACGGTGATTGTATTGTAAAGAAATATGTTTTCCAAAATTGAATTATCCAAGAAGAGGCAAATTTAAGCTTAAAAATAACTTGACATTATTATTAGTAATCCAACAATCAACCATTTGTTATCATCAAAATTTCTACTAATCAACCATTGGTACCAAAAAAACAAAACCGGTACTCACACCGTAACAAAGTAATATGATGCATTACAAATTTTACCATGCATAGTCGTTTGCTGGCAAATCCGTCCAGCATCCTGGTATTTTTGGGGCTGTAACCTTTGAATTTGAAAGTTCTGCAAATAAATATTTCAGGAGTTTTCACCAAATGTTTGATCAGATACGGCATATAATTTCAAAAAGATAGTCATACTCCCAGTTTACAACTTTATTAACGAATAAAGATACAAGTTTATACAAATTACCAAATAGAACATACATCATCCCCGTAAATGCTAAAAAAATTACACAATGAATCAGTTGCAATTTTGTCGATAGACATGTTATGCAGGTCGTCCTTCAATACAAAGTCACCTAGTACCTTGCTTGTATGGCACAAGTTATGCAAAGCCAAAAACTGAAAAATCCAACACCTCCAGAAATGTAGGTTCCATGATCAAGTGTTTAGAGTTCTGTGTTCAAGAGGATCGGAAATATTGCCCCCTAAACAAGCTTAAATTGAAAAAGATGGGGGGGGAAAAACATATTTCAATTCACATTTTCTTGAACATTGACTGCTTTCCAAAACGGAGACACACTTTAATAACAAAGCACAAATCCCTTTCCCTACAGTAACTGGCAACGGAATTCCAACGACAGACATTTTCATTGTTCAACAACCTTTCTTTGACCTCTTGGTCCTTCAAGGATGGTCATCTTTAATCCCGAACGTGCTCAAATCTTAATGAAGCCATAATTGAAGCTTTTTACTTTAAAGCAGACAAGACATTAACAATACGAACAGAATTCAAGAAAATTATTATAAGACAGAAAGAAGTACCTGTTTTCTGTTTACTATCACCGCTGTCAACTTTGTCAGCAATGGAGGGCGCGTTGTGCCCTCTATCCCTCCATTTTCTGTCAAGTGTTACAAAATAACTAGGGACCAAAAACGAAAATGGAAAGCGCCACATTAGCAATAGAGCAATACCATAATGCCGGACTTCCCGAATTACTCTGAATCTAACTGCAAAGTACTAAACAGAACAAATCCATTCAAGAGTTCAACCAAAAGTTAACCACACGTGAACTGCCATTCATTACCCTAGGTAAAGTCAAAATTCCATTTAATGCTAGATTCCCATCAATTTTTAATTCAATCAAAGTCAGGCCCAACCAAAAAAAAAAAAATGGAATCCCAAGTTTCAATATATCTTGACATAGATTTATAAAATTTCAATTACAATGAATAAAAAATTACAACGAAATCAAAACTTACATGCTTAAGTATGGAACCCAAATGAAAACTTGCGTGTTTAAATATGGGGCCAACTAAAAGAATTCACATACTTTTGCATCGGGCCATTACTTTGTATCGAAGGAGCCAGGAATACTTATAGCTTTTTCTCTCTTAATGGAGGCAACTGGGTATGTAATTTACTAATCATCTGATTTAGCCTCCTCAGCTTATCCTCTTCTCCTTCCCGCAATAGAAATCTCTCTATCAATCGAAACGCTGCTTCACTTAAACGCCTCCCTCTCTCCAACACTTGCTTTGAGCACTCAAAAGCTTCTTCCACTAACCCTCTAGAGCAAAGCCCCATCAACAAAAGCTCCAATGCATGACCATGAGGACAATATCCTTTCCCCAACAAATAGCTCCATAAATACAATCCCAAATCAACACGCGAATTTTCACAGAAAAATTTCATTAACATAACCACTGTACGCGTTTTAGGGACAAAATTTTTTTGAACCATCTTGTCAAATAGGTGAGATACACCCTCGAAGTCGGTTTTCCTGATCATTCCAAAGAACATGATGTGATAGGTCATATAATCATGATTGATACATTTCTCTTCCATTTCATCCATTAAGGCAGCCGCAGACTTCAAATCTTTACATCTAATAAGCGAACTCATCAAGGCATTGTAAGCCCCTGTATCAGGATGTAAGTTTCTCGAAGGCATCTCCTGAAATAATTGTTGTGCCTTAATTGGATTTCGAGCAACCCCTGCTCCATGTATCAGAGTAGTAATTGTTTCTAATGTGGGAGAGAAATTTGCCCGTTCCATTTCTTCAAGAAGTCTCAGACCATCGCCGAAGCATCCTGCCTTACAGTAAGCATCGATTCTAATGTTATAAGTCACGGCATTTGGCTTAAAACCTCTAGCGACCATCTCGTGGTAGAACAATTCTACAGCCGTAATATCTCCAGACTCCTTGAAACCCAAGAGCAATATATTCATGCTCTTTTTGTCAGGTGAAAACCTAGAATGCATCTTTTGGAACACAGAGCGTGCTTCCTTCATCTGCCTCTGCGTGCAAAATGCTCGAAGAAGAATATTAAACTCATCAGTACCAAATTTCCGCCCAACAAAAATGTCATTCTCCATCTTTTCGAAAGCTGCGAGTGTGTCTTCATATGAATGGAACTTCGCAATCTTTGACAGCATGATACTCATTGACTTTAGCGCAAGGCAAGAAGGATGTTCTCTTCCGATTTTTTCCATCAACTCCCAAGCCTTTTCAAAGTAGCGCATTCTTACAAGGATATGCAATGTCTTTTCAAACGCATCTGTACTCGGACTGAACTGTGAATGGCGGAGGGAAAAGTCAAAGAACTCAATGGCTTTGAGACCATTGGAATGGGCAGCAAAAAGGCGACCGAGAACGTTCTCAACAAAAGTGTTGGAAAGGACAAGCGGTGGGATATGTTGAATGAGGGTAGGTTGGAGGGGTTGATCCGGAAAAGGATGGTCATTAATAATTCTAGTGATTCTCTCAATCTCAATTTTAGTTTCAGGTGATGGATTGCAGTGGCTAAATGATCTACGACCAAAATTTATGATCGAGACACACTTCTCAGGGACCCGAGCAAGTCGATTATGTAACTTCTGTCTTAACATTAGGAGCATTCTCCCATTAAAATTCAAGGATTTTCATTCAACTATGGAACTTCGACTGACGACTGATATGCCACATTGATCCCAATATCCTGGTCACCAAAAGCACAAAAATTCCGAATGTTGAATGGTTTTATAAACAAAAACGTAGACTTCCGAATTAACCGAAACAAATATGCTCAGGAAAGGAGTTCTAGCTCATTAGAGAAAGTTAACTAACAAATGCCGCCCAACCATAACCGAATTGTTCCCATAAAGAACTTGATTAAAAAAATTTTAAAAATAATAGGAAAATAGAAAAACAATATATGTATTCTTATATGCATATTTATATAATTTTCCGGAAGAGGCTATTTTATCAATAACGTAAAAACCGAGGGGTGGGGGAGAAATGGGAGAACGTAAAAACTTACCACAAATTGTATCTTTCACCATAGAAAGTGAAATATTCCTACATATAGTAAAGCAAAAATACATAAGAATGTGCACACATAAAATGAAAGAGGTCCCTAAACTCTTGAGTAATTAACAATTTGATCCTGTTCTTTAAATTTTAACAAAAACAGACCCCAAACTCTTTAACTGTTGTCGAGTTTTTAAGCGAATAAACATGCAGCAGTGCTACCAAAAAAAAAAAAGAAGAAGAAGAAGAAGAGGGTAAAAAACCTGGCTTTTGAGTAAAAGCCCCAAATCAAACACATGGCGAGCAATAAAGTGAAACAGAAAAAGAATCAAAATAAAAAACGAGAGAAACAGAAAGCATACTAGAGAGTAGAGAAAACAGTACGATGGTACCTCATATCTCAGCAAAACGAGAAAAAGACATGGCGGCGGAGGGCTGGGCTTGCACGTCTCGTCTGGGGATCGACGGGAGTGGGCGAAAATGGAGCCCTGCTTCACGTTAGGACGTGGCAGTCGACTCGCGCGACGGAAGGGGCTGGGCTCGCCCGGCGGCAATGGCGGCGGCGGCGGCGGCGGCGGCGTATCTGACTTGCGATGGCTGTTTCTTCGATCTGGCGAGAGCCTGATGCTCGCTTTTTTTTTTTTTTTGGGCCTGTCAGTGGCACTGCCAACTGCCTTTTTTTTTTTTTTTTTTTTGGGCTTGTCAGTGGCACTGCGTGCCAACTGTCTAGTGCTCGTTAATCGTTGGTTTCGCCGTCTCGGGTGCAAATGTTTTGTTTTTAATTTCGGGGTTATGCGACGTGTGCATTCTTTTGATTTTTTTTTTTTAATTAACCTAAATGATCATTTAATTCTTTTAAATATGACAGCCTAGTCTTTGTTTGTTTTTTTAATAAAAATAATCTTAAATTCTTTTTTTTTTACTATCATGGTTATTTCTGTTCAAATTCGTTAACTTATGAAGATATTTTAATTATCTAACAGTAATTAATTTAATAAAAATTCAAAAAAATCATAAAAAACAAAAAAGTTTCCTCTCATTTTTCTCTCTCTCTCTTCTTTTCTCAAAACCCAGTTCAGCGGTGGCACGGGGGTGGGGGAATAGAGGCAAGAAGGGGGGGGGGGGGGGAATGGCAGCGAGATGGGGGAGCCCTATCGCTGGATGGGGGGCAAACGGCGGCTGGAGGAGGTGGTGAACCGAGAGAAGGAGTAGGAGGGGCAAACCAGTCAGGGTTTGGAGGGGGGACAAACTGAGAGAGAGAGAAAGAGGGAGGGGTGGGTGAAACAAAGAGAAAGAAAGCATGGTAGGAGAGAGAATGGAGGGTATTAAAGCTATTTTAATATAAAAATTAATCATTTCAGTAAGATTTTGTTAAAAATTTAATAGATTTTGACAGAAAGGACTATAATGATCAAAAAATAAGAGTTTAAGGTCATCTTAATAAAATAAAATAAAAATCAAATTATCACCTTTAAAAGAATTCAAGGCTATTTAAACCAATTACTCGTTTTGTTTTTAATTGTAAAAATTTTAAGCGATTTATAGTTAATAGTTTTTTTAAAAAAATTTATAAATTGTGAAGTTTTTAAAAATTAGTTAAAAGTTTTTTTTTCTAAAATAGTCTATCAATTTTGTTAAATGATAAGTCATTATTGACTACATGATATTATTAATTTAGTTTGGTCAATCATTGATCATATCTGAAAAAATGACAAATACTTGTTTGTTAAATAAAAAAATTCGGTTATTTATTAGATTAAGTGATTAAAAAAAGACTACCCAATCTTTTAAGGTTTAAATTAAATTAAAATATCTTTTTAAATAATTTCAATAAAATTTATATGTCAAATACGGGCCAAGTATGATTTCATTTATATTGTTATTTTTTAAATGTTATATATCATAAAAGGATTTCGATAAGCTAATAGTGTGTTATTTTGGGCGAGTTTATCAAATTATAAAGAAATGTAATGACAAAGATAATAGGATTGAAAAGCAACATATAAAAAGAATGATCATTAATTCTCTTTATAGTATTTACTTACTTAAATAATGTAAAAGAAAACAATCATATTCTATTTTTTATGTTTACTAACTTAAAAATGTTAATTTTATTAATATAATTACTAAAATATCATTTTATCTATTTAAATAATCATTGACACATGGAGATTAATGTCTATTCTAGTTTTTTTTTTTTTTAAGAAATAAACAAAGATCATGTATATTTTTTAAGGGTTAAAACTAAAATTAATGCTTTTGACCTAAAAAACTTAAAATGCATTTTAAAAAATAAATAAACTATGGAAAAAAAACTCTCACTATTTGGATTTTTATTTTTATTTTACTTGTTAAAAGATTTTTTTAATATTTTTCTTTCTTGTATTTATGGGTTTATTTTCTTCATATTTTTATGTTTAAATTAAGAATGCGTTTGGTTTTTAATCTCTAACTCAAAAAAATATATATATAATATATATTTCAATTATTGTCTTTTTCAGAAAAAAGTTAACAAAAATTATAATTAGTTTTTGAAAAGTCAATAAACTACAACTAATTCATCTCCAACCAGCTAACCAAACGGTGGTTAAGCATTAACTTAAATGAAATATAGTTTGAGATAGATAAATAAATTATTTAATAATATATATCGATAAGTGATAGTTTTTTTAACTTCTTTTTAACAAATGGTTAAAAATTTTTAAAAATGAGAAAATAACTTTTTTTTATTAAAATAATTAATCAGTTATGGATTATATAGTATTATATAAACTGATATCAATAAGTGTTTTCGTCGATCGACAATAAATTGACCGTGATTAATGTTGATTGATGGGTAAAATCAACATTTTAATGATCTAAATAAAAATAAGATCAGCAAGTTCTTGAAATAAGTGTTATGACATTATTTATTTATTGAATTTCGATAGAGTTTTGTTTATCAAATATAATGTGATGGTTTCTTAATGAAAGTAGGTTGAATTGCTAGTTTGGTTTCTAAATTATTATGTTTGCGACATTTGGATCCTCATTCTTTTATTGTTTTTTGAAAAGTTTCATGAATTAAAGCTAAAATCATATTAAATGTTTTTTAGAAGGAAATTATATGCCCAAAATATATTTGATGTTACATATTTTTTTATTAAAATATAGTTTACTTCCAAATAATCTCCGATAGAGGTACAATATCCATCCAAAAATATTTAATTATGACTTCATTTATAATAAAACTCATGTAATCACAAAGTGTTCAAAATGACCGTTAACATAATAATGGAAAATTTCAAGGAAATATGATGTGTAAAATAAATGTCAGGATCAATACAAAACATGATGTATGATTTAGAAGCCATTTATAAAAATAAGATATTTTTGGATCACACACTCACTTGATATTATATTTCAATATAATAGAATAAGCATTTGATTCTTCATATATTGGATTTTAATCCAACTCTATTTGTACAGTATATTCACACAAAATATTAGTTATTCATTCTTTTTTCCTATATACTTTTACTAATCATATCACATACTCTCTCTTACACGTAAGAATGACAATTCAAATGAAAACAATAAGATACATTTCATTTGACTACAATAACTAAAGGGGACATGCAAATGCATATTAAAATTCATCAATTATATTAGAATACAGTACTAAGTAAATGTGTGATCTAATCAAATCATAACTCTTTTATATAATGAAATTGTAGAGGTAAATAACCTTTTTTTTTTTTAAGAAGTTTAAAAAAAAGGTAATCAATTTTTTAAAAAAATTTAGTTCAAATATTATTTTTGTTAAATAATTAATCAATTTTTATAAATAATTCATTAACGATTGACCTTATAATAATATTAATTTAATATATTATTGATCATGATTAACTATAAAGTGAATCACAAATTTTCAAGTCCATATTGTTTAACCAAATCTAAAAAAAAAATAAAAATTGACAAACGATCATTTTAGTAATTAGTAAAAAAAAAAATTGGTCATATATTGAGTGATTAAAATAGATAACTCAACCTAATTTTCCTTTACTTAATTCCACACTATAATATAAATTATAAATTTGCAAGCCAATTATTGTTCAACCATTTTGAAAAAAAAATAAATATATAGAAAAAAAAATGACAAACAATCATTTTACAAAATAATAAAAAAAAATTTGACCATGGGTGACCAAAATAGATCATTTAATTTTCACGTGCTTAATTCCCGTTTCAGTAATTTCCAAGAACTGAAAGGCCAATTATGTGAACCCACCCATCCAGAGAACCTCAGAAAAGGTCCCCACAAAAAAGCTTTCCTTTACAAAACGGGCACAGTCATCAACAGACAGAAGAAAGGAAAAAAGGACCCCTTATTTACCACCTCCCCTTTTCTCCCCGCTCTCTCCTCTCTCTCTCTGACTTCCTTGAGTGAAAAACTCTCACTCTCACTCTCAGCCCTCAGTATCACTCAACCATGGCAGACAAACAAGAACCAGAAGAAGAAGAAGAAGAAGTAGAAGCACCGAAAGGAGGGGAACTACAACCTCACGACGTGAAGGAGCTCCTTCGGTCATACCTCGGCGTGAGCTTCGGCGTCTTCCTGGCGCTGGCGCCGAGGAACTTGGCGCAGCTGCAGAGGCAGGCGGCGGAGCTGTCGGGGAGGTTGGGACAGGCGGAGGAGCAGGTGAGGCAGATGAGGTCGAGGAGGAAGGAGGACTCGAAGGCGAACGCCAGAGTCGTTGAGATCTTCGCCAGCCACCGGAACGCCTGGCAGGCGGAGGAGAAGTGGCTGCTCCACCAGATCGACGCCGCCAACCAGGAAATCGCGCACCTCAACGCTAGAATCGCCGATTTCGAGAAGTCCGAGGACTCCTCCCGCGACCGCCTGCGCCAGCTCGAGAGGGAGCTCGCCGAGAGGGACGAGATCATCGGATTCATGTCCAGGACCACGGCGGAGGCTGCGGCCGCCGCGGAGACCGAGACGGAGGCCGACGGGAACTCGGAGTCCGGCGTAGATGATGGCGACGAAGATAATAACATTGCGTGTGAACATCGGTCGGAGGAGTTTGGTACGGATTTTCTCGCGGCTTCGGCTTCCAAGGTTTGGGCGGAGAGAGCCATTCTCTGGCAGGTTTGGGCCATTTTTCTTTCGTTTCTAGTTTCATTTTACACGAACATTATTTGTTTATTTTATTTTCTGAAGAATTTGTGGTGAAAACTGGAAAATGCGCGAGATAGTATTATTAAATATTTTTTTGGGGGCTGGTTTGGGACTCAAGAAAGCAAATGCTATGAATTAGGCGCCCTAATTCTTTATTATCGAGAGTAATAATGTAAAAAAAGACAAACAAGCTCATGCAGATTCATAATGGTTCTCAATTATGAAAAGGAAAAAAAATAATATGGTTCACCTGCAATATGAGCTACGCTCGCTTTTAATCGATGTAGAATATCACTTTGACGAAGAAGAAAATTACAAGAGAATCACACCACTCTGCGTCTCGGAGCAATAATTAGGCTACAAGCTTAACAACAAGAAACTTTGGTTTATGTAGTTTTCTTGTAGAGGATTAAATGCACCGTATTTAGGGGTTTATGTGCTTTTTAAATGGAAAATCAGAAGAGGACAAATAGAAACTGACTGAATCATTTGTTCCTTTTTAAGTAGTAGTTATTTTTGTTTATATTTTTCCATGTTGTTTTGGAAGTATTGTTTACATGTTACTTTTGTGGAATAAAAAAATCGGCTATTAGAGTGCTAACATATCATGCTTAGCATTTGACATAAAGGGGCATTTTTACAATGTCAAGACTTACAGTTAGATACAGGTCTATCAACAATCGTCACAAGTGAACAATGCTCCAGCTCAGTGGAATAATCCAAAAGTTAGATAAGTTGTTCCTTTTTTTTTTTTTTTTTTTTTTTTTTTGGTGGAAACAAAAAGTTTAGATAAGTTGCCATCAAGTATTTGGACGGATAGGTGATAATTGGCCGTAATAAGTTGCACTCAACTTTTTTCCTGGGCCAGCATAGCCAACTAACATCCCTTTCTCTCCCAATCAATATTTACTTTTTTATAGCAATAGTGGGTGAGTTGAGGGTCTCTTTTCTCTCTTTTATTTTGTGGACCAATGTAACTAACTAACTCTAATTAATTAAGTTTTCATTTCTCTCTTTTGGGTTTCCTTCTCCTTTTTCTTCATCTTCTGTTTTATGAAATAATCAAACTTTTTGAGATTGACATCGTTAAAAACGTTGTTTTGTGATGCTTAAAGCTTTGCTTTATGCTGCAATAATCATCGTGTTGGTGTTTGTCTTTGGGGCTAATAAAAACGTGACTGCCCATTTGGCTCTTTCAAGGTAATTCACACCTATAGGAATTTGCTCTGTGAAAGATTGTGCTTTTGGAGACTTTCACATATTTTGTCGTTTCTTTATGCGGCAATTAATATTCTTCTGGAGCTTGTCCTACAGTTAATTTAAAAGGTTACGGTTGATTTGGGCCCTGCCCTTCCAAATTGACTTGCACCTTTAAAGTTTCTACAACACATTACAGGTGCAAACAGAGAATCTCTTTTCGAAAGAAATCGACTACTTCAACTTCGATAGGCAAAAGAAGTTGGCATTTAACTCCTTTTTGGTTAAGTTGTGAAGTTCTTCACATTGCATTTGTGATTTTTGAATGTTTAATTCTTGCAGGATGTACATTATGAATCTGTGGAGCCGGTGTACGATATGAAGCATTTTGTATCAAGGTTAGCATATTAGTCTGGATGCAGTTATATTAAGCATGTATTTTTGTAGCCCGTTGTTAATGAAAACGGAACATTTCTTTCATCTTAGAAAAGAATCTCCTTGGAAGGTAGATGGGGAAATATCTGGGGTCTCCTCAAAGCTGAAATTACTTGAACAAGAACTACTGAATTTGGAGAAAATTGGAAAGAGTGGGTCATTAAAGGCACCGTCATTGATGACGAAACAAGCAAAGAGATATCAAGCTCTTGCGGGGAAGATAGATGATCTATGCAGAAGAATGGTAATTTTCTAACACCTTTGCCCTATTTCATCTATGCTATCAAGGTTGCAGTCAATTATCACATGGAGTTTCCCAATTCATCCCTGAAAGACAATGACTTTATGTTGCTTCGATGGTTCTAACCTTGATGTGGCACAGTATGTGAAAAATTAACTGTTTCCGATGATCTTCCCAGCTTCTTGTAATAATTTCTTATGCATGCAAGGCAGATTAAATACAATAAATGTTCGAAGTAACTAATATGCTGACACTTTAGATATTATAGAATGGTTTAGTTCTGTTTATGTGTTAACGGAGAAATCTGTTATGAAAACCCCGTTTTGTATTTTTCTTTTTGAGCTCGTACATGGGTCACATTCATTCCTTTAACATGGAACGGTTCTCTCTCTCCAATGCACAAATCCTACCATACAACTGTTTCTATATTTCTGTCTTTGGTTTTCCCTTAGTAGATCCTTTCAAATAAGCACTTTCCTTTTTGCAGCAAGCTAGCGATCCCTGCGAGCCAACCCTCAGTCTGGATTTCCGTACGCAAAGGCAAACAGAGTTCCTGCGTGAAGCGTTCAGGCTTCAGCAGCATGCATCGGAAACTGGTCAGAAGCTGATGGGATTGCAAACAGAGATCGGGAAGAGCTACTGCAGGGATGAGATGGAAAGCTTTGCGAACCTTGCGACAAAACGGTCATTGGACTCCATCGGAAGCAACCTCAAGGAGATCCAGAGGAATTTGGAGATATGGTTGGCCAGAATCATTGGAGATCTCGAAGGCATTCTTCTTGCCCGAGATGGATCATCTCGAGTGAGGGAGTATTACCTTTCTAGATACCCGTTTGTTCAATAGAATCCGGGACCGGTGTTCTCTAATCTAGACCCTACAAAATATATTTTGCTCTTTTTGTGTATATGTGCTGATCTAAGCCATAAAGTGGCAGTTAGATTTTGCTGTGGAAATGAAACCATTCCCACTTTTGTTTATGGTAGGCAACTGAATGTATTTGATGAATCCTCTTAACGAAATCATTACATGATTGAACCCAAAGTAGATATATACATTATCTTATAAATAAATAGGTGTGTGTATATATATATATTAATATAAGTATCCTTTCTATGGTAGGGCAATTCATAGGTTGCGTATCTTTCATAACAATGAATCCGAAATTTGGCTGCCTAAAATTAGAGGATTTTTTTTTTTTTTTTTTTTTTTTTTTTTTTTTTTTTCATCGATGCACCCTGAATTTATCATAATTATAATTTACATATTGAATTTTTAATTTTGATAATTTGCACTTGAATTTAAAAATTTGTAGTATTTTATCCTTTATTGATAATAATATTTTTTTTTCAAGGAAAATGATATGTGATTAGTACCTAAGTCATTAATTAATGACATGGATGATCATTTTTATCTATTTTAACCTAAATTAATTTCATTTAAGATCCTTAATCAGGTATTACCAAGGTAGAAAAATTATAATTAACTTTGTTTTAAATACAAATTTGTGTTGATGTTGATTCAAAAGGACCTTTTATATTTTTAATTTACAATCTATATAAGTGTCAATTTTCATTAAAAAAAAAATCAACATTGTATTCAATAAGCGGTGAATTGCTACAAATTAATAAGTTTACGGTGCAAATAGATTTAATGGATTTAAGCCTAATCACTATTTTGAAGAAAGTTTTCATTTTTAATTTTTATCCAAAACAAAAAAAAAATATTTTTAAAATGTTTCTAAATTGGTGGTTGTAAGTATTCAATCCTAAGATGAAAGGTTTGAATCTCATGCTTTAAATTTTATTTTATTCTATTTTTTAAAAATGTGAAACTAATGACTCGTTTGAAACCTTTATTCCAGTTGGAGTTTAAAAAAAAAAATTGTCTTTTTTCTCTAAAAATAAACTAATTTTATTATTTACATATTTAAATCTCTTTTTCATTTTTAAAAAACTCAAACTTTAAAAAGTCATAACCTTGTAATTTCAAGTCAAAATGTGATAATTTTGCAATTACATAGAATAATGAGATAAATGAAATAAGATATATATTGTTATTATTTTTTTCCGAATACATTTGAAAATTTTACACTATTTAACTATCATTGTTCATTTTTAAGCAAACGTACATGTTAAAAATTAACCCATTTCCAAGAAAGAGTATAAGTGATTTTGGACATCACATTATTTGAGAGGTGGATCCTACTAGTAGACAATATGTTGTGGGATCTACATTCTATTAATCAGTTTAACATCACTGATAGTTTCTATCATTACTCGATTTTCAATCAAAACATTTACAAAATCCTAACTCCAGAGGCGGAACTAGGGGATGCCAATGGGGGTTGTATATACAGCCCCCACTAAAATTTTTTGTAATTTTATTTTTAATCCAAAAGTTTTATAATTTTTATAATTTATCTCTACTGAAATTAAAAAATTTTAATATAGTTATTACTTTATCTCAACTAAAAATAAAAATTCTCATATAATCCTTACTAAAATTAAGTTTTATAAAAAAATTAATTTATATTTTATTACTTTATCCCTATTAAAAGTCCATGAATGGGATATGTATGGTTGGGGGCAGTATATCAAGCAAACCAAAAAAAAAAAAAAAATTAAAAAATTAAAAAATATCAATGATGTTTTAATAAAAAATGTGTTATATAACTTAGAGTACTGAGGCTTATTTCTATATTGATGTGATGGTGTTCCACGGATGTTCCGAAGTACTGTAAAAAAAAAAAAAAAAAAAACAAAAGCAAATGAGGCAATCACAAACATGGCAGGAGAAGAATAACTCCGGCCCCACCCTGAGAAAAAAATATAAAAGCGTGGAGCCCACAAAGATTTAAGAAGACCCTAGATCAAGAAGACCAACATGTGGCTGTCCATCATCATCGACAGCACAACGAAGGTGCCTATGGATGTCTGTGCATCTGCGACACACACAAATCTTCCCCCGCCATACCCCCCCCGCGCCGCCCTCTCCACTTGGACGATCATTATAAATTATTCTATAAATTAGGCACCACTCCCTCTCACACATACTTGATACTCGCACGCCATCGACATTAACGACGCTGACCCATTTTTCTCTTCTCTTCGGTTATCCACCCCAGCTGATCCTCGGATTCTCACCCAGAAAAAATGGGGTTGCAGGTGTTCTTCTCTCTCTCTCTCTCTCTCTCTCTCTCTCTTTTGTAAATTGTATCGCCGTAGAATTGGTTCAGATCTTGTGTGTGTGTGTGTGTGTGTGTTTGTTTTTTTTTTTTTTTTTTTTTTTTTCCCTCTGAATTATGTAATGGTGATTTCTGCTACACTGTTTTTAATTCTTCAAGACTGTTGATTAATGTCGAGGATTTTTTTTTTTTTTTTTTTACTTTTGAGATTGTTGATTTAATTTGAGTGTCTTTTTTAGTAGATCTGGAATTCTGGATAGTATAATCAACATGCAATGCCGACTTTTGTTTAAAATAGCCAGGTTTCCTTGTTAAAAGCAGAAAAAGGTTCATTTTGATGTGTTTGGTCGTTAGAAGAAAAACATTTTCAGAGAGAGGGGGGGGGGGGGGGGGGGGGGGGGGGGTGGGGGGGAAGGAAAGAGATTTGTCGTAATTTGGTTTGCTAGATTAGTGATTGTATATGGTTGAATTAGAGAAAGATAAAATGAAATTGCAAACTATTCAGGATTAAAGAAAAATTTTCTGTAAATGATAATAAAATCTTGATCTTAGAAGATCGAGTCATGGGACTTCAGAATTTCGAGCTCTGTTAATAGTCAAGACAAATATGATTAAGAAACAATCTCCTTAACTGAATATATGATCTTGATCTCAGAAGATCTGGTGATGGGACTTCGGAATTTTGAGCTCCGCCAATCATGGAGTCAAATTTTACTACTCACCTGCAGACAAGAACTATTGAAAGTTAAAACTTAGAAAGTAAAAAAAAAAAAAAAATTCGTGCTCTAAATTCCTTAATGCATCATTGAAAGATTCATAAATGGATGCCCTTTTTTCTTTTATTAAAACCGTTCTTTTAGGCCACTTAGCACGGTACTTGTTTCACGGTATCGGACTATCGGTAGATGATACTAACTTTCTCCTAAATGGCTTACCCTTGCTGAGAATTTCATTTTTCTCAAGGGATTCACCAAGCATTCTCTCCATTATTCGTTGTCTTCCGACACCATAAGATCAAGTACCATATCCTTATAAAATCTCCTTGGTACAATTATATTTCCTTAAAATTCTTGCGGTTTACGATTTATGAAGCCTCATGCATATTTAAGATTGATCTTGCGATCAGTTGAGTTTGTCCTTACCTCGAACTTGATCATACTCTCTTCTCTATTGCTCTATTTGACTCTTCCATTTTTTTTTCTTCTTTTGATGCCTTTCCCACTCTAACACATTTTCCCCCTAATTCGTTTTCAACCTCCAAATTCTCATCGTCGAAAATGTCATTGCCTTCTTTTAACCTTCCTTGTAAAGTATCATCGAGCTTGAGTTAAGTAGATGTAAGCAATTTCATTGTTTCCACAATTATGTTTACAACCGTGGCATGAGTTTTAAGCAAGTTTTCAAGTTGTAGCGATTTCCGAACCTAGCTGAATGAGAATGAGCTAACTGTTGGCGTCCATTACAAGTCTTCCATAATAATATTCTTTAGATCTGCTAGGAAAGCATGGCATAGGAAATCATGAAATTTGACCAATAGATCCTACAAAAAAGTTCAGTCCTCGAGATAATCAAAACGGAAGGTTCAACTTTCCATATACCAAAAGCCCGGATTATTTCCTTGTCAACATGCTAGAATGTGTTTTTAACATCTTTTCATGAGGGGCGGCCTTTTGGTTGATAGTGAATTGCAATATGTATGCTTTATCAATTTTATCGATTTTTGTAATGTTTTTTGAGACAAGTACGGATGACTATGTTCTCTATTAAACTCGATTCATGGGCTTATGCAGGAGGAGTTTGAGGAGTATGCGGAGAAAGCAAAGACCCTTCCGGATTCAACCACCAATGAGAACAAGCTCATACTTTATGGATTGTACAAACAATCTACAGTTGGACCAGTGAACACCTGTTAGTATAGCTTACTTGCAATCTGGCTTTCATCGTTTATTTGTTGCCTTGGATATTGAAAGAAATAGATAAGTTCATAAATAAAACTCAAGAGTTTGCTTATTTAGATGTTTATTTTGTTTGGCCTCTATGCTTGATTTGCAGCCCGTCCCGGAATATTTAATCTGAGGGACAGAGCAAAGTGGGATGCATGGAAGGCTGTTGAAGGTAACATTTGATTCAATTAACCTCTAAACAGCTCATGTCTTTCGTTGGTGTGCTTAGTCCCATATCTAAACAAATCACACGGTTTTTTGGCAGCAAAATCCAAGGACGAAGCAATGAGCGACTATATCACCAAGGTGAAGCAGTTGCTCGAAGAAGCAGCAGCAGCGGCTTCTGCTTGATGTCCATCCTCGTGAGCAGTGCCTTTTGGCTTCTGTATGATTTAAGCTTCAAATGCTATCAATAAACTCATTTCGTTTTTGAACCTACTCTTTTTATGCTTGAATTATGTGAATGAATTGTGGTAATCGGGTATCCTTTTATTAATATTTTCTTCTTGCTACTAAGGTAAAAGTTTAAGCTAAATGGCTCAAAATGCTTAGAAGGTTTCTTGTGGTAAAGGCAAGCGGATGAAAGTTTTCATGAATATTGTTGACCTCCGGATTTGCCCTACTTTTGAACTTGATTAGTTTATTCTTCATTAACCAGTTTGGTTACACCAATTTGTGTTAGGTTTTATTGTCATGTGATTCGGAAATGTTCTGTAATGATCAAGTGTTAATTGTCTTCAGTATAACAATATTTACCGACAATATTTACTTGGGATTCGACTCCTGTGTTTCTGTATTTGTGTTTCCGTCTGTCTTTCCAATAATATTCTTATGTTCCAATAATATTCTTATGAGATATGATCTTTTAATAGAAACGAAATATTAAATTTTGTAGAAAGACATGAAATTAATAGAAAAAAAAAAGAGAAACATGAGTCGAATCCAGAGTGCAAAAACTCCTTCATTTGTAAAAGGGAAAAGCACGGAAATGACGCGGTAAGTTAAAAGACGCCTTAGGACTCGGAAAGAAAAGGTTGTATGTTTGCTCGGATAGCATTTGGGTTTGGAATGAGAAAATGGTCTGGTTTGGACCTTGAGTTAGAAAAGGAAAAAAAGTAGAACTAAGTATGTATTTGGGGTCAAGGTTAAATTCAATCCAAACTCAAAAAATTCAATTCATTTTCATATTTTTCTAAAAAGTCAACCTCAGTTTTACTATTTATATTTTTATAACTCAAATTTCAAAAATTCATAACTTCTTTGTAATTTAACTTCAAAAATTTAATTTCAATTCTTTGTAATTTAACTTCAAAAATTAATTTCAATTCGTGAGCCAAACACGTACTAAGAATGCCATTTGACCAAAATAGCTTGAACGTGCCTAATGCCTTACGGCTTCTGAGACTGTCCATCCCATCAGATGCTTTTAGGGAAGAAATGGCCAGATGTGTCCATTACTTTGCTTCACTGAAAAGTCGATCTGAGTTGAGACATTTTCAGCCTTGGGCCTACTTCTTGGGCTGTTAGTATATATTATTGAATATTATGTACGCAGCGGAATAAACAAATAAAATATAATATAAACAAAGTAAAAAAAAAAAAAAAAAAGACACATGGTGATAATTAAGTCACGTAGCAGTCACATGATGATAATATGATTGTTACATGACAACCACTAAAGGGATGACGAAAAACTAGATTCGCACTTTTAAATATTGGTAAAGATTTTTACTTGTTAGGTTACTCTTCTAAGTCCCTTTTTTTTTTGTCTTGGGAAATTGTAATAAATAATATTTTTATGAAGATAGTTAAAGTAAAAAAGCATGGTTTTTAAAATATTTGATTAAATAGCAAATTTACCAGGTTGATAGAAAATTTACTAGATAGATTACTAGGTAAATAACGAGACTTAAATAAATCGGGGTAAATTTGATGTAAATGTATCATTTATTGATAAATCTGTCATTTATTTTAAATGTTTTAAAACTTGCTATTTTGCTTCAATTGTTTCTTGAATACGGCTACTTACTTCTTCCCCCCTTTTCTTAAGATAATAGAGTTTAAGTAGAAGTAAATAAATTATTTACACTACTAAGTTTATTTAAGCTTAACTTAGGCTTACTCCTAATATATTTGTATTCACTCGTAATATGTTATTTACTTCAACAAATTCATACATATACCATTTACTTCTTTAATTTTCGAAAACATGTTATTTTCCTCCGCCTTTAAAAAAATGATTATTTACCACTTTCCTTTTCTTTTACTTTTACTTTTTTTTTTTTTTTTTAATAAAAAGTGACAAGTGACGTATGTATTTAGATAATCTTAAGAAAGAAACTTATACATCTCAAAACTCGAACAATAAAGAGATTAACTCGAACTTACAACCTTTTCTAGCAAGCAGCTTTACACCTCACCAAATGGCTGGGGGTGGTTTCTTAACCAAATCAGCCTTGGTGGTTCCCTCTGCTCGGTGTCCAACTTCTAAAAACATTCCAAGAGAAGAGCCATAATAAATTTTTGTACACTTTTTCCACTCTCAAAATTATAATTTGCAAAATGCATCTCTCTAAAATTCTCCGTATTTAGGCAATAAATATCACAAATCAAGGCTGTTTTGCTGAATAATTTCCAGCTCGAGTCGTACAAATGCTTAATAATGACAATGCGTGAGGACCACCTAATTATTATCCTTTATTATGCCCAACTTTTTTTTTTTTTTTTTTTTTTGTTTTTGATAAGTAGGACTTTATTGAGGAAAATTGCCGAAAGCAAAATCATGATATTCACTCAATATGTAGCCCAAATTGTCTGCTACATTCGAACTTTTGGAAATCTTTTCATTCGCTTGTTATCTATTTCTTTTGGGAAAAGTATATTTGCATACACAAAGTTACTCAAATTACAAAAACATTAATGAAAGTAATAAGAAAAGTAGACAGAAACTATGGGTGTAAATTTACGCGGGAAGGAAAGAATAGTGAAAACAAGTTTCTCATTAAAAAGTAGGAACATATCTACATTGAGAAAACAACTAATTTTAACGAGTGGAAAATGGAAAAGAAAACAAAAAACTGTCCTTAGAAGAAGTTTTTTCTTTTTTTTTCTTTTTTTTTGGGTGTCGTTTAGCCTTATAGAAGGTTGAAATTGTTATTGTTTCTCTATGTATCTAAACATAAATGCCCTAGGAAACTCCCCCAAAAAAGTTTTTTTTAAAAAAAAAATAGAGGCGAAATTTAGCTAATTTGGCTATCAAGCTTTACATCCATGCACTGAAAAGATGTTTAACAAACTCAACTATGATGATTATTTAGATTATATCCACAAATCAAAATTCAAGGTACTCAAGAGTCAATGTATTTACCCAAAATATTAATTAATTTTTTTTTTGAGTTATATGCCTTAACATTAAAGTTATTAGGAAGGAAATGGTGCATACCTAATCATGGACAATATAGGGAAATCTTGGAAACTTATCTCACTTAGTTCTCTTGTTTAGTTTTATATCACTCTCAAAAATTTGTGTCCCACTTAAATTTGATTTAAAAAAAAAAAGAAAAAGAAAAAGAAAAAAAGGAGTAAACTAAGAGTATTTAAGAAGGGGTATAAAAATTTTTAATGCCCTTCATTAAAGGAGGCATTCTTCTAATTCTATCTTAATTATATAGGTAGAGCAATAATTAAAGTCGGACACTTTTCAAAGAGATATTAGATCACAACAAAAAATTTAACCTGTCTTTTCATTATAGCAAAAGGTCACTTTTCAATTCTAATTAATTTCAAACAATAACACTATTAATCACTATTGCAGTATTCATATTCTAACAATAATAATTACAACCTGACTCTGTTATAAAATATAAAACTTGAATAAACTGTATCTCTAAATTAATTAAAAAAAAAAAAAAAAACTAGTCATGGTATAATAACAAACCAAGATCATCTTATGGTTTCTCTCTCCCATCCTTTAGAGCATCCTTTCCACCTTGGTTCAAGTAAATTCCAAAAGTAACTCACCAATAAGAAGCTAATTTGACAAAATGTGTTTGACTTCATAATTCAAACTTGTCTCTAAATTATTATCTCTCACAAAATTCCAGGTGCAAATCCATTCACCAAACAAGCTATAATTTTTTCCCCCACTCTTCTACATCTACCCCCAACTAAATTACAATATTGAAAAGCACACCATAAAGCCTATTAAAAAAAGGGGAATTTCTAAGGTACGATATTATTTTTACAACTATATGTAATAATGTTGTTCTAGTCATCAAATCAATTTCTTAACCATGTGATTTATAATCGAAGTAATTATATATTATGTGCTGTAAATTTTTAAGATACGTACATAAAAAATAAAAATCAATTTTATCGATAATATATAAGTAATACGAAGTTCTAATGTAGGATGGCATAAAAGGAAATGAAAAGAAAAAAGAAGAGAAAAGCAGAGCATGCGTGTTGGACATCAATTTTGAGTGCATGGAAACGCATTGTCAAAGTTTTGCTTTTGCCCCCACACGTTGATCTTGTGAATTTGCAGTCCTACTCATTACCAGCCAGCCCTCTCTATTCAAGAATTTGCAACTCCTTCCTCTCTCTCTCTCTCTCTCTCTCTCTCTCTCTCTCTTCCCCCTCTCTCTCACTCTCTCCATGCCATTCCTTCACTTTGCTCTTCTATACATTAAAGCCACAAATATATATATATATATATATATGATATTTTTTTAATAATATATAAAAAAAAATGCCTTAATTTTTATTAATATATTCATACATAAAAATATATGGCCATTAGTACACAAAGTGACCCAATATCCATCCCATCTGGGTCCTTCCTTTCGTCGTTGATCTTATCTCACCCTCTCTCTCTCTCTCTCTCTCTCTTCTCTCCCCTTTCTCTCTCTTCACACAGATTTCTCTCTATTTCATTCATGCCTTTCGCTAGAAATATGAGCTTTGTCTTGCACTTACTGTGATCTTCTACCACTTGGCAAGTTTTGGTCGACTCCTGGTTAAAGTGGGGTCTCGATGGTGGTGCAAAGCAGCGGCTCAGATGGTCATATCGGCGGCGGTGCAGGGGTTGTTACCCTAAGCCTCGCTGCAGCAGATTCTGGTGGTGCGGGTCACGGTGCTGCCGGTGACTGTGCGGCTGTGGAAGTTTCCAAGTCTTCGCAGGTGGAGAATTCCACTGCCCACTGTGACAGTGGTGACCCGGTAAGTAACTTTAACAGTTTCTCAACATTTTTTTATGTTTTCTCCGTCAGTTGGTTATTTGTTATCACTGCTCTATTTTTAGAATATACAAAGCATTGGAAAAATATATTTTTTCCTCTAACAAGGAATATATATGTTATTGTTTTAATAAATATTAATTTAACAATACAAAAACTTAAAAATTAAAAATAAAACAAACATGAAGAAAATATAGTTTAATAATAATTTTAAACCTAATTCGATTAAAGAAGTAGAATTTAAATCGTCATTTTTAATTTATTAAAAAAACCATTTTAAAGGCCATCAGTTGTTGTGTGTGCATGCGTATGTTTTTTTTTTTTAAGTCATTTTTGTTGTTTTTTTTTTTTTGGGGAGATATTATTGGTGATGAGTTCCATTCAAAAATATATATATATATTTATATATGTATTATTTGTGAAGAGGCACGTGTATAGCTGTCAAATCAATTAATATTTTCACAAAATAATTAAAAATGTGAATTTTTGATTGCGATGTCTTTTGAAATATGCTCACGATTTATTGACCACATGTCATGCCGTGCGTAATTACTTACCGATAACATGACCAATTTCTGCAATTGAAAAATTTTTATAAAAAAAAATTATTTTAACTTTTCCATCATTATACTATTTAAAAAAATTATTTTATTTTTAAATTTATTTTACATAATATTTTTTTAAAAAGAAAAAAAATTTTAAAATCTTATTATAATATATTATTTTTAACATCATTTTTTTTTCATTTTAAATAGTTTTTTGTTTTTAAATTTTTTTTTACATATCTAAACACACCATTTTATTCTTTAAAAAAAAAAAAAGAGAGAGACTTTCTTAATTATATAAGAAATTTTTTTTTTTTTTGAAACGGAGTCTTGATGGCGGATATGGTCAATGATATGATAAATTTTGTCCCTTTCATTTAATTTTTTCCCTTCCAATTCATAGATCTATTTCATTCATCAAAATTAAAAATGATATGCATTAATGCTCTTTATTTATTATTAATTCTAAAAAAAATGGAAGACTGGCCGTGTACGAAAGTGAAATTTAGTCGACTTATTTTAATCGTGAAAACTATAAGCAATTTAATATAATGCGCCAAACAAAGTTGTAATAAATTTTATTGCAAAACCACCTTGACTTACGAAAAGGTTTAATAGTTGGAGTTTTTGCTTGTAACGTTTCAAGTAACTTTATTTTACTTATAAATGAAATAGTGGTTTTCTTTTTTAGAACAGCCAACAGTTTCATATTTTCTACTCTACAAAAAGCAAAATTTGGACAAAACCGTTTTCCTTTGTTTTAATGTCACGTTGATATATGGTGAATAAAAAATAACGAGAATCACGGTCAGTCGTACTTACTTCTCTAGTGTGACTAAAGAATCAGTACATATCAAAAAATGTACTATTTTTTGAGAGAGAAATTTTATTCGGAAATTTTTTTGTGTGTAGAGTCGTAACTATTTATATCCATACACCAAAATGCATTAATACTTTAATTATAATAAGAACTAATAATATTTAGTCGGTAATCTGTAAATAATTTCAAAACCTCCTATATAATATTATACTTGGGAGTAAGTTCAAGCTATATGGGAGCCAAAAAATAAAAAGATCTATATTAAAAAAAAAAAAAAAAAAAAAAAGCTACCACCTCGGTGGCAATGTCATGCTGACATAAACTTCTAAGATTAGAGACTCCTTTTTTTTTTTTGGTCTCTTGGGGAGAAAAATAAAGTTGTTGAAAAGAGTAATCATTTTGGATAAAACCCCACTAAGTGATCTTCCTAGAATTTGACGAACTTAATTATCCAACCAAACATATAAAATGATTAAACTAGTTTCACGCGATCATCATTAAATATCATAGAGCACTGTTTCATGTGCATTTCTGTAGTGTTTCCGTGCAATTTTAAAATGTCATCAATAAATGTGATTACGGTGGAAGTCTAACGATAATTTCACAAAAAAAAAAAAAAAATTCTTCTGCATAGAAAATTTATTATTCATTTTTTTAGCTAAATAGATAATTGATTATTCGTGTTAACCCTAAAAAACTATTTAATAATGTAAATTCTTCCAAATTAAGTGTTTTTTCTTTAACAACCTATTAATTGTTGTCGTATAAAGCAAAAGGTTAGGCATCTATAGAGCCCCCAATCACTTAAAAGATTCAGGTTCCGTTTGGAGCTCAAATTTAAACTTAAAGTTTAAACTTAAATTTTTGTCTTTTTCTGAAATTTTTTTTTGTTTTTTCTGAAAAGTTTTTTATTTTTTTAAAAAGCCAACAAAAATTAATATTCAAACTTAAGAATTTCAGCTCAATTCAAACTCAACTTAAACATCAAATACCCCCTTAAACTTATAAATGAACTTTTATTCTCTTCTCTTTACAATCATATAATAAAAAGATATCTAGCTGTATAAGTAAAACCAGATCTTATCATTTTGATTGTTCTTGTTTGCCTTATCTATCAATGTCTTTTTCCCCCCCTTGATTTGTTAAGTCTTATTTCTGGTTTTTGAATTACTTTATTTTTGTACTACACTTTTTTTTCTTTTTATTAATAAATTACAGTGAGAATTTTCTTCTTACATTAAAAAATGGGTAAACGCATCCTAACTTCCTCTTGGCATTAAAAAAAAAAAAGACTAAAAATAATAACTATAATAACAAAAAAGAAAAGTTGTTTTTTTTTTTTTTTTTTATAAAAAAAATCTAAAACATAACTTTCCACACCCGTGCGATTGGGAGGGCCTACATGTTCTCTGGTCTGAGAAAAGCAAGTCCAAATGAGGCTGCGTTTCAACAGTTTGAGTTGTAATTATGCTCAGACATCAGTAATGATTTTGTTTTGTTTGTTTTGTTTTGTTTTGTTTTGTTTTTTGTTTTTTTTTTTTTGACTAAATTAATTAATTTTTTTTTGAAGTAATGCTTATATGCCGAAAATTAAGACGGATTTGTTTTAACCAAGCATAAATTAGTGGTAGGACCAACTAGATTAACTAAATGAAAGGGACTTAAATGCTTTGTTTAAAGGTTAGAGAGTGTAATAACCTAACTAGAAAGCAGAATCATAAGCGAGGAACCATTAGTTAAATGAGACTTTTTATTTTTATTTTTTTTTGAAGGGAGACTTTTTAAATTTCACTATAGACTTTTGTTATATCCATGAAAATTTAAGTAAAAAAATCTCATAATTATTCTACATATTCCAGCAAAGTATTAATTTTGCCCTAACTATTTTTCTAAACTAAAAGTTGTGTTTTGTAAGAGATTAAACAAACACCCTTTAACCAACAAAAATTTTTTTTTTTAAACACCCTCAAAAATGTATATTAAGGTGTGTTTGGTGCAAACTTTTAAATCATAAATTACAATTCAATTTTTATCTTATTCTGAAAAGTCAACATCAGTTTCATTATTCATACAGTTTTGTAACTCGAACTCTAAAAGTCTATAACTTTACATTTACAAGTTTAAATGAGATGTTTTTTTTTTGTTTTAAATTACATAGGATTTCGAGACGAACGAAACAAACTCCATATTGATATTTTTTTCTCAAATACATTTCAAGTTTTTTACTTTCTAATTCTAGTAATTCAAACACCTCACCAAATGCATAATTGAATTCAAACCCAAATATTACAATCTAAATCTTAGCACCAAATGCATGCTAAGTATATTTGTTAGCTTAAATAGTAACTAATTATAAAAATTGAACAAAATAATTTCTACAGCATGCCCAATGATCTACCATACTCCTTTGTTTTCATAGAACTCATTCAAAAATCCAGTAAGGCCCAAAATTCCCATCATTAAAATAGTAATTAAGCCATTAAACAAACAATGGAAAGCTACTCTTCCTCCTCCACAATCACTCCCTAAATCCCTCTTTCCAAACATATCCTTATTGTTTTGGGGGCAAATTTCTAAATAGTAAGAGCATTTGTGTCAAAAAAAAAAAAAAGAACATCTCTTGATTTGAATAAGTTGCGAGGGTCTTATGTTGGTGTTAAATTCAGTTTTTGGATGTTTGGTCACGATTGATAGTAATTATTAAAAAAAAATACCATACACAAATTATGAAAAAAAAAAAATAAAAATAAAAACGTCAACAAATAGGCCATTTTAAAAAATGCTTAAAGTAAATAACATATTTTAAAAATTTTGAGGTAAAGAGCATGTTTATGGTAAATTGTTTATTTACGAGAAGTTTTAATGTAATTTTATCGTAAAGATACTTCACAGATCAGTTATTTATCATAAATATGATATTTACCATAATTACTTTATTTACAAGAATATTCTTACCATCACCCAAAAAAATTTTTTTTTGCTATCTATTTTTACCATTAATTAGGGGATTTTGAACTATTTCCCTCGTTCTCCCAAATTGGGGTTTTTTGAGAAATGCTTGAAAAAGAGCACGTCTCTAGAATATTGCCCCATAGTTTGGATTTTTTTTCCCTCTTACAATATGAAATAAAAAGTGATTTTAGAACAAAAATCCTAAACATATGGCCAAAATCCTACACATATGTACTAAAGGGCCTATTCCCACAATTTCCTAATGGGTTTTTTGAGGAATGCCTCAAAAAGAATACATCTTTGGAATATTGCCCAATGATTCAGATTTTTACAATTTTATAATGTCGAATAAAAAGTGATTCAGGTTAAAAATCTGAATCGTAAGGCAAAAATCTTAAGCACATGTACTAAAATATCTATTACCACAATTTCCTCTTGATTTTAATCATAAACGTACAAAGTTGGGCCATTTAAACATCTTATGTTGAGGTTCGAAGACTAACATTAATACTAAAGCCTATTAGTTTAAGCCATTTTGGGTAAGTCTTTGGTGCTTTTTGTCTTCTGAATTGTAAATTGGCTTGTTGTAACCCGATCTGATTTTAATAAATTATCCCTTGAATTTAATAGGACATTATAGAGTTTCACTAAATTGATAAAGGGTGTTAAAATTTATGCATGTCTATGACATCAAACGAGCTCATATGATGTGTACGAGAGCATTCCGATCAAATTTTAACAAACGATCACCAATTTGAAAACACTCAACAACATTTTAATGAATTGGGGGTTGGGGAACAAATATGTTAGCTTCTCTATATTATGTTGAGTATTATAAGCGGTATTATATTAAGTCACACCGGGTTAAATTGTCATTAGTCAATATTGTATTAGATTTCGTAGTCTGTTGAATAAGTGGATATCTTTAACACAATGTTTAGTACACTAACAGGCTATGTTGTATCGTATTGCATTAGTTATTTTCAGTCCTTAGATAGTTGATAATTTTATTTTATTTGTTGGTTTTTTTTTTCCTCCCTTCCTCGTCTCTCTAGCTTTCGATCTCGAATTGATATGCACATAACTCTCCATAAGAAGATAAAATCAAGTTTCATAAGAAATAAATCCGACTCATTAAAAAAATGCCCTCGAACTCTAGTGTAGGGTCTTCTACATGGTAGAAAAACAATTCTATTGTCTGATGTACTCGATGTCAATGTCAATTTTCGTCCACCTTAAGGCTTCTGGATCTGACTTTTTAAAGCCCTCGAACTCAATCCGACTCGTTAAAAAATGCCCTCGAACTCTAGTGTAAGGTCTTCTACATGGTAGAAAAACAATTCTATTGTCTGATGTACTCGATGTCAATGTCAATTTTCGTCCACCTTAAGGCTTCTGGATCTGACTTTTTAAAGCTACAATCTAATCTACTAAAAAAATCTTGCAAAATTACACAAAAATATGGTTAAAAAAAAAAAAAAAACGAAACTATAACTAGAGTGAGATTTAAGTGAGTGAAACTTATCACCGCTATCAATTGAGAATTAAATTGACACATCTTTATTTGTAATATAAAAGTTAGAGCTACAAATAGATGGAAAAAATATATATGTAAAAAATCCAAGCGAGAATTAAATTAACACATATCTTTACTTGTAATATAAAAATACAAATACAAATAGATGAAAACCAACAAAAAAAAAAAAAAAAAACCCTACTGGCTCTCCAGTGGAAAGAACATCAGAATTTAAATAAATTGGTGAAAAAAGAATTTAAAAAAAGAAGAAGAGAGGAATCAAGTCTCAATACAACTCTTTTAATACAACCACCAAACATATAACATATATTTGGTAGAGCAACTCAAAAAAAAAAAAAAAAAAAAAAAAAAAAAAAAAAAAAAAAAAAAAAACACGCACACACACACACACAATTCAATTTTTGTTTTCTCTTAAAAAATCAACTAGTTTCACTATTCATCAGTTTAAATTATAATTTAAAAACATAATCTTTAAAAATTCATAATTTTACATATAAATGATATGATTTTTTTAAATAAAATTATATAAAATTTTGAGACGAACGAAATAGGATCTTTATTGATATTTTTTTCGGACCATATTTTAAGTTTTTTTATATTTTTTTAACTCCAATCAACCAAACACACATCAAATACACAATGTTTTTACACTTTTTAACTTTAATAAGTCAAATGCATACCAAACACACCATTCAACTCTAACTTAACTTAAATCAATATAGTTCTAAAATAAAATATATTTTTCAGCCTAATGAATTTATTACCAACTCAACTAGTTTTGGTTGCCATAAAAAAACTCAACTAGTTTGGTACCTTTAAATGAATTTAAAACCAATTGAACAAGTTCGTCATTTTTTTTTTTTCGAAAATACATTTTTGGTAAAGTTAAATGATTGGTTTATTTGTTGTCTCCATTTATTTTGTTACATAAAAACGTGAAAGGCTTGCAGTACTAATATGTCGGCCATGTGTTTCCTAAAAAATTAAAGAGAAGAAAAAATGTGGTCTGCTTGCCCGAATTTGTCGTCCCCCAAAAAATAAAAAATGGCCTCCTTTTTGCCTTGTTCCCATTTTTTTTTTTAAAGATATTAATGTTTTGATTTTGAAGCTGGCCCCATGTACAAACAAAACGGGACCATATTCTCATCCACGTGCTTTTTTTTTTTTTTTTTTTTTAATTTAATTCCATGGGAGAACCACACATCATTTTCAATCACACTAATTTTATGATTAGCAAAACAAAATCTAAATAATGTTGTGATTAGAAAAACAAAATCTCACTTTTGTTCCAGATAACGTTTCTTCAGAAATGACTAATTGTAGGATTTTGGTAACAAGAAAACTGTCACAAATTTGTCCAAACTTTTGAAACCTCTGTTAATAAATACGACACTTCTTCCAATTATGTTCATATACAGTTCTTGTAGTTCCCTTTTTTTTTTTTTTTTTTTTTTTGGTAGTATAAATCTGGCTTTAGTACACGGTTCTTCAAGTATGTAGCTGCAACTTGCAAATACATGATATCTGATTCTGATACACAAACGATCAACTCACATAAAAAACTGCAAAAACCCAAAAAATAAAAAAAATGTTTTTTTTTTTGTGTTATACAAAAAAAAAAAAAAAAAAAAAAAAAAACACACGCACCTTTTTTATGAGATAAAAATAATCCCAAGGAATTTTAAGAGGAGAAATTAAGTAAACTTATAAATAGATCTTATTAAATTATAATTTTCAGATAATTATTGACTAGAAGATAATTTATTGGCACTTATATGTCATTCGAAATCCTCACTCTTAGTCGATGTGGAACTGACCAAAGTGGCTATTAGTTTTTTTGGTATATACGCAAGCAAGCACACATATATTTTCATGAGACAGATTAACCACAAGGGCCTTCAAGAGTAGGAACCAAGTGAACTCATAAATGGATCTTATTAAGTCATAACTTCCAGACTATTACGAATTATGAACGAGAGTAGGTAATAAGAAAATCGTAAAACAAGAATACACAAGTTTACATGAAAAACCATAAACGAGAAAAAACCAGAAGCAAAGGAGAAGAAAATCCATTAAATCAAAGATCAAAATAAGAGGTGCAGCTACAGCAAAAAGAACATAATAAAAAAACCATAAAATTACATCAAATATATGCCAAAACCCTAAACTCTATCGGCATGATCCCTCTGCTAGACTACTACCATCATAGACCCCCAAAAAATTCTCATAATTAAAGTTTCACCACATATATCGCATCACGAGCTTTTCGGACTGTACCAAATATAATTCGAGTCACCAAATTCTAACACAGACAATTGCTGACTGGTAGATAATTTATGGGCACTTAAATGAAAAGTTTGTGGATAAAAAGTAAAACCAAATTTTTAGTAATAAAGACGTATGCTATTCAAACTAATCAGGATAATAATCAGTATAATTATAAATAAAAAATAATAAAAATCTACGAATGAGAATATCAAAATATCAAAGAGAGACCCCTCAACACCAATAGAGGAAAATGATTAAAAACGCAAGTAGTTGATTAACACTCACCAATGGTGGCTTCGAAGGGGAAGACAAAGGTGGACATGCACCTTGCTAGATGACTCACTTGCTCTCGCAAATCAAAACCTCCGAAGAACAGGTCGAGACGATAACTAACATGACTAAAAATACATAACTACATCTAATATGCATGTGTCAAAATTTTTGTTATATTTCTTCAAGGAAAATTTAGTTATATTTTATACAACTAAAACAACTTACAAAAAAAGTTTCATGACTTGTGATTCTGTGTGTTTTGAAACTATTTTGCCTAATGACAAATTTCATTTTATAATAACATAAGTCATATTTTAAAAATTTCAAACGTATTTTATTTTGTAAAATTTGGCCCCCGTTTGATTGATTTGTTTGAAAGGGGATTTAAAAAAAAAAAATTTAATTAATTTCAGGAAAAGATAAAATATAAGTTAGAATTTTTAACTTGAGATTGGTGAACCAAATAAAGGATTAAACTATAAGCATTAATATCTCTTTGCAAAATAGCTTACATCATCTTCTGAAAATGATTAAAAATAAGGTGATTACTAGATAATTCGATTATCACCTAATTAAAATAAACATTTCACAGAATGACGAGACTGTCATAACATATGGAAAGAATGTAATTTTTTACTCGGAAAAAAGAAAAAAGCTTTAAGCCTTAAAAGAAAGAAAAATATTCTGACAGCTTAAGAACAAGTACAAAAGTAAAAGCCGAAAAAAAAAAAACAGAGATGGAAATTTTTTTTGTAACTTATTATTTAATCGTATTATTAATCATTAAATTGATCTATAAAAAAGAACAAGTACAAAAGTAAAAATTTGAAGGGAAAAAAGAAGAAGATAGAAATAGTTACTTATTACTATTATCGTATTATTAGTCCTTTATTGTTTTAAAAATTAAATTAATCACTTCTTTATCAACCTGACACAATCATGTAGACATTTGAAATTCTATAATTATCCATTTTAAAATAAATAAAATTATTCACTTATTTATCAACTTGACTCAATCAAGTGTTTGACACAAGTACATATTCCAAATTCTATAATTATCCATTTTTTATCAACTTGACGCAATCAAGTGTTTGACACAAGTACATATTCCAAATTCTATAATTATCCATTTTTTAAAAAAAGTATATTAAGTGTAATCTTCAAATTCAAATTTAAAATCTTGTTTGAAGATTAAGTTTGACTCAAATTAAGTTGTAATTTTTCATTTTAATTTTTATCTTTTTTTAAAAAATCAATAAAATTTATAACTATTTTTTAAAATTTCAATTCAACTCAAATTCAACTCATTCACCAAACATCCTCTAAATTTAAATTAATAATTATATATTAAATTTTTCTTTATTTTATTTTTAAAAAATTTAAATTTTAAAAATTTATAATTTTTTTATTTTAATTTAAAATAAAATAATTTTTTTATCAAAATATTCATAATAACGAAACAAATAAAATAAGATTCATTATATATATATATTTTAAATTTTTATATTATTTTTAATATTACATAATTTTTTTAAAATTTTTTCTTTAAATACGTATTTCTAACTCAATTTACAAAATTTACAAAATACAGTACGTAGATATCATCGTTTCGATATGCTCCAAAACGGGACCTGAATGTTATAAATTAGTCAGTTGTGAAAAAACATTAAGGAAGTAGCTTGTTTTTTTTTTTTGTTGTTAAAGGAATATATGCGGCTTCGGACTCCGCCACGCAGACCCCGTGGTGGGGGCTGTCGTGTAATTTCAATATGAGCTTTTCCTTTCCCTTGCCTTTCTTCTTCTCCTCCTCCAATGGCGGACACTCGGATCTTTTTCTCCTACCCTCTAACCACCTTCTTTTGATTCTCGCCGCCATTTTTTCATGGTTTGTCAATTTTCCCATTTCTTATTTCACTCTTCTCTGCAAAAATCTCCAGTCCTTTTTTTTTTTCCTCTTTCTTTCTTTCTTTTCGAATCATATTCAAATGGAAAATCACCTACATGCACCATTAGTTTACACATTAACTCATCTTTATTATTATTTTTTTTTGTTGATAAAAAGAATAAAATTTCCTTATTATTTTGAGTGCCCATATGCTATTCTGTACATATTTTGTAACTGTTTTTTATTTTATGCATTTTCTGTTCCTTTTGTTATCATGATTCAGTTTCAGGGATTTAGATTGATGTTGTTAATGAAAACCCAGTTTTTATTTTAGTTAATTATGGTGATTCTAATTTGATTCGAATTTACAAGTCCTTAATTTATTGCCAATGTCAATATTCATTCGTTCTGTCTTATTTAGGCAAAACCCGAGTGTTTATCTTGTTGAGAATTTGATTGAAAAATTCAGAAGTGGATGATTAAAACTTGATTTTATATAATTTCTATGCAGAAATTGAGAAATACAGTAGTGAGAGGGCAAGCTTCAATTGCAATGGGGGATCTCAACGGTGCTGATTACGTTCCGGTTGGAGAAGTACATTCCCCTAGAAGAGGTGCTAGTAATGTCAAGAAAGTTTCAGTTTTGCCTCTGGTGTTTCTGATATTCTATGAGGTGTCCGGAGGCCCGTTCGGTGTCGAGGACAGCGTCGGGGCGGCCGGTCCGCTCCTGGCTCTTGCTGGGTTTTTAGTATTTCCGATAATATGGAGCATCCCGGAGGCCCTGATTACTGCAGAGATGGGCACCATGTTCCCTGAGAATGGGGGTTATGTGGTTTGGGTGTCCTCTGCTTTGGGACCCTTTTGGGGGTTTCAACAAGGTTGGATGAAATGGCTGAGTGGTGTTATCGATAACGCTCTGTACCCGGTTCTGTTTCTCGACTATTTGAAGTCGGCGTTCCCAATTTTAGGTGGCGGTTTACCGAGAATCATAGCGGTGTTAGTTTTGACTCTGATCCTTACTTACATGAACTATAGGGGTTTAACCATTGTCGGATGGATAGCTGTTCTCTTGGGGATTTTTTCCATCCTTCCTTTTGTGGTCATGGGACTTGTGGCGATCCCGAGATTGAAGCCTTCAAGATGGTTAGAGGTAGATCTTCACAATGTGGATTGGAACTTGTATTTGAACACACTGTTTTGGAATCTGAACTATTGGGATTCGATAAGTACACTTGCGGGAGAAGTAGATAACCCGAAGAAAACTCTGCCGAAGTCGTTGTTCTTCGCTTTGATCTTGGTGGTTGTATCCTACTTTTTTCCCCTCTTGATGGGTACTGGGGCTGTTCCAGTCAATCGTGGCTTGTGGACGGATGGGTACTTCTCGGATCTTGCTAAAATCCTTGGGGGAGTTTGGTTGAGATGGTGGATCCAGGCTGCTGCAGCAATGTCAAATATGGGAATGTTTGTGGCTGAAATGAGCAGTGACTCTTTCCAACTTCTCGGGATGGCAGAGCGAGGGATGCTGCCTGATTTCTTTGCTCAGCGCTCTCGTTATGGAACCCCACTGATTGGCATTTTGTTCTCGGCTTCTGGTGTTGTTTTGCTATCTTGGCTGAGCTTTCAAGAGATTGTGGCTGCCGAAAACTTCTTGTACTGCTTTGGAATGATTTTGGAGTTCATCGCATTTGTGTGGTTGAGGGTGAAACACCCAAATGCACCTCGACCCTACAAGATACCTGTCGGAACTGTCGGAGCCACTCTGATGTGCATTCCTCCAACCATTTTGATTTGCGTTGTCTTGGCTCTCTCTTCACTCAAGGTCTTTGTGGTCAGCATCGGCGCTATAGCAATCGGCTTCATGATCAACCCGTTGCTCAAACACGTCGAGAAAAAGGGATGGCTGAAGTTCTCCACCAGCAACGAGCTTCCAGATCTCAATGGTACTTATCAGGATAGTGACTCCTTAATACAAGAGCCGGTCCTTAGAACATGAAAATGCGATGTCCTCGTGAATATGCGTCGCTTGCCCCAGGGCAGAAATCTCGCGGTGTCTCGTTCTTCAAGTGATCAACTTAGTACGAGTATCCATGGTAAACTAGTATAAAGCTGTTTGTCATCTTAGCTTTTTCACATTTGATGATAAATGGAAAAAATTTGGAAATTTGTACCGTTGATTGGGTCGTGAATTATGTCAGCTTGGTTTCCTTAGATTGCCTTGTATCAAATATGTATATCAGACTTTGCATTTTACTTAAAAATAACCTTGTTTTCTTCTCTTGGTTAAAAGCTTCTCTTTGAATTCCAAGTTCTAATTGCACATTTTCTCTTAGTGTACTATTTTGCAATTCCATATTTTGGATATGACTTGTGGCCTCAACAAAGGACATATGAGCAAACTGTCATTCTCTGAATAAGCAAAAAATTCATAGAAATAACTTGCAGACATAACCCAGAAAAGAACAATGTGTTCGATAACTGGACCTATTGGTTTTATTTTTCAATTTGTCCTCCTATTTTTAAAAACTACAAAGGTTTGTTAAAAAATAATTTCAATTTCATGCCCTGTGTATTTGTTTGTGAATGGATAAAATTATGTGAAATGACATAAATTCCTTTAAAAAAAAAAACATAAACCAAAACATCAAATTAAAAAAAAAAAAAAAAAAAAAAGAGAGAGAGAGATACTTGAAGTTTATGTTTTCTAAAATTTGAAATAATTTTCGAAACTTTTTCTCAAGAAAAAAAATAATTTCAAAAAATAGTTGTGATCCATTTAAGGACATCCTTATCTTTTCCCGTTGTTTTTCTCATCCCCCTACGAAAGTGTGCAAAAGATGAAATTCAAACATGATTTTTTCTTTTGACTAATTCTCACTTTTGAACACCAACTTATATTACATGTGAGTTGTAATTTTATTTATTGAAAAATGATTAAAGTATTGTCATATTAATTCATTGCAGTTATAAATATAAAGATGACAGCTCACTTACTTGAGTTAGTACTAAAAATTCGGGATTAGAAATAGCATTTTGACAAATTACTACTATTGTTATATATATTTTTTCCAATTTAAACTCATGTCTAAGATCATAAATCCCTAATCCGAAAAAATGAATGGAAGAAAGAAAGAAGCAAATATTATTTTTACAGTAACTAATTGTAATAAATAGTATATATATATTAAAAATAATTAGAGTAAATTTTCTTATTTAAATAACTAGATTGTTTACTTCTAATAAATGAAATATTTTATCTAATAAATTAATTATGAATTATTATTTAATTTCGTAAAATTGTTATTTATTATAATTTTTGTGAAGGGGGCAACTGAAAAGTTAGAGGCTTTAAAAAAAAAAAAAAAAAGGAATCGATACAATTAATACATTGAAAACCTCCAATTCTATTGACGTTATGCTGTAGATGTGTAAGGGAAAAGATAAATTCTTGATGTTACATGTTTCTTCAAAGGCAACAGAAAATATTTTGTAGCAATAATATTAGATTATTATTATTATTATTTGTGATATTGAAAACAATGCATGTGGAAAAAAAGCTTTGAAATCCTTTCAAAAAAGGAAAAAAAAGCTTAGAAATTGGTCTTGCGCGGTAGGTCAGGTCATATATAATTTTTTTTAAAGCAAATTATTAAAATTATTATAAGAAGAGAAAGAAAGGTCGGATCAAAACCAAAGGTCAAGAGAGCACGTGGCAAATATGATTTGGTTGTATAATCTTTAGCAAATTAAAATTATAAGAAAATATCTATGTTGCTAATCAAGGTGTGAATTTTCAAAATAAAGTTTCCTTTCTTTGAAATTGTCAATATCACCTTAATCAAGCAAAGAAATATGCAAATAATCCGTGCATAAGATTAGAGCGTGATTTGTAAGATTACGTATATTTCTGAATTAGATAAGTTTTAAGGGATCACAAAAATATAAACGTTAACTGGCTATTTCCATAATTTTTTTTTAAAGGCCTATGTAGTAGCGGATGTCGTTAGAGCCTACAACCCCCCGTTGATTGATTTTTTTTTTTTTTTTCCATTTATTTCTATCCCATAAATTTTATAATTTTTAACTTTGTCCCCACTAAAAATTACAAATTCTCAAATAGCTCCCATCAAAATTAATTCTCACCTTAAAATTTTATGGATTTTCTGCTTTGCCTCACTAAAAATTAAAAATTCTTAAATAACCCCCACAAAGATTTTTACTCTTTAGTTTTTACACTTTGATATTACTTATTTTTCTTGTAAAGAAAATTTTATACACTCTTTTATTAAAATATATGTCTAGCTATGTCCCTCCCTGGAAAATATGCTTTATATAAAGTAGGATTTTTGGTGCTTTTGTGTCCCAAACTTTTAAAATTAGCAAAATGATTCATGAGTTCTTAATAAATAAAATGTTTCACACCAGCTCCGATAGATTTATAGCCGTTACAAATTGGATGGAGCCATCCTCTTGCATGTTAAACATGAGGCTTTTGTGAAGCATCCTCTTCTCTACACTACATCTACGTATCTCTTCTATCTTTACTTTAAGCAACCATGAGAAAACCAAAATTTCATCCACAAGTAGAACGGTTCTGATATGCGAAGGAAATCGAGCTCCTGAACTCATGGATCGGCGAGCAAAAACACGCCGCTCCCCATGTTGCCTTTGGTATCGGTCGACTACTAGGTAGGGTGACAATGACGAGATTTAGATGTGTTGGACTTTGGGTCTCTATAGTGGTGCATGTCCTACTGTCAATGTGATTGGATTTTATTTGGAATAAATCCGTACAAAAAAAAAATCAACTTTCTATTTATACGATTGATTGAGTTAATCGAGATAATTACTTTTTACCAATTAATGAGGTGATATTTTTCATATATTGTCTGTCTAGATATATCATCTTTCTTATAGAGTTGCTATGTAGTTAGATAGGCAAAGGCACATTAGGACTGATTTTAACGTGAAATCAGAAGATCTCTCTCTCTCTCTCTTAGTATTTCATAGAGTTCTTGAGTTGTGGAATTTCATTACAAAAACCGTGAGCAATCAAGGATGTGATAATCGCGTTCATCAAAGATCGTCAAAAAATTCTTCCGCATGCATACAGGTACTTTTCCTTCAAGATGCCTCACGCCCTCATTGACAAAGACATTACCATGAAGACCAATGCGGGAAAGATTCTGGCTTTTGTGATTCTGATGAGTTTATTTTCGGAGCTTCTTCAAGGATGGTATTTGATTTAAGAAAAATTGGATGTATATTATTTTTTTCAAATGTGTGGTAGTTGCTGAGTAGTAGTGAGGACTTGGAAGAAACTGGAAACAAAAAAAAAAAAAAAAAATCAGAACAAGAAAAAGAAATTGACATTACAAACTGCAGATCTATTTCTGTGACAAGAAGACTTTTATATTTGATAAACCGAAAAGAACAATTACAACAACACACTTGCTTTGCGCACAAGAAATCTCTCTGTGTATATGTTTCGTTACTGTAAAGACGGACACATAGTCTGACAACTTCCAAAATCTCACAATGGCAGTTGACGACTTTCTTCATCTTAGATAAGAAACAAACAAAAGAAATCTTTTCTTTTCTAATTAGGAAAGAGGAGAATTCCTTGATACTCAAGAGCTATTTATTGTATATTTGGAGTAAAAAGACAACGGGCAGTCTTGTAAAAAGTTGTACGAAAATGGTTTATTTTGTTCTTTGTTATCTTCGATAATATCAAAGGGGTGCGTAGGGTCTGCGTTTAGTACTCCTCTGGTTTACATATTTAAGCCATCTTTTTTTTTAATCTTTCTTTTTATTGTCTGTTTTCTTGTTTTTCGCTTTGTTCTAGTTAAGAATGATCATATCATTATTTGAGTCAAATCGACAAGCCTTTAGTCCTTTCCAATAGTCCATTTTTTTTACTTCAGTTGTACGTTGCTATAATAATTGAGCCAAAATCTAGTCTTTAATCTTCATTAGGTTCAACACATGATTTGAAAATTGAGTAGTAGATGAAAAAACTTTGATTCAATCTATAGACATTTCGAAACATAGTGACGGAGCTACGCCGATGAAGAAAGTTTCAGTTCTGCCTCTGGTTTTTCTGATATTTTATCAGGTGTCTGGAGGCCCATTTGGCATCGAGGACACCGTCGGGGCGGCGGGACCGCTGCTAGCTCTTGCCGGGTTTTTAGTTTTCCCGATAATATGGAGCGTCCCAGACGCCTTAATTACTGCAGAGATGGGTACCATGTTCCCCGAAGATGGCGGCGATGTGGTTTGGGTGTCCTCTGCTTTGGGACCCTTTTGGGGGTTTCAACAAGGTTGGCTGAAATGGTTCGGCGGTGTTATCGATAACGCTCTGTACCCGGTTCTGTTTCTCGACTATTTGAAGTCGGAGTTCCCAATTTTTGGTGGCGGTTTACCGAGAATCATAGCGGTGTTAGTTTTGACAGTGTTCCTTACTTACATGAGCTATAGGGGTTTAACCATTGTGGGATGGATAGCTGTTCTCATGGGGATTTTTTCCATCCTTCCTTTTGTGGTCATGGGACTCGTGGCGATACCCAAGTTAGAGCCGTCAAGATGGTTCGAGGTAGATCTTCACAATGTGGACTGGAGCTTGTATCTGAACATGTTATTCTGGAATCTGAATGCTTGGGAATCGATTAGTACGCTTGCAGGAGAAGTGGATAACCCGAAGAAAACTCTGCCGAAGTCTTTGTTTTTCGCTTTGATCTTGGTGGTTGTATCCTACTTCTTTCCCCTCTTAATTGGTATTGGGGCTGTTCCAGTCGATCGTGAGTTGTGGACTGACGGGTACTTCTCCGATCTTGCTAAAATCATCGGGGGAGTGTGGTTGAGATGGTGGGTCCAAGGTGCTGCAGCAATGTCAAATATGGGGTTGTTTGTGGCTGAAATGAGCGGCGACTCTTTTCTACTTCTTGGGATGGCAGAACGAGGGATGTTGCCCGAGTTCTTTGCTCAGCGGTCTCGTCATGGAACCCCACTAATCGGCATTTTGTTCTCCGCTTCTGGGATTCTCTTGCTGTCGTGGCTAAATTTTCAAGAGATTGTAGCTGCTGAAAACTTCTTGTCCTGCTTTGGAATGATTTTGGAGTTCACTGCATTTGTGTGGTCAAGGGTGAAACGACCAACTGCACCTCGACCTTACAAGATACCCGTAGGAACTGTCGGAGCCATTCTAATGTGTATTCCTCGAATCATTTCAATTTTTGTTATCTTGGCGCTCTCTTCACTCAAGATCTTTGCAGTCAGCATCGGTGCTATAGCGATCGGCTTCATGATCAACCCTTTGCTCAAACACTTTGAGAATAAGGGATGGATCAAGTTCTCCATTAGCAATGAGCTACCAGATCTCAGTGGTCCGAATTACTCCTTAATACAGGAGCCAGTCCTTAGAATTTAGAACATGAAAACATGATATCACCCGAATACGGGGCATCGCCTGCCCGTGGCAAAAATCTCTGGCTGCTTTATTTTTCAAGTGATCAAGTTAGTACGAGTATCACTGGCAACCTAATAGAAATATGTATGTCATCTTAGCTTTTTCACATTGACAATAAATGGAAACACTTGGAAATTTGCAAATCCCGTCATGAATTATTATGTGAGATTGATTTCCCTCGATTGCCTTGTATCAAATACGTATATCAGGATTTTCACTTTAGTGAAAAACATTGTTTTCTAGTCTTTGTTAAAAGCTTCTTATTGGTTTTTAATTATAACTCAAATCTACAGCATAATACCCATATTACTTTGGTCCTTACACATGCTCCTACATACTAACCAGGTGGTTATACCTATAATGACTATCTTTCATGTCTAGACATAATTTAGAAATTGTTCTATTGTTCAAAACCATAACTTAGAGATTAATTATGCTCAATAAAGGACGTATAAAGAGAATATTATTAATAGATTCAAAGCATTATCTTTACCCGGAAAGGTCTGTGAGGTACATATCAAATGAAAGTTATAGAAATTGAAGTAAAGCCTCGTTTCGGCTATACATTTCGTGCAAACGTTTTTCAGCATTTTGTTTATTTTGATAAATTTTGTTATCAAAATAGAGAAAACAATAATTAAATTAAGGGACAAGCAGTCCCACATCGTGTAAAAGCAAGATTATCTGTCATTGAAACATGTACATATCAAGTTTTGATTCTAATTCAACATCATAATTTCGTGGTCAACTATATTGTGTTGTCAAAAGGACAACTTTTAAGACATGATTTAGAATGAAGCGAGTCAAAAAGATAAAAAAATGAGGTCTATTATACTTTTTTAACAACAAAAAGTTAGGGAAACTTTTTTTTGCGAGATTTTTTGCTAAGCTTAGTGATCATTTTTTTTTCCTTGATAAGTAATATAAGACATTGTTTGATAGTTAAGTTTAACTTCAACTAAATTTATTTTTTTTATCTCAGTTTTTATTTTTTTCCTAAAATATCAATAAAATTTATAATTAATTTTTGAAAAATCAACTTATTCAATTTCAAAATTTTATTTTCAACTGACGAACTAGATGCAAGTTAAATCATGATTTTATATTGTTTTCTTTTTTCTTTTTTTTTTTTTAATAAATAGTTAAAACTTTCATGACATAACATCTTTAATAAAATATTAAAAAGTTGTATCAATAGTAAATTTTGACATTTGAAAAAAAAAAAAAAAAGCTTTTCTATAAAGTATTACATGTGATGCCAATTTGATAAAGCTAAATTTTAAGATAAAATTTATTTTTACATTATTTAAATATCAAACGCATGAGATTCACGAACCTACGTGTTACGCAGCTAACGTTGTTTTGAAATACGGGCCCACATATCTTTCAATCTGAGTAAACCAGTCTTTTCCTCTTCCTTTCTTTTTTCTTATTATTACTTTTTTTTTTTTTTTGGCTCTCTCTCATATGGGGTTTCTTTGGTTAATGGAAGAAAGAATAGAGGTTTGGTTTGGACCATCGTGCCTCCCGAACATTGCCGGCGTCACACTCGTTAGAGGCGAAATCACCGTTTACAAAAGTTTTCCCTTGTTATTTGAGATTTTTTTATTTTTATTTTTTTTTACCGAGTATAAAAACGTGCATAATTTGAAAAGCTTTCTTCTCTTCCTTGGTGCTACTTGCTAGTGTCTTGAAACCACAAATATGTGGTATGAATGCTTGAAGCAGCTTTATATATAGCTATAAGTTATGATCTAACTTATACGGTATGAATGAGTAGCGAGGGTCGAGCAATGAAATGAAAAATAATTCGTGTTTCTAGTTTCTGCAGACCCATCTTTTATTTATGTTTCTCTTCCCACTTTCATTAATAAAGAAAGAAACAAAGAACATTTAAGGCAAAGTATGAAAACAAAACGCAGAGCTTTACCAAAAAAAAAAAAAAAGAAAATAATAATAATAAACAGAGAGAGAGGAAAGGGGAGAGGATAGTGGAACTGGTATGGATGTCACTTGTCAGGTAAAAAGAGGGAAGAGAAGATGATATTGGACCCGCTAGTTAAAGTTTTAATTAAAATTTTTTTATTAGTTTATAGATGACCTGGAAATTTGCATCAATCAGTATTCTACACGTGGTCGTGAGAAGATGATAGTCTTGCCAAGTAGCACTCCTCTTGTAAATACTATGATGTATTAAAGTATAAAGTAAAATAATATTATCTTTTACATTTTGTACAATAAATATAGCATTAATATAGATTAATATATACTATATATTAGAGATAATCTTACCTCTTGAATCATGATTCAAAAATAATTTTATTATATTAGTCATTTTTTCCCTCGAGATTCTAGTAGTCTTGTACAACTCCTCTTGTAAATACTATAATGTATTAAAGTATAAAGTAAAATAATATTATCTTTTATATTTTGTACAATAAATATAGCATTAATATAGATTAATATATACTATATATTAGAGATAATCTTACCTCTTGAATCATGATTCAAAAAATAATTTTATTATATTAGTCATTTTTTTCCCTCGAGATTCTAGTAGTCTTGTAAGCATCATTTCTAGTACAACTTTACATTTATATCAACGAGGATGGATGAATTGACAAAAAGGTGAGATGTATTTATCAAGTTTCTTTCTTAAATTTATTTGGATTCAATTCTAATTATTTTTTTTAGGTGTCATTCCAGTTTCAACTATTGAAATATGATTTGATAATAATATAATTGACCTTAGATAAATGATTAAAAGAAACTAATTTAAGGACTTATATCTGTCATATCTTGAGAAAGTAATTTTCACCTGTGGGGTTGAAAACCTGAAAATATTATTATTATAATGATGTTTTTTAGAATACAAAAGAGGTGTAATAAATAATAATAAAAAAATTAAAATTTAATTAATGAATAATTTAATCGGTGCTAATAAGACTTCCCAAGAAAAGAAGTTAATATTAGGTGACCAGTAGAAATCTATATTAAAGTGGATGTACTATTGAAATTACGCTGATGTGTTTATGACATTTTATTTTAATGAAAAATTATTTATTTAATGTGTTATAAGCTCTATTTACTTTCACTTGATTGATTGAACGAATATTTACACCGCGTGCGTGTTTATTTTTTTAATAAAGATTAAACAAATCCATCTTCTCGTGGATACTTTTTTTGTTTGTTTTGTTTTTGGTAATACATAATTTAACCCTCTTATACACCTGTTCTAATTTTGATCTTGATCTAATTCTATAATTTGATTTATATCTAATTAGGAAAAAAAATTTCCTATTTTAATTTTTTTCTAAACAAAATGCGTAAAATACACCTACCTTTTATAAGCAATTTATAATTCTATAGGTGGGGAAATATCTCTCTTTCTCTCTCTCTCCCCCTCTCTCCATTGCACCGTTCATATTTCTCTTTTAGAGTCGGAATTTTGACGTCACATTTTGGTTGATCATCGGACTCCCGGTCTTAGAGAAGATGTTTTTGGACTCCAGAGTGATGATTTTGATGGTGAGATAACTTCGTGGTCGGAGGGATATGTTTTGATATATTTGATTATGTAGTTTGACTTATCATTGGAGGTATTATCTATGGAGTTGAGGCTTTATCTCTTATTTGTGATAGTTGTTTGTTTGAATCAAAAGTGATAACATTTCCACCATATAAGTGTTGCATTTTTTCTTTATGTTTTTGTTTTTATTTTATAATAACAGAGATGGTCTCCCCATATTCTCATATTATATGTATGTCCAATCCGCAATAATTCTTTTTACGCGGTGTTGATGGTAACCTTTTTACTATAGGTATCTTAGGCTATGTTTGATAGGAGGGATAGTGAGAGTTAAAGGGATGGAGAATATGAAGAATGTAGAGAATTATAAGAATCCCTCAAGTTGTTTGGTATAAGGGAGAGAGAGTTAATATGAAGTATGATAATTTTTTTTGTATAATTACTATATTGTCCATTTATAAAAGCATTTTTAAACTTTTTTGAGAACAAATATGTCTTTTCAATTTTAAAAGCAAAGGAGAGCTTACATTCTTTCATCAATAGAAGATGCAAGATGGTGGCTTGGAGGGAGATGACATCCCTCCATCTCTCCTCTCCTTCTTTTCTTCCCTCCAACCAAATAAGGGAATGGGTGTCTCTCTCCACCCTTTTCCCTTCCTCCATTTGTCCCTCCAACCAAACACACTCTTAGTCTCAGTCGATTGAAATTTTCCATCGATTGTAGTAGTATTGTTGAAAGATCCATATATGTGCTCAATTATTAATGTGTCTTTTCAATTTCTCATTGTTGAAATCCAATTCACGTTTTACCTTGTGTGCTTCATTAGAATTATTGATAGAATCAATTTGTAATTAAGTTATGTTTTCTTGTATTATAAGGTCATTTCAATTAATATTAGTGTTTGTATTTCTTGATTTGAAAAACAATTATCATTTAAAAAAAAAAAACCTACATTTTTTAAACCCAATCCTCAAAAGTCATAACGTTCTTTTTCCTTCTTGATAATTTTCTTCTATTTCTTCAATCTTCTTTTTCTTAGAATATATATATATATATATATATATATATATATGATGTAAAAAAAAGCTTCACAATGCTTAATGCTTTTATCGAATAATAGTAAGTCGCAATTACATTAAAAATTTCAAAATTCATCGATCTCCGCATATTCAATAAGTACAGAATAACATAGATGTCCATAAAGTATCGGATAATATGGGTACAAAAAATGCTATAATATGAATTTATCGTCAAGTGATTTTTTTTTTAAGAGAAAGAGTATGATAAGAGAATTTAAGATTCATAAAAATGGAATTGCTGATAATCAAAGATTGGGGATTTTTTTTTTTTTTTGTTCATCTGAAAGAAAAAGGATTTGTTTACATTAAACGTTAGATGTGTGTGTGTGTGTTTTTTTTTTTTGGAAAAAAAAAACCAATACTCTATTGATTTGTAGTTAATATGGGGGGTTTTAATGTTATTTTATTATGAGATAACATAGCAATAAAAGTAGCATATAATTCGGTGGGGACATTCATAACTTTTGGACGTGTATATAGAATCACTCATATAATAAGCAAACAAAAGCATCAAAACACTGATGTTGAATTGGGCATATATGTGAATATAAGTACAAGGTAATAGTCTGGAATTAATTATAGAGAAACCGTATTTTTTTTTCATATCCTAATCAATATGATACAAATTTTCACTATTAATCAACGTAACATAAATTTTAGTTTAAGTGTTAATCTAGTGTTATTTTCTTAAATTATGTTGGTGTATTGATCTTTAAATTTGAATCATTTGGATCCTTTATAGAATTACAATCTGTGGTCTTTAGAACAAAGATAAGTACTTTGTTTATGATAACAATTATCTGACGTACATCCAGCCGATTTGTTAAGAATAACGAACAAAGAATTTATGATGAGTTATAGTTCAGTTTCAAATGGATTGAAGCATTTAAACCATCCTTAACTCGAAAATGTAAAAGCAGTCTTACTTTTATGTTCATATTTCATCCTTAAGTATGAAAACCTTAGGGATTGTTTGGCACATAGGTTTGAACTTCGAACAGGAAACATCCAAATCGGATTGGGAATCCAAACAGGAAGGATGTGTGGAAGAGAAAAATGAGTGGTTGGATCGCAAAAAAGTGAAAAGCCCAATTTGAATTCGATTTTTTCAATTCGAACCTTTGTGCCAAACAACCCCAAAAGCTTCCTCGATAGGAACACTCGACGGTTTTGTCATTCCAAATCCTAGAGAACTTGGTTGGTCGAGGCTATGTGTGCTCTCATATTTAAACGCCTACACTGTGTATTATCTGAAGTGTAATATTGGTCCATGAATCTGAAACAATCAAGTTCAACCACTTACTAATGGAACCAAACTTCTCTACATCATCTCTCTTGAGTGCAGTTTTAGAGAGAGCATCCAGAACTATACATGGTTCTCAACATTTCGGTTTTCAAACCGATACCATCTAAACAGCTGATGGTAAAATATCCTCAAGAATCCGGACCAGTTTTTGTCTTCAACTATAAATCCTAGAAAGCACAATCCAAAAGATAGTCGTGAAGTTAGAATCTATGCAGGCATCGGAATCTATGTATGTACGACTCTAGCAAGATACTGAGTTCAAAAAACCGAAACAGCTTGCGCTTAAATGCGATCGAGACAATAGTGAGACTATATATCATCCTATTATCAAAACTCAGTGATTTGTGACTGAAGTGCTTAATGTCAATAAAATATCAAAGTAGAAAACGGGTATAAGCAGAGCCAATATGCACAGAGGTCAAGAATATTGAAAGTCTCATTGTGACATGCAAACTCGAGTAGAAGTAAATAGAGCATGTCTTTAACATGTAATTAGAGAACTGATGAAAGAATCGAGCAACTTCAATCGTCTTGTTAGTCTTGTACACCTGAAGTCTTCCAAACATTTAGTAAAATCATTTTCATTATTCTTGAGTCTTAATATTTTATTTAAGAATTCCATCCCTAACGCCTAACAAAAATAAAATGCATTGCATGCTGATTTTAAATCTTTTCTACATGTCAACCTAGTTTCCCCTGGATTTTAGGCTGATCCGAATTATTACTTTATACAAGATATATATCACGTTGAAGCATATATGTATCAGTTATAACTCATGACTGGAAGAGAGAATTACAATCCAAGGCATGATCAGCATTACTCATCACTATTTTGTTTCTGAAACATTAATAGAAGTACTTTAAGCATGAAAAGCTCACCCATATCTCCTATGACAGAAGTCAGAATGGCATGAACTAGGAAATGCTATGCAGATGAAATTCCGTAACGGCTGCGGAGAGCATCAATACGCTTCTCAAAGGATTGTGATAGCTTGGCGATGGATGATTTGCATGCTGAAAGTTTGGAATAATTAACATTTCAAATTGAATCAGAATATAGTGTATGATATGCTCACAGAACATCTATTTCTGCCTCCCCACAATATACATAGTCACTCTGCTTTGTAAATAGGACTGCTAATTTATCTAACCTTTTCTTTTCTTGGTGTGGAAGGGGAGAAAAGGAGTAATGGTATTCAAATGTCACTGAAAACTCGGAGATACTACATCACCGATTGTCCATCTTTTGTCTAGACAGAATCAGATGCACAAGGCAAGCACAAAATGCCAACCACCACCAGAACTTAGGAAAATAAGACCAGTTAGCCATGACAGAAGCAGTGATCATGAATAGGTTGTAAAAATGGCAATGGAGTATGTCTTGATAAACTTGTCCCAAGATTTTCTAATCTATTTCTTGAATGTGGATTGATCAACTGTGACTTTCAAATCAAGTTACCAGACAAATTTCCTATCTGCTAATGAAGATCAAACAAGTTCTTAAATATCTGTAAACAGTCACAAAACATACCATGAGATGTGCTGGCCTGTACATCTGCCATGAACTCTGCATACGAAGTCTGTGAAAGAACTTGTAAATTATCTTTTGCAAATAGAAAGACTAGGTTGAAAAGCAAAACTTGATAATTGGAGAAGTAAATACCATCATTGTTTCTTGACTTTTGTCAATCCGTTCAGACATCTTCTTATATTCTTTTTCTGTTTCATTGTACAATTTTTGGCATTCTTGATTCTGAATCTATTGAATTGGAAAATGAAACACATGGCCAAAAAATTAGCTGACATATCCCGGTGACACAGCAACTGAAACATCTAATGGTTGATCAACAACCCACAAAGAGTTGCACAGTTTATTGTTATTTTCTCATCTCATCAAATGATATTAAGACCCAAGAATATATGAAAAAGCTTCCAAATTTATATCACAGAATGCAGATGCAGATACAACAAAGAGAATATACTTTCATCACAAACAACGTGGTAGATCAAAAGCCATCCAGCTTTGGCTCCGCAAAGAAAGATTCAATCAGCTTATAACTAGAACCTCTGAATGATTTTCCATTAGAAGTTTAAACTATTTCGTGCAAATAGTTGGAAAAAGGGCAACTCATAATGAATAGCATAAAGATGAGCAAATTAAAAATTCCAAGTATTTTAAAAATTCAGAAAAACTCAATGACCAGTAAAAGCCTCTAAATCATCCTACAAACATAAACTAAAAAAATAAAAAGGGGAAAAAAATCCTTCATCTACATGATGACTGACAGAAACATATTGGTAACCAACCCACCATTCGTATCATAATCATAATCATAACATAAGTAGGGATTTCTTTTAACAAAAGAAAGCAAAATCAAGCTCTATACTGGTCATATGGCGACAGGATGAGAGCAACTAAATGAAGTAAACGATATAGACTAAACATGCGAGATTCAAATTATGAATTTGTTATAATTTGATTAAATTTGGGAAAGTTTCAAATTAGACTGCTCTAATCATTTAAATATTCACCATATCAGTCCAATCATCTAAATTTTGAAAGCTAATAAACTATTCTTCGTTTGCATCCCAATCCATTAATCTGTCAACAAGTCACAAGCAAGATGGAAACAAACTCTAAGTTGTTTTTACCTCAACAGAAACATAGCTATATAGATCTAAGGTCTTCAATTTGCAGAATCTGAGTGAATATTTGACATGCAACTAGGTATTTTATCCTTAATATTTGTTGATTATGAAAAAAAACAGTTCAACTATTTTCCTTCTGACCTAACAAGTATACTCAAGAAAATTAGGTTGCCGGATCTCTGTTTCACAAATGCCAAAACCGATCGTAGGCTTTGTACTTTCAGCAATTTGCTAAAACAACCATTTAAATATTCTAAAGATACAATCACAATTATTCTCCTAACCAGAAAATTAATCGGAAGATCATTGACATGCATAAAAAGGAAAATCCATGATATACAAATATTTGCCTGGAACTCGGATCTACCGTCAAAAGCTTACTGAGACAAAGTAATTAAAGCTTTTGCACCTTAAAAGGATATTAAATAAGTTAAACTTGATGTGACCACTGAAATCTGTGTTAAATCAACCTTCGGAGAGATTAATTTCACAGGAAATAAAGCATTTGGTTACTAAGTTTGACAGTGAACTTAATCAAATAATTTTCTATCCGAAACAGAAGGCGATCGGTCATTTTAGAATCCAATAGCTTTCAACGATCGAAACACATTCCAAGCAATGAATCAGCCAACCAGATCAGAAGTTAAATACACATTTTCAGATTTCGACTCATTCTGGTTACCTAGCACTTTAATTAGCAGGAAAGAGAAAATTCAACTTTCTAGTCAACCTAAATTGATGTTCTCATCGGCCAAACAAAAAGAAAATTTCGTAATGCAGAGAGAGAGACCTTGACGCGCTTGTGGAGCGAGAGCAAGAAGCGTCGAGTTCCTTGAGGATCTCGGAGTGAGAGTGATCGATGTGGCGTTTGAGATCGCCGAGGCGCGAGGAGGCGAGATCTTTGAGATCGGAGATGGAGCCCAAGGTTCTCGGTGGGTGAGACGGCGACGCGAAGAGAGCTGAGGCTGGAGAAGCAGCGGCGGCGGCTGCTACGGTCTTCTTCGTCTGGCGCTTCTTGCTGCCTGTGAAGATGTCCGATTCGGGAGATTGGCTCGGAGAAGAAGCCATCGGCAATGGCGTCTCGAGAAACTCCGCCGCCGAATGTTTGCGGTTTCGACGGCGACCGCCATTGCTAACGCCGGGGGTGGTGGTACGACTCCGAGCACCTTTCTTCGCCATTTCGCAGCTGAGATATTTTCAAATTGTTGAAGTAGGGAGGGAAATTTGACGTGCCAAATTTGGAGAGCTATTTATATATCTTCGGGTTTTTCCTCGCCCTCTCTCACTTCACCCTCTCCCTCCAACAAATGCCCTGAACTTTTTGAATTTGATAATATAGTCTCTAATTTTGTTTTATTTATTTATTTTTCCCTGGTGATCAACTCTGAACTTATAAACTTTTGGACAAATTATATTTTTTCCATTGGAACTTAAGATCTTATCTCAAAATTTTAATTTGTAAGATTATTTTTCCCTACACTTTGAAAAAGTTTGTGAACATTCACTCTTAATTAATTTTTTGACAAAAAATTACACATAATACTGGTTGTAACTATAAATTACGTATATTAAATGAGAAATACTTATAATTATGTTAAAAGAGTAAATATTTAATACTGATTATCATTTTTTTTTTCATATTTCTCTTTTATTTGTAACTCCGTAATTTTACATTTAATAATGATAATGGATGTCTAAGAGTACTACAAATGTATGTTATTTCATAATTCTATATTTAATATTTAATACCCCTACTTGATGCTTTAATGAGTGTTGATGTATTTTTATGTCAAAAATTTAATTGAAAGAAAAATTTATAAATTTTTTCAAAGTTTAGAGAGTGAAAAATATTATGAATTAAAATTTATGAGGTATTTTACGACAATATGTAAAATTATGAGAAAAAAATATAATTTGTCCTAAACTTTTTTGTGGCTCGATCCGGTCGGTACCAACGTTTTTGTCTCGACCCCTTTTTTAGTCTATTTACGCCCGTACCCGACCTGTCTTATACCCGTACTTGACTAGTATTTCTCCTCACCCGATCAACCCGGACCGGTTCCTTTTGCTCCGTGTCTTCAATCCGATCCGTTTTTCCACTAGGTCCGCGTGGAGCGGGCCAAACGGCCCGTTTTTAGGGCACTTTGTCCTTATTCAACTCCTGGGCGTTGCTCCGTGAGAAAGAGCGGTGAGTGAGGAAATGGGGAAACCTCAGAACTCGAGTAAGGGCGAGGAGCTTCACTCTGCGGCCAGGTCCGGAGACCTGAGCGCCGTTCAGTCAATTCTCAGCGCTGATCCTTTGGCCGTCAATTCCAGAGATAAGCACTCCAGAACCCCGTATCCTTCTTCTTTTTCTTGCCCTTTTGTTTGGTTCTCTAGAAAAATATTACCAGTCTAAGTATAGTTCAATCTCTTCGATTCTTCACGTGTTTGAGTGTTGGAGTTTACTGATTTCGAATTTTGGGAGATGGGTTTTCCATAACATAATATTTTTTTTTCCAGATTTTTCTTCAAACAAGTTTTGTGAATTTTGCTCTGTAGTAGTTCTGTCTTTGCTTAGACAATTGTGAAGTTTGGCTGTTTTGAAATTTGGTAACGAAATAGATTGTTTGAACTAGGGAACAGTTAGGTATTGGTTACTTTTAGTGGTGGTTTGAAGTAATTATTGTGTCTGCAGAAATATGTACCAGACTTGGAATATATGCTGAATAGGGATAAACCCAAATTCCCAATAATATACTCTCTAAACCAAGGACATTGTCAGGCTCTTCTTATTCTGCTTATCCATCTACTTGGTTTTCACTACGTGTTGCGGTTCTTTAGTTCGATTCAGGTTGCATCTATCAATTCATAAACACTTGTTCAAGCAACAGGTTTGTTAAAATTTATAGGTTTAAGCAATTAATATGTTTGTATCTTACCCATACATATATTCGATTGTGAATTTGTACACATTGCTAAGAACAAGTGTATCTTACCCATAAACACTTGCTATTAATATAGGTTTAAGCAATTAATATGTTTGTATCTTACCCATACATATATTAGATTGTGAATTTGTACACATTGCTAAGAAACTGAGCTGTTGTGGTGTTTATATGCGGATTTGACACACCCTCACGTTGAGCTAGCTTTTGGGATATATTCTACCCAAGCCCATTTAACAATATATGTGTAGCTATGTGTAAAAAATGTTTGTATTTGGTAGAAACAGGTTTTGTGTTGTGGCAGTTGCCAAAATGCAGCGAGTACTAAATATTGATTAATTTTTGCTGTCTTTCTTCGGTATTCTTCCGGTATGCCAATTGTATTGTTGATTACAAGCTCAGGATCATTTGCAGTTGGAGAAAGTCTTTTTAGAATGCTCCTTGGTGGTAGTTAATCTGTCAAATGTTTTGTATACGTATAATTATATCACAGTACATCTCAATCTCATACAATCTTTTATCTGCTAAATTGTATTTGTGTGTGTGCGCGCGCGCGCGGTTATTGAATGCCATTCCTGATTTATGCATGTCAAATAGAGTTTTATTAGCCTCAATGAAAGTTTTTCGGTCATATTTGGCTTGAGTTTTTAAGTTCCACGCTTTATTTCCACTTCTTGTTCCTTTTGCTTGCACTCCAACAACATCACGTTGTTTCTTTAACAAGCAACTTGGAAACTAGACTTCATTTAGCAGCATGGTCCGGGCAAGTAGAAGTCGTGAGTTATCTCTGCAAACATAAGGCCGACGTTGGTGCTGCTGCCATGGATGACATGGGTGCAGTACATTTTGCTGCCCAGAAGGGACATCTTGAAGTTGTTCGGACTCTTCTTTCATCCGGGGCATCCATCAAAGCTTCCACTCGCAAGGGCTTGACTCCATTACACTATGCTGTGCAAGGGTCCCACCTAGAACTTGTCAAGTACTTGGTTAAAAAAGGCGCAAATCTAAGTTCGAAGACCAAAGCCGGGAAGACCCCTCTTGATTGTGCAGGCAATGAAGAAATCCGCTTGTATTTGGAAGAGTATGAAACCTTATCTAAGAATGGAGGTCTGAATGCCAAACAAGAAGCTGAAGAATCTAATCAAACATCTTCTAAGAAGGAAGAAGAGAATTCTGCTGGTGAAGTTACTGAAACGGCGCCTGATGAATCAGAAGATAACAGATTGAAGAGAAAGGGTGATGAGGATGCGTCTAAGGAAGGCTCAGCAGAGCCAAAAAAGAAAAAAGTTGTGCTCAGTCATCTGGTAATTGAAGATGACACACAAGATGATGAAGAAGCCGTGTAGATCAAGTCTGGTGAAATAACTCCTTTTTTTTTTTTCCTAGCATCTAACAGGTACAGCAATTACAGCATCTTGTCACTTTTCGGTGTTTTGTTGAGATAGTATTACTTAGATGTATAACTTGTTAGATACATATCTTCTTTACCTGTTTATCAAATATTTTTCCAGTCTTTCTGTGACTGATGCGTTTGGGAAAATGACTTGCAATGGTTGGTTTTATTACGTGAAACGAGGCTAACATAGTGGGTTTTTTTTTTTTTTTTTTCCTTCCGTCAACAAGCGGCTTGAGCATTTGTATCTGTTACTTAGCAATTCTTTTCACCAAATAAGCAACTGAAATGCAAGGTGTAACATATGAGAACTAGAAATTTTGTTGATAGGAAAGACTACAATGTTGAGATACCATTGCCAACTGGTAATTGGAATTTTAACACTGACCACTATATCCAGATTTAAATAGGTCTTTGGATGGTCGGCGGCTCAAGGCTCCAATGTTGTATAGGTTGTTTTCAGGACCAGAACGAGCCCTACCGATCTCAACATGCCAGTCTCGACACTGGCATTGTTAAGTGACAAAACCATCTGATTTCTATTTCTGACCTCAAAAATTTGGTCAATATCTGGCAATTAGAAGATAGCAGCTACAGAACCGAGAGGTTCGCTTATCTTTGAGAAGCTTATGACCCAATTTTGGCATTTGGCTTTCTTGTCACTTGAAAGGTTTAGAAAATTGGACTGATTTTTTTTTTTTTTTTTTTTTTTTTTTTTTTTTTTTTTTTTCCTTCTTTGGTTTGGATGACTGCACGTTAACGCTGTCTTCTGAACTGTTGAGTTGAGATCTTATTTCCAATGAAAGATTGCATATTTTTCAGTTTAGGAAGATTCTCGATTTTGTGATCTCTTTCATTCTAGTAATTGCAGCATGAGAAACTAAGAGACACGAGGGAGGCGCAGCATAATCTAATTCGGCATTCATTTATTCCCATCGTTGATGATCGAATTACGCACTTGGATGACCAGAATACATTTTTGATTCTTTGCATATGATAATTGTCTCCATCAAGTTTATTAAAAGATATTATATAACACATTGGAAAGGGTTTTATAGCGACTCATCAATTTTATATCTTTCGTGTCATTTCAAAGTGAAGTTTGTTTCCCAGAAAGGTCAAGTCTTGACACCTTCTTTAGCTGGAAGACCAACATTAGTCAATTCTAAGCTCTTTTAGTTACAATTTAATGTTTTACAAGTGGCCTATTAGACTCTTAAAAGATTAGAGTGTGCTACGAGAAGCTTTCAATGGCCGGATGAAAAAATTAAAAAAGAAACATTTTGCGACATGAGAAACATTGTGAGAGGCCTGGCAGAATGTCAAAAAAAAAAAAAAAAAAAAAGAAAAAGAAAAAAGTGGAGAGATGATAACCGCAATGTCGAGAGACGGTGATAGCAATGGAGGAGAGGACCCAGAAGTGCAGCAGCGTGTGGAGATCTAGATCTAGGGTTTTTTTGGTAGAGAACAAGGACTGTGCCGTGGGGAATCGAGGTGCTATAAGGAGGAGTGTTTTTTCTTGAAATGGTCCATCATTTAACTTTAAGGCTTCGTTTGGTTGGAGGGATGGAGAGGACAAAGGAATGAGAGTGTTGGAAGGATGGAAAGGAATATATAAATCCCTCGTGTTGGTAATGGTTGGTAAGATAGAGAGATAGTTGAAATGAGAATGATAATTTTTTAGACAATTACTATATTACCCCCTTTATAATTTGTTCACAATTTTTTTAATGTTTAAATTGTCTTTTCACTTAAATTTGGGGGGTTTGTTTAATCCTCTCATTGATAGAAGGATCTAAATTAGTAGGCCCAAAGGAAGAGTCTCTCCCTCCATCACTCCTCTCCCCTCCCCTTCCCTCCAACCAAACAATAGATTTATCGTCCCCTCCACCCCTCTCCATCCCCTTCTCCCTCCAACAGACTCTTAAGAGTATGTTTGGGCGTTGGAGGGAGGGAGAGATGTGGAGGGAGATGCTTTATCCCTTGTTTGGTTGAAGAGAAGAGAGGAGAGGTAGAGGGATGATCTCTCCACTTGGGCACACAAAAACTACTCCTTCCATTGATGGAAGGATCCAAAAAATAATAAAAACAAGTTTAAAAGATATTTCATTTTTTAAAAATAATTATTAACAATTAGTGAAATAAACAATATAGTAATTAGACAAATATCTATTATTTATCATTTTAACTCTCCATTCTCCTTACTAAATAATTTGAAGGATTTTTACAATCCTCTCTATCTTTCATATTCCTCATCCTTCCTATCCTCTCCATCCCCCGCTTCTCCATCCCCTGCTTCTCCATCCCTCCAACCAATCAGAGCCTTAAATAAGGAAGACAAATTTTTTTGCATGATATTTTAAGTTTAAACTATAGACATACACCTCTTCACTCGATCAATTAGAAAATCATCGACGGGGTCAATGTAGATGTGAGACATACATCTCAATTTTTTTGGGTGATTTTCACTCGATTTTTTAGTTACTTTATCAACTCTAAGCTTTAGTACTATGAAAGAACGAGTGTTGAAAGGAAAAGATGATGTTAAAACATGTTTTTGCTACACGAAACCTTTGGTTGGTATATTTGTTGGTATATTTAGTTTTGAAATGTTTTTTTTTTTTTTTGTTTTAAAGTGAGAAATCACTTTTTTTATTATTATTATTTTGAAATAGCATTTAGAATTTTTTTTTTTTGTAATTACGAAAAAGATGAAATTTCTGAAATGGTGTTTAATATATATTAAAAATAGTAATTTGAAAACAAGTTTTAACAAATCTAATAAAAAAAAATTAGTTTTTTTTAAGAATTCTAATAAAATCTTTTATATTTTAATAGGGTATACATGTAGATTTTTCACTATGTTAATTATAAACATATTAAAAAAAGAATTATTTTTATCGGGAGATGAAATGAAAAAGTTATGAAATTTTAAAACTTAATTATAAGCAGATGAGATAAATTTTTTAATTTGAAAATATTATTGTACATAATAGGTTTGAAATGGAAATGAGTTTAAGGGTTGACTACAAGAAATTTTTTTTCATCTGATCATTTCCAAAATGGAATGAGCCTTGAAGTTCAAACAACCACTATTTTCATGTCATTTTTAAAATGAGATGAGCTAAACGTACACGCGAAACAAACGGACCATAAAGTTATTCATTAAAGAAAAAGTACCAAAAACAATAAATATAGATGCATAAACATATTTAAGTAGTCAATTCTATTGATATTTCATCAAATGTAAATCCTTTTTTTTTTTTTTTTTTCACCTACTTGACCTCTTTTTTTTTTTTTTTTCCCACCTAATTGGCTATCACATTCACATTTCTACAAATTTAAAGCAACCAGGGAAGAGAAAAAAGAAATTATGGTGATGCAAGTATAGAAGATCGTGTAATGAAGAATACAAGTCCCCAAAGTTGGGCAAAATGTTGGGAAAAAAAGAAAAGAAAAGAAAAAAATCGTTTTCAATGGGGAGGGACAATTTCATTTTCAGTTTTATTGTTCTAGGGTAAAGGCCAATTTCATGTTATTTCTTGTGGCTTGAGACTTTCCAATTCCAACTACTATATTGGTGGTGATTTAAAGATTAACATTCCTACAAGTAGGCAACCTGTTTTGAACGTCAAATGAATTTTGAGTGAAAATGGATTGTTGAGTCTGATATTAATATATATATATATATATATATATAATTTTAACAATTTTATTTTCAGAACTTGCCAACCAGAAATAATAGAGCAGTCAATAAAAGGTTTGTTTAGGAATTGGCATTTTCTATAGTAGACAAGCAACACATTATTGCTTTAATTGGAGATTTACTGGTAGCGGAAGCAAGCATTTTATTGGTTCTCTCAAAGATATTAATGCGCCTTATCTTAGGAATATTATTGGCCACCCCCTCCATTGACCCCTTTTTTTTTTTTTTTGGAAATCTCTGTTTATCTTGCATATTTAATTCATTTATGTGTTAAAACAGGCTCATGTTGAGAATATATAAAACTTTTTTAAAATTAAAGATACTCAAGAAGCAAATTCCATTGTAGTATTCAAAGGTTTTCTCTGCTTATAAGCACGTCATTGGAATACATTTGTCAGTGCAATTACTTATAATACTGCGTAAATTGGGTGTGAAAAGTTCCAATTTAATCTTGATGGTATTTTCTCACTGGAGCTACTCAGCGAGTCACAAAAAGAGATTTATGTATGAACTCTCAAATCTAAAACCTTAATAAGTGAGAATCATAAGCTCATAAGCTCATGTATAAATATTAAAAAAAAAACCCATATACGTATTTATCGATTGATTTTTGAGCAACATTTATTAACATTTGTTATTTGCTTAAAAACCTTTAAAACAACCCCACAAGTTTTATTGGTCAAGGAAAGTTCAGAATTATTTTTAGTGGAAGTTAAATTCAAGATATTCCAATTTATAGCTCATCATTAACGTTGAATTTAGCTAGTAAAACCAATCAAGTCATTCATCTGTTTACAAATTTTGTATTTTAATATTAGCTTCAATTATCTTACCTTTTCTTTTTATAAAGAATAAAGGCGGGTTATTATTATTATTATTTTATAGTACTAAGAAAGAAGGTATTTTAAAAATTATTGTTGACGTTATTATTTTCTTTTAGATCACTTTGTTAACATATCCTTATATAGTAATCAATGACAATCGTAGATAATAACGCAATTCATAATTTTTCATAATAATTACAATAACCATTTGTGTTAATAACATAGTAATAACATTTAAAAAACAAAGTGATTGTAGATATAATTTTACGATAATTTCATATCTAACTTCATATAAGATAGAGAGTTTGAGTTCCCCACCTCTAAATTTATTTAAAAAAAAAAACTGTGCTATACATGAAATATTTTTTCTTATAACGGCTGTTGCTGCGAAGGCAACCAAACTATTTGCCATGTCTGTACATACCTATAGAATACCAAATTCTGTTAAATACCAAAGTTTCTGATTAATATTTCAAGTGAAAGAAAATCACATTATTCACATGATTGAGATTCGATATAAAAGTAACAATCTTCTTGATCCATGCATGGGACATGCATGCATTCACAAGTTTGTATATATATATATATATATATATATATATATATATTATAATGGAATCGTCCATTAATTTTTTGCAAGTATGTATGATTGTAAGAAGGGAATAATAAATTATAAATGAACAAAAAGAAATCTAGAATTAAAGACTTAATTATTGGGATCTTGCATGTATATTACTAAATATGGGCTACCTATATAACTTCTCAACCGGTCCTTAAAGACTGCCTTGGTCGCTCTGAAACTTTGAGAATTGTTTTTTCAATTAACGTCTTTTTAGAAGTTGAATTTATCTCTCATTGTTAAATTTGTAGATTATTATAATTAATATTTGAATATAAATTTAGTATCATCTCTCTTTGACTCAAGTTTTAAGATGAGTTCTCTATTGATCAAACTCTCATTTATTGTGATCCGAGTTATATTTTTTTAAAATTTTAACAACACTATAGGAGTAGTAGTTGATGTTTTTATATATTTATATATCTTGTTGAAAACAAATCGCCTCAAGTAGTGTCAATCCTTTACGCTACATTTTTCTTTTTGTTAAAGCAAAAAAAAAAAAAAAAAAAAAAAATCATTGGTGTCATTTCACCATCGTCCTCTAATCCTCTACTCTTGGATGCAAATAAAGTACCATCGAATTTCATTCAAGCAATATTACTCTATGAATAGTGTACACAGATCAATTTCATTTTAATTTTTAAGTACTAACTCACGTGATGATGAGTTATCAATTTTTAACTAACAGTTACCATCTCTTCATTTTAATGCCTTACCAATATTTAAGGAATAATAATGCATATAACACATAGATTAGTACTTAAAAATTCAAATTAGAGTTGATGCATTTACTTGTCTTGTCGGAAAAAAAAAAAAAAAAAAAACCTACTTTGAGTCGAAAAACCTTTGGAGACTTTTCCAAAAAATAATGTTGTTAGAAGCTGCCATTTACTTGTCGCTATATATACATGTATGGCCTTAGTTTGTTTCAGGTAATTCCAAGCAACAACATGGCAGCTTCTGCAAAGAGCAAAACTAAGATACTAATATTTGGAGCCACGGGTTACTTAGGCAAGTACATGGTTAAGGCCAGCGTCTCTGCCGGCCATCCGACTTTCGTCTATGTTCGACCCGCCATTGAATCCGATCATTCCGATCCTTCCAATAAGCTTCAGCTTCACAGAGACTTTGAGTCCATGGGAGTCACCATCTTCCAAGTACGTATTATAACAAAAATTCAAACTTATAATTTCTTTCATAATTTATATGTGTGTGTATATATATATATGTATATTCCGTATATATTGTTATTAACAGGGTGAATTGGACGAGCACGAGAAACTTGTGTCGGCGCTTTGACTGGTTGATGTGGTGATATCCACGTTGGCTGTTCCTCAACATCTTGACCAGCTCAAAATCATCAAGGCCATGGAAGAGGCCGGTAACATAAAGGTAATATAATTTTTTTAAAAATCCAATATTGCATTTTTCAATGACAAGTACAGCATGATATACGATGCAATACGAAACATTACATATATATATATATTTATATCATATTAATCGAAAAATGCTATAAAGATAAAAAGTTATGTACACTTGTTCAATTGATATATGAATCACTCGCGAAATTGATTATTTGTATATACTCTTGCATCGGAATTGATTGATCTGAAATCTTATCAAGCAAGTTACATAACGGAAATTAAAAGTTTGACGTCATGAACTAAAATTAACATGTTCGTTGTGAGCAGAGATTTGTACCGTCGGAATTTGGGAATGAAGTGGACAGAGTGAGTGGATTGCCTCCTTTTGAGGCATTGCTTGAAAATAAAAGGAAGATCAGAAGAGCCACTGAGGCAGCAGGGATTTGCTACACTTATGTGTCAGCCAACGCATTCTCAGCTTATTTCATTGATTATTTGCTCCATCCCCATGACCAACGCGATGAAGTCGTCATTTATGGCACTGGTCAAGCCAAAGGTTAATATTTCTCCCAATCAACCATACTCATAGCTAACTTTTTTTTTTTTTTTTTTTAAACAATGTGGGATCTCTGTAATCCATTTAATTATTAATGAAAAACTCTCAGATTTCTGAATTTGGGAGAAATTTGAAATTATTATAAATGATTGAGCTTCCATCTTAAAAAATTAACATATTAAGTGGAGTGATATAGTACTTTTATATGTCTATTATTGTTATTATATTTTTACCATATGAAACTCGGGTTTCTTTTACTTTAATAGTCTAATTGTTTAAAATCACCTACTTAAAATGCAAAAAAGATGTTGAGTGAAATCTCAAACAAAGAGGGGGTACACGTACATTGGATAGGACTCACTGAATCATCTACAGGATTAAACATGGATCCTTACTTCATTTTTTTTTTCCGGAAAAAGAACGAGAAAAGTGTACTAAAAAAAAAGATAAAAACTTAAAATGTTCTTAGAAAAAAATATCAATATAGATCTTATTTCATTCGGATCTAAATTATATATATATTAAAAAAATTATCTTATTTATATTTATATATGTAAAGTATGGATGTTTAAAATTTGAGTTTTTAAATTATGTGAAGTTAGTTGATTTAAAAAAAAAAAAAAAAAAGGGACAAAAATTGAGTTGAATATTTTTATTTGGATTGGTTTACCAATCGGACGCTTGCTAAATATTGAGGTTGGTTAAAAGTCGTGTTGAATTACGAGGAAGATGTGGCCGTATACACAGTGAAAGCATCAACTGATCCAAGGGTCGCCAATCGTGTCATCATATGTAGGCCCACTAAAAACATTACATCGCAGTTGGATATATTATCTTTGTGGGAGAAAAAGGTAGGTCGTACGCTGAAACGAACTTACGTTCCTGAGAACGAGATCATCAAGCTCTCGAAGTAAGATCATTTTTAATTCTCTCTCTCTCTCTCTCTATTTAATATCTATACTATTCGTCCTGAATTTTAGTTTTAAACGTCGCTTAATTACCTCGAGCTTTATGTATCTCATCAATAATTCATCAAAAATTGAACGGAAAATGTCTTATGAGAGTGACTTTGAAGTTATATTTTATATTAAGGTCACTAAAAAAAAAAAAAAAAAAAAAACATTTATGAAACATCTTACTCTCCATGGCTTATATTAGTTCTTCACCATCGTCATCAAGTACTGCGGGTGATGGTAAAGGGTACAGTTATCGTTGTCTTCAAAATGTGTTTTTTGGCTTTTCAAAACAGCTTTTTTATTTTGAAAATAGTTCTAAAATAAATAATTATTTCAAAATCACCCTCGCTTAGCTATCCTTCTTCTTCTTCTTCTTCTTCTTCATTTTTTTTTTACACATAATTAATGGAGAGACTATTTGTGTAACAAACAATAAGGTTCAAGGTACGTAGTGTGAGTTTCAAAACCAAAAGTCACAGATCACCATGAAATTAAATATAGAGTTTGAAAATTTATTAGAGTAAATAACTCTAATTTATATGTCGTGGAGTGTCTTATATTATATATTCGTTAGTGCTTTTCAATTGGATGAATTCTAGATCTCTCAAATTATTTACTATCATTATTACTAGTATTTGAAATAATTCAACATATGAATTGTTGGTTTTCAACTGATAAAGTACTTTTTCTATAAATAAATGCACCAAATAAACAAAATTACTTTTTTCTCTGTATATATGTTACCTCATGTCCAAATAAAATATCATGGCACACATGTACAATTCTCTAAAACATTTAGGTTACTTTTTTTTTTGTCTTAAATTAATATTAAAATTTTTATTATCTTATACAAATATTAAAATTGTTTTTCGTCTTACATGTGCGAACTTTCTTCTATTTCTGCTTCCCGATTTTACAATATATATATATATATATATATATATATATATATCTGTGTGTGGGTGTGTGTGTGTGTGTGTGTGTGTGTGTGTGTTTGTGTGTGTGTGTGTATGTGTGTATATATATAGCCATGGCTGGGATAAAATCCAAATTGTAAATGATTGTATTTTTTTTTTTTTTTTGGGTGGTTACAGCGTTACCTTTCCCAGAGAACATACCAATGGCGATTCTTCACAACATATTTGTTAAAGGAGATCAGATGAGCTTTGAGCTCACTGAGGACGACTTAGAGGCTTCCAAGTTATACCCTGATCACGTTTACACTTCCGTTGACAAGTTGCTCGATATTTGCTTGTTTGCTCTTCCCAAGCCCAAATTAGTTGCATTTGCATGAATACTACTACTACTACTACAACTACTTTTTTTTTTTTTTTTTTAAAATAAATTTGTGTCGTCTATGCGAACAAACACGCACTAAATAAGTTTGAATGTGTTAATATTGGTTGAACAACTATACCACTCCATGGTTGTCGGTATAATTTGATGGTAATTTCATACTGACTGTATTATAAATTTGTTGAGTTTGAATCCTCTACTTATAAGGTAATTTATTTATTTTTTTAATCTCTATCACCTGTACCACTTGTGATGATGTAATCTCTTTAAAGTCTGTTTGGTTCAAGTACCCATTTTCAAAATGAGTGAAAAAAAAATAGTGAAATAGTGTTTAGTCTAACTTTTTTCATCATTCTTCTCATTTTGAAAAAAAGTCATGACCACCTCATCCTCAAACTTGTTTTGTACAATATCATTTTGGAATCTTTTCACAACGGACTAATTGAAATACTATTTTTCTGATTTTAAAATTGAGATGACTTTTCAAGTTGATATTCGAACACATTTCAGACTCTTTATGTTTTTAAGAGGATTTTTCTAATTTTTTAATTTTTTTTATACATCTAAATTTTATTTTAAAACTAAGATAAAATGACTTTTTCATTTCAAATAAGAAAATTTTTCAAAAGCAAATATACGAGCCAGACGAGTGTGGTTTATGTGCATTATCTTGGTGTGTATATGCTCTATTCAATCCCTTCAAATCATTTGTATTAAAATGAAAAGCGATGTAAAGAACTGATTGATCGATCTCTACTCCCTAGTTAAAAAGAGATTAGAAAAAAGGAAAAAAAAAGAAAAAGAAAACTAGAATACGTGTGTATGGCATTGTCATTCTTTGAATTATAAAAAGCATATAAAATTACTTTAGTTGCATTACTGAATTTTAACTTATATAAGTTATATGCACTAGAACATTTCAGTACTTAATCTATTAGAATTTCCACTAAATATTGCATTAAACTTTTGTGCTCACTCTGTTAGTAACCAGAGTTGAGGTCCAAACACATTCGAGATGTGCGAGTGAGAGCACGAGATGGGATAAGATGGGATTAGCAGACTAGCTAGCTTGATGGGATAAGATGTTAACAGACTGAGATAAGATGAGATAAGATGTTAGTAAACTAGGATATAATGTGATGGGATAAAATGGGATAAGATGTGATAATATGGGATTAGATGTGACAAGATGGGATAAGATGTTAACAGAGAGAAAATGGGATAAGATGTTAGTAAATTGGGATAAAATATAATGGGATAAGATGTGCTAATATGGGATTAGATGGGACAATATGTTAACTTTGATAAGATGGGATTAGATGGGACAAGATGTTAACTCTGATAAGATGGGATGTGCTAATATGGGATTAGATGGGACAAGATGTTAATTGTGATAAGATGGGATGGGATAAGATGGGATAATATGTGTTAATATGAGATTAGATGGGACAAGATGTTAGCTGGGATAAGATGGAATGGGATAAGATGTTGATGGGACAAGATGTTAATTGTGATAAGATGAGATGGGATAAGATGGGATAATATGTGCTAATATGAGATTAGATGGGACAAGATGTTAGCTGGGATAAGATGGAATGGGATAAGATGTTGATGGGTAAGATGTTAGCAGATTGGGATAAGATGTTTTGCCCTTGTGACTGGCTTTAGTTTCAAAATGAAGATCTGTCATTAGTCATGTCTCATGGTTACAATCTTCAGCAGTATCAAAATATATAAATATACTTTTGTTGCAATACTGAATTTTAACTAATATAACTTATATGCACTAGAACATTTCAGTACTTAATCTATTAGAATTTCCACCATATATGGCATTAAACTTATGTGCTCGCTCTGTTAGTAACCAGAGTTGAGGTGCACGCACATTTGAGATGTGCGAGCGAGAGCACGAGATGGGATTAGCACGCTGGACGTTAGAGGGAGTACCGCCTCGCTTTCACCAAGTACGCGCCGTGCCTGCTGGCGTGGTCACCAAATTCGCGCAGGCATGTTATGGGAACTTACCAATCAATTACTTCAGTGATCTCCATTTTTGGACCATATGTGATCGCCGATGAAATGCCTCGGACGACTGAAAATGAGGTGGTGAATTTGTTGACAGATGGTCACCGACCCTCAATAACATATCATCGATTTGGTTACTGATAGTAACTCACTATATTGTTAGTGTGTGAAGGATAAGAAGAGTAGATTTGGACTAATAAATTTTGACGATATAAAATAATATGCGAATATATTTCAAAAAAAAAAAAAATAATAATATGCGAAAAAAACTTTTAAAGGACGTGTTTTTGCTAAAGCAAGAACAGAGAAAAAAGCTTTGTAAAAATGGGTGGAAAGAACAGGTATTGAGTTACAACCTCAAAAGCTAGTTATTCTTATTAGTTTTCCTTATTGTAGATCTTAATATAGATGAGGAATACTGCTACCTAGCTGAAGGTTGAGTATCTATGCCATGAGTGAGCGGATTCAAAGGAATTGCTTCAATTGAATCTTTTGATTTGCTCTGGCTTCCATAACCAACTTTCGTCGCTTCCAAACACTCTTTCAGTTCTCCGACCACCTCACTCATGGTCGGTCGTTCAGCCGAGTTTAAAGACACACAATTTAATGCTATTTCCACTGCTTTCCAAGCGCTGTTTACATGGAAGTTTCCTTGCAACCTTGGATCAACAATACCATTGATAAGCCCTTTTTCGAGCATCATAATCATCCACACACTAAGGCATGCATATTCTAACCTTGCGCTGCATCTACTGCTATTTGAAATATATATTGATATATATATATATATATATATATATATATATAGATATGTATATTCTAACCTTGTGCTGCATCTACTGCTATTTGAAATTTGTCTTCCCATTTTAGAATATTAATGGAACTATCATCTGCGTATTCATGTTGAGATATATTTCTATCTGCACCAATATTTAAAGAGTCTGTATTAATTTTTTTAATATATATTTTTTGGTCATCATTGAAGCAACAAAATTACCTGCAGAGAGGTGGGATAGTAAGTCACTGTTGGCTATGTACTAGTAAATAAGACCTGTGTTGTAACCAACCAGAGCTGTTAAATTCCTGTGACGAACTCTCAGCTGAATATTGATCTGTAATTAGAGCAAAATTTAATCTCGTTTAATGTATGTTTTGCTTAATAAGCGCAATAAATTAAACACAAGTATAAGTCTAAACTATATGGTATGAATCATTGTATATCACTACGTACCTCTGATTGAGACTGCTGATATCCTTGAACCGATGACCGTGAGAGCATTTTCACAGCTTCATCATCTAGATGACCATGATAAACTGTTCCAGATCGGCCTTTACCAATCACCCTCTCAAAGTTGTTGGTGATCCTTTGTATGTCGCGGAATGTGAATTGTCATTTTCCCGCCTCCGATGAATATGGACCAACGGTGAATCCTGCCTTTGCTATACCTGCCATGTTCATCAATCAGGACTCAAGACTCAAGACTACAAATTATCATCATCAATAGTTGCTTCGCTTTCTTTGTCTAGTTAAATTTTCCTTTTAATCCGTCTTATATATGCATAGATATTAGATAAGAATAATCTCCTGTTAGGCTGCCGTACTTGTCTGACAAATGTAACTTTTTATTTAATATAACATGGTATAATTTAGAGCTATTAATGCAAAAAACATGTATCAATAAAAATGTGAACGTCCATTAACCTTATGCTAAAAATGTCGTTCCATAGAGTGTCAGACATGAAACCTTATATGTATATATATATATGTGTGCGTGTATATGTATGTAGTGATTTCGTGGTCTTACGATGTCTACTCCTTAGAAGACCCCAGTAGAATGCTGCTGCTACAGCTAACAAGAGGATAGAAGCTCCCACAACCGATGCTGCCACTGGAACCAGTGCAGAGTGCTTCTTTTGCAAGAAACTGATGTACACTACCAACAGAAATTGTCCATGTTAGAAACACATCAGTTAGTAAGAATTTAAATTATAATTATGTCTACAAGAAGTGGGACTTTTGAATATGATCATTAAATTATCAGTTTATTCTATTGGTTAAAAAAACTTCAAGATGTATATATGTTGTTAGTAGCAAATTGGAAAATGAAATGACGTTGATCAGCGGTAAGGATACATTTCCTTCTTCTCTTTTCGGGCCAATGATTTGCGTAACATCGGACTTATATAGTAGTATATGAATAAAATTGGACCCATCTTTCGAGTAGAATTAGATCAGGTCCTTTCTATTTTATTGATGGGCCCCAAGATTTTTTATATAGATGATGAAAACAATGGTGACCAATGATTCTTTTTTCTCATTAATTGAAAAAAAAAAAAAAAAAAGAAAATGGCATTGACTAGGAGGCCTATAATTCCTTTGAAGTCGTTTAAAAAGAATCCAGATCGTATTGAGTTTTTAATTCTTGGTATTTATAAGGATACCAAAATTGAGTTTTAAAATTCATTTTTTTTAGCAAAAAAGGTTAAAATTTTAGCAAAAAAATGTCACATTAATCACACATGATTTACTATTAAAAGGTAAATTCATAAAAAGAAAAAAAAAACTTATATTTACCCCCTTAAAAAAAAAATTTATGTCATTCAACTTATATGTTATCATTCAACTCATATCTGTGATCTATTCCATTCAATTTGTTACATTTTTTTAGTAAAAAAGACCAAATTGCTCATTTTAAAAGAGTTTATACCTTTTAGTCATAGAAAAAAAGAAGTCGAGAATGAAATTATAACATTATAAAAAGTTATGGATTAAACGAGCAATTTACACTTCTTTTTCTTCACCAAGTCTTAGACTCTTTTCAATAAAGGAAAATGTACATCAGAAAAATCAGACAAAAACTATAAAAACCACACAACTACATTCAGAGTAGTCAATTCGGTAGATATTTCATCAACATGCAAATCGTTTTTTTCATCTAATTGACATCTTTCTCATATGCCCATTCCGGGACACTCACACTAGTGGTCCAAATGGCTATCACATTCACACAATTTATACATAGCAGCCAGGGAAGAGAAAAGAAAATAATGGTAAGGCATCGTGAGATAAAGTTTACAAGTCTCCAGAAGGTGGACAAAAAAAAAAAAAACAAAAAAAAACAAAACAAAACAAAACAAAACAAAAAAACAAAAAATCATTTTGATATTTTTTTTCATAGATTAAACGACAATTTCGTGTTACTTCTTGTGGTTTGAGATTGTGATTCCAACTACTATATTGGTGGTGATGTAAAGATGAATATTCCTACACGTAGCCAACCAATTTTGAACGTCAAACGAATTTTGAGTGACAATGGATTGTTGAGTCTGACATTTAAAAAAATAACAATAATTTTAATTATTTTATTTTCAGAACTTGCCAACTAGATATAGTAGAACAGTGTTAGTACTCTTGGACAAGTAACACATTGCTTTAATTGACTAGCTATATTAGTTTATTTTCAAAAAAGCTCTTAATGTGCCTTATCTTAGGAATTTATTTGCCACCCGATCCATTAACTTGATCTATTTATCTTGCATATTTAGTTAATTATATTTTATTAAAATTGGCTCACATTGAGAATATTTTAAAAAAGAAATTACAAAATACTCTAAAATAGCATCCTTGTATACAAAGGCATTTATATATATATATATGATATATTTCGCTGCTTAGTAACTCTGTAAATTAGAAAGTGTCAAAAATTGAGTTCCTCTTTAATCATCGTGATGCGTATTTTCTCGCTTAGTCTAGCTCAATAGGTGGTAAAAAAGAGGTTTTGATATGAGCACTCAAATTCGAAAATGAGAGTCATTGGCCTTTAAAAAAAAAAAAACTTTATTTGTATTTATCAATTGATTTTTGAGCAACATTTCTTAACATTTTTCAATTTGCTGAAAAACCTCTAAAAAAAAAAAATCCCACAAGTTTCATTAATGTGTTAGTGGTACTTGGCGTCTGCACAGCACACAAGTCACAACTACGCACAATATATATAGATATACTTAAATTTAGTAAAAAAAATCAAGTCATTTATCGGTTTACAAATTTTGTTTTTTTCATCTCAGCTTCAATTTTTTTTTTTTTTTTGTTTTTAAATAATGAAGGCAAGTTATTTGTTATAGTACTGATAAAGAAGGTCTTTTCAAGATAATATTGATTTTAATTGTACATTTTCTTTTATATCAATATTCATTTTGCGATAATTACAATAACGATTTGTGATAATTCTTTACTACTAATAAAAAAAAAAAAGATCAGAAATGTTCTATACACAAAATATTTTTTTTTCATTGCTGCTGCTGCAGCGGCAATAATAAAAAATGGCAACAAACTGTTTACAATGTCTAAATATACTAATATTGAGATTATATACATAGTTTAAGGGAAATTTCACACCTATTTTATCATATGATACAAAGTTTGAATTCTCAACCTCTATTTTCAAAAAAAAAAAAAAAAAAAAAGAACAATATGAAACGAAATTCTCTTAAATACCAAAGTTTCATAATAATATTTCACGTGAAAGAAAATCACATTATTCACATGTTTGAGATCCGATAGAAAAATAACGATCTTCTAGAACCATGCATTTGGACATCACAAGTTTCTTCCTTGTTTTTTTTTTTGTTTTTTTGTTTTTTTTTGTTTTTGTTTTTGTTCTGTTTACTTCGGCCAATGGAAATACAAACACATGCACACACACACTCGTATAAGCTGCCTTATTTTTCACTAGTCTATATCTGTAGTAATATGTAGAAAGGAGATGAGTTTTGCACTTCACTTTATGATCAAATCTATTCAATGGTTAAAGTTCATTACCTTTTCATTCAATTTTAAATTAATAGTCTGCTTTATTAAATTGCAACAGAGTCAATAAAAACAGCTCGAGCAATGCAACTTGGAATCTCATCAACCCAAATTGCCAGCTTATGATAATTAAAAGCAAAATGAGAAAGTAAATGAGCAACATTATTAGCAGACCGCTTAATATGAGAGACAGTACGATGATTCAAACCAGCTAGATTTTTTTTTTAAAGTTAAAAAACAATTAGTTTTTGTCTTTTGACCCTTCCAATATCTTTATGTTATTTACAAACCTATGCTCGTGTATTATACTTTTAATATACTATTATATATATTTTTTAATTTTATGTAGTCTTTAACCTATATTTCTACCAACCTTTTATTGTCAATTTTACCACATTGTTTTTGCACTTCGACCACTTGCTTAGTATTTATTATTATTTTGACAACACTAGTACTTATAGTAGGAATTGTACTTTTACTCTATTGGTTGGTACTATTATTTTAGCCGTCAAATTAAATTTTTAATAGTTTGATTGTGTTAAAATTTATTGTTAGGTGCTGTTATTTTATTCTTTAAATTAACTTTTTAATAGTTTGATTTGTGAGTTTTATGTTAAAATTTATAGTGCAATACGCACAGTTATAGATCAAACTATTAAAAAATTGACCCAATGACAAAAATATTAATTCCTGTATCGACAATGTAAAAGTACAGTTCTTCTCATCAACTTTTCTTTTTTATTTATTTAAAAAAATTTGTTTTTTAAATGTTTTTCCTTATATACATATTTTATTTTTTCTTTAAAATCAATTATTTGAGAAAACATGTAAATCTATATATGTTATATTCAAAAGTGGCAAAATTATATTGTTTTTTCCACTTTTCAACAAAAAAAAGTTGATCTCCTCGTAAAACTATTAATGCTTTCTAACAATTAAAATTGGACAAAATAAAAAAAAATATGGATATTTAATACAATATAAAAAAAATTTGTATAAACAAGAAAGAATAAAAATTCGTATAAACAAGAAATAATACCTTAACCTTTTCATTCAGTCGAGAAGTTAAATGGTCTTTAAAAAATAATAATATTAAAGAAGTTAAAAGGTTTATATTAAACGTAATACACTAATATCAATAGAATCAGTTTAAAATTTTCTCCATTTTTTAATAATTTGTTGTAAGGAAAAATATATATACAAGTACATAGACACGTGACCTATGCTAGTGATTGTAAAATGAAATCCAGCAATAAAGACGTAATTATTGGGACCTTGCATGTTTATACTAACATAGGCTGCCTATAACTTCTCGATCGGTCCTTAAAGACTGTCTTGGTGGCTTTGAAATTTTGAGACTTGTTTTTTAAATCAACGTTTTTTAGAAGTTGAATTGATTCCCTATTATCACATTATTAGACTATATATTATGTTATTTATATATTGATCAAGTACCATCTTTCTATTTTTAGGATATGTTTATATATATCGAGAGCTTGTTGAAAAGAAATCGCCTCTAGTAGTGTCAATCCTTTATGTCATATTTTGAATATTTACTAGCTCTGGTAATGTTGAGTCACTGATATATATATATATATACAATATCTTAATTTTAAAAACTTATTAATAAAAAAGTAACAACTCAAATATCACGTTGATTGGTACTTAAAAATTCATACTAAAATTAATCTCCTAGTATTATTCTTACTCTAAACTCTAGAATATAAACTGCTTCATTAAAAACCTGAATCGATAAATCCCACAGCATTAAAAAAGAGGGCAATCTTTATTATTATTATTATTATTACTTTCATTTTATCTAAAATTGTAAAATGACTTTATAGCACCATGAAAAATGGAGACAGGACTCCATCAGATGGACCACGGCTGCCTTTTAACAGACCATGATTGTTCTCACCAGATGGTCCACATGAAGCTATTTCCTAAAAATAAAAAAAATAAAACAAACAATCATACTTGAGTAAAAAAACCATTGGAGACTTTTCCAAATAATAAGGCTGTTAGAAGCTGCCATTTACTTGTTGCTATATATACATGTATGGCCTCAGTTTGTTTCAGGTAATTCCAAGCAACGACATGGCAGCTTCTTCAAAGAGCAAAAATAAGATACTAATATTTGGAGCTACGGGTTACTTAGGCAGGTACATGGTTAAGGCCAGCGTCTCTGCCGGCCATCCAACTTTCGCCTATGTTCGACCCGCCATTGAATCCGATCATTCCGATCCTTCCAATAAGCTTCAGCTTCACAGAGACTTTGAGTCCATGGGAGTCACCATCTTTCAAGTACGTATTATAACATAAATTCTAACTTATAATTTCTTTCATAATTTATATGTATATTCTGTATAGATTGTTATTAACAGGGTGAATTGGACGAGCACGAGAAACTTGTGTCGGCGCTTCGACTGGTTGATGTGGTGATATCCACGTTGGCTGTTCCTCAACATCTTGACCAGCTTAAAATCATCAAGGCCATGGAAGAGGCCGGTAACATAAAGGTAATATAATTTTTTTAAAAATTCATTTTTCAATGACAAGTACTGCATGATATACGATGCAACATATGAAACATTACATATATATATTTATATCATATTTATCGAAAAATGCTATATAGATAAAAGGTGATGTATACTTGTTCGGTTGATATATGAATAATCACGAAGTTAATTGTCCCTATATACTCTTTGCATCGGAATAGATTGATCTGAAATCTTATCAAGTAATCGGAAATTAAAAGTTTGACGTCATGAACTAAAATTAACATGTTCGTTGTGAGCAGAGATTTGTACCGTCGGAATTTGGGAATGAAGTGGACAGAGTGAGTGGATTGCCTCCTTTTGAGGCATTGCTTGAAAATAAAAGGAAGATCAGAAGAGCCAGTGAGGCAGCAGGGATTTGCTACACTTATGTGTCAGCCAACGCATTCTCAGCTTATTTCATTGATTATTTGCTCCATCCCCATGACCAACGCGATGAAGTCGTCATTTATGGCACTGGTCAAGCCAAAGGTTAATATTTCTCCCAATCAACCATACTCATAGCTAACTTTTTTTTTTTTTTTTTTTTTAAACAATGTGGGATCTCTATAATCCATTTAATTATTAATGAAAAACTCTCAGATTTCTGAATTTGGGAGAAATTTGAAATTATTAAGATATTGAGCTTTTATCTTAAAAAATCAACATGTTAAGTGAAGTGACCTAATATTCTTATATGTCTATTATTATTATTGTGTTTTTACGATATCAGACTCGGATTTCTTTTTACTTTTAATAATTTAATTGTTTAAAATGAAGTACTTAAAATGACAAAAAGCTGTTGAGTGAAGTCTCAAACAAAGAGGGGGTACACTTGTACCGGATAGGACTCACTGACTCATCTACAGGATTGAACATGAAAGTTCTCCTGTTGGAAAATTACCTTGAAAAGAAATTAGCATATAAATATGTAGCAAAAGTAGTACAATCAAAGGTTGAGGAGCATTGATTCTTATTTATTGTTTGGTCTATATATATGAATTATCACGTACATATATAAAGTATTAAGCATACATTTGATTGGTAGAGTGGAGTTTTAAAAATTTAATTTGAGTTAAGGCAGAATTGAGTTGTGTGTTTGGCTTATTAGAGTTACAAAGGGTAAAAACTCGAAATGTTTTCAAATATATATATATATATATAATAATATAGATCTTGTTTGTTCGTCTCGAATTTATATATATATTTTTAAAAAATATCTTATTTGTATTGTGTATGTAAAATTATAAATGTTTAAAGTTTGAGTTTTTAAGCGATAATTAAAACTATGGAATAGTGAAGTTAGTTGATTTAAAAGAGAGAGAAGAGAGAAAAATTGAGTTGGATTATTTTGATTTGGATGGTTTACCAATTGGACGCTTGCTAAATATTTAATTGTGTTTGTGGTTGGTTAAAAGTGGTGTTGAATTACGAGGAAGATGTGGCCATGTACACGGTGAAAGCATCAACTGATCCAAGGGTGGCCAATCGTGTCATCATATATAGGCCCACTAAAAACATTACATCTCAGTTGGATTTAATATCTTTGTGGGAGAAAAAGACAGGTCGTATGCTGAAACGAAGTTATGTTCCTGAGAACGAGATCATCAAACTCTCCGAGAGTAAGATCATTTTTTAATTTATTATTATTATTATTATTATTATTATATATCTCTCTCTCTCACTCTCTCTCTTTAATATCTTATACTATTCGTCCTGAATTTTAGTTTTAAACATCGCTTAATTACCTCGAGCTTTATGTATCTCATCAATAATTCATCAAAAATTGGAAGGGAAAATGTCATATGAGAGTGACTTTAAAGTTATATTTTATATTAAGGTCATTAAAAAAAAAAAACAAAACATTTATGAAACATCTCACTCTCCATGGCTCTATGTTAGTTCATCACCATCGTCATCAAGTACTGCGGGTGATGGTAAAAGGTACAGTTATCGTTGTTTTGAAAATGTGTTTTTTGGCTTTTCAAAAAAGCTTTTTATTTGAAAATAGTTCTAAAATAAAGAATTATTTCAAAATCACCCTCGCTTAGCTATCCTTATTTAATTTTTTTTTTACACATAATAATGGAGATAGTATTTGTGTAACAAACATTAAGGCTCAAGGTACGTAGTGTGAGTTTCAAAACCAAAAGTCATAGATCACCATGAAATTAAATATATAGTTTGAAAATTTATTAAAGTAAATAACTCTAATTTATATGTCGTGGAGTGTCTTATATTATATATTCATTAGTGCTTTTCAATTGGATGAATTCTAGATCTCTCAAATTATTTACTATCATTATTACTAGTATTTGAAATAATTCAACATATGAATTGTTGGTTTTCAACTGATAAAGTACGTTTCTATAACTAAATGCACCAAATAAACAAAATTACTTTTTTTTTTCTTCTCTGCATATATGTTACCTCAAGTCCAAATAAAATATCATGGCACACAATTCTCTAAAACATTTAAGTTACTTTTTTTTTTGTCTTAAATTAATATTAAAATTGTTTATTATCTTACACATATATTAAAATTGTTTTTCCTCATACATGTGCAAATTTTCTTCTATTTCTGCTTCCCGATTTTACAATATATGTGTGTGTGTGAGTGTGTATGTGTGTATATATATATAGCCGTGGCTGGGATAAAATCCAAATTGTAAATGAATTTTTTTTTTTTTTTTTTTTTTTTTGGGGTGGTTACAGCGCTGCCTTTCCCAGAGAACATACCAATGGCGATTCTTCATAACATATTTATTAAAGGAGATCAGATGAGCTTTGAGCTCACTGAGGACGACTTAGAGGCCTCCAAGTTATACCCTGATCACGTCTACACTTCCGTTGACAAGTTGCTCGATATTTGCTTGTTTGCTCCTCCCAAGCCCAAATTAGCTGCATTTGCATGACTACTACTACTTCTACTACTACTTTTTTTTTTCTTTCTTTTTTTAATTTGTGTCGTCTATGCAAACAAGCACACACTAAATAAGAATGAATGTATTAATATTGCTAGAACAACTACACCACTCCATGGTTATCAATATAAGTTGATGGTAATTTCATATTGACTTTATTATAAATTTGTTGAGTTTGAATCCTTTACTTATAAGTTTTTTTTTTTTTTAATCTTTATCACCCATTCCACTTGTTATGATATAATCTCCTTAAAGTCTGTTTGGTTCAAGTACCCATTTTCAAAATGAGTGAAAAAAATAGTAAAAGAGTGTTTGGCCTAACTTTTTTCATCATTCTTCTCATTTTGAAAAAAGGTCATGACAATCTCATCCTCAAACTTATTTTGTATAATATCCTTTTGGAGTCTTTTCATAACGGACTAATTGAAACACCATTTTTCTGATTTTCAAAATGAGATAACTTTTCAAGTAGATATTCAAACAAATTTCGGACTCTTTATGTTTTTAAGAGGAATTTTTTTTAAGATATACATCCAAATGTCATTTAACTAAGATAAAATGACTTTCTCATTTCAAATAAGAAAATTTTTCAAAAGCAAATATGCGAACCAAATGAGTGTGGTTTATGTGCTTTATCTTGGTGTGTATATGCTCTATTCAATCTCTTCAAATCATTTGTATTAAAAAGAAATGAAAGCTGTAGATAAATAATTGATCGATCTCTACTCTCTAGTCAAAAAGAAATTAAAGAAGAAGAAAAAGATAACCAGAATACGAGTGTGAGAGCACGAGATGGACGTTAGCGGGAGTACTGCCTCGCATTTGATGAGGCAGAGCGAAAAATAGAGAGCAAATGGAAGGAAGATCAGAGAAAAGACTTATAAAATATTTGAATGTACTTTTGAAAAACTTGTAAAATATTTGAGTGTGATTTTCTTTGTGTATATTTTCTGAGTGTGCTTTTTAAGAGTGTTTTCAGTGTGATTTTGGGGAGTGGTGATAGAGAAAGCTTTTGAATTACTTCTGCTATTCTTAGTTCTTTTGGCTTTAGTCACGCAACAGGGTAATAGGCGAAAGATAGCCGTTGTCAAGTCCCAACATAAGTCGTTGACTAAGTCTTCCTAAAACTAATTAATTATGGCAAGAGTGTTATAGAAGTCTATCTAGATCTTTCTCCTCTAGATCCCTTGGTTCCTACTCTGAACCCAGTACTTTTGGTTCAGTTAAAAACAAAGAAACAATTAATGTAGAAAATATAAAAAAGCATCTTAATAATTGGACTATACCAAGGTTAGTACATCATCTGTATACAATAAAGGGTATTTTCACTTTAAATCCCACTACATCATTAAAACGGTTGAAGAATTTCTTCCTATAACAAGCGGAATAATAGAGGTCCCACTTATCACACAAAACTTTATAAACACTTACAAGGAAAAGTACGGATACTTTCATTTTGGTCTTGTTCAAGTTGCCATAAAACCCTTAATTAGGGATGGATTAAACAATTATGTGTTAACATGTTTTAGAGATAAAAGACATAAAAGATTCATGGATTCCTTAATAGGATGTGTTGAATCTACTTCAAGTGAAGGACCAATTACTTCGACTGTTTTCCAAATTTCACCATTCACTTAAGAAAAAGAAATAGCATTAGTTCTCTTATGATTGATATAAAAATACATGAATTTGAAATGGAAGAAGACACCAGTAATTTGGCTCTCATTTTTAGGGTATATTGTAAAGTCATGAATACCATCAGTCCAAATATCAATCTAAAATCCTTAATAAAGGATAACAAAGGTGTCACTACCATGTTTCAGACCAATTTAGCCAAATCCAAATTAGCAGTCCCCAAGAAAATATCATGGAATGAGATTTCTTTTCCATAATCATGGATATTAGAAAAGGCCTCAATTTGTGATCCACCTCAAAATAGCGTCCTTAACGAGATAACTGAGCTGATAGATGGCACTGTTGAAATTAGCTTTAGTAACTAAAGAAAAATACGATTCTCTCCACCCAGACTTTCGGACTTTACTAGTAAGTCTCCCTCAGACTTAGGGAAAATCCAACAACAAAAACCAACTCTTCCTAGAATATCTTCTGAATCCGAAATAAGTGGAACCCATGAAAATTCCAACGGTATTTCAAAACCGGTCTATAAACCACAAGATCCTTAGTTCTACCCTTTCTGATATGGGATATACTAACATATGTGTCCTAGAACAATATGAAAAAGCGATTGATAAAAAAAACATCTTATCCAAATGTTCTACTCTGAAGAAAATAAAGAAAAAAAGAGAATAGTTTTTCTCAAACTTTACAGAAATCCAAAAAATTTTCCTTCACAAAAAATATAATGAGTTTATTTCTATTTACAAAATAGAAGTAGAAATAGAAGTAGACTTTTTTATATTAATGGAAACTTATTTTAAAGTTAAAGGAAAGCAATTTCTAAAATTTGAAAAGAAAAATCTTCAACTTAATATAGTTGAAAAAACTTGTCAAGAATACTCCTTATCAACATGAGAAAAGGTTGCTTCAGTCCATCCACCACAAGCTATTGTTCAGATTCAAAAGAATGTCCTAGCTGTCCCCTATAAAACCTATTCAAAAACCTGAATAAACCCGTTAGTATCAATGCTGTCAACCAGGTTGTTGAACAAAATAACTATACCAATCTTTACCTTCAAACTGCAGGAAAGCAGCTAAACAGAACAGAAAGTTCACAAAGCAAAGAAATAGGAGGAACCTTTTTCAAAGAAGACACTAAAAACCATGTTCAACCCGTTTTCTTTAAGCCTCCTCCTGATACATCCAAATTCAAACTATAAAAAGAGTCTAATCCTGAATTTCTAACAGAACTTATTACTCAATTATCAAAATAAGACCTCACAGGAAAAAGAGAGTCTGTATCCATGATATATGAACAAGACATCAGTAAACTCTCTGACAATTATCTTAATCAGATTATTAGCCAGTTTGAAGCTGAAAAAGAAGAGCCAACAATTAATAAATTACAGTATAAGTCTAATTATAGCCAACCTGAAATTAAGCATTATTATCCTAGGCCCTCGCCTGTAGACCTTCAATATGAAGATGAAATTTGGCATGGAACTTCCTATGATGGAAAGTTCATAGTCGAATGGAATATTGACGGTCTTTTGGAATATCAGATCATGAGAGTTATTAAAAACATAATGATATATGCTTCTGTGTGTAAGCTCAATGGCAATAGCGATGCTGATACGGCATTAGCTATTATTACAGGATTTACTGGGCAGTTACAAGGATGGTGGGATCATTATATCACACCTCCACAAAAGACTGCTATCCTTAATGCCACTAAGATAAAACCAGAAGATCCAAACATAACTGAGCCAGATATCATAAACACTCTAGTTTATACAGTCCTATTACACTTTATAGGATCCACTAGAATATATTTTGACAAAAGTCAGGAACAACTCCTGAACCTCGAATGTCCAACTTTATCCCATTATAAATGGTATAAAGATGTATTCTTATCTAAAGAATTAACTAGAGAAGATTGCAACCAAGATTTTTGGAAAGAAAAATTATTATCAGGATTTCCACCCTTGTTTGTTGAAAGGGTTAGAACCAGGCTTAGAGTAAAACATTATGGTAATATTCCATATTCCCATTATACTTATGGGGAACTAGCTGCTGAAGTCATTGCTGAAGGATTAACTTCATGCAATGACATCAAGCTTAAAAGACAGCTTGAGAAAGAGCGCTTAATGGGCAAACAAACTCATGGTGATTTTTGTGAACAATTTGGCTACAGCCAAAACGTCACGGGTCTTCAAAAGAAGAAGAAAAAGGCTTATGAAAAAGCCCATAATCAAAAACAAAAAATAGAAGAAAATTTTTCAAAAAATATGATAAGCCTAGAGAATAGATGAAAGAATCTAAAGAAAGAGCTCCTATATGTCAAAAATGTGGAAAAATAAGTCATTTCGCCAACAGATGTTGGACTCAGGTAAAAATTAATGAATTACAAATAGATGAAAGCCTTAAGAGGCAATTAGAAAAACAATTTTTAAACCAAAAGGAAGATGATCAATCTAGCTCTTGTGAGAATGAAGAAGAAAAAGGTATGTTAGTTAATCAAATCCAACTTGAAGATTCATCTTCTGAAGAAGAAGAAAAATCTAATCCAAAATGTAAGTGCAACCATTATGAAGCTATTCTTAATATGAATGGTTTAAATTTAAATGTTCTCTCAAAGGAAGAAGGTCTTATCTTAAAAATAATAGATAAGATAGAAGATTTAAAAGAAAAACAAAATGCTTTAGAAGAATATATCCTTATAGCTAAGGAAGGTCCTAAATATCAGGACACAAAAATACAAAAAACTTTACAAGAAAGATCTCAGGGATATTCTTTTAAAAAAATTCTTAAGAGAATAGAAACAGAAAATCTCAAAAAAGAACCTAAAATTCTAGATCTTAAACAAGAGATCAATGAAACGAGGTTTCTAGGACATAATATAGAACAAGGACTTATTAGTCCTGTAGAAAGAGCAGTTATTTTTGCTGAAAAATTCCCTAATGAAATAAGGGATAAAAACAATAACAAAGATTTCTAGGAAGGTTAAATTATAGTTCAGACTTCTACAAAGAATTAGCCTACGATGCTAAACCTTTATTTTTAAGGTTAAAAAGGAATCCTCCTAATTGGACAGAAGAATGCACTGATGCAGAAAAAAGAATAAAACAAAGAGTCAAAGAAATACCCTGACTAGCCATTCCTCATCCTGAATATTTCAAGATACAGAGAATGAAAGAGAAAGAAGTTTTGGTAAGATTTACTTCAGGAATTTGGAAATCTGCTCAAAGAAACTATCCAACTATAAAAAAAGAAATATTAGCCATCATTTTAGTCATCTCAAAATTTCAAGATGACTTATTAAGCAAAAAATTCCTCTTGAGGATAGACTGCAAGTCCACCAAGTCTGTCATAGAGAAAGATGTTAAAAATCTAGCATCTAAACAAATATTTGCTAGATGGCAAGCCATTTTGTCTATATCAAAGGATTTTTTAACCAGAGAATATCTCCAAAATCCTTATAAGGATTAAAAATAATAATAATAATAAATATATATATATATATATAAATAATATTTCTTTCCTCTTTGTCGGCAAATTTTTGAGTATTTCAGTTCTTTCAGGACCCACTTTTTTCTTGAACAAAATAATACCGTAACTTTCTAAGACAAGAGCCTTTCACTTTCCATGTGAACTAATGGCCCACATCTTTGTCTTGTCTCCTATATTACTTTTTGGAGAAAGCATTCATAAGAACAAAATCTTCACGTGAACCTACAGACTTACCATTGATAATGGGATAAAGTTGGAGATTTGAGATTCAGGAGTTGTTCCTTAAAGAAGAAGAAAAAGGAAACTAGAATACGAGTGTGATATTGTTATTATTTGAATTATAAAAAATATATAAATATACTTTTGTTGCAATACTGAATTTTAACTAATATAGCTTATATGCACTGGAACATTTCAGTACTTAATCTGTTAGAATTTCCGCTATATATTGCATTAAACTTATGTGCTCGCTCTGTTAGTAACAAGAGTTGAGGTGCACGCACATTTGAGATGTGCGAGCGAGAGCACGAGATGGACGTTAACTGCCTCGCATTAATATGAGCCCATTACTTCATTTTCTCCATTTTTCGACCATATGTGATCGCTGATGAATTACCAAGTGCCTCGGACGACTGCGAATGAACTGGTGAATTTGTTGACAGATAGACACCGACCCTCAATAACTTAGCGACCCATTCGACCGGTGGCCATCGATTACTGATAGTAACTCACTATATTGTTAGTGTGTGAAGGATAAGAGTACAAATTTTTTCCTTAAAAAAAAAAACACTTTTTTTTTGGCTCGTCTTGGGGGGGAGATAAAAAGAAGAGTTTATTTGGACTAATAAATTTTGACGATATAAAATAATATGCGAATATATTTTTAAAAAATAAAATAAAATAATATGCGAATAAAAACTTTTAAAGGACGTGTTTTTGCTAAAGCAAGAAAAGAGAGAATAGCTTGTAAAAATAGGTGGAAAGAACAGGCATCCAGTTACAACCTCAAAAAGCTAGTTATTATTATTGTATATCTAATAATAGATGAGGAATATTGCTACCTAGCTGATGGTTGAGTATCTATGCCATGAGTGAGCGGATTCAAAGGAATTGCTTCAATTGAATATTTTGATTTGTTCTCGCTTCCATAACCAACTTTCGTCGCTTCCAAACACCCTTTCAGTTCTCCGACCACCTGACTCATGGTCGGTCGTTAGGCCGAGTTTGAAGACGCACAATTTAATGCTATTTCCACTGCTTTCCAAGCACTGTTTACATGGAAGTTTCCTTGCAACATTGGATCAACAATACCATTGATAAGCCCTTTTTCGAGCATCATAATCACCCACTCACTAAGGCATGCGTAGTCGGGGATTTTCGATGTCACAGGTCTCCCTATGATTTTCGAATTTAGAAACTCTTATAAATTCTTCCATCACCATTTGTTCAGTTAGTCCGATTGTTTAATTAATATCTAAGGTATAAATTATGATGTATTTATATAGTATTAACTATTATAAGCATGTATTTGGCTGTAGGTTGGAGTTGAAAATGTTTGATTTGAGTTAAATTGTAGTTAAGTTGTGCGTTTGGTTATAGTTAAGTACAAAAACTTTCAATGCTTTCAGAAAAAAATATCAATATTTGGATTTGTATATGCAAAATTAAGGACGTTTTAAGTTATAATTGGAACTAATATATAGTAAAATTAGTTGATTTTTTAGAAAAATATCAAAACAGAGTTGGATTTTTATTTTTTCTTTTTAATTTGTGGATTGGTTCAGATGCATGCAAAATATTTTATTGTGTTTGTGGTTGGTTAAAAATGGTGTTAAATTACGAGGAAGATGTGGCCATGTACACAGTGAAAGAATCATACTAATCCAAGGGTGGCCATTCGGGTCATTATATATAGGCCCACTGGAAATATTACATCTTAGTTGGATTTAGCTGTGTTTGATTTATTAAGATGAAATTTTTAAGTTAGAGTTTGTTGATTTTCAGAAAAAGATAAAAATTAAGATGAAAAATATAATTTAGTTAGAATTAAAATGAAATGCCAATCGAAACCTTAATATCTTCATGGGAAAAAAGACAGGTCGTACGATGAAACGAAGTTGTGTTCCCAAGGACAAGATCATTGAGCTCTCCAAGAGAGAATCATTTTTAGATTTCTTTTTTTTTTTAATTTTAAATAACTTATACTGATCGTCCTTACGTTTAATTTTAAAGGTCACCTACTAGTGATGGTAAAAGAGACAGAGAGGGTTACTTTTATTTTATATTTATATTTATATTTATATTTTTATTTTTTGAGAAAATGCTTTTTTATTTTGAAAATAGCCTTAAAAGAAAGAATGATTTCAAGATCACCATCATGTAACGTTTTTCTATCCAATTTTTGATGCATTTTTAACGGAGACTATTTGTATAACAATGTAAAGGTTGAAGATACGTAGTGTGATATTAAAACTAAAAGTTATTGATCAATATGAGATTGAACGTATCATTCGAGGCTTATTTGTGAAAAAAAAACCCTAATATTTATATCTCATAGTGTCTTTTATAGTCATTAGTGTTTTTCAATTAGATATATGCTAGAACTCTCAAATAATTTATTATTATTATTATTTTAAATAATTCAACATATGAGTTGTTAGTTTTCAAATGATAAAGTAAATTTTCTATAAATAAATCCACCGATCAAAAAAAAAAAAAAACTTGTCGCAATATCACAGTACACACAAAATTGGTTTTAAACTAAAATTACTTTTTTTGTTAACCGAATATGTTATCTAAAGTCCAAATAAAATATCCTGGTCACAATTCTCTAAAACAACTAAGTTAGTTTTTTGTCTTAAGTTAATATTACAATTGTTATTAATATCTAATTATAAATTATATATACATAAATAAAAGTAAATATCTTCCCCATATATGCAGCTCGTCGGGTACATGTGTCCAAAATAATTTTTAATTTCCATTTTAGCTCATTTCCACAAAAGAGAGAGACAAATATGTATCCAAAAATAATTATTAATTTCCATATTTCTGCTTACCGATTTATATATATGTATATATATATATGTAAATATATATATATATTTTTTTTTTTTTTTGGGGTGGTTACAGCCTTGCCTATCCCAGAGAACATAGCAGTGGCTATTCTTCACAACATATTCATTAAAGGAGATCAGACGAGCTTTGACCCCACTGAGAACGACTTGGAGGCCTCCAAGTTATACCCTGATCGCATTTACACTTCTGTTGACAAGCTGCTCGATATCTGCTTGTTTGCTCCTCCCATGCCCAAATTAGCTGCATTTGCAGGACTCTACTCATGATTATTATTTTTTAAATATGTGTAATCTATACAAACACCACACACACAAAATAAGTTTGAATGTGCTATTGCTAGAACAACTATACTATTCCTATTCCGTGGTTGCTGATATAATTTGACAATAATTTCATAGATGATTTTAATTAAATTTTTTTGAGTTTAATTCCTTACCCATAAGTAAAAAAAAAAAAAAAAAAAAAAAAAAAAAAAAAAAAAAAAAAAATCTATATCACCCACCCATACCACTTGTTGTGATGTAATTATTTTAGGGTCGGTTTGGTTCAAGTACCCATTTTCAAAATAGTTGAAAGAAAACATATATATATATATATATATATATATATATATAGTAAAAGAGTGTTTGACCCAACTTTTTTTATATTATTCTTCTCATCTTGAAAAGGTTGACCATCTCATCCTCAAACTAGTTTTGTATAGTATTCTTTTGGAATTTTTTCATAATGAACTATTTCACATACCATTTCTTTTGATTTTGAAAATGAGATGACTTTTCAAGTTGAAATTTCAGACTCTTTTTGTTTTTAAGATGAAAAAATTTCATCCTTTTACATCCAAATGCCATTTTGAAATCAAGAAATGACTTTCTCATTTCAACCAAGAAAAATTTACGAACCAAATGACTATGCCGGTAGAGAAATAAAGAAGAAGAAGACGACGACGTTTATGATACTGTTATTCTTTGAATTATAACAAACGTATAAATTTACTTTAGTTGCATTACCGAATTTTAACTGATATAAGTTACATGCACTAGTACATTTTAGTATTAAACCGATAGAAATTCCACTATATATTGCATTAAACTTATGTGTTCACTCTGTTAGTAACCAAAGTGAGGTGCAAGCACATTTGAGATGTGCGAGCGAGAGCACGAGATGGGATAAGACGGGATTAGCACGGTGGCAAGCTCGACGTTAGCGGGAGTCTTGCCTCACGTTAACCAAATACGCGCCGTGCTTGCTGGCGTGGTCCCCAAACTCGCATAGGCGACATGTTACGGTAACTTACCAAATTAAAAGACATGTTTTTGCTAAAGCAAGAACAGAGAAAATAGCTTGTAAAAATAGGTGGGAAGAACAGGTATTGAGTTACAACCTCAAAAGCTAGTTTTTCTTATTGTATATCTAATGATAGATGAGGAATACTGCTACCTAGCTGATGGTTGAGTATCTATGCCCTGAGAGACCAGATTCAAAGGAATTGCTTGAATTGAATCTTTTGATTTGTTCTCGCTTCCACAACCGACTTTTGTCGCTTCCAAACACCCTTTCAGTACTCCGACCACCTCACTCATGGTCGGTCTTTTGGACAAGTTTAAAGACACACAATTTAATGCTATTTCCACTGCTTTCCAAGCGCCGTTAACATGGAAGTTTCCTTGCAACCTTGGATCAACAATACCATTGATAAGCCCTTTTTCGAACATCATAATCACCCACTCACGAAGGCATGTCTCATCGGGGATTTTCGATATCGCAGGCCTCCCGGTGATGATCTCCAATAGTACTATCCCAAAGCTATAAACGTCACTTTTCTCATTTAATCTATTTGACTTGTAGTACCTGCAACCAAATCACAACGTTTTTCTCAAAAATTTCTTTGTTTCTTGTATAGATATTCGTGAATGAATATCGTAGAACGTTCACAATATCGATACCAAATCTCGTCAAGAAGGATAGGAAAAAAAAAAACACTTACTTGGGATCAAGGTATCCAAGAGTACCAGCAACTTCGGTTGATACATGAGTCACGCTATTATCAGACGTTGGAAAAATTTTGGAGATGCCAAAATCGGATATTTTAGCTCGAAAATTTTCGTCCAACAAGATATTCGCCGATTTCACATCTCTATGGATTATAGGGGGTTTACAGCCATGATGCAGATACTCTAGTCCTGTGTATTAATTAAAATTATAAAAAGCTTCACACATTCAAAAGAAAATGATGAAAACATAGTACATACATAATTACATACGTACATATATATATATATATATGTTCTAACCTTGCGCTGCATCTACTGCTATTTGAAATCTGTGTTCCCAATTCAGAACATTAACGGAACTATTATCTGCATATTCATGTTAGTTATATTACTATCCGCACCAACAATTAAAGAGTTTGTATTATTTTTTTTAATTTGGTCATATTAATCAATGAAGCAACAAATTTACCTACGGAGAGATGAGATCGTAAGTCACTGTTGGCCATGTACTCGTATATAAGCCCTGTGTTGTTCTCGTCAGTGAAATAACCAACCAGAGCTGTTAAATTCCTGTGATGAACCCTCAGCAGAATATTGATCTGTGATTCGAACAAAACTTTATCTCGTTTTAATATATGAGTAGCTTAATAATCCAAATAAACAAAACTATACATACAGACTGTATAGTATATAGCATTGTATATCCCCACGTGCCTCCGATTGAAACTGCTGATATCCTTGAACCGATGACCGTGAGAGCATTTTCACAGCTACTTGTGAATCATCATCTAGATGACCATGATAAACTGTTCCAAATCCGCCTTTACCAATCACCCTCTCAAAGTTGTTGGTGATCCTTAGTACGTCGGCGTATGTGAATTGTCGTTTTCCCGCTTCCACTGAATATGGACCAATGGTAAATCCAGTCTTTGCTATGCCTGCTAAGTTCATCATTCAGGACTCAAGACTACAAATTTGAATCTGTCTAGTTTATTTTTCCTTTTAATCTTTCTTCTATTTATATACATATATAGATATTAGATAGGAATAGTTTTCTATCAAATGGCTGTACCTGACTGACCAATGTAACGTTTTATTTAGATATATGTAACTACTAATTGATTTATATATACGGACTTCATGTATAATATGGTATTATTTGGAGTTATTAGTGTAAAAAACATGTCTCAATAAAAATGTTACACGTCTATTAACCTTATGCCACAAAAGTGGTTCCACAAGAAACCAGGCACGAGACCTTACCTCTATATATATATATATGTATGTAGTGATTTCGTGGTCTTACCATGTCTACTCCTTAGAAGACCCCAGTAGATTGCTGATGCTATAGCTAACAAGAGGACAGAAGCTCCCACAACTGATGCTACCACTGGAACCATTGCAGAGTGCTTCTTTTTGCAAGAAACTGATGCACAAATATTTGGATTCCCATTTACACTAGCAACACAAATTGTTCATGTTAGAATTAAACACATCAATTAGTAAGAATTTAAATTATAATTATATCTACAAGAAGTGGGACTTTTGAATGCGATCATTAAATTATCAGTTTATTCTATTGGTTAAAAAAACTTCAAGATGTATATATGTTGTTAGTCGCAAACTGGAAAATGAAATGATGTTGATCACCAATGGAGTGATACAGCGGTAAGGATACATTTCCTCCTTCTCTTTTCAGGCCAATGATTTGCATAACATCGGACCTATATAATGGTATATGAATAAAATTGGACCCATCTTTTGAGCAGAATTAGGTCAGGAATTTTTCATTTTATTAATGACCCTTAAGATTTCTTATATAGATGACGAAAACAATAATAACCAATGATTCTTTTTTCTCATAAAAAAAAAAAAGAATATGGCGTTGACTTTGAGTTTTTACATGAAAAAGATGTTCATAACATAAGTACGTATGTATATTTTCCCCAAAAATAAATAAAAAATAAAAAAAAATAGACAAACAAACAAATAAACAAACTCACCTAAGTTGTAGGAAACCTTTCTTCCATTTGGCCCTGAGTTCAGCTGGAAGTGGACCATTGAGCTGGTTGTTGTCTAAGTTTCTGCCAATTAAAATCACATCACTTATCTTTATTTTCCTGGGTGAGTTTTAAGACTGGAAAAAAACACCTCTCTAAATCAAAATTACTCACAAAACCCTTAATTCTTCCAATCGAGACAAAAACTCTGGCATCTTTCCCGTAAAGTTGTTGTTTGATAGGTCTCTGAATTTTGAAAATTCAACGCACATAAACATGATTTTTGACGTTTAAAAAAATAATAATAAAAAAAATTGGATGAAAATTGTAAGATTCTTATACATACAATATTTGTATCGTTGCAAGGTTTTCTATAGAAGGAGATATCTCCCCGGTCAATTCACTTGAAGACAGGTTCCTGATTGCAAGCATTACACATTCGTTAGCCAAACACACACACCAGTTCATATGCTGTATGTGTGTGTCTATATATATTCATATAAAATATTTTATACATATATAACCCCATACATTTTTATAGAACGGCATTTGGAAATTTTTTTGTATGTTATTATAACAACCAATTAATTCTAATCATGCGCAAAACTAATGAAAGGTTAGGGGGTCTTAATCCCCCTCAACTTTAATTTTTTTTAATAGCCCCCCTTAAAAAAATTTCATAGCATGCCCTCTTAAAAATTATGACCTCATCCTTTAGCTGCTAATTATATATTATATAATTATTGATCTCCCTCGTAAAAACTTTTGACTTCGTCACTAATTTTAACATAATATTTTTCAATGATACATGTTTTTTATACCATTAATAGTAGTTCTTACTTTAACATGTTACAAATTTTTAAGTAAAAAACTTCATGTAAATGATGAACCAGTAATCATAAGATTCTAATTGGAATTTTATAATTACTGAATCTATGTGGCTATTAAACTTGAGAAATTTCCAGTTTCTTTTAAACATATAAAATATAATTAATCAATAAAATACTTACCAAAAAAAATTAATCAATTATATAAGATTAAAAAAAGTCAAATATATACTTACAGTGCTATAATTCTTGGAGGCTTGTCATTTTCCTTGGAGCTACAGTTCAGACCCTCCCACAAGTACTCTTTAGGGAGACATGGGTCCCCTTGCCAGTTTCTCTTTAATCCAAAAGTTGACTTGACTTTTTCAATGGCATCAACTAAGATAGATTTTCAGCCATACAAAAAGAAACTCTCAAATATACTAAATTATATCCATCACAATTCACACACATACATTTTTTTTTTCTTTTTAAATCATAACACACATACGTAAACATATATACATTTCCGAAAAAGAAAAAAGATATACACAGACATATATATATAGACCGAAGTAAATAGTATTTTTATAGTAATGTATAAAAAAGAAGAAGGTATTTTTAGATTAGATAATTAAAATAAATAACATATGTTAAAAATATTTGGAGTAATAACGTAACTAGCAAATTTATTAAGTAATTGCATTTAATTATTTCTAATAAATATATAAATTACCTAGTAATTTTATTATTAATGTTATCTACTTCCAATTGTAGTAAATAGAATTTTTAAGAAAACAATTGAAATTAATAGCAAAGTTTTAAAATATTTGAAGTAAATATTGTAAATTTATTAGATAAATAAAAAAATTTTAGGTAAATAACACATTTACAGGACGTAAAAAATTATTTATCTAATAAATTTATTATTTACTATCATTTAATTATTTTAAATATTAAAAAAAAACATGCTATTTACTTCAATTATTTTATGAAAACTATCATTTACTTTATACTTCGTAAAATACTATTTATCACAATTTCCGTTATGAATCTCAGAATATGCATATACACGGGCGTGTGTGCATAGACGCAATTAAATAATCGTATGTATTGAGATATGAATAATTAGGCATAATTATATCTTCTAATCTTAATTATATCTTACTATTTTTAGAAACTATCAAAAATTAAATTGAATTTTCCCAATAGAGAGAAGTAGGATATAGTACTACTCACCATCTTGCTGGTGTGTTTCCCAAAGTGAAAATTGTTTGACGGTGTAAATCTCCACGGCATTGAGGATAGGGGGAAGAGTTGAGTTTTCAGCCTTGAAGATCGTAAGATTATGATGGCTAGCCGTCAACGGAATTTTATTGTGCACCGTTCTTGTTTGCAAGTACGCGGGCGAAATAGGCCCGTCGAAGAATTCCCCATTGTAGAAAATGTTGAATTCCCTAGTCTGGTTGGCTTGGAGAACTTCGATTTCAGCAAAGTGCATGTAGAAATAATATTCATCACCTGAAATGTCACGGTAATTATCTGGCGGCCACCAGATGACCAAAGATCCACTTGCATCCTCTGGTGCAGCGGCGGTGCTCATAACCACACTTGGTATGTTGTAATGGTCATCGGTACCTTCAGAATCAGTAATGGCGAGTGTGGTACTTAAACTTTTAGTATTGCTGGGTTGCCATCCATACCAAAAACGGTCATGAGTATCCTCGCCATACCTACACAGAAGAATTATCTGATTCAGAAATTAAACACATGTAATCAAAGAAATTTGATAAGTTAGATATTATAACTTTTTAAAAATATAGTTTTCAAACGTTAACTGAAAAGTCACGATTTTTGCTTCATTTTTTTTTTAGTGACTAAATGTAAAAGCAAAAACTCTATCGAACAAATCCATAATTCATGGGATATTTCTATTTAACCTAGTTTGGTTCACAAGCTCAAATCAACATTTTCAAACTTTTTTTTTATATTTTTCCTAAAAAGTTTTTTATCTTTTCTGAAAAGTCAACATAATTTATTATTTAAACTTAAAAATCTTAATTCAAACTTACACACTAAACACCAAACTTAAAATCAATCCATTTTAAGTTTGGGTCTCGAAAACTTGCAGTGGTTGTGCTCACCTGTATTGATGATTGTTGGAAGAACCAACGTCCCACCGACCGACCGTTGCCAAGGACGCCCCTTGTGTTAGATAAGTTGAATTGTCCAAGGGCCTGAATTCCAATGTTGTGATGAATGGAGTACCGTTGCCCGTGTTCACCAGACAAACGAGTACACGGTTTCGCGGTGGGACATATATGATCTCCTTATACACATAACTGCTAGAGTTTGAAATCTGTATAGAATCCCACAAGTCATTTCCAACGTAGAGATCGAACGTCAGCGGCATGTCATGTTCGTCGTAGTCGCCGTAAAAGAACTCTGCTCGGATCAAATATTTGGTACCTGCGGCAGCAACCTTAACTTTGTAGCAGTTCCTGTTTCCTTCGGGGAAGCTCCGAAAAGAGTAGTACTGCCGTTGGTATTCCTTTTTGTTTTTCTCATAAATGACCTTACTCTCGCCGGTGTCTACGAATGTCTGGTCGGAAATGAAGTTTAGGCCCGTGCCCTTCTCGGTATAGCTTGTAACATCAGGTTCCAATCCACAATCTATGCTGATAAATCCTGAATCATAATTTAGACTTGTATAATAATCAGATTAAAGGGGTCGTAAATACAATTAGAGAGGGAGGGAAAAAAAAAAAAAAAAAAGGCGTACTACTAAATATTTTAATGTTAACACTGTTGCTTAATTTTTTACAAATTAGTACCTGTTTGATCCTGGCCATCGCAGATAAGAACAAAACTAACAAGAAATGCAAAAAGGAAATGCTCGAATGCAAGCGGACGCATTGGCTTGAAGCGCGGATAATTCCTACTTCGAGGACAAATTGTGTCTACTTTGCTTTTCAAGCTCAAATTTTTACCTTCTATTTTCTTTTACTTTCTTTTTTTTTTTTTTTTGGGAGAAATAAGTCAAGCCTTTGCAAAAGTTTCTTAGTCAATATGTTGACTAAAGATTTATATGTCTAATTGTAAGGAAAAGTCTAACGGGAAAAAAAAAAAAAAAAAAAAGGAAAGTAACAGGACAATTTTTTTGTGGAAATAATGGAAAACATAAGCGAAAATAAATATGCAACAAGATCAGTGAAAAAAAAAGCCCCCCATCATATAATACAATACATAGTTTCTGATAAACATTTCAAAAAAAAAAAAAAGAATTATTAAATAACTTGATTCATGGGCCATGGATGACTCGAGTCAAAGAGTCTACCACTATATATATATATGTCCCTCTATCGAGCCTTAATTATCCCTAAGATCAAGCCACACGCAACATCTACAATGAACACCAATGGACCCGATGACCTAGTCAGTCAAGCCCTGCCCCAATCCTTACTCCAAAGCAGTGGCGGAGTCAAATAAAAGAATTTAACGGGATATAAAATAAATAACATCAATATATAAATATTAATACTTTGTTTCGTATTTGAACTCAACTTCAATTAAACTGTATTTTTTCATCTTAGTTTTTATCTTTTTCTAAAAGTCAACAAAAATTATAACTGATTTTTAAAAAATTAACAAACTCCAACTTAAAAATTTTGTCTCTAACTGGTGAACCAGACTTAATTTAAGAGTAAAGTTGTATTGGGGATGAAATATTCAATTTTTAGTGAAGGCTATATAGAGATTTTTAATTTTTAATGGGGCAAAAGTAGAAAAATATAAAATTTTTAGGGCAAAATCGACCCGACTTGCCCTCACCTAGATCCGCCCCGGCTCCAAAGCATGATAGTAAATATTCACGAAATTTTGAATTTTTGGGAGATAGAAATATTTTTGTTAATAATAGATAATATTTTTTATCTATTTTATTCCAAATTTATTAGATTTAGGATTTTACCCCTGACATTTATAGCAAAACACATTTAATTGATAAAACTGTTAATATGTTCCAATAGAAATTGACATATAACTTGTACATTGATAATTAATTAATAATAGATAAAATAATTTTATAACTGGAATCATGGTCCATAGATGACTCCAGTCAGTCATCAAGTCCTATACAGTACGAAGTTTCTAATAAACATTTCAAAAAAAAAAAAAATCTTATAACTGGAATCATGGTCCATAGATGACTCCAGTCAAGAGTCTCCTACGAACATTAATTATAGGTCCCAATGACCATCCCACGCAACACCTAAAATGCACACTTTCGCTCCAACATTTACTCCAACATTTACTCTATACACCAATGAACCCAATGACCCAGTCAGTCAAGTCCTTCTGCCCCAATCCTTACTCGTGGCGGAGCCAAATAAAAAGTATAGTCTGATAAATAACATCAATATATAAAAATTAAAGGATAAAGTTGTATCGGGGGCTATCTGAAATTTGTAATCTCTAGTGAGGGTTCTACAAAGATTTTTTATTTTTATTGGGGTAAAAGTAGAAAAATATAAAATTTTTAGAGTAAAATTAAAAAGAACAAAAAAAAGTTCGGTATAGCACCCATTTGCCCTCACCTAGATTCGCCCCTGCTCCAAAGCATGATAGCAAATATCCACGAAATTTCAAATTTTTGGCATATCAAAATACTTTTGTTTCTATAATAATAATAAAAAAATATCTCTAAATACTGATTCAACTATCATTATCGGTAAAAATCCATTATGATTTGTGCTAAATATCATGATATATCACTGGAATGTTAGAAATTTCGATGGAAATATTAGTTAGAATTTCATACATGCTAAAATTTTGTATTTTTTATTCTTTTCAAACGGACTAATATTCTTAAGTATCTTAGTATGTTGAACAATTAATAATATGTTTAATTATCATTTTTTTAATGATGTATTTGTTATATACAAATCGAAAAACTTTATTTAGCTTTTTTTTTTTTGTGTTTTGTTTTTTGCATTTCTAATATTTACTAAGAATTTATTTTGAATAATACTATTAGGGATATCAATTTTAATCATAATTTTTATTAGGGATTTATAGCTAAATAGTCTTTTTATTTTTTAAGAAGTTTTCATATATATAAATAACTGAAATTTTTAAAAATGAGTTAAAATGTCATTTTTTTAAATAATTAATCAATTTTCTTTAATGATCAATCAGTGATTGACTATAAAATAGTCAATCAGTTATTGACTTATGGTCAATCATTAATTAACCATTATGTAAATCACTAAATTTTATAGTCAATCACTGATTGAGTATTTGTCAATTATTGGTTGACCAAATATGAAAAATGACAAATGATCATTTTTCTAAATAAAAAAAAAAGTTTGGTCATTTATTATATTAGGTGATTAAAAAAGGTCACGTGCCTTACCTTTTTATTATTTATACATTTATCAGCTAATAGATCAGTACTTATAAGGTCCTGCAAGCACATTGTCTATATTAAAAACAGACTTTAACATTCAATAGAAGACTCGAACTATTAACCTAACAGAAACCATGAAGCCTCTAAATATGATTTTTTTTGTCAACGTTCCACCACTATTGATGATTATTGTCATTTATTTTTGTGACTTACTGCCATTACCATTAAAATTGTCATGATCATACCAAAGATAACGTGGAATTGTTATTGCAACCCAAATTAGACCAATCAAATACTTCAGTGATCTCCATTTTTTGACCATATGTCATCATCGCCGATGAAACACAAGGTGCCTTGGACGACTGAGAATGAGCTGGTGACTTCATTGATCGATAGTCACCGACCCTCAATAACTTAGCGACTCAGGCAACCGACGGCCATCGATTAGGTTACCGATAGTAACTCACTATATTGTTAGGGAGTGAAGGATAACAGTACAAATTTTTTCATAGTATATATGCGAATAAAACTTTAAAAGAAACATACCTTAAAAAAAAAAAAAAAAAAAAAAAAAAAAAAAAATTTAAAGGACGTGTTTTTGCTAAAGCCAGAACAGAGAAAATAGCTTTGTAAAAATGGGTGGAAAGAAGAGGTATTGAGTTACAACCTCAAAAGCTAGTTATTCTTATTAGTTTTTCTTATTGTGGATCTTAATATAGATGAGGAATATTGCTACCTAACTGAAGGTTGAGTATCTATGCCATGAGTAAGCAGATTCAAAGGAATTGCTTCAATTGAATCTTCTGATTTGTTCTTGCTTGCATAACCAGCTCTCGTCGCTTCCAAACACCCTTTCAGTTCTCCCACCACCATGCTCATGGTCGGTCGTTCTGCCGAGCTTAAAGACACACAATTTAATGCTATTTCCACTGCTTTCCAAGCACTGTTAACATGGAAGTTTCCTTGCAACCTTGGATCAACAATGCCATTGATAAGCCCTTTTTCGAGCATCATAATCACCCACTCACTAAGGCATGCGTAGTCGGGGATTTTCGATGTCGCAGGTCTCCCTGTGATGATCTCCAATAGCACTTTCCCGAAGCTATAAACATCGCTTTTCTCATTTAATCTATTTGACTTATAGTACCTGCAACCAAATCACATGCAAGTTTTTCTCAAAAATTACTTTGTATTTCATATTCGCCAATGAATATCATAGAATATTCACAAATTTGATAATAAATCTCATCCAAAAAAAAAAAAAAAACTTACTCAGGGTCAAGGTATCCGGGAGTACCAGCAACTACTGTTGATACATGAGTCACTCTATTATCAGACGTTGGAAAAGATTTGGAGATGCCAAAATCTGATATTTTAGCTCGAAAATTTTCATCCAACAAGATATTCGCCGATTTGACATCTCTATGGATTATAGGAGGTTTACAACCATGATGGAGATACTCTAGTCCTGTGAATTAATTAAAATTAATAAGGTTCACTCATTTAAAAGAAAATGATTAAAGCATATCATAAGATAATATATATATATATATATATGTATATTCTAACCTTGTGCTGCATCTACTGCTATTTGAAATCTGTCTTCCCATTTCAGAATATTAATGGAACTATTATCTGCATATTCATGTTGAGATATATTACTATCTGCACCAATATTTAAAGAGTCTGTATTATTTTTTAAAAATTTTTTTTAATATATATTTTTTGGTCATCATTGAAGCAACAAAATTACCTGCAGAGAGGTGGGATAGTAAGTCACTGTTGGCCATGTACTCGTATATAAGCCCTGCGTTGTTCTCATCAGTGAAATAACCAACCAGAGCTGTTAAATTCCTGTGATGAACTCTCAGCAGAATATTGATCTGTAATTAGAACAAAATTTAATCTCGTTTAGTGTATGATTTGCTTAAGAAGCCCAATTAACACAAGTAAGAGTATAAACTATGTAGTATATAGCATTGTATATCCCTACGTACCTCTGATTGAAACTGCTGATATCCATTAACCGATGACCGTGAGAGCATTTTCACAGCTACTTGAGTATCATCATCTAGATGACCATGATAAACTGTTCCAAATCCGCCTTACCAATCACCCTCTCAAAGTTGTTGGTGATCCTTAGTATGTCGCGGTATGTGAATTGTCGTTTTCCCGCCTCCGATGAATGTGGATCAATGGTGATACCTGCCTTTGATATACCTGCTAGTTCATCAATCAGGACTCAAGACTCAAGAGTACAACAAATTATTATATCATATTTTCTATTATCATCAATAGTTCTTCTCTTTCTTTGTTTCCTTTTAATCTATCTTATATATACATAGATATTAAATAAAATAATCTCGTGTTAGGCGACCATACCTATCTGACAAATATAACTTTTTATTTAATTAACATAGTATAATTTAGAGTTGTTGATGCGAAAAGCATATATCAATAAAAATATTAACGTCCATTAACCTTATGTCATAAATGTCGTTTCACAGAGTGCTGGACATGAGACCTTTATATATATATATATATATTATGTATATATTTACGTAGTGATTTCGTGGTCTTACCAATATGTCTACTCCTTAGAAGACGCCAGTAGATTGCTGCTGCTACAGCTAACAAGAGGATAGAAGCTCCCACAACTGAGGCTACCACTGGAATCATTGTCGAGTGCTTCTTTTTGCAAGAAACTGATGCACAAATATTTGGATTCCCATTTACACTAGCAACACAAATTGTTCATGTTAGAATTAAACACATCAATTAGTAAGAATTTAAATTATAATTATATCTACAAGAAGTGGGACTTAAATTATCAGTTTATTCTATTGGTTAATTAAAAAACTTCAAGATGTATTTATGTTGTTAGTAGCAAACTGGAAAATGAAATGAATCAACGGAGTAATGCAGCGGTAAGGATAAATTTCCTTCTTCTCTTTTCAGGCTAGTGATTTGCGTAACATCGGACCTAGACAGTGGCATATGAATAAAATTGGACCTATCTTTCGAGTACAATTAGGTCAGTTCCTTTCCATTTTATTGATGGTCCTCAAGATTTCTTATATATATAAATGACGGAGACAATGATGATCAATAATTCTTTTTTCTCATTAATTAAAAGAAGAAAATGGCGTTGACTTTGAGTTTATGTATGAAAAAGATGTACATAAAATAAGTACGTATACGCATTGTTCAATAATAAATAAATAAATAAACTCACCTCAGTTGTAGGAAACCTTTCTTCCATTTGGTCATGAGTTCAGCTGGAAGTGGACCGTTGAGCTGGTTGTTATCCAAGTTTCTGCCAATTAAAATCACATCACATATCTTCATTTGCATGGGTAGGCTTTAAGACTGGAAATAAACATCTCTCTAAATCAAAATTACTCACAAAACCCTTAATTCTTCCAGTCGAGACAAAAACTCTGGCACCTTTCCTGTCAAGTTATTGTTCGATAGTTCTCTGCAATTCGACGCACATATACATTTTTGACATGGAAAATAATACCAAAAAAAAAAAAAAAAAAGATATAAATCATGAGATCTGGATACTTACAATATTCGTATCATTGTAAGGTTTTCTATAGAAAGAGATATCTCCCCGGTCAATTCACATGAAGACAGGTTCCTGATTGCAAGCATTACACATTCGTTAGTCAAAACACACACACCAGTTCATATGCAGTTTGCATATTTATAATATTTTGTACATATATAATCCAGCACATTTATAAAATGACATTTGTAAATTTATATATATATATATATATATATATATATTAGTAAAAAACCAGTAAATTTTAATCATGCATGAAGCTAATGAAGGGCTAGGGGTTCTTCAGCCCCCTCAACTTTTTTTTTTTTTTTAATATCCCCCTTTAAAAAAAATTTCATACCAGGCCCTCTTAAAAACGAAGACATGATCCTTATAGTACCTAATTACTAGGGGAATTGTGCAAGGGGTAAGTTTTTTAACCCCATTGATAATGTAAAAATTTTCAACCTTTAGAAAAAATTTAACGGTCAAGATCGAAAAGACACATCAAACTTGTTTGAAACCTTCACATGTGATTACATTGAAGAAAAGCGGGGGGAAAAAAAAATTCCCCATCGTCCAAGAGACATTGAGCGAAGGTGGTGGCTCTCCGGCGGGGGCTTGCGAGGCGGAGGTGCTCCCGGTGGTGCAACGGGTTCATGAGGGAAGGATGGACGACGGCGGCGACAGAGAGATGGGCGACGGACGGCGATGGAGATTGAGGTTCCATAACTGCGACGGATCTCCCACTGCGAGTCACCCCAGGTCTTGTTGGGTTGCCGGTCGGATCTTGTGGTCGTAAGTGGCCATACCGTCCACCGATCTGAAAATTTTTCTAGTCGCAGGCATCCGGCGATAAAGAGTGCTTTGACGCGGATAAAGTTTTTCTCACGGGTAACGGATGCAACGAAGAGGAGGTGGGAGGCGCCGGCGAGCTAGATCCAAGGAGCTTGCCCGGACGGCGGCTGATATGGCGGAGAAGATAATGAGGCGGCGGCGGTGTCTGGGATAAAGAGGAGGTGGGAGGCGCCGGAGTTGGGGAAGAAAGTTTGGAAGGAGGAGTTTTTTTTTTTTTTTTCTTGTTATCGGGTGTGGTTGAGCACATAATAATTTCTTATGCCCATGACACTAGACCATCAAAATCAAATGGTCAAAAATACCATTGATGGAGTAAAGCATGAGGTCACGCTAGAATTTTATTTTATTTTTTTTTTCTTTTTTATTCTAATTTTTTTATACTATATTATTTTTTTTTATCATTAATATTCTAATAAATATATAAAAAATTTAAAAAAAATTTTAATTATAATAATATAATATATTCTGAATCTATTTAACTACGGATTCGAGACATTTTTAGTTTTTTATCAATATATATCGTAAATTAATCAATTATACAAGATTCAAAAATAAATCAAATACATACTTACAGGGCTATAATTATTGGAGGCTTATCATTTTCGGTGTAGCTACAGTTCAAACCCTCCCACAAATACTCTCTAGGGAGACATGGGTCCCCTTGCCAGTTTCTCTTCAATCCATAAGTTGACTTGACTTTTTCAATGGCATCAACTAAGAAAGATTTTCAGCCATACAAAAAGAAACTCTCAAATTACTGAATTGTATCCATCATACCCATACATTTTTTTTTTCCTTTTTAAATCATCAAACACATACATAAACAGATATACATTTCCAAAAAGAAAAAAGATATACACAGACATAAATATATATTTATATATAGACTGAAGTAAATAGTATTTTTATAGTAATGTATCAGAAAAATATCTTTGTTATAGTAGATGATTAAATAAATAAATATGATAAAAATATTTGGAGTGATACTGTAACTAGCAAATTTATTAAGTAATTGCATTTGATTACTTCTAGTAAATATGTAATTTACATAGTAATTTTATTACGAAAATATATAATTGAAGTTAATGGCTAGGTTTTAAAATATTTGAAGAAAATGGTAAATTTATTAGGTAAATAGTACATTTAAAAAAGTAAAAAGTTATTTATATGATAAATTTGTTATTTACTGCTATTTAATTACTCTAAATATTTTAAAAATATACTATTTGTTTCAATTATTTTATGAAAACTATTATTTTCTTTATTAATTAATAAAAATACTGTTTATCACAAATTATGAATATGCATGTATGCATGGGCGTGGGTGCATAAAAGGAATTAAATAAATCATATGGATTGAGATGGGATTATACCTTCTAATCTTAATTATATCTTGATATGTTTAGAAACTGTAAAGAATCAAATTGAATTTTGCCAGTGGAGAGAAATAGGATGGTACTACTCACCATCTTGCTGGTGTGTTACCCGTAGTGAAAATTGTTTGACGGTGTAAATCTCCAAGGCATTGAGGATAGGGGGAAGAGTTGAGTTTTCAGCCTTGGAGATTGTAAAATTATGTTGGCGTGCCTTTAACGGAATTTTATTGTACACCGTTCTTGTTCGCAAGTACGCGGGTGAAATAGGCCCGTCGAAGAGGTCCCCGTTGTGGAAAATGTTGAATTCCCTAGTCTGGTTGGCTTCGAGAACTTGGATTTCAGCAAAGTGCATGTAGAAATAATATTCATCACCTGAAATGTTACTGTTATCCGGCGGCCACCAGAAGATCAAAGAACCATTTGCATCCTCCGGGGCCGCGGCGGTGCTCATAACCACACTTGGTATGTTGTAATGGTCATCGGTACCTTCAGAATCAGTAATGGCTAATGTGGTACTTAAATTTTTAGATTTGTTGGGTTGCCATTTATACCAAAAACGGTCATGAAAATCCTTGCCATACCTACATATATAGAAGAATAATTATCTGATTGAGAAATTAAGTACACATAACCGGAGAAATTAGATAAATGTTGGAATTGAAGATCTTGCTAATTCTATTTCTATAAATCTCGTTAAAGTGTTGCATTAGTTCCTAAATGACAATAGACAATATTCGTTTCCTAGGCATGGTTTTTAATTTTTATATAGTTTAGGTGTGTAATAAATGCTTTTAAGAAATCAAGGGTATGTTGAACTAGAATATATAAGGAACGACTGTGTTACAACCCTATTTATATACTCTACCAGTATAGCCATTTTATAGACTCTTTGATATACTTCAATAGCTGAGATTATGTTAATCTATGATAACTACAATACATCTTAATTCATACTATTATAGACTAAGAAATTAAAAAAAAAAAATCAAAGCAAAAAAATTATAATAAAAAAAAAAACCCAACCCTTCCATGGAACCCCCCACTCCCTCAGCCAACCTTCCACCATTGCTACCAATATCCCCCACCGTTGAGGAGTCGACCAGCGCCCAGACCCACGACGGACCCCCCTCCCTCCCCCGTCCCTCACTGGACGGCGAAGTTGCTCCCACCGTGAAATTGCCAAATGGCGACCGGCCCCCCTCCCCCTACCAATCCCTCACCTGTGAAATCCCCTCTTACCGATCCCCCCACCTATGAAATCCACCCTGATCCTAGTATCCTACCACATGCAAAATTGCCACACGAAAAAGCCACCCCCCACAGGACCTTTGGGCACCTACTGGCCCCCCCAGCGATCTGTTGCTATCCCCGGCAAGCTTTCACCTCCTCACAGCCAAGTTCAGGCCCGCATCGACGGCCTCCTATAGTTTAAATTTTTTAAAAAAAATTTGAAGGAGTTTAATTTTTTATTTGTTTTCTGCAATACTATAGATCATGGCTTATTTTTGTTATTGTACACTTTCAATATCTCATCCTTTATATTAGATTTCAATGGTCTTAGATGATGCTTTACCGATAGAGTACATAAAAAGAGTTTTATCACATATTCACCTGAATATATAATAGTATATCTGGCGGAGTTTTCTAAAATTTGATTTTGACTTTTTGGTCAAGATTTTGCTTCTAGAAATATTTTGGTGATCTGTCAAAAGAGTTTGTAGAATCCAAAAAAACTTTCTGTCAAAGCTAAATACTAGAATTTCTGGAAAAAGCTGTGCTAAATAAACTTTAAAACTTGTATCAAATTATAACTTATAAAAATGTAGTTATTAAATATTTACTAAAAAGTTACAATTTTTACTTTTTTTCTTTTAGCGATTAAAAAACAAAAACAAAAACTCTATTAAACAGATCCATATTCATGGGATATTTCTAAAATCAATCCATTTTTTAAGTTTGGGGACAACAATCTTGAAAACTTGCAGTGGTTGTGCTCACCTGTATCCGTTGGAAGAACCAACGTCCCACCGGCCGGCCGATGCCAAGGACTCCCCGGCCGTTTGTGTTAGATAAGTTGAATTGTCCAAGGGCCTGAATTCTAATGTTGAGATGAATGGAATACCGTGGCCCATGTTCACCAGACAAACGAGTACATGGCTTTGGGGTGGGATATGTATGATCTCCTTATCCACAGAGTTGTTGGAGTCTGTAATGTTTACAGAATCCCACAAATCATTTCCAACGTAGAGATCGAACGTCGGCGGCATGTCTTGTTCGTCATAGTCACCGTACAAGAACCCTGCTCGGATCAAATACTTGGCACCTGCCGCAGCAACCTTAACTTGGTAGCAGTTCCTGTTTCCTTGGGGAAACCTTCGAAGAGAGGAGTACTGCCGTTGGTAATTATTTTTGTATTTTTCTAAAATGACCTTTCTTTCGCCGGTGTCTACGAATGTCTGGTCCGAAATGAAGTTTAGGCCCGTGACCTTCTCGGTATAGCTTCTAACATCCGGTTCCAAGCCACAATCTATGCTGATAAATCCTGAATCACATGAAAAAGGGGTCGTAAATATTTTAATGTTAGCACCGTTGCTTAATTTTTAACAAATTTAGCTCTGTATCTCCAGATGTTAATACCTGTTTGATCCTGGCCATCGCAGATAAGAACGAAACTAGCAAGGAATGCAAAAAGGAAATACTCGAACGCAAGCGGAAGCATTGGCTTGAAGCGCAGAAAATTCCTATTGCGAGGACAAATTGTGTCTACTTTGCTTTTCAAGCTCAAATTTTTAACCTTTAAAAAAAAAAAAAAAAAAGTAAGTCGAGCCTTAGTGACAGTTTACAAGTCAATATATATTGACTGCAGATTTATATGTCTAATTGTAAGGCAAAGTCTTGAAGGGAAAATAAAAAAAAGAAAGATAACAGAACAATTTTTGTGGAAATAATGGAAAACATATTTAAGCAAAAACAAACAAACCCATAGTTTCTCGAACGTGAGATTAATGGGGAAAAAAAAAAGTTTAAATTATAGAAAGGGTAAACCATTATTTTTAAGATAAAAAAAATGAAGTTTTTAAAAATCTTGAAAATACCTGTTTTTCGTAAAATAGTCAATTATTGATTGATAGTAGAATACTAATTGATAGATTTAAATATATGTTTTTATCGGTCAATCATTAATTGATTATAATTAATCATTAATTAATTATGATTAATCACTGATTAATTATGATCAATCACTAATTAATGTGATGTGTCAATCAATACTTTAATAGCCATGGGTAATTTTTCTAGATATAAAATGTCCATTTAAAAAAAACAAGTATTCAAAGACTGTCTATTTCCCTAGTTTTTTCTTATAAATTAGAGATCATATATGAGAAATATGAATACGTATCAAAAATTGTTTATTTATTAATTAATTGCAGTATTGAGCACCATATAAGTACTATCTAAACATTATTATCAGCAACTGTCTCTGTTGGCTGAACCTCCGTTGAACCATCTCCTATATGTATTGAAGTATAAGAAAATATATCATATTCATCGCAGTTACATTTTGTACCCTAAAATTTTACCCCTAAAATTTATATCCAAACACGTTTAGTTGATAACACTATTAATGTTTCAATGAAAATTGACATGTAACTTACACATTGATAATTAACTAATAATAGAAATTTTATTTTATTTTATTCCAAATTTATTGGATTTACTATCTTTATTTAAGTTTTATCCAAATTAAAACTTTTGAATTAATTTTATTTTAAGTTTAAATTCAGGTTAACGGCCATTGAAAAGGATATTTCATGTTCTAGCTAATTAATGACTCATATGCAAATCACAAGTTAATTATTATTAAAAATAAATAATAATAATAATAATAATAATAATAATACTATCATCAATTGAATACATTCTACTACTATTCAATTTCAGAAATAAATTGTCAAAATAAAAAAAAATAAAGAGTATAAAATATTAAATATGCAACAAGATCAGTGGGAAAAAAAAAAACCCCCTGTCAAATAATACAAAATGAAGTTTCTTAAATAAAGATTTAAAAAGAGAGTTTCTTAAATAACCTTAATTAGGTCCCCACGACGAAGCAACACGCAACACCTAGAATGCACACTTCGCCCCACAACATTTACTCAAAACACCAATGGACTTGATGACCCAGTCAATCAAAGTCCTGCCCCAATCCTTACTCCAAAGCAGTGACAGAGTCAAATAAAAATTTTTGTCGAGGCGTATAATAAATACAATTAATATATAAAAATATTGACTCATATTTATGCCAATATTAATTATATCTTCAGAGCTTCATAAATCTAAAATATTGATAACTTCACTGATACAGAATTTTTTTTTTTTTTTTTTAATCTTTGCTAGTGAGAAATCAAATTCCATAGGGGATACGCTCCTTGACCAACATCTACTCTTTATTTTTTATTCTTTTCAAACGTACACATATTATTAAGTATCTTAATATGTTGAACAATATTATGTATAACTATCATTTTTTTAACGCTGTAATCTAAGATTTATGGATTACTACAAATCGAAAAACTTTAATAAGCTTTTTTTTTTTTTTTTTTTTGCATTTCTAATATTTACTAAGAATTTATTTGAATAATACCATTAGGGACCGTAATTTTAATCATAACTTTATTATGTATACATTTATCAGCTAATAGATCAAGACCTATTAAATCCGTCAAATACATATCTATATTAAAAATAGACTTTAACATTCAATACAAGACTTAAACTTTTAATCCGATAAAAATCATAAAGATTTTAAATAGAATTTTTAATCAACATGCCATCACCATAGATTATTATTATTATTCATTTGTTTTTGTGACTTACTGCCATTATGATTAAAATTGTCACGATCATACCAAAGAGAACTTGGAATTATTATTCCAACCCAAATTAGACGTGTCATTGCCAAGATGGTCAATTGATAAGACGGGAGTTGGTAAAACTTGAAAAACCTACAGCGTGACTTGGAAAAATCAGACGATGGACGAGGCATACATTACAGCCCACATTCATATATATATATATATATATATATATACACACACATATATATATATATATGTGCGTGTCTCTTGATCATCGCCAGAGCTGATGATCAAGTTTTTTTTTACTAGGATTCATCTCACGATTGATCAGCCATTAGTGTGCCCAAAAAAAAAAAAACGCACTCGTTATCAAATGTCATGATTTACGGATGAAATATTATTATAATTGACTCTGTGATCTAAGAATTAATGTTAGAGGACCCTCAGTTTTTTATGCTTTTGCTTCTTATTAATTTAGTACGTGATCGATTTAACGTACATAAAATCACATCCTCATAAATATATTCTTATCGCTAGCACATTTAATGGGATTGTGATTCTATACTTCTCATCAAAGGACATAGCCTATCATAGCCCATTCCAACATACCATATTTTAAGTAAAGGTTATTTGCATAAATATCTAAATTGAAGACTATGGTTTAAAATATGTCCATTTTTTTCTTTTATTTATAGGAATGTCTAATTTAAATACTTATAAAAATCACATCAACATTTCATCAAGAATTGAATATAAACAAATAGAGAATTGATTAAAAAAAAAAGGAAAGAAAAAATGTCTAAAAAATTCAAACTAAGCAAATATTTTTTAAAAGGAAAAGAAAACCATTTTTCTTGATTTATTATTAAGGAAAAAAAAAGGACCATAATAGATATTAGTTTTATTGTTAATGAAGAACAATAATTATAATAAATAATTGATCAATAAGATAAAATCCACAATGAATGTATAAAGAAAATTAAACAGATGTTGTACAAAAATGTTAAACATTTAAAATTTTAAAAAGACATCATCACCATACAATAATTATCATAAAGGTAAAACATCATATTTATATAATAATTATAAAGAGAAAAAAAATACCACATAAAAAAATATATCATAATGATATGATAATTATCATAAACAAATAAGCAATTTCATATAAGATTTTAAAATTTAAAAACTAACTATTAAATCAATTCTAATAATAATAAGTTAAATAAATTATCATAATAACGTTTCAATTATTATAAAAAAACCTAAATCATACTTAAAAAAATTAGATTTATAAGAAACCTAAATTATAATTAAGCACCTAAATCTTATTAATCACTATAATAAAAGAACTATTTATTAACATAAAGATACAACAATGATGAACAAATAAGGAAAAAATAAGAATCATGATGAGAGAAAATAATATTAAATATAGTAAAATAACAAAATACCTTCTATGAAAGGTTGTTTTTATAAAATTGGATATTTATATAATCTTATCAACAAAAAAAAATTAACATATTTTGAAATGAGGTCTTAAATATAGACTTTTCCTATAATTATTTCTTTAAGTAACCTATAATCATTATTACCATCACGGATGGAGGCAAATAGGACTTGGTAAGGGCCCGCGTCCACACTGAGAAAAAGACGGGAGTTGATAAAACTATAAAGATCAAGGTTTATAAGGCCCATATCAAGCACATTATTTCTTTAAATAACTCTAACATTCAATACAAGACTCGAACTTTTAACTTGATAGAAATTATGAAGATTCTAAATAGGATTTTCTTATCCACCTATCATCACTATTAGTGATTATTGTTCATTTATTTTTGTCCCTTACTGCCAATACCATTAAAATTGTCATGATCATACCGAAGAGAACGTGGAATCGTTATTGCAACCCAAATTAGACGTCTCATCGCCGTGATCAATTGATATGATGGGAGACATAAATTATATGCCCACAATATACCTACCTATATGGACTATTTACATAAACAGCCAAATTAGGGACGTGTTTTTAAAAAAATATATAAAAACAAACTTATTTTCAAAATTGATTGGAAAAAAAAAAAACTAAATTGTATTGACAAAAATACTCTTAAACCTATTTTCAGAAATAAAATATATGTATTTTGTCCTAAAATAGCCATGATATTCTCAATACCCATTTTGTGTATCTAAAATTAAAAATTCAAAAATTACTAAAATTAGTATCCCTTTATAATCATGCTTTTGAACTGTTATAATGCACAATATAAATTAGTTAATCTTATTTAAAATAAATAAATAAGAAGTAAAAATAAGGTCAGTTAACTGATGATGATTGTTTAACTAAATTCTAAATGATGCTTCTCATATAATGATCAAGTCATTACAACGTTTCCATTATATAAATATTGGTTAGATAAAGAATCATATGTAAATTGATGTGGTCATTATCATAGTGACCATATATGTAATGTGAGCGATCTAACTTATAAAAGATAATGATAAGTCCTTATAACAGCATTAGTAAAGTATTTGATTTACAACAATTTTACTGTATATAAAGAATCAGTGTAAATTGATGTGATCATTATCATAGACCATATCCATAATATGAGTATCTAACCTATACATGATAATAATAAGTTCTTATTATAATATTAATAAAGTATATTAAATATTAAATATTAACATTGTAAGGGTCACAATGTTATCAACTATTCGCTTTTCAAATACAAAGTTTGAAAAACAGATATAAAAAGAAGAGAGAAAGAGAGAGAGATAAATTAGTTGCATTAAAAAAGTGACCAGTTCTTTGATTTTTAAGCCCAAAATTTGGGAGAGAGAGAGAGTAAAAAAGTGACCAGTTCTTTGAGTTTTAAGCACAAATTTTGAAGAAATAAAAAATAAAAATAATTAGTTCAAATAATCCATAAACTTTTTTAAATATGATAGTTTGATCTATGTTTTTTTTTTTTTACTGAAATAACCATGAATTCTTATTTTTTGATCATTTAAATTATTTCTATCGAAAATTATTAAGTTTTTAACAAAATTAGTCATGTATAATGTATATAATCTAATTTATGAGGATGTTTTAATAATTTAATAATAATTGATTGAATTAAATAAAATAATTTTTTTCTCTCTCCTCTCTCTCTTTGTCTCTCCATTTCTGAAAACCTTATGCACTAGGGAGGCCGCGACGGAGAATAAGTGTTTGGTGTTGTGTGGGGGGGGGGGGGTGGTGGGGGGTGTGGGGGTGGGGACGCACTGCGGTAGCACGAGAGAGGGGGGAAGGAGGGAGGAAGCGAGCCAAAACGCATAGCAGCAACACAGGGGGAAGGGGGGTAGGAGGAAGGGAGGGAAATGACTACGCGATGGGGGGACTGACATTGCCGGGGGGGGGGGGGGGGGGGGGGCGCGGGGGCGGGCATGGAGGGAGAGAGACAGCTGCTCCAAGGGGGGAGACCGACATTGCGGGGGCAAGGAGAGCCAAAACTTAGATCACGCTGGGGGGTCCAAAACCCAAATCGCAGTGACGCGGGGGGGAAGAAGGGAGGGAGGGAGGGAGGAAGGGAGACGACAATGCAGGGTGGAGGAGAACTGACATTGCTTGGAGGGGGAGGGGGTAAAACTCAGATTGCGGTGGCTGCAGGGGCTTTGGGGGGGGGGGGGGGGGACCCTAATTGCACTGGGGCGAGGGGGATCGCACTAGGGGAATAAGGGGAAGGAGGGAGAAAGAGAGGGAGGGAGACTGACTCCGACTCCAGCTCAAGCATTGAATCTGGGTGGGTGGGTGGGTGGGTGGGTGGGAGGGAGGGGAGGGAAAAGTGAAAGAGGTCTGTCCTTTAAAAAAAAAAATAATATATATATAAGGATATTCTCTTTAAAAAACACAAAACGTAGTTCTCACGTTTAAAAGAATTTAGAGATTATTTAAGTGAATTACTCAAAAAATAAAATAAAAAAATAAAAAATAGAAAATAAAAGAGAGAAAACGTTGTGAAATAAAGAAAAAGGAAAAAAAAAAAGTTAGTTTCATAAAAGCATGACCAACACTTAAAGAAAATGTGTGAATAACTCTTATCTCTCTATAAACATAAAATATGAAATTGTATACGTATATATGTAAAAAAAAAAAAAAAAAAAAAGTATTGGTTACTTCCATAGAAAGCGAAACTAAATTATTTCTTAAAATACAAATTTTGAAGAAAGACATATATGCACATAAGGGGAAAAAGACCAAGGCTAACGGCAACTCAGAAAGGAAATGCATGAAATAAGGGATTCAAATAATCCACAACCCCCCCCCCCCCCCCCCCAAAAAAAAAAAAAAACACCAAGCAAATCAAGATTTGAAAATGAAACTTGCATTTAATTCACTAATTAAAGATTTAAAAAAAAAATCTGCAAACGCAGATTGTGAAAGGCAGATAGGGAAAGGAAAACCATTGAAATTTAAAATTCGTTCAAATTTGTAAATAAATTATTTTGTAGACGTATTTTGAAAGGGAGACTCAAAAATAAACACTTTGTGTAAATACTTATATATATATATATAAGCATGTCTCCTCGTCATCATCATCATAATTAAGAACCTAAATCTTACTAACAAGTAGTTATTATAATAAATAATTAGTCATTAACTTAAAGATATAACAATGATAATAAATAAAGAAAAAAGAATAAGAATTACAATGAGAGAAAATAATATTAAATATAACAAAAGGAAAAATAAGTAATATGAATGATTGATTTTATATAAACGGATATTTAATAATATTATTAAAAATATATATATATATATGTTAAAATGAGATTCTAAATATAGATTGTTTGTATAATTATTTTTTTTAAATAATCTATTATTATTATTACCATCACGGATAAAGACAAATAAGATTTGATAGAGACACGTGTCTACATCGAGAAAAAGTTAGAGAAAATGTATATAATTTATAGTGCGGTAGTTTGAAATTTTAACGTGCGGTGGAGATTGGCGGTGTTGAGTAAAGGGCATCCTATGTAGCAGCAAAGGTGGCAAATAAAAAAAAAAAGAAAGACTTTTCTTATTTCTTAAATTGACTTCTTCCTTGCATATGTAAGTGTGTGTGTATGTGTGTGTGTATATATATATATATATATAGGAATAGTCTTTGGAGCGTTTGCCGTGTTTGTGCGGTAGTGTGAAATTGACCGTGCGGTGGATTTTGGCCGTCTCTTGTTTTTTTTTTTTTTTTTTTTTTTGGCCTTTACGCTCATTTACTTTCTGAACAAGGAAGATGGATACTGTACAAACCAAACTCCATCAACTCCGCCACTGTGGTCATGACAACGTTCATACAATGAACGGGTTCGTCAGTTAAAATTTTTAAGTTTAAGTTAGTTGACTTTTTAAAAATTAATTATAATTTTTGTTAATTTTTTAGAAAAAAATAAAAATTAAGATAAAAAAGTATAATTTAATTTGAGTTAAACCGTTTCACCAAACAATCATTACATTTGGATTCCAAATTTCATAACCACTACAAATCATGTACATTCGAAGCCAATTTTATTTTGTAATATTAAAACCATAAAATATAATAACCTATATCATCTGTCCAATTTATGTTCACAATTATTCTTCATATGGAGTTTTAACCTTTTTCAAGTCAATCTGTGGATAATTTTGCAAATTTGAAAAATGTTTTTATCTACCAATACTGGACCGACTGATACTCTTTTTATTAAAAAATTTTCAACTCTTGATATTCTAGCTGACATTATTACTTAAGTAAATTTGGAGTAGAAACTGAGTCAAAATAAAATTGAAACTCAATCAATTTTCTCTTCATATTTTAAATTCCATGGAAAATCAAACAACACATTACTGAAATTATTACTTTAAATTTATTGAAATCAAAATATTTAAAACATTCATTGTGCTTAATTTCTCCCCACACTAGGATTTTATTTCAATTTTCGGGCAATCAGATATCAGTATCTATTATTATAAGCTAACTCGATGTGACTGCCATTTATTATTATTTCATTTTAGTTACTATATATCCATATATGTTGACCATATTGGTAATTATTTCATTAGACCCAATTAGTTCTAATAAAATGAGTTATGATGATAAAAGAGTATAATCACCAAAAAAGATTTTACAGCTATTAAAAAGAAGAAATATTATACTAATACATAAATCAAGTTATTTTATAAGATTTTTCATTGAAAAATAATATATATATCTTTTTATTTATCAGTAATATTCCTAGAATAAATGGACAACTTTTTATTTTTTATTTTTTTGAATCAACAAAAAAAATATTTTAATAAATATAGTTCCTATAATAACTATATTTTACAATAATGCAATGAATCAAGAGAAAATTGATAAAACAAATCAAAATATAACCAATTTATTCGACTATAAAAAAGTCACTTTTTAATATTAATAATAAGAATTAGGAACTTCTTGTGACTGTCTTATTTGTCACAAGCATAAGCATATGTCTTTTACAAATTATCACAAAGCCGATTTTTTAAACTTTTTGAAGTACATTTTCATTTAAAAAAAAAAAAAACCAGCTACATAATTTTGTCGTCTACTTGATGAAAATATAGCTTAAGAAAAATTAAGTCAATGATACTTTATAAATTATTATAACTACTAAAATTTACTTTTAACATCATATTACAATAAGAAATTCAATTTTACATATGTTTAATTTTTTTTATCTTAATACAACCTCCTTTACTTAATTAATTGAAATATTTATTATTACTTTCTTCATCCATTTGTGAATAAAGCCACATAATATATGCCCCCAAATCTTTCATACAAAGGTACATGAAAGAATTAATTTGCAACTGCAAAAATAAAAAAAGGGTGGTAAAATAAATTTTGTACATTATTTTATCTAGTAAAAAATACTGATAAGGGTGATTAGACAATTAATATTTATATTGACTCAAAAAATATTAATATCTTTATCGTCTTAGCTAAGTGTTTTTTTTTTCTTTTTTTGATATACTGGCGAAGTGAATTAATTCATATAGCATTCTACCGGATCATTGGTTAAAAAAGAATAATAAAATAAAATCGGTTTACTTTTCAAATTTACAAATACACACCAGAATTTTACAATATCTCAACAATTCCCACCCTCAATCCTAATTTCTTTTACTTGTGGTCTGGTCAATGAGAGAATAGTCCTATATCATTACTTTATTGAGGTGATTTACCACCTTACCCTCTCCATTTTGCCAATTCCCTTTACGTTTATGATTTTTTTGACTTTTTAAATATTCTACAAACTACTTTTTGTACAAAATATATTATTTTCTACACACACCACCAATCAGTTTGCCATATGAAGCATAAAGTTCAACACTGGGACCCACTAACATCAGCATGGTACGCCACCTCTTTCTCGTTCTCAGTTTGCCTTTTTTTTTTTTTTTCCCGAACTTTTTAATATTTGCTTAACATGCCTATTGACGGCTTACCACCTTATTTACGTTTGCCTGACATGCCTATTTTCACCCAACCACCGTTTAGAGTACGCCACCGTATATAAGCCAAATGACTGTATATATATATATATATATATATATATATTAAGTTACGATCCCCATCACCAGTAACTACAAGTACATATACTCTTGTTTTTATTTTTTTTTAATATATATATATATATATTATTTTACACTTTTAATTCTGACTTTTTTTTTTCTTCGCTAATAGAAATCCTTTTTTTAGGAGTTCAAACAGTACCAGCGGTAGCCCCCAGTATTCTTCTTAGCTTCGTATATACGATTCTGTAAAATTTTGTTAGGAAAAAGTGTTCGAAAATTTTACTTAATTTTCATAATATTAAGTTGCAATTTTTGTCTTTAATTATGTCCTTATTGAACACAAAGCCTGGCACTATTCATGATTATCATCATCATTAAAGGTAAATATGGAATTATATATAGTTAGATTAAATTCGAAATTTTTTTTAATAATTTGAGAGCTTAATTAAGAATTCCAACACTACACAAGTACTTAGAGATGGAATAACTATTAAGCTGTATCAATAACCAACCACGTTTGCTATCGTTTTTTGGCATCATGTACTTTGACCCTTTTTTTATGATGTCTAAGTGGATGTTTGACAAACCATCTTAAATTTACATTTTTTATCTTAGTTTTTGTCCTTTTTTTTAAATCAATAAAAATTATAATTAGTTTTTAAAAAATCAACCAACTCAAACCGTTTTACTAAATGCAAGTTAAATATATGAAGGTTGCAACCGGTTGTTCATTATGCATGTGTATTGTTGAGAAATGTATGTAATTAAGTTCATGTCAAAGTTATGATAAGTGATCTTGGATTTTCTTTTTTGACATCATTTCTGATTTCACTATCATTTGAGCAAAATTGCTGACCACAATTGCCGATTAAGCTCACAAATCTTAATTAGGAGACTTGGAATAATTGGACCAAACACTATTAATTATGTCAGATACATACATATGTCACAAACTTGAAACAAAACAGTGCCGGCTACTCAATATTAATAATAATATTAATAATAATGTCAGATATGAAGGGGACACAACATTACCAAATCTGAAGCCCCACATTGCCGCTTTGCATTTGATGTTTCGTGGAAGCATATGAGTTCGAAGTTTGACCAAGATTGAAATACTGATTGTTAATTACTTTAAAGAAGAGAAAGATATGTTACTAATATTTAACATCCAAAAACATTCTTTTCCGTTGCAAATGTTACTCAACTTCATAAGTTTTGTGCTTCATTTTTTTTTTTTTTTCCGAAGCCAAATTAATCCAATATCACAAACAAATGTTATTTTCTGTTGGCGACATTTTAAAGCAAATGCCTCGTTTAGTTGTGCAAGAAAGTTTCTGTTGGATAATGTTATAAACAACCTCCTTGTCCCAAAGTCTTCTAGAGTTATTAATCGTAATTGTGAGATTTAAATCCAATGGTCTAAAATGAATAAAAATCCTTACCTAAGAGCATCTTTAGATCCGTTCGGTTTAAATCTATGGTCCCGCCATAGTTCTCCCAGAAACAAACCAAGGAAGGCGTTTTTTTTTTTTTTTTTTAATAAAGAAAAGGTAACCTAAAAAACACCTAACTTTACCTTTGATGCATTCTAAGAGCTAAAAGTCTTATCTTAATGTTGACAACTTGTCAAGCCTGTTAAGAGTTTTTTTTTTTTTTTTTTTAAGGGGAATTTCTGAGTCAATTATTACTAAATAATTAAAGAATAAGTTGTGAAATGATGGGAAATACTATAGGTAGTTGTTGCAAGAGAAATTATGGAGATAATGGAAGATTTTTACATTCCTTATGCTTTGTAATTTTGTGGTTCACCGATCAAGTGTTCAAAAAAAGAAAAAAAAAAAAAATAAGAGGAGAGGGGGGTGTGGGGAACTTGAACTTCGACATCATGTTTTGTGTTTTTAATTTCCTGGAGTCATATTATTTGACACGTTAAATAATGAGTAAATATATAAAATCTATATGAAAAAATGGTGAGATGTTATGTATATCCTTTTAGTACTTGAGTGGAATATCCTCTTATTCACCAATTATTCCTTAATTTAACCCAATAATTAAGTTAGTTTCAAAAGATGCTTTTGACTTCTTCTTTTTTTTTTTTTTTTTTTTTTTAACAAAACCAAATAATAATAATAATAAATGAATGAAATATAGGATGACGTTCATAATTTGATCACGATTTCATACCTGGCTCTATTATAAGATAAAATAATAATAATAATAATAATAATAATAATAATTAATATCTAGAATTTTCACTTTGAAAATGAGTACCACGTTGACATTTTAAATAAAAATATAAATATTAATAGGCCGGGTTGTCACCTCTCAACTCAACTCCAACTAAACTGTACTTTTCCATCTCAATTTTTATCTTTTTCTGAAAAGTCAATAAAGTTTATAACTATTTTTTTAAAAAATCAACTCAACTCAAACTTAAAAATTTCAACTTAACTCAAACTCAACTCATTCATCAAACACCCTCTTGGTTTCTATTTCTCATTATGTTCCAATTCCATCTGATTTTTTATTTTATTTTTTATTTTTTGATAGGTATCCTGATTCCTATTTCGATCTTTGATGATTCACAAAAATATCATTGTTTCCATCTATTTAGTCCACCATTCTCCAAGGTCTGTTACTAAAGCATCCCATGGCCTGGTACGTTAAACATGAGTTAGAATTGATGAAAATATTGTGGTTGTAAAATGTTCATGGTTCCTTTTAAAATTGGCAATTTAGATAAAGACACGACTGCACCATACAAATATAACACAATATTAGATTAGATTACCTATAATCGGGTTTAGGTCATTAACGAGTTGACATGATTAGCAACAAGATTAATAAACAGATGATGTTTGAATTGACTTGCATAACATATATTGACATGATTAACCATAATGTGTCATTTACAATCTAAATATATATATATATATATCATATTGTATAAATTTTATGTTATTAATTAGATACAAATAATATGATTTAAAAATTTGTAAGTAAATTTAATTTGTTTTTATATAACATGTTCAATATATCCCAATCCTATTAAATAAGTTATTATTGTATCAATTATTAATTTAAAGCAATACAGGTTGACATGATTAATCAATTAATAAATAAACAGTGTTTGGTTTGATACTTTTTGACACATTTAATAATATATAATATTCATATTATCTTTTCTTAACTCAATTGATAAATAAATTGACACGAATACGGTCTATTAACATGCCTCACTAACTTTTACCCCATCATCTTAGAAGGAAAAAAATAAAAATAAAAATATAAAAAAGCTTTTGCTCCATCATGTAATTTTCCCATTATTGTTATCTGCTAAACGTCGCCGTTTGCCAAGTACAAAATCTTGACGTACCGTTATTAGGCGAGCTTAGTTCATACCCAATACCTGCCCATGCTCTGAAAACGGCATTTCAACGCTACATTAAAAAAAAAAAAAAAAAAAATCAAGACAAGGAAAGCCAGTTGCAGAAATAAAGTCCCTCTCGTGGCTTCTCAGCATATACTATATACACACATACACACACATATATTGTATGAATATTATATAAGGTCTCTGTCATGGCTTCCATAACTTTTTTGATGTGCTTTAGGTACTACTTCGCCGCCTTGCAAATATTTTATTGTTCATAGGTTCCTAGCACAATGAAAGCAAAAGCTTTGAACAATAATTGAATTGTTCTTTACGGTCAATTCTTTGGGGAATTTAACTTCAGCTTACTGACCCATTAAATTTACTTTTTCATGAGAAAGAAAAAGACAATCTGTGGCATATGGAATCTAGGAGAGAACCCAACATCATAGATTCCCCCGAAGCTAATATTATAATCGTATGACGACTGCCCACCATCTGATTGTAAAATTGCTTAATTATAAAAAAATATATATATATTTATGCGTAACCGGTGAAGTTTAATCTTAGTACAGAAGACTTATTTGTTTATTTATTTTGTTGATTGAAAGAGTTGAAAATTTGCTTGTGCCCACAAAAACGTGAGTTGGTTTTGTGCTGTTGAGACACGGTTTGGGTTAAAGTCTAGTGAATTGTGAAAAGTCATATTCTGAGTTGGTTTTTGATTGAGCGGAGAATCGCCTTCTTTTCTGGGTAGGAGGAAGAAAATTGTGTTCGTGTATAAGTTTTGATTTTATTGGACAAAGTTTTAATTGTTGGTAGTTTGGTGGTTCAAATTTATTCATCTGAGGAGCTGAGTTTTAGGGAGTTTTTAACAAGGATTCGCTTTCACTGATTTGTTTTGGGTGGCGGGTGATTCTTTTGGGTTGACATAAATTAGCAGTCCTTGATCAAGGGTGCTTTCTAGTCTTTGTCTGTCGAAAGTTAGTATGGTCAGTGGTGGAATCAAGGGAAGTGATGAGAGAATGATTATATTGTAGAATAGAACCAGAAGGTTTGAGCCAAATCGAAGGGCCGTCTAATTTCCGGTGATTAAAAGAAGTGATAAAGGGAAAGGAGTTCACTAGAGATGGAAGGAAGTGGGCTTTCGGACTTGTATAGGAACTCCAGTGAGGAATTGTTTCTGAGATCTTATATGGAGAGTTCAGTGGGAATGTCCGTGCCAACTGTTGACATGCTGGGATTTAAGAATCTGTCACAAAACTTTCGAACGGATAGTGAGGAGCTTTTCAAAAGCTGGCTAACGAATGGAGAGGCAAGTGTCTGTTTTACCCTTGTTGACTGACTTTAGTTTCAAAATGAACATCTGTCACTAGTCATGTCTCGTGGTTACACTCTCCAGCAGTATCAAAATATTAAAATCAAGAAAGGATTTATTGCTACTAATTCCCTGCCTTTTTTGTTGTGTTTTTCTTTTCTAGATTAGGAGAGAACCACAAAATTGTGGGAATAATTTAAAGCCATCTAATTAGTATATCCTTGCATGCATCTTAGTCATCTCAGTATTAGAACTCGCTTATTGTTTACTTCTTGTTACGTTCAAAGTTCTTTGGTTTGTCACGGAATGTTATCTTATTGTAATTTGGTGTACATGATTCTTTTTCAAAGTGCATTTGAAGTAGACAATTATTATAGTTCGGTTCATTCTTTTGCCAATAATGCTTTCATTTTCCCTTAATGGTTCCTGCCTTACATTTTTTTTTTCCTATTTTGAAGTTCCACTTGACTAAAGGATGTACCCTGTTTCTGTTTTTCAACTTTAGTTCAAATATCAGAAGATTAAGAACAACTAGCGCTTCTTTACATGTTCCTCATCAGAGAGGCATGGTAGCTAGAGTCTTTCGGAATCGGAGTTAAGCAGAGTGCTAATTTTTGTTTGTTAACAGAACAAGGAAAAGGAAAAAATAAACAAAGTTAAAGCATATTCTTCTTTAATTCTGATGACTGACTTTGTTTCCACAAGCACAAGATCTTAATATTTATCTTCAGACAAAGTGCCAATGCTTCCATTTTGTGGTTTTTGTGCTATTTATCCTTTAGCAAAACTGGTTTAATAGTAAAAAATAATAAACATTGAATATGCATACCTGTGGGTCTCTGGGAAGTGCTCTGATATCAGTTGCCAATTTTACTTCTTCTTGATTATTCTTTTTTTCTTTACCTGATATATATCTGCTTACAGAATAATTGCTTCAACTCACCAAGTGTAGTGCACCGTACTCAAGGATCACGAAGGTTAGTAGGTTCAAGTTTGTACAGCCCTCTAATTGATAACAGTGACCATTATTTGTATATTTACTTAGAAGGATTTTACCTTCTTATATGTCAGTGATAAAAGAAAAATTCCTAGTCATTCTTCTAATGGTAATAGTTGGCGCAGATCTTGTTTATTAGAAGAACGTGCATCAGCAGCGGCAATAACTATAATGATTTGATAATTTCCAAATGAATTTTTATTTAGCATAAAGCGTGCTTGATAATTTCCAAATGAATTTTTATTTAGCATAAAGCGTACTAAGGTTTTGTCATTATTACATAAAGATCTAGTATCTTCTGTTTTAGTAATTGTTAGAGGAAATAATGCAGAAATCTCGTTGTTTAGATACTTCTACAACTGCATTTTTGTTATTAGTAACTGTTTTACAATATTCCTCGACTCCCCAGCTTTCCTAATTTAGTTACATGTGCAGGATATCCAAAGAAATAATCAATTTGACTGGTCAGCAACATGTCGGTATACTTCAAAAGAAAAGAAGCAATGAGAATCTATTCCCGCAAAGTGATGTTGTGGCGGATGAAATCACAGGCAATGCCAATCAGCACTCAATCAGGTGTTTACTCCGAATTATTTTGAAATATTTGTATTGCGTGTGCTATACATGCTTTATGGTATCTGTGATCTTTATCTCCAATATTGGTTTTTATATTGTATAATCTTTTGCACAAGATTTGTATAGCGCCGATGATGCTTACTGCTATGGTTTTTGAGCTAGTTCGATTTTAATGTTTTCAGGAATGTAGTTGAAAAGGGATTGCAGGCGAGCGAGCTATATCTGGCTAAGGTTTATTTACGTTGAGACCCTTCATGGCTGATTTGCGTACATCTTTTTCACAATTATTTTCATCATAATTCACTTTCGTGCAGGCTTGGTTTCATAGTTCTCAACCCATGACAAGAAGTCGATCCTCCGAGTTGCGGTATCAATATTTTGGCTTTCACTTTCACTAGTTAATAACTGTAGACATCAACAAAACTTTGTCATGGATTACTGTAGAAATATCCAACAGAAGAGCCATGTCATGTTCTAATCTGATGATCTTCTCATTTTCCAACTATTTCTGTTCATTAGTTCTTGACTCATGAGAATTAATCATTTAGACGCCATATTATCCAATCATTTTCTTTCTAGTCAAACAATTAAAACTTGTACAGAGTAGTTCATTTAATTACGCTGTTTTATTTTTTATTTTTTTCAGGAGGAGATATGCCGCCATGCAAACTACTCAAACAACAGTAGGTGTGGAAGGTGTTCAAAACACTTCCGTGCATGGTTCCGGTGGAATGAATCAGTACTTTCCATACCCAAATGGATTCAATGGTCCTTCAATGAGTGAGATTCCCAGCCAAATGGATACTTTCATGTCTCCGTTGAATTCCTCCTCCTTGACTTTTAACACCCCGCCAGTGGCTGAGATGGATAAAGTGTCTTCTGTTGTAAGCATGCTAAAAGGAACATTAGAACGCAAGAAGCTTAACAACCAGACTGAAAAAGAAGTTCTAGAAGATCGTAACTGTAATGGGGCTTTTCCTACTCAAGAAGTCATGGTCAGTGCCAACTTCATTCAAGGACAAAGGAATCAGATTCACGAAAAGCCATTAACTTTTCAGGAAATATCACCCATGCAATTTAAGGATTGTGGGGTTATACAAATGATTGATGCATCCATGGATCTTGAACTAGATGATTTTGTAAATTCGACAAACCCGATTCAATCAAGTAGAGTTTCCCAAGAACCTTCCCAAAGTGAATCTTCTGCTGCTGCACCTGTAGTTTCATCCGGCTTTGATGCATGTGACGGTCCTAGCAACTCTAGTCAAGCAAGAAGTGTTTCTGAAAGCTCAAGGAAACAATCGAGAAATGGGAGTTCAGAAAATGGCTCTAGAGCTAAAGGTATAACGCTGACCTATAACGATATCGTGAATTCAGAAATAATATCAACTTATACAAATCATGATTGTCCTTCATAGTCTTCTTTGTAGTAATTATTCTCTACCCAGGAACATGTTGTTTGGTCGCTTTTAGTACATTGTGCTCATCATACACTAGTCCCTTTAAGAAACAGCATTGTTTTGTCTATCGGAAACTAGAGTATGTTAGTTCAACCATATCTATGTCCATTTAGGATAACTCTGAAAACACGAGTATATGGAAACATTCTGATAGATAATATCACACGTAAGAGACAGACTTTTCTGTTCTTATTTGTATTTTTCAAAACACTAAACTATTCTTCTGGAGAATAAAAGTCTTTTCTTGTCAAAACTGCAGATATCAGAGAGCGGATTATTGGCAATTTGAAAGATGATCGAAAGGTACATTTTTTCCTCAGATAGTTAATATAGTATTTTAAAACATGAAAATTCTGTGGTGGTTTCAAAATTTACCCAGTTCAATATCCCTTTATCCTATTCCTGGATATCTATTACAGAGGGGAAATCTACATCGACATGGATCTGTGACGTCTGCTATTTCAGGTAACTATGCAATTGTGTTGTTAACATTGCATACTTCATATTCCATCCATATGTGAAAGCTTTTAAAATATTCATACAACAAGCACGTCTTGATACTAACAGAATATTAAAAAAAATAAAATCTACGAGGTCTATTAGTTTACTATAACCATGTTCTTTCTTACCAAAAATAATCCTGCAGTTGACAAGGAGGACGCGACAAAAAAGCGGAGGGTGGAGCGATCACGAAAGTATGTTATTGCCAGTCTTTTAGAGCTTTAGAATCTTCTTTTTTTTCCTTTTCTTTTTTACTTCTAGACTACATGAATGGAGCTAGATTGATTCAAACGATCACGTATTGTATACTAAAAGCCTATATTTTTTAAATTTAGATTTTCAAGTTGGAACCACTTTTGAAAGTAAATTACCTCTCTCTAATGACATGGTAAACTTAATAACCAACCTGCTAGGTCTTACATAAACGAGAACGACTAGTTTGAGTTTGTTTCCCATGGCTTTGGAATATAATAAATTCGATACTCAATTCAATATGCCAAATTTACATTATTATTTTTCACTTGTTTCCGGAAGAATATTACCTGTTGGTTCTTTTTGTAAAAGAAGTGTATTTAAAAGTGGCAAAGCAGTACACCCCACTAGCTGAGACTGGAAATGCGCGAATTTGAACAATTTTTGTCCTGCCCCCTTGTAAAAACCGAATTTGAAAATAAATTGCGCGACATTTCCAGGCAAAGTTCAAGGTCTTGTTGATATTGGATTCCTTCTTTTTATGTAGGATGGCAGAAGCAAAGGAAAGAAATTCAACTCCAGCAATTCCGTCAGATATGCAATCTGTCTTAAAGCGGTGTGAAAATCTCGAGAAGGAAGTTCGATCTCTCAAACTTAACTTGTCCTTCATGAACAGGTAATAATGAAAATCAACAGATTCACACCATATACTCACCATGAAAAATAACCTATGAACATCCATTAAAAATGAGTTTAATTAAAAAATAACAGCTTGGAAGTCTTAGAAGATGTGAAGTACGGCACCCCGGACAGAAAAGGCTCGGTTTTTTGGTTGTTTATTTACGGCGTGAAGTTGGTCAATAGAAATTAGACCAAGACATGCTAAAATTTTTCAACTTTGTTGTTTCTAGTTTTTGATGATGTTAAAAAAAAAAAAAAAAAACACGGTAAAAATTTTAAGCTTTTCCCATGAACATGCGTTGATTTTCTTGCTGATATTCCAAATTTGCTTGAAGATATTTCATTGAACGAAGTTTTTATATCGTTTTAGGAAGGATTCCGAGCAGACCAAGCAGATTGAAGAGCTTCAGAAACAGAACGAGGATTTATTGGATGAGAAAGACTGCCTCATAGAAGAGATCAAGAGAGTCATGTCCGAGACGGGGAAGATATGAAACTTTTGGTCCGATTTCTGAACACCTTATCTTGTCCATTTCAAGGACGAAATTTACTTTGTTAATGGAACAAGAATTTCTACATGAGAAAGTGCCATCCTGGCTGCAGAGTGACTGTGTTGAGCCAACCCATGTAACTCTAAAACAAAAAAGTTTACCAATTTGGAGTTGTGAATTCTAAGATTGCCAAGGAACTAGTGTATTTGAATCTCTCTCTCTCTCTCTTCCTAAGGAAGTGTATTTGATTCAATTTACTAAGCTCCCGTTTTAAACTCACTTTTCAAAATTTTTTCTATCATGTTTTCTCACATAAAAAATTTAAATTTATTGTTTGAATTATAATTTGAACCTATTATTCAGACGGGGGCTAAATTTTTCAAATTTAACTGCTATTGATTCTTCACGTAACAAGCATTTTAATTTTTACAAAAACACTATGTTTGAAGGTGATAGTCTTTAGGAGTACAATACACAATCCTTGTAGGCTTTTAAAACAAGTGACGAAGTGAAAACTTTTTATCGGGAGCTAATAGCTACGTAATGAGCAAGTTTTCATTTGTAGGGGATTTATTATAAAATATTCTTGAACGCTTAAGACCCCGGTCCTTGCTGATACATTTTATAATATAGGACAAGTTAAATGTAGGCCTATGTTTTGTAGATTGGAAAAGGGAAACTAAAGAAATTAGAGGAGGGATTTTGGAGAATAAAATAAAATTTTGTGTTGTTTGGTAGAGAGGAAATTGAGAAGGAAATTATAAATCTATGGGGCACACTAATTTTTAATCCTTCTAGCTTTGGAAAGAAAATGGGAGAAAAAAATTTGATAAAGCAATGTAATGTAAAAAGACTTATATGACCATAATCCCAACTCATCTTCCCATATATTAAGCATATAAATGTCAAATAAATCAGATGTAACATTTTCTTTTCTATTTTCTTTCTCTTCTACCAAATAAATATAAGAGGGAAAAAAATCTTCCTCCTTTCTTTTAATTTTCCTCACCAGACATTTTAATCTTTCTTCCATTTTATTTTCCTTCCCTCTAACCAAACATAGAATGAAGGACCATAGATAAACCTTACATCTATCCATACCATACATAGGATCTAAGAAGAGCCAATAATGACCACTATTCAGGTGACTCGTGAGATTATCTGTGTGTTTTTACTTGTGTGAATGTAAAAAAGAAAAAAATGACAGCCACTATGACGAATCCCACTTAGACAGAGAGTAAGGACTTTTAGTAACTTATATGTATCACAAGTTCTCTACAGTTAATAATTATATAAGTTGTAACGGTGTCCACGAAGTTTTCTATTCTTGAAGGCTCTGATTATTTGTGTGAATTAAAAAATTAATAGTAATAACTACTATTCGCATGGACTCCTCCACAATGCACGTTATCAAAACAAACGTTTGGTCTTTTTTTTTTTTTTGTAGGTTCCCCCCCCCTTCAAAATTTCTTTACTTTTTTCTTTTGTTTTTGCATCTTACTTTTTTTTTGTAGTCCTTCCCTATTTAACGTTTTGCCTCTTTAGCCTTTCCGTTTGTTTCTTCTAATTTTCCTACTCGTTTTTGTTGCTTTCACCCCATAATGTCGTCTATTTAATTACTTCTTTCTTGTCTACTTAAGTATTGCTCTTACAATCTTTCAAAAATGTGACTTTCATTTTTTTTCAATTATCATTCAATGAAAGAGTTTTTTTTCCCGTAAATGTACCTTTATTTAATATCTTTTTTCTTCTCATAATACACTTAAGTAGTTTCTATGACAATTATCTCAACAAAAATATTAAAATATCGATAGACGGTTGGATAGTAACCTTTACTCAAAACGGTTCATTAAAATCACCATTTCAATTGCTTGCGAAAATAATAACTCTACGTCGGTGGAAGATACCACGAAAAGTTAACAAAAATAAAAATTTTAGAGCTTTGATGAGTTCAGAGTTAATAAAGAATAAATCTCTCATTAATTAATTTTGTAACTAACAAAAGTTTTAACAGTTAATACAACTTCGAGCTAACTATCAAATTGAACCACAAATTAATAGCCACATGTAACTGGCCTATTTAAGAAAATCTTCTATAGGTGTATTTACCAGTTAACTACACTAAACACATTTTCCAAGTAACAAATATAACAGAACCGTGCTACCAAAAAAGAAATAAACAAAATCTATCTAATTAAAAATTAATCATACTATATGGGATGGTTCAGCGATAAGAATATTATTCATTCTTCTCTTTTCATGATGTTCTTAGACTTAATTGATGCTTGACAATATCAATATAAAAGGTCATGCCCGATTAACATGTTATGGAGTGTCGTACCCATGATAATTCGTGAGAAATGGATCCTTTTTTTTTTTTTTCAAGTAGGTCTTGGGATTTTTTGTATAGACGATACGGATGGATATGGACAATGGGAATTTCAATTTCGTTGCAATGGGAAGTACTTAAGAAATGTTTAGTGTCTGAACAAAAGGATTTTTTTTTAATTATTTAAGTGATAGTGTCAGTTATTTTTCTTTGAGGTTAATTATGTAATGCAATTTTAATTCTGTTGACTAAACAGTGCAATCGTGTTTTTCTATACAGACGGTATTTGCGTTATCCATCCCTCGGATCCTAACACCCTTAAATGATAGCTCCTTTGAAGTCAAACAAATGCTTGCGCAAAAGTGATGAGGCCTACAATTTTGCTTGTGTGAATACAAAAAAAAAAAATACATATATATATATATATATATATATATATATTGAGGCCAACAACTATCGTAGTATGAGGAGTGCCTCTTCTGTTTTAATAAAGGCATTTTAAATTTGAAAAAACAGCACTATGCCAGATTTCGAGATAATACAATGTCTTTTTTTTTTCTTTTCTTTTTTTTTTTTTTCCTCCTCCCTTTCATTGTTTCATACCTAGACAGAACTAGAAATTTGGTGCCACTAGTTGCATTTGTGCAATTACTTATATTTTTGTTTATAATATATTAGTTGACGAGTACACGTTCTGCGTGTGCGGAATTGATGATCCGCATATGAAAATAATGGGGTTTCACGTGATAGTCCCATGAAAATCATTATTGAAGAGCTATTATTTGCTCTTTTAAGTGTTAGTAAGAGATACTGCTGTGAGCAATTCTTCACAATTCCTAGGCTTCTACTGCATGATAGTTACATGTTGCAAAATGCTCAGTTGCACTTTTGAGTTTCATTGCTACAATAATATCAAAACAAATTAAAACTGTATACATCTTTTTTTTTTTTTTTTTAATGTATGTGACATTGCGAATCCGTCTTTTCAATGAATATAAAAACAAGTACAAGCTAGATTATTCTACTTTCGATCTTTACCCTTCAATACCTGTAAGGCCACTTGTACTTCTTGGAAAAGGCTATCCGCCTTAGTTGTCGTTTCGCTTGTATGCCGGACAAGAGCTTCTCCTATGATCTTAAATGGTACTCAAAAGATGTAAACGTTCAGCTATATCCATTAAAAAAAAAGTTAAAATAAAACTTTAGTTTTGCCATTTATAATAATTGAATTTACAACGAAAAAATAAAATAAAAGTGAGAATTTTATACTAAGTTGATTATAGTAGCTAGAAGGTCTAAACTTTGTATATGAATAATGGTAACCTATTCACTTTTTACATAACAAAAATTTTTAAAGAGAAGAGGTAGAACAATATTGCCTAAAACTTATTCTATGAAGTAAAAAACTTTTGAAATGAGTTGCAAAGTTTTGCCTTCGCGGAAAAAATGTTTGAGAAATTTGAAAAGTGCTCGACTTGGTTGCTGAGGATTGCCTTAGGTTTCGCCATTGATGTATGTATGTTTCCTTCTTTCTTTTTTCTTTTTTTTTTCTCTCTCATATTTGTTACTATCTTAAGCTAAAATTCACTGAATCTTGTTTATAATTCATGTCAAAACTGTGAAAATAAAAGAAAGAATACAGAATTATACAAGAATATCACTCTAAACGAGTTAGATGCAACAATTGTACTTAAACGATGTTTTTTATTTCTCTGAAATATATATATATATATATATATATATAATATTCTTGCAATTTACTATCTTATGATTGTAATTTTTATGCCAGATTTAAACCAAACTGCTCGTCGTGATCTGCTCCACGATTGTCGCAATGCTTATCCGGGATGTTATCGAATAGTAGTCGTTTGAACGTAATTACGAGTAGTTTTTGTTCTTTCTTTTAGAACTACATTTTGTTTGTGTTATTTAAAAAATAAAATAAAAAAATAAAAAAAAGTTATGCATAAAACACTTTGTCAGTTGTTGGAAAGAATTACAATGTTGTCATTGGATTGTTCATCAATTCATGTTACTAAGTCTCTTCTTCTTTATGTCTGTTGAGGTTTTCCTTAAAAGTAGTAGCCCCAAGTTATCATGGGATTGTCAAACAATGTTATTGCGTCAACCACATATACGCATGTATATATATATATATATTATATATATATACTATTTGTATAACATGTTTTTGTGCGTGTACAATAAATAAACAAAATAAAAAATAAAATAAAACAAAATTATCACATGGCATTGACTAGGTCTGTCACGTGATTGATGACTAGTTGTCACCTGACAGTCAAAGATAGGGGATAAAAAAATTATTGACTCTTTTAAATATAGCTAGATATTAATATATGTGTGAATATATTCTAAAATAGTAATGGGTGAATAATTTAAAGTTGGATTTATTTCTCAAATAGTAAAATAACTTTTTAAAAGTGAAATTAGGAAAGTCGAGCACATCGAGGATTGGAAAGTTTTAGACAGTGCAATATGTTAGGCAATATATATATATATATATGTGTGTGTGTGTGTGTGTGTGTGTGTGTGTGTGTGTGTGTGTGAAAACGACTTGTGTCGTTAAGATTTTTCATGCTAACCAAATGCATGCCTTTTAGCATAGGAGGTCTTAGGTGACTACATGTGTAAGTTATTGTCATCTTTAGCCACCTCTGACCATCCAAAAAACGTTATAGCAAAAGGAAAAAAAAATCTATCAAGAGTCTAATTAAACTTTCTGTCCTTCCAAGTGCCAATAAGAGAACAAATCTCCAAATAAAATTGTTCAAATTTGGCAAAAAGTTTTAGAGTCAAATTATGAAAAACTTAAGAACTCGCCAAACAAATGATCAAGAGACATAGGTTCTATATAAACATGAAGAGCTTCTAAAGCATCTATTGCTTTAGAAACATCTATAATTAACGAAATACCAGCTCTGTAGATGTTTCTAACGTTAAAAAAAATAAATTTTTTTAAAAAAATAGACTTTATTTAAATAGTGGAAGGATTACATATATAATATCTTCAGTAAATTTGAAGGGTTATGAAATTAGCGTACACATAATTTTATAAAAAAATTAAATGAATAAAGCTTTGAATAGAGTTTCTTTTAGATGCATATAAAATAAAAAGATTATATTTCTTTCACATATATTATAAGTTTTGCAAATTGAACTACAAGGGACTAATAATGCTGCACGTGTCATGTTTCTTTTTCTTAACTGTTCAAATCTAACTGAATTGCATTCGTATAGAACTCATGGATAAGAAAGAAAGAAAGAAAGAAAGAAAGAGTTTCAACAATCCTAGTAGTTTGAATGAGTTTGAAGTTAATCTTAACTAACGAAGTTATGTCAATTGGCTCATGAATGAGTTCAAAAGCTATAAACACAAAAATTAGGAGGCTAATTTTGTAACTACCTATGTGCATCCAATAGGGTTTAGTGTGATTACCCTTTCACTTTCAAAGCTCTCAGGATTTATTTGGGATACCATCTCTAGATGATATTTTATCATTTGAATTTCAAAATCCTAATTCCAAATCAAACTTTCCCTCTTCCATTTTCAAAAAACTCAAATTTTAAAAGTCCATAACTTTCTCATTTCATAGCGAAATGAGATGAGTTTTATATCAAAATGCTCGTATTGACGAAACCAACAAGACATGATCCATTTTGTGTATTTTTTTTAAATACATTTTAAATTTTTGTATTATTTTCTATATCACAGAATTTTTTCAAAAAGTTCTCCCCTGAACACATATTTTCAACTTAACCTTTAAAACACCATCTCCATAAAAGTTTTTTTTAATGCATTACTGTATCCCAAAAATTTTAACTCGTACTTTCAATATTCGAGTAATTTTTCAATTTGGAGAATCCACGTTGGTTGGAAAAGACATTATGATTAATGATTTGTTCAATTATAGGCCATACTAATGAAAATTCGAATAGTCATAATTTAATTTCCATTTCCAAAAGGTTTTATTTTCATTACTATTCCTTGAATTTTTTTTAGTTGGAAAATCAAGCCCTTAATTAAAAAACTTGATAGTAGACTCCTCGAATTCGAACTTCAAATTCCGTTTTATTTTAACCCACATTGAGAAGGGGTTAAATTTTTAATGGCTTACACGTGACTTTTACTTGAACTAGTATTAGGGATGGTCTAGGTATTTGTGCTCTAATTGGACCTTTAAGTTCTCTTACTTACATGGTAGGTTATCATTGGATTCATCAAGAGTAGTAGTAAGGAATTTTGTTAATATGTCGTCTAATTCACATTAAAAAGACCTAAGTCACTCTCAATTGAAGATCATGCACGGTGGAGATCCTGTCCATTTCGGAACTTGTGCAGGTGATTACATGAAAGAATGCGCACGTGCCTAAGTTTGAATGGGTATGTATGTATACATAAATATATATATATATATATATTTACGTAAATATACATATATTAATCGATTTTGATCAATTTATTTCTGTTTGTAGCATATATTGGGATTTAGAGCTTCTAAAATAATATTTAATGTAATTTTTAAGCTTCCAACGCTAAAGCATTTTATATCATTTTATTTTTATAAAAAATATATTTCAATAATTTATAATGTACTATGCTAAAACAGTGTCTTGATTATACATGGATGGATGAAGTATTCGTGAAAATAGATTATATATGGTCTAGGACTTGGTGTAATATCAATAAAAGTTTGCTTTTAGTAGATGTGGACTAGGACTTAGTGATCAATAAATGTCTAGAATTGATCAGCAAAACTGGTCACTTCATTTGGACAAGATTATGTTACCGTCTCGGATCAAGATAATGGTGATTATAAATAGCAATATAAAGTGTGACTCGAGAGTTTGAACTGGACCTCAATAGGATCTTAAAATAAAGAAAAAGCTACGGGTGTTTGGTGGAGTAGTTTGAGTTGGAATTTTTAAGTTTAAATAGTAAATTTTTTTGAATTTTCAGAAATGACAAAAAACTTTTTGGGAAAAAAACAAAAACTTTTAAAAAAAAAAGACAAAAAAAAAGTTTGAGTTGGGGAGTTTGGATGGTTATGCCAAAAAAGTTTGAGTGGAGTTGGGGAGTTTAAATGTTTGACAGTGTACAAATTAGAAAATTCTGGATCCTTTCTAGGCATGACTATTTAGGCTTTGTTTGGCTTCTCATGTCTAAACATATAAGTTTTTCATCTTAATTTTTGTTTTGTTTTTTTTAATTAATAAAAATTATAATAAGTTTTTGAAAAGTTAACCCACTTCAACTTAAAAATTCTATTTCAATTCGTATACTACATGCAAGCTTAGTTTGTTATCTTGGAAAAACAATTTGATAATAATGTTGAGTATGATTAATTAGAAAATGTTGATTGGCTGTTTCAACTTTTAAGTATGTATATGAAAAATATCTTTGGATTTTTATTCACTTTCAAGAAATTAAAGTCATTGGATTAAGATGTTTGATTTTAGTGACTGTTGATTCTGCAAAGAGGACCTTTTTTTAAAGTTGAAATTAATAAATTCGAATTTGAGATCGACCTACAGGAACGTTAAGCGGAGTAGCTGTACTATCTATAGTAAGATACATATATATATATATATATATTTTTTTTTTTGCTAAGCTTGAATATAAAGATTAATCTATATTTTTGCTTCCCAAAAACAAGAAAAATAAACTTTTTGAATAGATGTTTCTTCGTTTACGAAAATTGTCTCTTGTCCTACAGCCAAACAAGTCTGGCAATTATAATTTTATAAATAGAGTCATTTAAGAACTAACAGATTTATATATAACTTTATCTATAACATAGTATTATATAAAATTATTAGTTTAAATGATATGTATCACTAAAAACTATTATATTCAAACAATTTTTGTTACACTAACGTTCAAAAATAATAGTTATAAATGTCCTTTAATAAGTATGCCAGATATGTGACTATTGACTTATTATCTCTTTTGCTATCCTCCCGTCAAGGTTGTATAGAGCTCATATTAGTTGCCCTCAAATTAGTAAAGTATAGAAAACATAATTAATTTTAGTGCAGAAGCTTTTAATGAATTTTAATAGGATTTTATTTTTACTAATATTATTATGTTGGCTTTGGTGTAACTTTATTTGTTTTTTTTTTGTTTTTTTTTTAATAATTTAAGAATAGATATTTGAACTATTTATCTTATGATAAAGTCAACACTTGAATTATTCTGTTTGAATGATTATCCGAATACGTGTTTGATTCACATAATTAAAATGTAAGTTCTAGTCATTTGGATTCTTGTTCTTAAATGATAAAAAGTCCTCTCACCCCAAAATTTATTACGATATATTCTTTAGAGTATTTTGAAAAGAAAGAAAATGAAAACCATTTATACGATCATTTTCCTATATTTCTTTACATCTTTTCTAATAACTACTTTTAAATACATATTTAAATTTTCTGTTTAAATGTTCTGAATACGGATACCCCAATAATCGAAACTCATGCCATGATAAAAAAACTGTTAACATCAAAAAAACAAAAACAAAGCAAACAATAAAAAGATTCGAAATGTAACAAGCATCCCATTGTTCTATCCGATCATAACTAGAAAGTTTTCTGTCTTTTGCTAATCGGGCTAAAACTCGAAATTACAAATGCAAAAATAGAATAAACTGATATTAAAATGCCAGAAATATCATATTCGTAAAGAAACATAGACTATCCATTAATGTAATGTGGAAATATATCAGATTAGTCAATCGAATTGAATAATGTCAATATTCATACTGTTTAATCAAATAAACATTCATTTGATCAATCGGGAACGGAAACTAGGATGTAAATCATAAATGATGATTCGGCAGATTTGATTCCTATATATCCACTCATGTGTATTCATTATATATATATAAAATTATACATATAGAAGATCATCTGTATAATATCATCTACATCCAAAGTCGTATGCTTTGAAGAAGCTTGTACAGTTGGAAGGGTTTGATTGATCAAAAGAAAATCTACTCAAACTCGAATTCAGATAATAGTTGAAATATTTTTAAAATTTTCTATCTAAATATTTCTATTGAGTCGGCTATGTCCCCTATGCCTCCTCTCCTTTGTCGTATCAAACATGCTCTTACTGCGGGAATTGAAACGACAATAAACTTTCAGCGGCAACAGATAAGTCGGGTTATTATTCCAATATTTATCTTTTTATACCCCACATTTATTTCTATTTAACGTAAAGACACGGAGAAGGCCAAGAAATAGCAAATACGTCCCTCTCAGCCCCTGATTTTCCTGCTTTTGGAATTGCAAAGGCCTTCTCATTTTCACTTTTTTCAATCTTCATGAACAAATAAATGAAGAAAAATATATATATAAATGGGGACTCCTGCTTTGCCCAAAAACAGTGACCTCTCGTCGGAGCAGTTAAGGTTTCTCGACCGCCATTTCGGAGCCTCCGATGAAGACCTCCATCTCCATCTTCTTCTTCACAAAGCTCCCAATCTCCTCACAGTACTTCACTCCCAGTGCTCCGATTTGGACAGCGACCTTCTTCGCCTCCAGGCTCGTCTCGCCAGATGCTGTGTGTCGTGGATTCCTCGCTCCTTTGCAGCCAAATCCGCCGCCCACAGCCTCGGCCTCCGCCTCCAGAATCTCAGCCTCGCCACCTCCTCACGTTCGTATTTCTCCCACTCTGTTTCTTGGTTTTCCGAATTCGTCTCTTTTCGTTTCGGTTTTTTTTTTTTTTTTTGGGTTAATATTTTGGTGTTTATGGGATTTTATAGATGGGATTGGTTCAAAGAGATTCCATGGAGTTTTAGGCCAGGAGCTCCCTCAACTTGCCCAGAAAGTGCTGCGGATCGAGGAGCTTCGGAGTTATCTAGGTAGATTTTCCGTTCTCTACTATTTGAATTTGTAATTTTTTATTTCTTGTTTCTCTTCTTTTGATTTGTTTGTTTGATATGTTTGATCAATTTTCCGAATGTTATCTATGAGGCTGGTTCTATGATTTTGTGTTGGCATTGAATTTTTGCTGTTCTTGGGGTTTCACTTGAATGATTTTATAGTGTATGGTGTCCTTATCACTGTCAATTCATGAGCAGTTTCCGGTTATCCAAGTCTTTGATGCTTTTGAGATTGTGTGTGTGTGTGTGTGTGTGTATTTATATTTATATATATGTATTTGTATATATATATACACACAGAGAACCAACTCCTTAATTGCTGCCCTTCATGATTCCATTTCATCCAATGATTTCATAGGGCATTTGTTGCTAAATTGTAACCTAATGTTATAGGAAATCGAAAAGTTTTGGAAAGAAAAGAAGATGAGTAGGAAAGGGTATCGTTGATTCCACTTCTAGTGTTTACTTTTAGGATGTGGGATTAAAAACAATCTAATTCCTTTTCTAGTGTTTATCGACTTTAGGAATAAAAATCATAATAACTTAAGTAGTAAAATGTCCTTATCATTCCTCCTATGATGTGGTCTTTGCCAAATTAACATTGGTCATTTTGTAACTCGACGCATGAACGAGTGGAAAAGGAAAAGCTCCTCTTTTTCTCTTTCCTATTCTTGACAAGTAAACTCAGCTTTCATATTCATTTTCTAAGTTACATCCTTCCTCTATGAGCTCTACCCGAACTCCATTCCTTTTGAGTCAAAATATGTGCAAGCTTGAAACGCTTAATATGCCTTCCCGTAATATTTGCTTGAACTATCGTTATGCAACTTCTTATGTGCCAACAATTGTAAAAGACTTGTTATGATTTCTCAAATCGAGTTCCGGATGTGATACCAATGCCATCTCATTCTCACTGTGTTTTCTTTTAACTGCCAAATTGCTAGCTAAACTACCCTCTTGATATTTCAGAGACTGCTCTACAGTTAGAAGCTGTGGTCGGAGATCTAGAAGATGCTGTTTTCTGTTTTTTGAGTTGCCAGACTGGGAATATGTTCCCAGCGAAGCTTTCAAATTCCTTACCATCTAATGTAATGCATTTTTCCTTTTTCTTGTTATATTTGCTTGAATGTCAGAATGGTAAATTCACTAGCAGAGACAACATGTTGTGTAATAACTTAAATTTTTGGATTGCAGGTCTCCGGAACAAAGAATGAAAAGTTGCTTCAAGCCATAAAAGCCATGAATATTATTGAAGACATGTTTGTTGATCTCCTGGCGAGCCACCCTCGTTGGCATCGTCTTCTAAAAACTGTCGATGCACGAGTTGATAAAACTTTGGCTGTTCTTAGGCCACAAGTTACAGCCGATCACCGAGCTCTTCTCGTTTCTCTTGGATGGCCACCCAAACTTTCAACATCAGAAATGCAGAAGGGACGCATTTCAGACCTTCTAAACCCGTTAGTTGCCATGCAAGGTGAAAAAAAAAAGAGTTATTCAGATAGTTTTATAGCTCTCTGTGCTTTACAGCATTTTCAAACACGGAGGGAAATGCGACAGCTTAATTTTTCAGGGCAAAGGAATTGTAACATTCGGCTTTGGGCCTTAGATGAACTGGTATCTCCAATTGCATCACGGATGGAGTACCACTTTTCGAAATGGGTTGATCAGCCTGAATTATGTTTGCTCTTACATACAAAATTACAAGAAGTTTTATCAGTGGAATAGATGATGTGTTACAACCTCTGATTGATCAAGCAAGACTGGTAAGCTGTAGTGCTACGGAAGCTTGGGTTTCCTCAATGGTCCAAACACTTTCTAGGTTTTTGGAAACAAGAATGTTCTCTGTTCTCGCTGAAAAGTACAAGAAGACGGAAATGAAATCTGAAGTTATACCATCATGGCTTCATCTGATAGACCTAACTCTTACCTTTGATAAACAAATGCAATCTCTTGTTAGTTTGGGAACATGTAACTTTTTGATGGAGTCGGAAAGAACGCTCTCAAGAGGCATTTCTTTACTGACAATATTTTGTGACAGGCCTGAATGGCTCAAGATTTGGGCAAAGATAGAGCTAAAAAATGCGTGCAAGAAACTAAAGACGGATCTCCAAGACGAAAGAAGTTGGAGAGTTGATGAGAAGCATCAAACTGGACTTCACTTCGAATCAGAGTCCGAGCACTATTTACTCTCTACTAGAGAAAACCACAAAGCTCCACCAGTTGCAGAATCTGCCCTTAAGATTGCGTGGGAAATCATTGAACGATGTCAAAGTATGCCTGCTATTTCACCACGTGTCAAGTTTATTAGATCAACTGCAGCCAAATTTCTTTGGTACTTCTTTAAAGTATTGCTTTTGCGGCGCAAAGGAACTGTGATTCCTCCTGAGAACTTCAATGATGATGCCCTGAGTAGAATTTGTGTGTTAATCAACGCTGCCAAATACATGGAGTTTAGACTGCGACAGTGGAGTGACGATGTCGACTTTTTGGAGATGAAGGTTGCTGAAAGTGATTGCGGCAACCACGGAAAAGATGCATGTATAGATAAAAGTTCTTTTTTTGATGAAGAAATTAAGAGCTTGTCTGAGCTCGAAACGAATTGGTTGATGGACATTATTGCAGTAATTCTACGTCAATTTGAGACCCTTTCGTGGGAATACATCAAACAAACGAAACATCTCAAGGAAGAAAAAGAAGGCAATGTGGAAGCACTAGTTGGCGTCGATTTAGCAGTCACTGCAGATTTTGTTGAAGCATTAGACACTTTGAGAAGTCAACTTCATGCTTTGAAAATGAGTCTCAACCCGAAGGACTTCTCGGATTTATGGAGAAGCATTGCAGAAGGGCTCGATCAGTTCATTTTCTTCAGTAACATCTTTACTGAGATGCAATTTTACGATGACAGGATCGATCAGTTAGAGACAGATATCCATGTTTTGTTTCTGGTCTTTAAGCCTTTTTGTGTTCGTCCTGAAGCATTTTTCCCTAATATTAGAGAGGGACTAAAACTGTTAAAAGTGAACAAGAGAAAAAGAGTTGAGGCAAGTGCTTTAATTAGAGAAAAAGATTAAATAAAATGCTTCTGTGGTTTCGAAATTCTCAAGTATCTTTAGATTTTGTTTACTGGTCCTTGTATGAGTCTCCAAGAACCTTGATCTGTGTAGAATCTCAATTTTTCCATTTCAGGAGCCAAATTTGGTTAAAAAAAAAAATATTCTATATATATATCTAGGCTTACAAAAGTTTTCTTAAATGCCAAATTTCCTCGCCAACACAAACATGTGAAATGTGGCAACAAAACGTACGACACAAGCCATCACTTTTAAGTTTTCATGATGCCATTGGACACTCACCATCTTTGCTATATGACTATCTCCCATGCATTTTTCAGAGTGTGAAAAATAGTACAAAGCATAATGAAGAAAAATTTCAAACATTTAGGTTTTTGTTACCATATTTGTTATAAAAGTTATCTTACTTTTTCTATATGCATAATGATATTTCTAATGCTCTTTGTGCCTTTTGTTATTATTATTATGTTGTAAAACTCGTAAAATCGAGCTTTTAGTATTTAAAGGAATTAAAAATGAAAATATTGTAATAATAACATTTAAAAAAAAGGCAGCAATCAATAAATGTTAAATTTGATATTGGACATACTTTATGATAAATTTGTCATAAAGTTTAACAAATAACAAGTATGACGTCAATTATAATATTCCATTAGATAGCACTTTTTCATTCAAATGTCATTATTTAGCGTTGCATTGAAAATATTCATTTCATTATAGAATGTCAGGCTTTTTTTTTTTTTTTTAATTTTATGGCCCATAATATAAAAAGGAGCATTGGTACAAACCCCACTCCACTAATTCTCATTGTTAACAATTTTACTAGAAAGATGGAACAATGAATCCAATATCATGTAATACATTAACCGAACAAGAATTATATGAAAAATGCCTAGTATTGAATCTGAGGACATCTTAGAAGGAGAATGGAAAAAGACATCCTTAAGTCGACCCATTGGTAATACGTAGAGCAAAAATTTCTTCACAAGTTTCTCGTTAAGAGTTTATAGTAACAAAAACCTACTACTTATACCGTCCAATCATCCATAGTGGGATGTTTGAAAATTGTTTCATTACAAGTTTCCTTCTCTTTGCGTGCTTGAACAATTGAACTCCATTCATAAGTTTCTAGCAACTTTTCCCTTTTTTTTTTTTTTTTTTTTTTTTTTTTTTTTTTTTTTTAAGCAATAAAAGGTCTCCATAAGGAAAGGGGAAATATCTAAATTCAAAAGAGCCCTTTCTCATTAAGACAATTTTTCAAAATTCTTTTCTACAGTTTCTTTTTTCTTATTTACTACAAAAATCCCAGTACATATCCTCTTCTCGGTTCAATGTTATTCTATTCTATCTGTATTATCATCAAGTACAAATAAGCAGCAGATTGTACATATAAAATAGCACTTTGACCCCCCAAAAAAAAAAAATAATAAAAAGCCTAGCTTTTGAAAATTGTGAAAATCTCAAAGAGGCCAATCCTTTTCCCATACTGGACAACCAACCAGCCCATAACAGATAAGTACACAACAAGGAAGCATGCGCGGGTAAAGCGGACTCCAAGAAAAGCCCGTAGAATCGATTTTGCTGCAGAGAATAGTGAAAACTTCAGTTGTTGCAGCAGCGTAACGAGGGTGATTGAGATTAAGGAGGTAAAGAAACCAACAATAACTCCAGCCAACATATCCCATCTCCAGTGCTTCGATTTTTCCAGGCTTACAAGCCAGGACTGCAGCATCTTCACCGATCTGACAAAACAAGAGCTAGTTTAACATTTGTATATGTAGTGCAAGACAGTATGATTAAACTCTGTCAATGCAAATCGCTGCTCTCATTGATGCTATATGTACAAAAGTACCACTCACCATTTTCATCCCTTCTCATTTTGATAATATAGCGAGAAGTAGAATCATCTCACGATGGTATGATTCTTTTAGACTAAATTTCACTTTGATACTGAAATTAAAATCCTCACTAATAGTTAAACCAGCCTTAAAGCTGTTGCCCAAATGTATATCAGTAGTGACATGTCAAACGGTAGCTCCAAGAAGAAAAGAAGATAGCTGAATAACCCTTTTTCATAATAACAGCGATGAATATATCACTCTATTTCTCGAAGTTCCCTCTGTCCAGAAAATTTAATTCCAAATGGTTATCTCATTTCAAACGACAAATGATAGCTCAATCAAAGAAGCAAAGGAATGTTCCAAATCTCCTACGCAATGTTGGAAACGCAGAATACCATTTCCGAATGGTGAAGTGAAAATATTATTCCTCCGTGTACTTGGCATCTGAACTGGTATGGACTAGATTTCCAATTTCCAACTAAAACGATTCATCTTTAAAGACTAGCAAAATGAACGTGTGATGCACGATTTACGACACTGACTACTGAAAATGCAAGCATTTCTTTGCAACTAATCTGTCCCATGCCACGATGAACACTAAATGATATAAAACCAAATGGGTAAAAATAATCTAAAAAATGGGTATTGCTCACAGGATGGAATATCTCTTGATCATCTCAAAGGTAGAAGGATCCTTCGCTTGGCAACTGAAAAAGCCATCATGTTGTAAGCTTACTTTCGAAATACCGTATGTGTACCAGCAGTCATAAGTTTCGTTCACCTAACCAAAAAAGTATAAAGAACAGAAACAATTTAGAGTTTATCCACACCATAGGGAAAATCAGTTCCCAAAATAGTCAACTACATATTACATAACGTCCAGCTTAAATTTAGACAAACAACGTTGAAAATTTAACAATTTACAAAATACCACGAAATTCCATCAAGTATCACATCAATAAGTGAAAAAAGCCTGGTAATTTTACCTTGAATTTATCTTTGTTCAACCAGGCAGCACCGAAATTTGGTCTGCAGTTTAAAGGAAGGGCCTCATTAGGCGCCTCCGCTAATGCAGATTGAGTGACACCTGAAGACAGATCCATATACTCCACCTGTTCAAAAAAGAAAGAAAGAAAGAAACAGAGAACATGTTAAAATCATAATATAAAACCCACATACTAAAGTTAAACAGAGAACTCGAGCTGTTTGAACATGCTGGAAAAGAAAATGCACAGATAAAGGATACAGTCCTACAACCTTAAACACTGACGCCCAATAGTAATCATAGCGGCAACGGAATTTACTTTTCCCAAAAGGGTAAAACACACGCTTGGCCTTGTAGTTAAACAGCCCGAGTTCGCAGACCTTGGATGACCTGAGATCCACACCTGTAAAGGAAAAGGAACTGTTTACACTTTGATTAAGATTTTAAAATGCGATAAAAGATTAAACAACAAAACACGAACTGAAATCAACAAAAACTGCAGTTACATAATCTCAAAAAACTAATCTCGATCACGATGTAACTACTTATCTATGACCAACTTTCAGATAATTTCTATACTCACTAGTTACTTTCGTTTAATAACAGGAATACATATACATACATATATATGTGTGTGTGTGTGTATTGATGACATTAGACAATCAACATAAAGTGTTGTTTCTCACAAATAATTTGTGTAGTAAGATTGTAAAGTAGCCCAAAAAAAAGTGCTATCTCAGACTACAAATAAATAAATAACCTGTTTCATTTCTAAGTTTCTCTGGGACAAGGTTAAATTTTTTGCCTTTCCCTCTGTTTATTTAAATCAACCAATAAATTCTATTTTTTTTTAATTTCCAAATACAATTAATAAGACAAGAAGAACAAAGATATTCCCTAATCTAATAATCTCATCCAATCAAATTCATATTCAAAGCACGAACTTTTTCATTTCCAGGTTCAATTTTCCCCAACAATTTCCAAACTTTTCTCGCCAGACAAACACACATCCAAAACTCAACTCCAGACTCAAGACAAGAGAGAGAGAGTCAAAAACTCACTGCTGGAGACGATCTTGCACTGGGAAGGCACCGAGATCGGGCTGGAGGCTGAGGAATTGGCAAGAAAAACGGCAACGAGGCCGACGAAGAAGGAGAAAACGAAGAAGGAAAGTATGGGGAAAAGGAGAGCGAGAGAGCAGCGTAGTATCAGGACGGGCCAGCTGCCTTTACGAGTTCTGGTCTCGGAGTCGTCGTCGGAATCCATGAAAAAGGAAAATCGGAAGCCCGACTTGAGGGAGGTTATCGGGAATTGAGGGAGATAAGGCAGCTTTTCTGCAAGTTTCCGGTCATCGGAACCATTTATCCGGCGATCGGTGGGATTGTCAACGAAAAGGTCAAAGAGGAGAGAGAACACAGAAGCAATGGCACTAGATATTTTCCACTTCTTATATGGTGATTTGCCTTTTTTTTTTTACTTTTCAGTTTTTTTCCCTCCCCTTTTCTTTTAATAATAATTTTACTATTATTATTATTATTTTTAATTCTTCGTTGATGCCGGAAAGTAATTCCCCCGGGTCCCAAATCCCAATTACACATTTATTTGAAAAGTTAGATAAATATGAAAATTTTAAATTAGAGTTGTTGATTTTTTAAAAGGGGAGGCTGTGCAGAGTTTTTCCCAGAGATCCTATCGATAAAGTTCTTTCTTTAACCGTTGATTTAATCGAACGGTTGATATATTATAAGTATGTCATTGTTATCATAGACCTTATCTTATATAAACTTTTCCACCATAAGTCTTTTCCGTCGCCGGCGATCTTTCACCATCGGTGACCGACGCCGGTGACACACCCCGATGCCGGCGACTCACCACGACACCGGCGACCCACTTCCTGCACTTATTTCGGTCGACGGCGATCCAATTTCTCTCTCTTCCCCTTTCTCTCTCTTCTCTTCTCTCTCTTCCCCTCTCTCTCTCTTCCCCACCCCGGCCCCCCTAGCCCCGACCACCCCAGCCCTGGCGACCCACCTCCGGCCCCAACTCCGGCCGTCGACGACACCCCTTTATCTCTCTTTCTTCTCTCTCTTCCCCTCTCTCTCTTCCCCACCTCAGCCCCCGGCCCCCCAGCCCCAGCCAGCCCGACGCGCCCGCCGACGACCCTCCCACCCCTATCTCTCTTCCTTCTCTCTCTTCTCCTCTCTCTCTTCCCCTCTCTCCACCCCCGCAGCCCCCATCCCCCCTCACAACACCGGCGCCCCCATCCCCCTCTGCCTCTCTCTTCTCTCGTCGGGGTGGTGAGGGGGGCCGCGGGCCGCCAGGGGGGAGAGAGAGGAGGAGAAGAGAGAGAATGGAAGAGAGAGAGGGGGTGGGAGGGTCCGTCGGCGGGCGTGCCGGGCTGGCTAGGGGCCAGGGGGCCGACGGGGAGGGGGGGGACTGGGGGGGCTGGGGTGGGGAAGAGAGAGAGGGGAAGAGAGAGAAGAGAAGAGAGAGAAAGGGAAAGAGAGAGAGAAAGGGGTGTCGCCGGCTGTCGGAGGTGGGTCGCGGGGGTTGGGGTGGTAGGGCCGTCAGGGCTGGGGGGGCCGGGGTGGGGAAGAGAGAAAGAGGGGAAAGAGAGAGAAATTGGGTCGCCGGCGGTCGGAATAAGTGCCGGAGGTGGGTCGCTGCATCGTGGTGAGTCGCCGGTGTCGGGGTGTGTCATCGGCATCGGTCGCCGGCGGCGGAAAGATCGCCTGCGACGGAAAAGACTTGGGGTAGAAAAATTTATATAAGGTAAGATTTATGATAATAATGGTATACCTATAATATATCAACCGTTCGATTAAATCTAACGGTTAAAAAAAGAGCTCTATCGATAGGGTCTCTGGGAGATGCTCTACCACAACCTCTCCCTTTTTAAAATTAATTATAAATTTTATTTATTTAAAAAAAATTAAGATGAAAAAAAGTTAATTTAGTTTGAATTAAACTTAAATACCAAATGAAAATTAAGACTAGATTGTTTTTCTGATGTGAACTTAAAGTTTTCATATTAATATTAATTTTTTTAAAAAAATTAATAAAAATTATAATTAATTTTTAAAAAATTAATTTATTTTAATTCTAAATTCATATATCAAACATAAAGCTTAGTAGTGTCTCACTTACACAATAATTATTGCCATTAATTCTTGAGAAAAACAAGCTCAAAATGAATAAAAGTCCCATTATTATTGAAGGTTACTTGCAAAAATTGTGCATTTCGGTACTGTTTTAGCAGACACGTTAAAAATTTTGCATTGTTCTCGTGGGTCAATTGTACTTTAATGCTTTTATATTTTGTTGAATAAAGGTTGATGTCAATTTTGTTACGAGGAAAAATTAGAATTAGGGAAAGAGTTTCGAGACCTCTCTCTATACAGTACAAGAGAAAATACGGAGAATTGAATATGTAAGAGATTTCACCCGAAAAAAAAAAAAAAGCCCTTGACTTCAAATCATCAAGCACAGTAAAGCAAGAAAAAATATATATGTACAGAACCTCGATTAAACGGTAGGAACTGATAAGGGTTTGTTTGGTATCCAAGTTTTACTTAAATTAAATTATACTTTTTATCTTAATTTTTATCTTTTTTTAAAAAATTAATAAAGTTTATAACTACTTTTTAAACAGTTAATACTATTCAAACTTAAAAATTTCAACTTAACTCATTCACAAAACACCCTCTAAATCTTAGGGTTCGTTTGGTGTTTAAGTTGAGTTTGAGATGAAATGAAATTTTTAAGTTTGAGTTGAGTTGACTTTTTAAAAAGTAGTTATACATTTTATTGATATTTCAGAACAACACAAAAATTTATATGAAAAATTTGAGTTGAATTTGAGTTGAGATGATTCACCAAACATGGGCTAAATCAAATCGAATCGAATCAATTAATATTTTTAATTTATTAAACTTTTGTCACTTTTAATAGTTATTTTGATGGTCAGTTTGATTAGCAGGTTTGTATTCTAAACTTATCAAACTGACTAATAATCCATAAAAAAAAAAAAGTATCTATTTGTTTAGTATATCATGTTATCTAAACATAATACGGATGATCCTGTGGTATATAATATAAAATACTCGATAAAAATCTATTTTATTAGTAAAATCTAATGAAACACAAGGAAAATAATGCAAGACGAGACCTAATATCAAGAAAATTCATCGACACATCAATTTGAGCAGGCATAAGATTCTTTTTGAAATCACTACAATTGATTGAAGCTTTTAATCCATCGAGAGCATGTAACATGTAGCACTAATGCCACAAACATCTCCGCTAAGACTCATAACTAGTGGAACTTCTAACTCATCAAGATTTAAATCTGACAGACAAAAAACAAATTCAAACGGTAGGAGAACCACCTCCATTATTACAATGAAAATATTAAAACTATATGACGGAAATATCAACGTCTTTATTAGACTAAAACATAAGAAACTAAAGACTAAAGCATGACTGCCGCAAGCCTTCAATAAAAGTACAGCGACAAGAGGACCATCATAGTAGGAGGAACGTTTTGGGGGACAAACAACAAAGCCGACGAGATGGCTTCAAATGATAGAACGTGAAATACATACGATACCACCATCAACATCCGGAACCAAAACCACCACCTCCACAAGAAGCTCACCACTATTCGGAATAAAGTACAATCACCAGACAAGAAAAATATCACAAAACGCCTCCAAGCCGTCTAGAAATCATTTTTTAAATGACATCAAATCCGCTTTAATGAAGCCACCTTGCCAAACACAACCACTACCATAAAAAAAAAATACAATGATACAAGCTCAGTGACCAATTTTTAAGGTTGGAGGTCCAATTACACGCACGGAGGCGATCTCAGAATCTCAGCCTACTCACTTTCTCCTTTTCTCTTTTTCTTGTTTCCTAGGGTCAGCTGCTTGTAACACAGGAATTATTTTAAGTGAGGCTAGAGATAGCAATTTTTTTTTTAACCTTTTTAATTTTGTTGTCAAGATTTATTAATATCACTTTAAAAAGATCATTTTTTATACCACCCTTAAATTTTTCTGGTTGAATAATTAATATAAATTTAAGGGTGGTATAAAAAATGATCTTTTGAAGTTTTCAGGCTAGAGATAGCAATTTTGAAATACATACGATTATTATTTTTTTTTGTAACTGTAATGATCTTAAATTATTAAAAATATTACTATAATAATTATATATGTTAATTTTTAGATAAATTATATTAATAATTTTGATCAAAAATTATTGTTAGCTGATAGATTTCGTATAAAAATTAATAAAAAAAAGTTATAATAATAATATTTTTAATAATTTAAATTTCAATTACAAAAAAAAACTTAAAATTTAGGGATTAAAAAAAGCTGACCTCTCTCAATCCCGCACGTGCGGAGGAAACGAAAGTGGGTATGTACTTGGCAAGCGGAGTCGTGTGGTGTAGCCAAAACGCCACGAGGCCACGAAACTCAAGTGACACATCCGCCATTTCAAACCACAAAAAAAAAAAAAAAAAAAACAAAACAAAACAAAAACAAAAAGACATTTTCGCATTTTCCCTCGCAATTACAGTTCAGTTCTCTTCTCCCACTGGATTGGCGCTTCTTTCATTTTCCCATTTCCCAAATCCCAATTTCCCCATTTAAACCCCATTCTAGGGTTTCCATTTTCAATCCTCTCTCTCTCTCTCTCTCTCATCTGTTTCTCTCTCTAAGCCATGGCGGCGGCGATGCTGACGGAAGGGGCGGTGGCGAAGATGAGCCACATGGATTTCCGGAAGGAAGAGGGGTGGAAACCGGTGGTGCAGGTGATCGACGTGAAGAGGGTGACGCAGGGCCTGCCGGAGAGGGAGAGGTTCAGAGTCCGCCTCTCCGACGGCTCCCTCCAGCAGCAGGGCATGCTCGGCTTCCAGCTCAACCACCTCGTGACCGAGGGAAAGCTCCAGAACGGCTCCATCATCCGCTTGAACGAATTCGTCTGCTCTCCCATCCAAAACCGACAGTGAGCTTCGCCTTCTTTTGTCTCTTCTTCTTCGATTTTATTTCATTTGTTCAATTCTTCGTTTTGCATTTTCAATGTGTTTTTTGGCGTTGATCTTGTAGAAAATAGTAGGAATTTAGGGTTTTCTTTGGGGGTTCGAGAAGGTTTTTGGAGGAATTTCTTACCAATTTGGTTATTTGAGCACTTATATTGGTTTTTCATTTTGCATTTTCGAGGTGGTTTTTTTCCCCCTAGATTGAGATTGGGTTTAATTTTGTCTGTTTAGGGTTTTTTGTTATTTGGATCTGTTCATCTTTTTTAGGGTGTTCCAGAAGATTCGGGAGGAGTGCAATGTAAAATATTTTATGACATAATTATATTAAAAAAACGTAATAAAAAGATAAACATAACCAAAAAATGTATTGTAAGAAGGAAGAATAGCACCAGTTCTTCTTTTCCTTAGTGGATTCTGATTACGAAATTTAAAGTATTTGATTGTCAATTTATCACATGTGGTTGCATTTTTATAACTTTGGTTGTTTCAGAGAATTATTATTACATAGTTTGGTATTGTAAAAATGTAAAAGGTAAAAAGAGGACATGGGGTCTCGGTGACTTTAAGAATGTATGGTTTTCTACTGAAATAAATAGAAACCATACACTTAATCATAGCTTCAGTCGCCAGGAGTATTGTGCTAGAATATTTTTGGTAATTTACCAAAAATTTTTTGTTGTCAACGTACTTGGCAAGCGAAGGAGCAAAAATAAAGTCAGAAAGATCGTTGTAGCAGAAATTAGAATGCAAAAAATTCATCTCATGAATCGTAATACTTGTAAAAGTTGTGGCATGGCACCTAATTTTCTCTTTCTAGAGTCTTCAATTACTTTGTTGAGTTGTTTGTACCTCTATACTTCACTCTTTGATATTTGAGCCCTCACGTTGGTTGATTTTTCTGCAATCTTTCATTTTAGATCAAGAAATGTTTATGGAAACCAGGATCTAAAGAAGTTTTTATTTTTCCCTTTTTTCCTTGCTTTTATATTTGGCTAAGTTTGCTATGGTAAGGTAGTGTAATCCAAGAAAGTGATGAAAGGAAACTTACTATGCAGAGATTAAAAGGGGCATTGCTGGTTATCTTTTATGGTTGAAACGTTAAAGGGAGTGATTTGACATCTTTGAAATGGTTTAGCCTGCTCATTAGAATTTTCATCTCTTTCATAATGGAAGTTTATGTTCCCTTCCTCAGTTCCCCTTAATTATGTTTTGCGTTTATTTTGTCATTTCAGTTAAGATGATTTAAGAGCCATTATGAGATGTTAATTTCGTTTTCCTTTTCAAGAGATATACTGATTTCCTTCACTGCTAACAGGGTGGCTATTATTGTTGATCTGGAGTTGATAGTTGAAACATGTGACATCATTGGTGTGCCTGAAATGGCACCGAGATCTGGGAATTCACCGTCCTTAGGGTCTGTAACTGGAAATCCGCAATCTGGGGTTGGCAGTTCACCTTTTGCGAATGCAGCTAATGAAGGTGCAACTGGGCTGTCTGCAGTACGCCCTGGAATGAATAGAGCATATGGAAGTCCTGACTCCAGTAATTTAAGCTATGGATCCCCAAATACACCTTTGATGTTCCCTAAATCAGAGCCTGCTGATGGGTCATACAACTACACAGGAACAGCAAATCCAGCCCCAGTGAGTGGATCACATGGAAATCGGAACTTTGGTTTCCACAACTCTAGGCCTGAGGTTTCACGGCCACCTCTAAATTCTTATGGCCGCACAGCTCAGCCGGCATATCAGCAGCCACCTCCAATGTATTCTAATAGAGGACCTGTAGCTAGAAACGAAGCTCCTGCAAGGATAATACCTATTGCTGCACTCAATCCTTACCAGGGCAGATGGACAATCAAAGCTAGAGTGACAGCAAAGGGAGACCTTAGGCGCTACAACAATGCTCGTGGTGAAGGGAAGGTATTTTCTTTTGATCTTCTTGATTCTGAGGGTGGAGAAATACGAGCAACATGCTTTAATGCTGTGGCCGATCAGTTTTACAGCCAGATTGAAGTTGGTAAGATCTATATGATCTCCAGGGGTAGTTTGAAACCAGCTCAGAAGACTTTTAACCATCTCCGTAATGATCAGGAGATTTTTCTGGAGAGCACATCAGTAATACAGCTATGTTTTGATGATGATAACTCAATTCCACAACAGCAATTTCATTTCTGTCCTATATGGAGGATGAGTTGATTCGATATTAGTTGGGGAATGGAGAACAACGATGTGATTGATTTAATTGGCATTGTCTCATCTATTAATCCAGCAGGTTCCATAATGAGAAAAAACGGTACAGAGACTCAGAAGAGGACGCTCCAGTTGAAGGACGGTCTGCCGCAGCATTGAAGTAACGCTTTGGGGAAGTTTTGCAATGAGAAGGCAGAGCTACAAAATATGTGTGATTCGGATTATTCCAGTTCTGGCTGTGAATCTGGTAGAATCAATGATTTTAATGGTAAATCAGTGGTACAATTCTTCAAGTCAGCTACTCATAGAGCCAGATTTTCCAGAGGCTCGTAGGCAGAAAGAATGGTTCGACAGGAAGGGAGGAATACCCATCTGTTTCTCTTTCCAGGGAAACAGCAAGTGTAGGCAGAACCGAAATCCGAAAGACCATATCCCAAATTAAAGATGAGAAGTTAGGGACTTCTGAGAAACCAGATTGGATAACAGTTTGTGCAACCATTTCATTCATCAAGGTTGATAATTTCAGTTATACAGCGTGCCCTGTCAAGATTGGTGATCGACAATGCAACAAAAAGGTTACAAATAACGGAGATGGGAAATGGCGGTGTGATAGATGCGACCAGGAGGTTGATGAATGTGACTACCGGTATATTCTCCAGTTACAGATACAGGACCACACTGGCTTAACATGGGTAACTGCATTTCAGGAGGGTGGTGAAGAAATTATGGGTGTCCCTGCTAAAAGCTTGTATTACTTGAAATATGAAGAACAAGATGACGAGAAATTTGCTGAAATAATTCGAAAGATACTTTTTACCAAGTTCACATTCAAGTTGAAAGTAAAGGAGGAGACGTATAGTGATGAACAACGTGTGAAATCAACTGTGGTCAAAGCAGAAAAGGTGAATTACACATCTGAGGCGAGATTTCTTTTGGACTTGATGGACAAGTTGAGAAGAGCAGATTTGGGTTCAGCTCCAAAGGTCGAAAGTACCATTTCCAACCATGGACTCAATAAGCCCGGAGTTATGAACATTGCAAATAGACAACAACCTACGCCAGCTGATTTTGGCAACAGTAGTGCTGGCAGAGAATTTGGCACCCCTAGTAATCAAGTGGGCCAGTATGGAAATCAGTATAGTGGACCTAGGTTTTCTGCGACTGCCTCTTCAGGTGCGCAAATGAGCTGCAATAGTTGTGGGGCTACTGGTCATAGCTCTATGCACTGCCCGAGTATAGTGAACAGTCCAGCACAGCCGATGGGAGAGGTCTACAACAGTAGGTCATCTACTGGTCCGAGTGTTGGTAATGCCTCTGGGGAATGTTTTAAATGCCATCAAACTGGGCATTGGGCAAGAGACTGTCCGGGGTCGAGGGATATTCCTCCATCTTATGGAAGCGGCGGCGGTGCTGTCACTGGGAGATATGGCGGCACTGCAAGGCAATATGCTGGTGGCTACTGAGGTCAGTTGAAAATCTTGTATAGACACATGCAAATTTAGTTGTTGCGTTAGATATCGCTAGTTGAATTTTGGGTTGCTGATATGAGTTTCCGTTCTTGGGAACCTTGACTTTTTTTCCCCCCCCCCTTCTTGCAATGTATAGTTGGATGGAAACTTTTTTTCTCGGGTTCAGCCTTTGGATTTTTGCTTGTGGAAGTACAGTAGTGAAAGTAGTTGGACTGTTTCTATAACCATGTAACTTACGTTTTTCGGTTTGATTTGTATTTGAAGTTTTTGGTTAAGCAATGGTACATTCATTCCTGTTGCCGTGTTAGATTTCATGGAATTCATTCGTTTTGCTTCTCATTTGTACACGAGTGCTATCCAGCTCTGTACCCGATAGCTCCGCACAAAATCAATGACTAGGTCCGACTGAGTCGGATAGAGATAAGTAGCCATGACTGAGACAATGGTAATTATGAAAACATCGATACTAAAAATAGTTTTAAGTGCAGAAAGTTGGTTTCTAAAAAGTTAAATGTTACCTTGTTCATAGAAAGGAATTCCAAGGATAAATGCCTGTCTGTACCCTGTACCTTCTAAATACAAGGACAATTCAGAAGAACCTTTCACACTGCAATCATCAGCCAGTGGTTTGCCCGGGGAGTTATCAAGTTCTTCCACGAAAAAATCGTCAACTTCGATGTCGGAGGAACTTGGCATCTTCAAAATGAAGCCTCGTTGCATTTTTCTTGATAAACGATGCAGCTTCAGGGCCTCCATGACCATCAATACCTATGTGATCAGGACCATCACCAAGAGGATGTCAGCAAAGCTACCCGAACCCAAATGGATGCGGAGAACAAATCGTAGCGCATCCGACATGAGAGCCATGTCTGGATTTCTCTCCACAGGTTAACTTTCGAAAAAGATCTACTGTCAATCTTCTTCCTTTGTATTTTTTGTATTTATAATATATATATATATATATATATATATTTTTATAATCTACTTAAGCTCACAATAGCTAGCTAATAACTAAGTTGATTTCATCAGAACATTGAAGTTGGTGGCTTTGATTGGGTTGGCTGGGTACTTTTAGTTTCTTAAAACTGCAATAAAATATGGCAAGGAAAAGAAATAATATTAACTCATAATTTTTCGTACTAGAGGAAACTAGCTTCCCAACTCAATATTTTTTTCAAAAATGATCAAAATCAACAGTTCCAGAAGTTTTCAAGTGAATACACTAGGACTAAATTCAAAAATTAATAAGAACATAATAATAAACTTCAATTACCAATTAAGGCACAGGTTTTTTTTTTTTTTTCTTTCACTACAAACGCTAAAAAAAATAAAAAAGAAGCAAATTTCTAAAATTTTAGTTGCTATATGTGGCACACTCAATAAAAATGGCTTCTCCACTGATAATTAGCGACGGTTTCAATTTATATTTTTTCTTGTTTTATTTTACATAAATCTTAAATATACTACATTGAAGAACGATTTATCAAGAAACCGAAAACATGTTTGCAACAAAAACATGAGGAAAAAGTTTTTAAGTATGAAGTAACAAGTATGGATATTCTTCTGTCGTTTCAAGTTTCTTTTCCTTTTTGTTCATGTTTTTCAAAACTTGAAATTGGAGTAAACGGACGAGATTGTCAATATTTTATGAATTTAGGAGCTTTTTTACTATAATAAAAAAGAACAATGATCAAATTTTAACCTTTTTACATTAACTGGATAACAAGACTAAACGACAAGCAGCGCAAGTAAAAATGACTCCGTTTTAGTATTTTAAAAAAAAATTTAAGAAAAGACAACTACAGAAAATTAAAAAAGGAAAATAGTCGCTGGCTATGCTCCTCACTTGGCTTAGGCTCCGGCTCCGGCTCCGGCTCCTACATCATCAGCATGTTTCAGAACTGGCAGTTCCATGCAGCATCCGATTTGATAGAACTACCGAAAGAGAGAAGGATAGATTCCATCATATTGAAATTTAGCACTATATATATGTGTGTGTGTGTGTGTGTGTGTGTGTGTGTAAATAAAAACACGTAAAACAAAGAAACAAGAAAGAAAACAAAACCCGATGAAATATTAGAACTCTCTCCTAGCAATTGAGAGCTCCAATCCTGACAAGATCCTGGTAAAAGATCTCCGCTGCAACCAATCCAAATGATAAACCAAAACAATTAAAAAAAAAAAAAATGGAACACTACTCCTTATGAACCTCTTTATCTAATGGACAACTAAAACTTCATAGAAAACCCACTTGACACATACCTTAAGAAGAACATCATTGCAAGTATTCATTTCAATTTCCAAGTTATTAAGGCCCTAAAACAGACGGAACAAAGACAAAGATTGATATTATAATTGTATTACTTGCCCTTAATCAGCTAAAAACACTTTTGTTTGAAACGAATGCATATTTTTCTTAATCATCTTACGAACATTATAAGAAACTATTCCTTAATCTTATTGTCTATGTGTGGTCTAACTTCACGTTTTCGCTTGAAGTAGAGCTCCAAATCATTTTGGACAATTGGGTATTGAGTTGAATTGATGGGATAGTTCCTCACAAATGACCTCAAGATCTCCATAAAAGCATGATGTAGGAACATCTGTCGTTTCTTTACTACCTTTTTTGTACAGCTTGTAAGGACCTCAGTTGTCGTTTGGTGGCTGTTTTTGTCGTTTAATTTTCCAAGTATCCAAAACATGGTCGTTTGGAGGTCTAGTCCCTTAGTTGAGCGTGTCTTTGACGCTGCCCCTTTGGTGTATTAGTTCCTCTGTCTGAATAGGCAGAGACCAGATTTTGGAATGTTGATGAATGAATATTGAACTAAGCACTTTTCTCTAGGTTTTTTTTTTTTTTTGGTCATTTTCTCTAGGTGTTAGCGTGAGATTTACCTATTTCTCAGATTGGATTTCCCTGAAATTCTACTTTGATTTGGCTCCTACGCCATAGTGGTATCAGAGACTCAGATACCTAGCTGAGCTCACGATGTCTGATGGCGGTGGAAGTCGCTGTTTCGAGTTCGGCGAAAGCTCGGACCCAACGGCCATCTGGGCTGCAATCCGCGCCTTAGATCTGAAGATCGATGCTAAGAACAACTCCTTAGCTGATGATGTTTGAAAGATTCTCGCTCAGCTGGAGCGCTTCACGGTGGCGGCGCCAGGTTCAGCTGGAGCTATTTTGGGAGGAATGGTTGTGTCATTTCTATGTCAGTTGGTATCAAAGTAGGAGATCCCAAGTTCAAGTTGCCGTGAGTATGCTGAGGGGGCATTTTTCTAAGGAGGGGAGAAATATGTAGAAGCATACTTGAACTTGAGGAATGACCTATATGTGTTGGGTCTCGAAGAAGTGTTTGAGTCTATCTGTTAGGTGCGTCAACAGATTTATAAAGGACTCCTCGAATGAAGGGCCCAAACGGATAGTATTTGAGGTGGATTCTCGACTCTAGTAGTGATTGATGTTTAAAGGAGTTGATTCTATCTCTCCCATCAATTATAACTTTTGGAAGGAATGATTGTGTCACTTTTTTATCAATTGATATCAGAGCAGTATATCTCAAGTTCAAGTCCTCATGGGTGAGCTCTGGAGGGGGCATTTTTCTAAGGAGAGGAGAATGATGCAGTAGTATACTTGAACTTGAGAAATGACTTATGTGACTTGGGCCTTGAAGAAGTGCTTTAGCCCGTCCATTAGGTGCATTTACGGATTCGTAAGGGATTACTCGAAAGAAGGGTCCAAAAAGATAGTGCTTGAGGTAGATTCCTGAATCTAGTAAAAGTTGGTGTTTAAAGGAATTAATTACGCATCTCCTATCAAACATCTCCATCATTGCCATTGTTCTGTTTTTGTAGGCACAAAAAAAGTATATACATACACATATACATGTCTTGGTATTAAGACACACACATTGGAGTCTGTTTGGTATAGATGATATAACTATATTAGATAGGGTAAAATTATGGAATTGGATTAGAATATATACGAAATGATATGATTGAATTTGAAGTAATACTAACCTATGTTTGACATCAGTGCATAGATAAGCATTTCTTATCCCCTCCTCTTGTAAAGGATAATCAAATCCCCTTCGAAGGGGATTAAGTTATTTAGTAGATAAGCTCTTATCCAGTCTAGTCTTTTAAAATTTCTCACCAAATAAAGAACTAAAATCCAGTCCACTCATGTCCTCGCTAATCCTATGCACCAAACGAATGATACAAATTGTGATTCCCACCTCTTCCTTTAAGTTGAGGAGATGGAAATTTATTACTAAGTCGACTAAACCCGTCAGATGCAGATGCAGATGCAAATTCGCAAACATCCACTCCAATTAAATCCTAAAGCAGGATATGCCATTTTGTATGCCTTTCAATCCCTATTTTTTGTGATATCTAAAGAGATATGAAAAAAAAAAAAAAAAAAAAGCACACACACAAAAACAAAAAGAGTTCAGATCTGATGTTTCATTTTCCTATCTCAATGGCTATTCCCTTAATAGTTTTTTTTTTTTTTGAAAAAACCCTTAATAGTGTTTTGATAACTCATCAATTTGTTTAAGACTTTTTAGTACTTAGTTTTTTTTATGTGGCTAAATTTTTAAATTTAAATGATATGACATAACACTATTAGGGGATAGCCAAGAAACAAAAAATCCAGGATAAAGATCTTGATTCTACAAAAATTATGTTTGAAGAGAAACTAGCCTTGCCCCTAATATCAGTGGCGGTGTTGAGAATCTCAAGACCTTTTAAAGAACGTGGTTTGACATTTTAGAGAAAATCAAATTAAACCAAATCATAGAAAATCGGTTTAGGGGGTTTATTTTTAACACAATTTTTATTTTTAGGTCAATAAACAGAACATTTGATATTTCTCAAACATACAAGTTTGTCTATTTATAAAGATAAAAAATAACATCTAAAGTTATAAACATAAAAAATGATCCATCTATAAAGATAAAGATAACATCCAAAATTCATAATCTAGTTCCAAAATAGCAAATGACTAAAGTTGACTGTCCAAAATGTTAAAACAAACTAACAATCAAATTAAAATAATCTGAAAACTCTCAAAATTGTATAGGCATATTTTGTGGATTATTAGTCGGTTTGGTCTGTTTAAATATTCAAAGCCACTGACCAAACTAACGGGCAAAGTAGTTTGAAAAAAAGAAAAAAAGAAAACCGATCAATAGTCCAAAAATTAATAAAGAATTTTGGTTCTATTTGATTTGGATTGATCAGTTTCCACGATTAAACGAATTTTTTAACACCCATTTGTAGGTTGTACTATTATTCTTACTGCAATTATCTAAATGAACGACCGCGAACTAATTTCAAATGTTAGATCTTGTCAGAGTTTTGTTTGGCAGCTAAGTTTTCAAGACAGTTTCATTGTTTTTTATCATTCATTCGAACTTTAAAGCATTTGTAATGACAAACTGAACGATAAGAATGAAGATACAAACTGGATAAGAAGCAGAAGTTTAGCAAGAGTGCTAAGAGGAAATGGAATCTGTACTTCTACATACCTTCAGAAGAAGAGCATTGCAAGTTTTCATTTCAATTGCCGTGTCAATAAAGGCCCTAAAACACGCCGAAGAAAGACAAAGATTGATATTATATTGTATTAACTGCACTTAATCAGCTGAAAAGTCTTCGTCTGAAACCAATGCAATTGTTTTTTTCAACTTAAGAACATTGAGAAACTACACCTCGATCTCATTCTCTACGTGTTGTCCGTAGAGCTTCAAGCCATCTGGGATACTTGGGTATTCAGTTGACAGGACTGGAATAGTCCCTCACAAATGACTTCAAGACCTCCTTTAAAGCATCTCCGTCATTGCCGCCGCCATTGTTCTGTTCCTATAGCCACAAATATATTTTCACATATATATATATATATATATATATGAATATGTCTTGGTATTAAGACAAGCACGACAAACTATTTAGATGGTTCAAATTGTTCGCTTTCGCCTTGGTTTTCAACTAAGATTTTACCCACCTCTTCGCTTAAGTTGAGGAGATGGAATTTGTTACCAAGTCCACTAAACCCGTCAGATGCAGATCATGCGGATCGATGCAGATTCACTAACATCCACTCCAATGAAAACCTAAAGCAGGATATGCCATTTTGTACGCCTTTTAAATCCCTAGTTATTGTTATATCTAGAGAGATACATATATATATATATATATATATACACAGAAATTATGTTGGAAGAGAAACTAGCCTTGCCATTGAGTCCGGCATTATCAATGGCAGTGTTGAGAATCTCAAGACCTTCCTTCATACTCTAAATCCACTAAAAAAGACGATATCAATCAATAAATTGCTATATCAATGAAGACGAAGAAGACATATACCAAGGGTAGGTTTCTGGAAAGAGAAGAAAAAAACCGTTGAGAGCAAACAACCTCAATCTTAGTAAGCAAGTAATCATTATGATTACTCGGAACCGGGAAAAATTTGCTTAAATATAGTTTCTGGAAAGGAAAATAAAATTAAACTCTCTAGTCAGCAAGCAAAAAAAAAAAAAAAAAATAGAATGACTTATTTCTGAAATATTGAACAATGTACGAGTCGTGTGAGAAGATAAAGAACAAAGATGAAGAAGCCACCTTCAAATGGAATAATGTGGTATTCATGTTCTGAGCTTCGACAGACGAGCTGCGAGCACAAATGGACCACTTGCTCAAAAACAAGAACCGCCAACATGAAAGTAAAATCTGAAGTGGAAAGATTCTTTAACGAGGATTAGACAATAACGATACCTGCATAGCAAGTTCGTTGGCTGGATGCGGATGAGCGCTCATGACATTGTACGCCGGAAGAGGAAGAACAAAGTGCTCGTAATCGGCAGCATTTGCAATGTGCTGTATCCAACAAAAATTATATGGAAAAAAAAAAAAAAAGCGCAGCAAAGGGAACGGAATATTGCCGCTGTAGCGTACATTTTCGTTATAAACGACAAAATAAATAAGTAGTTTTTGTTTCATTTGTTGTAAGAAAATGAGATGACAAAAAGCACCCAAACATTTCTCATGACGAAATTGTATAGCAAACCAAAACTCTCTCAACGCTACCAATTTACCACCACTGGCGGCCAAACCTCCGATCAACCCTTCAATGAAGTCCGACGACGACGATGCTCCAACGGTGAATGCGGCGGCTATGCCTCACGTCAAACATGAGCACTCCCTGCACGATGATGACCCCCCCCGCCGGTTGCCCCGATAATCACAATTTCTACCACACCAAATGTGTATAGATCGGAATAACTCTAAATTCCTATTCGCTCGATTATATATCGAATCCACAACAACGTTCAGTTTGCTACTCTGGTTTTATTTTTGATGCATCAACATATATTTGGGCAATCTGAAGATTGCAACTACTTTTATTAGTTTTTCAAGGGATTAAAAAAGTTCTTGTAGTAGATTTCATCTTTCTTCTTATCATGTGTTCTGTCCGGTTTCGATCTCTTTTCAAATGATCGGTTCGGCTTTGTACCTTTTTATAAAAGCTGTTTCTGAAGAAGAACTCTAATCTGCAACGGACGACAATAGTGTGTTCGTGGTTGAAACAGTTTTCGAAAACTATCCTTTTTGCATTACACCAGAATTGGGGTTGTTTCCCAACTTTCTACACTTCCCTCGGTTTGCCTGCATTTCATGGCTTTTATTTCTTGAGCTACGTTTCTATATGAATGGCGGTATTGCGTAATTTTCCTTTACACTTGGATAGTAACACTGAGCTCTAAGTATGTGGATACTCAGTATCAAAAGTGTCTTCTGAAATAGCAATTTTGTACAAATTAATACTTAATAACTTAATGGGATGGGCCAGTGGGGAACATGATTGATGATTCCTAAATCCATCCTTGTCCCATAAATTGCGATGGGGTAATTTTAACCCGAACCCATTTAGATCGGGATTTCTTTGTCTTATTTAAAGTGGACCTCGTTTAAAACCAATCCCTACATATTAATAAGTTAGCAGGAAAAATCATCATCTCGTGTTAAAGTTAAAGGTAAATCACTTAAATTTCTTGTATTTTTTACCTTTTTATCACTTGATAAGGTTATTGCAGCATTATTCTTACCACGCTGATTTTAATCATCATCAAAAATTGATTTTTTTTTAAATTTTTTTTAAGAATAAAATAGAAAAGCATTGGTTTAGTGGAAAAAATTAACAGTTCAAACAAGAAATGGATTCTCATATCATGGATTGTGTCTTCTCCGAATTTTTTTTTTTTTTTCATTTTTGGGTAATTTCGTTAATGAAGTGTATTGGTTAGCTGAGTTCAACTCTGTAATCATGAAACCATAAGTAATGTGACGTGCGTTTAGTATTCGGGATAAGTTTGAGATGAAATGAAAATTTTAAGTTAAAGTTGGTTGACTTTTCAAAAACTAGTTATAATTTTTGTTTAATTTTTCAAGAAAAAAAAAACCAGCTGTAAAGTGCAGTTGAGTTCAAACTCAATACGTATTCCTAACATAGGTTTCATTTTTTTCTTTAGAAGTTAGGTGGTTTGCATGTATGACAATGTCCTTGCTTTATCAATTACCTTTCTTTCTTTATCAACTTCTTATCATTATAATGAGTATGGACTTTTATTATCACGTGTCTAGTTAATTATCTTTTTTCCAAGAGTTAAGTAATGTCATATGTATCAAGAAGCTAATGAAGTTGTCCATTCCTTGACATTTTTATGCTCTTAAAATAGATATGAGCTTATTTAGTTACTGGTGGATTACTTCCACCTATAGAAACTGTTATTTTATCAGACGCTTACTGTTTATATATAATAGTTACATATTCAATATTCTCAATTAAAAAAAAAAAAAAAACCACGACTTAGGGTTAGCAAACCAAAAAACAAATCCATTACTCTCTCAACCCTGTTTGGCTTTTGATGAATTTTAAGAGAACCTTCCCACATTGAATAGAGTGAAATAATAGGAGGAGTTTTGAAGCCTATATAAAGAGTCCAAAGCTTTTATTTCTACTCGTCATAGTCAAATAGTGTATTTGAAGTATTGTATTTTGCAAAGTTTTGAGTTCTCTTTTTTTAGTCTTGGTATTTCATTTTTAATCTCAATCTTATTTTATTTCAATAATTTCACTTATATATTGGAGAAGTCCAATAAATTAATAACAAACCCTCTAAATGGATGAACAGAAACAATAACAATCAAAAGTACGCCTTCGTTAAATCCATTCATAAGTGCACTTGCTTTCCTTTGCACAACCTGGTTATCAGGAAAGTCCGTATAGACTAAATTGTAGCATTTGTTTTACAGAACCAAGAATGATGTGCAACGTTAGTTGTATCCATCTCATGAGAAATGCAACGTAGAAGATGAGAAATGCAACGAGTAAAAGTGAAAAGTATGTGAATTTCGTCATTTTTCTTTTAAATTCTGAATATTGTTTCAAATTCTCTTTCGTATTAAGATTTAATGTAAGGAAACTTTTACTACCTTATATAAGGGAAATTTGTTTGTACATTTAATGTAAACAAATAATTATATTCTATAAATAGGTATTCATTGTGATTGTTGGCGGTAATTTCATATGGTATAAAATTTGAATCTCTCAATGTCCAAGTTCATAAGATATATTATAAATTTGAATTCTATCCTACTAAAATCAAGGAATATTTTTATTATTCTCTACTTGAGAGAAATCTATTCTCTATTATTCACATATATAACCTATTCTTTTATAGAAAATGATTCACATCATGAAAGAAAAGTTTCATGATATATCATGAAACTAAAAAGTAACTTGTTAGGGGTAAAAAAAAATAAGGACAAAATAGTCATTTCAATTTTACAAAATCTACAGAATTTTGATACTTAACAATTCATAATATTTATGATAAAACTTTTCATAATGTGTATCATTACTCCTCTTTTTATATATGTGTGTGTGCGCATTATAATATTATTACTCCTCTTTTTATATATGTGTGTGTGCGCATTATAATATTATTACATATAGTAGTTAAATTAAGGGATAATCCTTTTTATTTGTTTTTTAGTTAATTTTTTACTTGGCTTTTTTGTTATATACCTTATTACATATTATATATATTAGTTAAATTAATACCTTTTTAGATGTCTATTAATTTCATCAGGAATAAATAGAAAATTTATTAGTATACAGACTCGATATAATTCTATTTAAAAAAGTATATTAGTTAAAAAAAAAATAACACCTTGGAAATGATATAAACTTGTAACAACTTAGTTAATATATCAAGTAACATTTCAAAGAGAAATAATTTATTTATTTTGCGCACGGGTAATGTGGTAACTTTACTGAAAAAATAATAATAAATAAATAAATAAATAAACTTTCCTTTCTGTTTTTCATTAATACCAAACAAAAAGAATAGACTATCACTATCTTTCCTTAGCATCATACCAAAGAACTTTGAGAAAACTAATCCTTCTCTTTTATTGGATAAGATTTTTATTGGATAAGATATATATGAGAAAAGCAGAATGTTGATATATATATATATATATATCAGCTTATGGGGATGAGAGCTGAAGTTTAAGAATAATTCTTTTTTATTTTCAGTGTAATTTTTTTTAATTCACATAAAGCAACGGTTTTTCTCACGGAATAGATCAATTACAATGTCTTTAAGATGAGGATCATTAATAGACCTCATTAAGTTATAATTTTTCGATAGTTATTAACTGAAGAGAAATATTTGATTAGTAATTCACATATAATGTTAAAGGCAAAAGGTTGTGGAGAAGCTTCATGTGCTTCCTTATTTATTAGTCCCATTTGTCATAATAATTTGTTGCATAGAAGAATCAAAACTAAATGTAAAAAATATAATCAAAGACAGAAGACAGAAAAGTCTCATTATTCATCTTGATTATTATAAGATTTCCATGTCTTTCCCTCCAAAAGCAAGAACAACAACAACAACAACAATAACTAAAAAAAAAACATATAAATATATATATATATATATAAATGGTATAATTGGCATCAAAATCATGAACACATCCTAATTAGGTTGGCATCCACTTCATGATAATCCCTTATTAAGTCCTCAAAAAAAAAAAAAAAAAAAAAAGAATGAAAAGTCTCCACCCAAAATGCTAAAGGAAAAATAATAATAATAATAATAATGGGGAAATATGTGGTAGAGACCCTCTGAGGGTCTTACCGGTACGGTCTTTTTTTAAACCGTTAAGATTTAATCAAATGGCTCAAATATTGATGGTCTACGATATTTATCATACACCTAACCTCACATAATCATTCCCACCTAAAATCTTCTCCGTCGCCGGTGATCTTTCTGCCGCCGGCGACGGACGCTGGTGACTAATCCCCGACGCCGGCGACCTAATCGGCCACAAGTCCCGGACGCCGGCCGTCGCCGACCATCCGGTCATAATGGTATGACCATTTCAATTTTTTTTTTTTTTTTTTTATAAATCCATCAAAAGATTTTTTTTTTTAAGATAACATTTTTGGCCATTTTTAATCATAGGTCATAACGGTTATGACCGGGTGGTCATAATAGTTATGACCTTTACTCAAAATGGCCAAAAATGTTAGATTAAAAAAAAAAAACTTTCGATGAAAGTTTCTCTCTCTAAATGGAAGTTTCTCTCTGTAAATGGAAGTTTTTCTCTTTAGATGAAAATTTCTTTCTATTATACGAAGATTTGGGTTTCAAAATGGGTGGAGGGGACTAGGCGAAAAAGTGAAAAAAGAAATAAGTTTCCGTTGGGTGGTGACTCTTTCTCTCTCTATATTTCAGTTTTCTCTCTCTAAAACACTGTACATGTTAGCTTGAAAAACTTTTTTGGGCCATGCGAGGGAGACAGATTTTGAGTGTGTAGGAGATGAGGGTAAACTAGTAATTTGATATACATTAAATGCTACTGGGTCCCACATTAAGTGCTGAAATTGAAGGTTTCAAAAAGTGATGATGCTTTTAATATTATTTATTTCAGAAATACTAAAAGTGAAATTAACCCTTCTTTTTATTAACTTTGGACTGAATCTGCTAGTTAACATCATGTTTTATCAGTAATAGAAAGTGTTATTTTAGCAACATTTTAATAATTCATGATCATTTCAACAAAAAAAATAAATAAATTAATTAATAGAAATAGGGATCAAAATTAACAAACTTAAAGATTCAGGATCTAAATAAACAATTTACTCAGACTCAGATAAATTAACTCTTAATTTCAACCAAAAAATATATATATGTTAACTCTTAGTTCAATAGTAAATATGATAAAAATGATAATGACAATGCAACTTCGAAGGGGGGAAGTGCACGCATCCCCCCTCAACATAAGGTATGTGAGGGCATTAAAGAAAGTCTAGAGGATATCCATCAAAGAGTTGTTTCGGTTACTTCTGACTGAAAGCCATATGTAATAGACACCACATTACACTCCGATAATGTTGAGCCCATCGGTATAAACCATCACAATAAACAGTGCACTATATCACGATATTCTATAAATTTTTAAATTAGGGCACGTTTGTCAAACCGTAAAAAATTATAATGAGAAAGATAATGAGATTAGAAAGGAAACTAAAGAAGTGACAATCATAATCAATGATTCTCTTTCTAATATTTTACTTACCCTATTTGATGGTGTGATACAAAACAATGCAATTCCCATTTTAGTGTTTACTGAACTTAAAAATGATACAATACAATTCCATTTTAATGTTCACTGAAATTAAAAAAGATACCGATGTAATTATTAAAAAATATATTTTTTTAAACAATCAAATAATCTTTTGAGTAAATTTACCATTCATTCTCTCGATATTTAATCAAAACCAATGAGATTGAAAAGATTGACATTCAAGTTCCAAAAAAAAAAAGGGTAGATTGACATTCACTTTTCATACTCCTTGTATCATGTTGGACCAACGGAACTTTTAAAACCGACTTTATAAGTAAGCATACTACTCACTTTCCCTTAACCTTTTCGTGCGAGGTAATCAAGTGCACCCGTTAGTCAAATAAAACCAAAAAACAAAAATGCTATATTAGGCAAAAATCCAACGTCTTATGAGATTAGAAGATAAATTTGCAAATGGAAACTCAAAATATGCTGAAAATATTTCCAAGGAAACAACCACTCATAACGTAAAAATACAGAATTCCACATTCATTAGTCATTTAAGATTCCATAGAAAGGAAATGCATTCTTCTACAACTATTCCCGTAGAAAGGAAATAGAGATTGAAGAGAGCAAACTTATTTCTCGAAATACAAATATGCTTTTCTGCATTGCTGGCTGAATAATACAGTACAATAAGCTCAATAAGTGCGCAGTTCATTTTTAAGTATTACCAATAAATCAAGTCTTTGAGGTTCATAACCCTCCATTTACTATCAATTTTCGATACTTTCACAATTTATTTTATTTATTATCTCCTTAGAGTTAAGGACTGACCTTCAAAAACACACATTTTCCGCTGAAGTTGGCCCAGAGCCCTCGAGAGGAAGTGGGTTGCGCATCATCCCTTCTGCACCGCAATGAGTACCTGCACCACAATTAACCTGGCTTGCGCTATACCCTGCGATGGCACCGGCACTTGCTATCTGCAATGTTCCCTGTCCTCTCTCTGTCACCGTGACACCATCAACGAGGGTGGGGCTGTAGCCTGGTATGGCACCAGCAGTTGCTATCTGTACGGTTGACCCTCCCCTCTCAGCCACTTGCTTCAGCCGGAATCGCTCAGCTCTCGAGCCAATGACCTGTCCTAGGACAGAAGCTGCGATGGTCAATGCCATAGCTGTTTTAGGCATTAAGACGGACTTTCTAAGCATGGCTATGAAAGGCACAGCAGCGTGCACTGCCGTGAACCATGAGAGAGAGAACTTCGTGGTGTGCTCCCTCCACACACCTAAGGGCACGTTAACTGCCATGCCCAAGGCTGCAATTACAAGCATTTTTGCAGGTAGTGGCTGGGGGCGCAAAGACTTGACGAAGGCAGTCCGAGCAAGAGCTGCCCTTGCTGCAACCACTGCAGGGGGGCATTTAAACTTCATACCAGGTGGTGGCTGAAGTGCACTTGCAACAAGCGGGAGAACATGGCTTACAGCTCGGTAAGACTTTGCAATTGGGCAGTTCCCTGATTTTAACCATTCATTTCCCAGCGCCTCATGCTTTGATGAACTTCCTTCCTAGAATGTTTGAAAAACCAGTATAAGAATCAAATTCTACAACATCAATATTTCACGTCTCATGGAGTATTCTACATCATCATTAATTACTTCCAAACCTACAGGTCGCAATTCTAGGAGCACAATAAACAATTGGCTCAGTAAGTTAGCCAAGTAGAAGCCATTTATCTCCTTTAATGTAACACAGTAAACTGCATTCTAATAAGATGAAGCACGTGCGACATCAGAGATTGTGATTCTTCCCAATTTGAAGGATTCATATTTTAGTATGAATCAAATGTAAAGTCTAAAATTATGAAACTTATTATCTAATAATGTAGGATTGTTTGCAGAGGTCACCAATCAGACATGATTTCTTTTTTCTCTCCTGAATCGCTTCCCTTACCTAAAAATGCGATGTTTCACAATGTGTTGGGTTGAGTCTACTTACTGGTGAAGAAGAGGAATTCTTGTTGGTAGATGAGTCGGGCTTCTTCTGCTTCTTCCATTTGTCAGAGAATGGACCAAAACTGAAAGGCCCTCCAGGTCCAAATGATGACAAACTAATGGTAGCAGCTTTTGTTGCTAAAGGGTTAAAATATGGTGTGGGCTTGAAATCTGGAACTTCATCACGAACATTAGAACGCCCAGACAGTGGGACAATCCCATCCTTCCCATGAAAAACTTTAAATGCCGTATCAAAACTGGGACCATCCTCGAATATTGGACCTTTGGCTCCCTGAAACAGAAAAAGGCAAAATGTGAAAAATGAAAGTAAAGAAGTGGCAAACAAAGCGTGTATGACAAAGGAGAGATGACTTACAGGTATGACAGATAGTGGGAGGTGAACTGAAGAAAAGGAAAAGCAGGTGGGTTTGTTGATGTTCCTCAAAAATGGACATCTCTGCAAGTCCTTCACATCAAACGGGCACTCAGATGCGTCTTCTTTTACTCCTTTGAAAAGCAGGTCCATTGTCTCGTCCACTGAAGGAAACTTACCTGAAGAAAACAAAAACAAGAAACTGAGTTGCAACTTTTTTGGCCAAAAATAACAGGTAATAATTGAAACTCTGTTCTTGATAACAATCATTTTTATAAAGATACAGAATAATGTTGGCGAAGTAATGTAAAATCATCTTACTGTGTCAAACTCACCACAGCACACAGAATGCCCTGAAAAACTAATAACCGATATGGAAACTTTTTTTTATAACTGTGGTTTCCAAGACTTTTGCCCCGACTGCAAGAGGCCATGCAGAGCGCCCCCATCCACATGGACCGGGTAAATCACGGGGCCAAGGCCCACAGGCGTGACCCCAAGGAATAGGTAGCACTCGATGGGAATCGAACATTGGACCTAATGCTTCCCGAGGCACTAAGTCCAAGAGATTCACCACTGAGCCAACCCCTTTATAACCAACATGAACATGAAAACTAGACAATTGAAAATACTTCTCCTTCGACAAAAAACTTTCAACTAAAATGTTCATGGCTCCTTCTTTCGGAAGCAACAAGAATAGGTTTGCAAAAATACAACTCTCTAATTTATTTCGAGACGGAATTCTTGAGAGCAGTGCAACATGTCAAAGAAAAGCAATGACTAAAATCTGAAAAATCGGAGCAGCAAACACGCCTCATCATGGAACAAACAAACCCCGGTTTGTCTAAATAGTCCATCAAAATACTTTAATAACCAACAAACTCTAGAGCTCTAGAATCAATTAGAATGAACGTTTATGATTCTCCCGTCCCCCATTCCTATTGTCTGTAGAGGAAATCCTAACGAAACGAGACGACCTTACCCAATTCTACTAAGAACGAGCTCATTTTCTTTCTTACCACCACAGATCCCAACGTCATAAAATATGATTCATCATATTTTGTACCCAAAAAAAAAAAAAAAAAATATATATATATATATATATATAACTCTGAAATTAAGAAATTCTAAAAGATGTTTGGTTAGTGGCAAATGGAAAGTTATAACACGAACAAAGACCGTCCTTGGCATAAAGTTTCAATGAAACAATCATAACAAATTCGATTGCACATTTCTTGCAGTATTTTGTTTGACAAATATTAGGTACAAATATGTCTGCAACAAGAAATTCAGAATTGGATCCATTAAAAAAAACACCCAGAGATAAGAAAAATCCTCTGAAATTTAAAAAAAAAAATAAAGCACAAATTCCATAAGAATTTCATGCAAATATCGCAGCAATTGTTCAATGAATCATCCGAAACATTTCTATCAGAACAAAAAAAAATCCCTAAGAAATTCCACTTCTTTAATGCTTATCTGAGGTGGAAATCACGAAAATCCAAAAGGAAAAATTAAATAAAATAGAATAAAGTTACGCTAAGGTAAAGAAGGAAAAATTGGGAGGCGTTTGGGAGGAGAGAAAATACCCGAGAATCGGCAGGAAAATCCCAATTATTTGGTGGAGAGCAGGAATAGACGTGTGGATGGCACAGACACGTACACGAGCTTCGCGGGGGCCACCTTTTATATGAGAAGCAGCCGAAATCTTACGAAACGGAGCAGGTAAAATTGTCACACGTTGTTAGCATTTCATTGTCTAATTTATTTTCTTTTCCATTTATGTACTTTTAAACAAAATGAATAAATCTCCACTGATTTTTTTTTTAGAATGACATGATAGTGTCTCGTTGAGAGACACTATCATAGTTATTGTTTTATAAATCATTAAGATGAAATCTAACGATAAAATATAAAAAAACATAATTTTTAATATACACTTATAACTGAATAAAATTTTTATATACAAAGCTTTTTTTCTAAAATGAAAAAAAAAAAAACTCAAAATTCAATCAAAATCAAGAAAATACCCATATCCGTCAGCCACACTCAGCCGCCGAAGAAAGCCTGACGTTCAAACCTACAAATCTTTCCCCAAGAAGGACCGCACCAGGTCGAGAGGGAAGGGGGTCTCGCCTGTCGAACTAAGATAGGGGGTTGGGGGAGCTTCACCAGAGGTCACGCAAGGGGGGCGGCTTCATTAGCTGAGTATTTTTTTTCCAGATTAGATCTCTTTTTTTTTTTTTTAAGGATCAGATCAAAAATTTGAGGAAGGAAAAAAATATACAAAAATTTTAATTTGAAATAAAATAAAGGATTATGTATATATGAGACTATATTAACATTAAATGCATCTTAGATCATAATAGTTCATTTACTCACACAATCAATTTTAACCGTTGGATGGATTATTACTGGTAATACTCCTCATTGGAGCTCTACTATAGTTTTCTCCTTTTTTTTTTTCCTAATTAAAATCGCCTATAATTATTTTCTTTTCTTTTCTTTCTTTCTTCGTTTTTTTTTATTATTATTATTATTTTGGAAATGGCCTATGATTGTCTTCGATAATATAATTACTTCTTGTCGCTTCAGCAAAAAATATATCTTTTTCCTTCCTTATATAGAAAATCGTATAAGATGTTATCCAAAAATACTTTTATTAAGTAGTGATGGCGTAAGGAATTACTATCATAGACAATATTATTTAGTTCTAACAACCAACTTCCATATAAGTAAAAGTCAAGCATCCGACTTTTCAAATTTGTAAACGTGAGCCGGCCCTAGGAAACAAGAAAGAGAGGAAAACAAAGAGTGTGTCGATCGGAGTTCCGGGACCATTCCCGAGCGTGTTTTTGGACCTCCAACCATGAAAATTGGTCATGAGGCTCATATTGTTGTAGGTTTTTTTGATGACGGTTGCTACGTTTGGCGGGATGGTTTCATTAGAGCAGATCTGATGGCGTTTAAAGCATAGTTTTCAAATGATTTGGAGGTGTTTTATGCTATTTTTCCCATCTGGTGGTTGTACTCTTTCTTGGTCTTATTCCGAATGATGGTGGACTTCTTATAGAGGTAATGGTTCATGCTGATAGTGATAGCACGTGTATTTCACGCTCTGTTGTTTGAAGACATCTCATCGATTTCGCCGCTTATCCTTGAAATTGTTCCTCCAACTCTAATGATTCTCTTGTCTACTACACTTTCATTGAAGGCTTGCAGTGGTCATATTTTAGGCTTTAGTTTTTTTATGTTTTAGTCTAATAAAGACGTTGATATTTTCCCATATAGTTTTAGTATTTTTATTGTAATAAGGGATGTGGTTCTTTCATCTTTTGAGTTTGTTTTTGGTATGCCAGATTTAGGCTAGTTATGAGACTTGGCAGAGATGTTTTATGGCCTTGGTGCTACATGTTATATGCTCTCGATGAATCGAAAGCTTCCATCGATTGTAGTAGTTTCAAAAAGCGACTTATGAGCACTCAAATTGATGTATCAAGGAATTTTTCTGATATCAAGTCTCGTCTTGCAGCGTTTTCCCTGTGCTTCATCAGAATTTATTAATGGAACCGGTATTTATCTAGTGTTTTGTATTATGTATTACATAGACATCCGTATTTTGTTTAGTGTCTAAAAACTTTTTTGTTGAAAGAAATTTTACGTTAAAAAAAAAAAAAGTAGTGACGGCCTAATCGTAATAAATTAGGAAAATTTCACTTTTTCCTCTTGAATTTTAGGCTTTGTCACAAAACGCCCCCCGAACTTTAATATGTAAATTTTTCCCCCCCAAACTTTGAAACATTTATAGATTTTCCCTCTCAGTTAAATTTTTTATAGAAAAAAGCATTGGGTAACAGTATTAAATATGAAATTACGAAATGACATCATTGGTAGTACATGTGACACTCACTACTCTTATTAAATGTGAAATTATGATTTAAACATAAGAGAACATTATGGGGAAAAATTACAAACCATCCTAAATATTTCTTTTTTTTTTTAATCTAATTATAAGGATAACTTTGTAATTTTATACTTAACATCCCCCAACTCATGCTTCTAACAAATGTCACACGATTTTTCCATCAAAAATTAACTGAGGGGGGAAATATATAAATATTTCAAAGTTGAGGAGAAAAAATATTACAAATTGAAGTTTATGGGTATTTTGTGATAAAGCTTAAAGTTTAGAGGAAAAATGAAATTTGACCAATATATTAATGTGAAGGTTCAATGGTCAAAAGTTCGAATGATCGGTGATTTTTTGTTGGTCTTACATATGAAGGTTTATGAGTTTAATACTTGATAGAGAGTATCTAAATCACACTCTCACGTATCCTTACTGTTAGCACATCCGGTATTTTGTGGTGACATGCTACTCGTCAAGGGTTAATGTCTACTTCTAGGACCTTCAATGTACATTCCTTTTAATGTCTAAAGAACCAATTGATAATACCCATAAGCATATGCTAACATCGCTCCATTTCTAAACTTTTCTTTATCAAGAAAAAAAAAAAAAAAAACCAGATTTTAAATTCTAAGTCTATTTTACAGAATTTTTTTGAAGGTGTTTTTGGCTTTTTATTCAAAATCTAATTCTGAAAGTATTTGCATCATCTATGTAGAGAGCTTTTGACTTACTTTAAAATTCCTACTAAAATTTTAATATGACATTATATGTTTTATTTTGATATTTGTCTTTCATATTTGAAATTTTAATAATCATTTGATCGATAAATTTTTACTTCTTTTCTCTTTGTAAAATGGGTCCTCAATAAGGATATAAATAAAAAGAACATTCATAAGCTACTAATATGCATATGAGAAAAAAAAAAAAAAAAAAAACATCTAACCTATTTTGGTAGCAAAGACATTATTATTAGACTCAAGTGGGGTTTTTTTTTTTTTTTTTTAAGGAATAATGAAGTTGGCGTTGAAGAGAAGCGAAATAACGAAATTTAAAATAATTAATTAATTAAAAAGGAAGAGGCATGGTACAGCCAGGAAGCAAACCAAAAGAATTTTTAAAAAAATTATAGATATAAGTATTTGAAAACGGTGTGATTCGTGTTACTTGGACAAGTCAAAATACGAGATTCGATCAAAATAGTCAATTTTGAAAAGGTGTGGATAGAGAAAATTTATGTCTCAATGAGATATGTGTATTTATTTGATTGTGTGAATATCTAAAGAAATAAAAAGTTAAGAGAAAGAGGGGAAAATATCAGTGAAAAACGAAAAGGGCAATAAAGGAGTCAAATTAAAGTCAATTTAAAAAGTAATAATAGAAGATTAATAAATTATAAAAATAACCACTTTAAAAATCACATATATATGTTTTACCCTTCTCACTCCTCGTATTTATCTAATCAAAGGTCAAAAACACCTAAAATAATTATAGTTTTACAATAACTCAGATGTATTTTTAATAAACAATCCTTCAAATCACCCAAAGGAAAAGGAGAATCTTATCTTAGTATAATACGTGATAATTATTAAAGTGATTTTCAAGATTTATACTCTATATTTATTAAAATAAAAAATAAAAAACCCAAAACACCTTCGATATGTAGTCAATGTCACTTTTGTCTCTTTAATTATACAAATGCTCTACCCCTGCATTTGCAAAATCAATCATAAAATATCCCTTTAAGTAATTAAATTTCTAAAAATACCAAAATCACCCTTCCACTTTAATAAATACAATTTGAAACATTATTATCTAAATAACCAAATAAAATCAATCTTACATGACCTTAAAACCATCTCAAAATAATTGGAACATTCGTTTGAATGAAATATTTATGTGATTTTTAAAATTTTTGTATTTAACTATTATAGTTCAGTCATATTTAAAATAATAGTTTAAGATAGATTGGTAAGAGTAATTTTGACATTTTAAAAAATGTAATTGCTTCAGTGTTTTTTTTTTTTTTTTTTTGACTGATTTTACATGCACAAAAGTGCTTTAGACATTTGAATAAAAACAGGAGTAAAAGTGGTGTTCAGGCTAAAAACATGAGGTATTTATGATATTTTTCTTATTTGTATTGTAAGTATATAATGATGTGACTTTTTAGTATTTGGAAAATATATTCTTTATTCCTATATTTCAATGTCACTAATTAGATTTTGTTGTATTTCTAAAGAACCCTACTTCTTAAATTTTGGAATTCCAATGTATCCGTTTTATGAAAAATTGCACCCCTTTTTTTTTTTTTTGAAAGGGAAAATTGCCTACTTTTCATATCAAATGATACAGATAAATTATTAAACATTAAAAATAGTACATAACCGCATTAACCCAGTTATAAATTTATAATATGAGATATTGTTTTAAAAATGTTTGCTCATAATTTTTTTTCCTTTTTCAGTGGAGTCACATGCCGCTTTCAGTCCTATTATGTCTCGGTTCATGTTAATAAGATATCTTTCACTTTATACTTTATAGTGATTTCAATGAAACTAGATGCATCTTTCAAGTAAAATTGTGTTATGTCCCTTTTGTTCTATTAATGGATTTGTCATTTTTATAGATAATGGAGATGGCACAAAAGAAAATAGCTAAAATCCCAATATAAGGGCTCCTTACAAAACAAATCCAATAGTGTAGGCAGGCGGGGCTTGTAGATATTTTTTGTCCAATTTTGTAACCATTTCTTAAGAGAACAAGAATTTTTGAAAAAAAAATTTTTTGGCAGAAAGAATTTTTTAAATCTGACTTACGCACATGTTCAAATGATCAATTACCAAATAAACATTACTACTAGTCCAATAGTCCAAATAAAATAATTATGCTCTATCCATAATTCAAAGTCCATAGCCCACTATTTCAAATAACATAGTGAGAGAGAGTTATGATGAATTGAATACCATTTAAAATCTCCAACACTCGAAAATCTAATTAGCATAAGTAAAATAAGAACAATTAATATCATGAAACTATTAAAAAATTAAATATTAAAAAGGGTTATTGGGCAAGCGGGGTAATCTGCCAATCAATTTTCGTTAATCCCGTCAATCAATTTTCTCAAACCGCTCCCGCCTATATGGTCCCATTTTAACGGTGGGGTGGCTAGCAGACAATTTAGATGGATTGACGGGTTTTATGCACACCCTTAGTTTGGAAGGAAAAAGTGTCCTAGTTTAGGGATACCAACCCAAATATTAACACCTTTATTCAACTCTCTCACACAAAAACCAGTGAGAATTTAATTAATGTAACGCATAAACTGGTTTTGGCCCAACTAAATGTCACCTCTACAAACTAAAAGTCACTATGAGTAAAAGTTACAAGGATTCTTCCGGAAAAAAAAAAAAATGCATTTGTGTTCCGACATCTTTGTTTAAAACCAAATATAATTCAGTAGATTTGATACGTAATCAAAATAAAGAATTAAAAAAATAATAATAAGGTATCAGATTACTCTACAACAATTGAATCAGGAAATATCTAATTATCTATGACATAAAAAAAATAATTGAGAAAATTACCTAAATGATCATCTTTTTTTCATATGTTAATTAGTATGACATAAATTATTTATTTTAAACTAACATACAGGATAAATTTTAGTATTAATTTTTTGTGTCATATTGATGTATAATAGTTTTTAAATTTGTATTATTCAGCTGCTTTTCTCAAAATAATTTAATAGATTATCAAAGATTGTTAATGGTGATCCGCGACCAAAACAATCGGTGATTATTGTTGGTACGGCATCTGGTAGTTTACTAGTGTAATCTAATAGATTATATTTCGAACTAATGGATGCAATTTTGGTAAAATGTACTCTATTTACGTCCAAATCTAAATCTTCAATATCTGTCGAAGAAATATAAAGTTAAAGTTTTTATTATGTTGCATTCTTGTAAGCTGAAGTGAAATAAAATAAAGAATAAAAAATGAAAAAAAAAAAAAAAAAAACTAGGCTTCTTTACCTAGTAACGTGGGCTGCTTTGCTTAAACCAAATATGGGCCTGGGCCTTAATTAGAGAGGTCCAATAGTGTTTCTTATGATTTCAGCTTAGAATTTGAAGGGGGGAAACTATGGCCTATAGAATATTTTATAAGTATTTTTAAAATTTATAACATATTTTTTAAGAGATGATAATTTATAGTACATATTTTTGAGTAAATTCTTAGGTTTTTGGGTAAATCCTTGGATTTTCTAGTAAATACTTAGAATTTTTAATAATTTTTTAATAACAGATTTATATACATAATGTCATATTAGAGAGAGAGAGCGAGGATGGGAGAGAGGCAGAGAGAAAGGAGTAAGAATGATGGTTTTTATTGATATTTATCTGATCATAAATCTAATTATACTATTTATTATTATATTTAAAATTTTATGTTATAATTTACTATTACTCTTTTTAAAAATGCTATTTGACACTTTGTCCGGTAATATTTTAAGATTAGTATTCCAACTATGGGTTTCATTCAACGTCTTTCCTTCTCATTATTCCATTTTAGTTTTCAACAATGTATCAAACATTAGAAATAGGAAAAGATTAATCCCCGTAAAAAACAAAAAAAAAATGATAGCATATGGATTGACACCAATAATTTTTTTTTTTGAAAAAAAAAATAACGGTTATAAGCAGGAGAGGCTCAATTTATTACTTATCGAGGAAAAAAAAAAAAAAAAAAAAAGATAAAGAAAAGTGGGGATCATGGTCCTCCTTGCATGGCATGTAGTTGGCATATCGAACATGATGCTGTCAACCTGATTCTCAACAAACAATTATTTATTGTCATCATCATGACTAGTATGCATACATATACATGTATATACATATATATAGAGAGACTCTACCAAAGACCACTAACGAAAACGAGAGTTCCACTGCCACTTTGCATTATGTCTCGAAGCAACGTTGCAGAGAATAATAGAATGAGATCAACTCCATTATTGGAGTATATATATGCCAGTGTATGTATGTATATATATATGTATATATGTATATATGAATTGCGTACTTTTGGGGATCATGTATATATATATATGGATAGGTATATATATATATATATATATAATGAAGCAATCGTGATGTTTTGTGTAACTGATCAAATGAGCCCCCTATCTCCTTGTCGGTGGCCAACTCCCAACAGCACATGCTATGTGCCTTTTTTTCTTGTCTTTGGGTCACTATTCCGATGATTAAATCTTGACTGATGTTATATTATTAATCATGCTAAGCTAAGCTAAGTTTCAAATACACAACTTATTTATTCTGACCATATGCATGTTCTGAGCATGTTCTGTAAAAAAAAAGAAAAAAAAAACAAAAGAAAAAAAAACAAGTCGCACGACGTTAAACACTACTACAAAATGTAGATTTCACGACAGAGCTTTCACGACCGTTTTTTAAAAACCGTCGTGGAAAATGCGGCAAAAACACGGAGCGGAACAGGGTTTCCGAAAACCGTCGTAGAAGACCATGATTCCACGACGGTTTTCTATAACCGTCGTGGAAGCTAGAGATACCACGACGGTTAAAAAAACCGTCGTGGTATCTCAATTAAAATTTTGATAAAATTTTTTTTAATTAAAAAAAACCGTCGTTGAATTTTAAAAAAAAAATTTTAAAATTAGCTACCACGACGGTTTACAAAAACCGTTGTGGTAGGTACGAAGGAGGGAATTTTTCAAAAAAAAAAATTGAATTTTTTCGACCTACCACGATGGTTTTTTGGAAAAACCGTCGTGGTAGATCAAATTTTGAATTTTTTGACCTTCCACGACGGTTTTTTGGAAAAACCGTCGTGGTAGATCACCACGACGGTTTTTCCAAAAAACCGTCGTGGAAGGTCAAAAAAATTCAAAATTTTTTTTTTTTTAAATTCAAAAAATTTTTTTTTTTTAATTTTCATCCTACCACGACGGTTTTTCAAAAACCGTCGTGGTAGGGCATTTACCACGACGGTTTTTTAAAAAACCGTCGTGGTAGGTATGAATGCGGGAATTTTGAAAATTTTTGAAATTGTTCAACTTTTTGGAGCGTATATTAAAACCCAAAAAAAACAACATATTTCCCACCCTATTACATTCCGAGACTTTTTCACTCTCTAATATAAACTCTAACTCCAAATCCAAAGTCGCCCATATCCTCCCTCCATTTATCTCTCTCCGCTTCATCTCTACATTCTCGCCGTCATTCCTCTTTCTCTCTCTAACTCCGAGCCTTTTTCCCTCTCTCTCTAGCCGCCATTCCTCCCTCTCTCTCTAACTCCGAGCATTTTTCCCTATCCCTCTCGCCGCTATTCCTCCGTCCCCTACATTCTTTACCACTCCGCCCGTATCCACGCTCAACAATCCGGTAAGTTAAAATGTATCTTGTTTGGGTAAGGCACGGATTTGGGAATTTTTCGTCTAAAATGTTGATCTTGTTGATTGTGGTTGTTGATTGTGAAATTTCCGTCCAAAATGTCAAAAATCCACAATGTTCCTTCCAAAATGTTGATTTGGGAATTTTCCGTAGAAAAATGTCCAAAATCCATCTTTTCGGTGATTGTTGATTGTCGTTGTGATTTGGATTGCTTTAAAATTGATTGGGTAATGCTTGGATTTGAGAATTTTCCATAAAAAATGTTGATTTTGTGAGATAAATTTTACGGATTTGCCACCCGTGGGAAATGAAATGAATTCACAAATTTTTTTTTTGGTGGACCCTACCACGACGGTTTTTCTGACCGTCGTGATAGGCGGACCTACCATGACGATTTTTCAAAAAAAACCGTCGTGGTAGGTCCGCCTATCACGACGCTTTTTTTGTATAAAACCGTCGTGGTATGTTCTTAAATGTCCACATTTAGGCCCCATTTTTTGCCTATTCCACGACGGGTAAAAAACCGTCGTAGAATCTAAAAAGATTCCACGACTATGGATTCCACGACGGTTAGAAAACCGTCGTATAAATGTTACCACGACGGTTAAAAACCGTCGTGGTATCCACATTCTGTACTAGTGAAAATACGACATCAAAAATAGATATGCAAAGGGTATTGTGTTACTACTTGTCATAGATTAACCTTGTATGATAAAAGTCTAATATCTTAGAAATCTTGAATTTCTCTTCTTCTTTATAGTCTCCACACCGCATCAGAGCTCATTAAGCTCAAATAAGTGGTCCGATTCATATAATACAAGATTAGTGATTCAAAAGAAAATATCATTATTGGATCACTTCACTTAATATGTTAATCTTTTAATATAGAAGTTCAATTTTTTACAGTCTCAAATTTCTCTTTTTCTCTCTAATCTTCACAATTCCCATGTAACATTACATGTGATAATATTGAAAACTAAAATGTACGTTTTAAATCATATATATAGATAGTCACTTGTTAGAATTTATAACTTCTTTTTAGAGAGATGTTGTTCTATATATATTGGTAAAGATATGTTAGACTTCGGCAACCAGAGACGTAGTCACTTAAGGATTAGGGAGGGCTTAAGTCTTCCCTCAACTTTTCTTTTTTCAAAAATATTCTACAATTTTAAAGAAAATTTCATAATAACTCCCCCCTAAGAATGAAAACTTGCTCATAATAATCTCTGATTATCTATTACTTATTAGTTATTTGGTAAAAATATATGTCTTCATCACTGGTGATAATAACTATAATTTATGATCTAAGATGTGAAACTTAAAATTTTCATCTTTAAAAGGTCTTTCTTTTCTTTTCTTTTTTATAAACATTATGCTAGCAATAATAGTCTTGTTTTGGCAAAACTTGCAATCTCTTGCCAGGGAAAGAGAAATACTAACGATTCTAATGGACGGTGGTATAAAAAAATATATATAAAAATAGAAACTTGAAACTTGAAACTTGCAGCCAAAGATTAAATGGTATTTGATATTTTTAATTTCCTAACTTCGGTAGTTCGGTGTCACGATACCATGCATATGGCAAAATCAACCTTCCATCCTCAGCCTCATGAATCACAAATATAAATACAAATAATATAAATATATATATATATATATGCATACATCTATATACACGTACATGTATATATGTTAGTGATCACAACAAAAGAAAATGCACCGCACTAGAGACAACTTGGGCAGCACAAATATTCTAAGGCCACGGCAAGCAAATATAGATATTATTGGTATTGTTATTTATTCAGCATAAACAAGGGGTAATGGATAATGGCTCAAAGTACGGAATAAAGGACACCCATAAGGGCAGATGTGTTGAAAAGGGGGTGTCCTCTTGTTTAGCCTCCTTTTTCCTCTACCTAAGTTCGAATTTCGTAAAACTCCAATAAGATCCCTATTATAATTTTGATTATGATAGTATTAGAATGGTGATGTTCTGGATAAGATCTGAGTTGATGAATAAAAGAGATTAGGTTAAAAGTACATTTCTTCTTTGTCATACATAGAAAAGTGAATCCCTCCTTGTCATATACATAGAAGTGAATCCCGCCTGTAAGACTAAAATTGAGACAATAATAGGACCACCAATATAATTTTTTAAACTTATAAAAAAAAAGTAATGAATAAAGGATTACGGGAAAAAAAAAAGTACACATCGAAATGTACTTTGTCGTTGTTTCTTTTGTTTTTCTTTTCATTTTTTATTTTTTCCAACTCTGTCACCGATAGTCACTTTTCTAAGTCAATCCCTTTCTATGTATGATAAAAATTTTATATAATTTAATTTTCATATGATCTAATAACAGAGAACTAGGATTTTTTTTTTTTTGGACATTAAACGTTACAAATTAAAATAAGATTTGGTCTAGATATTTTTTTAGGAGCTAAAACTTGAAATTAAGCCTAGAAGATACTTGCTATATCAATTAAACTGCAAGCTCTAATTAAACTGCATTAGTGGAGAGACAAGTGAGAACAGTCACCCCTACTGATTCCTCCCCCCCCCCCCCCCCCCCAAATAACGTGTGATAAATTTATTTCCTGTTTCTTGTTCCCATGAAGATTTAATTAGGACAGTTTGGGTTTTAGTAGGAGTTAGTTTTGAAAATTTTACATGTTAGGGGACGACAAAAAAAGAAAGAACATGTACCTAATTTTCTATTGAGATTTTAACAATCAAACGAGTAAAAAATATTTAATTTAGGACAAATTGAGTACTATTTTGAACTTCCCGGATCAAAATGAGATCTGACGTTTTCAGAAGCCAAAAATAGAATTAACCAGACTGTGTTTGGGTGGTGAGTTTAAACTCACCACCATCAACTCAATTTTTGTCTTTTTCCTCAAAAGTTTTTTGTCTTTTCTGAAAAAGTCAACCAAAATCACTATTTAAACTTACAAATCTTAACTCAAACTTAAACACCAAACACCCTGCTATATCAAGTAGCTAGTATATATAGGACACCCTTGATGACATGCATGCTTGAGTGTTTTTCATACAAAAAAAAAAAACCAAGGCTCTAATTAGCTTTTTTAGAGAGAGAGAGAAAGAGAGGAGAGAGAGAGATAATAGTGTGTAGTTATACTAATACGTAGTAGTAGAGCACATGCAGACGTGAGAGGGGCCATGTGGGCGTAATGGTATAACACACACACACATATATATATATATATATATATAGTGACAGCTCGGTTTTAGTACAAAAACAAAATGGAAACTGCACGACACGACATCAACGACGTGGTCTCTCTCACCTTTCCCGTTAGACAAACGCGTTTTGATGATCTCATCATCTTCTCTCAGTCGTTTCCCCTTTAGTGGGCCCCACTAAACCCATGTGATTTGCCTTCAATCTTTCTTACTCGGTTGCACTCTCTAATTGACTTTATATATCACAATTATTTTTTTTGGTTTATCTCTTTCTTTCTTTCTTGTCTTCTTCATTTCATAAATTATTAGTTTTTATGTGTCCTGTCCACACTTTTCTAAACTTATTAGTCGTTTTCAAGCCTTTGTTTTATCTATACTAGCTAGGGTCTCAAAAAAAAAAAAAAAACCCCTATTATCTAGTGGACTAGAATTAATATTTTTTTTGGGTTAAATTATGTTCACATGTTATCTTTTTATTCATATATAAATTTTCTCTAATGTAATAGTTTCAAAAATATAATAATATTTCGTTTGACATTTAATTTCAAATTAAAATTTTTATCTCAGTTTTTATTTTTTTTAAAATTTTTTTTTATCTTTTCTGAAAAATCAACAAAAATTATTATTAGAACTTAAAATTTTCAACTCAAACTCATTCACTAAACGGACCCTTAAAGTTTTTATTCGGCACATTGTCACTTTTTTTTTTTTTTTATAGAGGGAACACATTGTAACTTAATTATTAGTAGATCATTCAGTATTAGAATTTCTAACAAAAAATCAATTCTTAAATACCACAAACTAAGAAAAAGTAAAATTATTTAAGGTTGACTTAGCAGTTGGTGGGTCAAAAATATCTGCTATTGATATTGATGTACTATATATACGAAGACTTTATGCAAATTATAGCACGTAAATTACCAACTTGTTTGAAACTGTTTTTAGGGAAGTAAAAAACAAGCGATTCCTAAAACCGTGTCACGCACATATATATACACACACATGTACGTACACGAATATATATATATATATATATATGTCTTCATGTATTTAATCATTTTTTAAAATGGAAGTTTATCCAGTTGGGTGTTAATTTATCTTTTTCCAATTTTTTTGCCCTTATTCTGTTTAAAGAACTACAAAAACATTTATAAATTCTAAAGGAGTTTAGATATGTGTAAAATTTAAATTCCCACCTCAAATTCACAATGACAATTCATATAAAGTTTTATACATATTCCAAAACTGCAGGCACGGTCATCATCAGCTTGGGTCAATTTCGTCCTTCTCTTGAAAGCTAAACGTTTTGTCGTCTTCCTTATTCAAATAAAAGTCATCAATAATAACACACACAAGCACGAGGGTTTCTTTTATTTTTTGTGCACATGCATAGCTTTGCGTTGGATACGTAATAATAATTTAATTTATAGATCTAGATGTAGACGCCATCGCGTGATTATGATTACCATTAATTGATTTGGCCCCAATTTCATGCATTCTTTAATCGTAGCCGACGGTGTAGCTAGTCGCCACCTTAATGTTTTTTTTTTTCTTTTTTTTTTATCAAAATTATTGGTATCATCTCATTTTTTATTTTTATCATTTAAAAAAAATAACGGAATTTACAATGAATATAGAGGGCATGATCCAGTAACATTCATAAGGATTTTACACTGTATATATTATTAACTGGACAAAATCTCTAATGGACTACTTAAATATCCAATATAGAAAAAAGTACAAAGATATCATAATAATTTGAAAGTGACATTAATGCAATCATTTACTTGCAGAACTCCTCGTTTATCAGTAATAGGTAATGAAAATGAATTCATTGATTGTGACTCCTGATCAGCCTAATAATGCAAATTGAAATTTTATAATTTGTGTCAGATTAGGTCATTTACGTGTAATTATTTAGTAGAGAGCCATATTAAACCTAGCTAATCTAGACATAAATATGTAACATCCCTAGGACCACAAAATTTAATAAAAAAATTTGATTAGTTTTACCTATACTCCTAAAATTTCCACTAATTATTTTTTTTCAATAAATTTAAATTAAGGATATTAAGACTCTATACCTTATAATGAAATTAGATATAAATAATTACTATTATAAGCTACAAGTGTTACCATTCTAATTTGGAGTTATCAATTTTAAACATTTCATAAATCATAAATGGCCTTTTCTGGCAATTATTTGTCCCAAAAATTTTATTTTATTAAATGTATTAATAATTAGGATAGAAGTAGGATAAAAGAGCTTAGTAGTCGTGTGAACTCCATTTGATCTACATTTTACAAGGGCTTCTCTTCTGCAAATGGGGGGAAAAAAAAGGTTGCACGAAAAGTCAACGTCAATATTCACGTAATACAACGAATAAAACTTACATTTTTCATAACATAAAATGCCAAAAACAAAACAAAATAAAACAAAAAAACCACAGTCCTGACGTCTTCAAATTCAAACTTAGCCCATATGCAAAACTTTAATTAGGCTTTGTCTACCGACAGTAAAACTAGCTAGGCAGCCCCCTATTCTTTGTCTATTTGAATATTACCCCAAAAAAAAAAAAAAAAAAAAAAAAAAAAAAAGGGGTGGGGGGGACAGAAAAGAAGTTAGAGTGGGCATTAAATGAGAAGAATAATATTGTTACATCTTTCTTTTACGGCCATCATTTTGGATATTTTGCTCATTTATCTTTTGAGCCTTTTTTTTTTTTTTTTTTTTTTTACGTATCATGTGGACGGCACATGAATAATTCCTTTTTTGTGTTGTAACTAAATTCAGAAGGGAGTGATTTTTTTTTGGGGGGGGGGGGGGGGGGGGGGGGTGGGGGGGAATTAAAACGTTAATTATCTCTAATGAAATTCAATATTGTTGAGTGGAAGTCGAATAATTGAAGGAAGTTGATGTAGGTCAATTATTACAACTATTGATACTAATTAATTGTTGAATTGTTTTCGTTTGTACCCCTTCAAATTTTACATCAATTTCTCTATTTGTTTTTCTTGATTTTTAAAATCTCTCACTTCAGTAATAAAAATTTTAATTTATTAATTGAAAATTTTTAATTTTTTTTTCTCTTTAGGATAGAAAATTTTCAACCCATAGCGAATGACCCGCCCCAAAGCTCCTAGAATAACGGCAATCTGCGTAATTACAAATCCCTATCGTCTTTTTTTTGGGGTTAAAATTAGGGTTTTCTCTTTGTTAAATAGTGATTTAAGGATTGTTGATCATGATATATAGGGTTACTATATATAAATGTATAGCAGCTTTTTGATTGGGTATATTCCATTTATTTTAAAGAGAATTGTAACAATTAAATGAACTAAAAAGACTGGAACAATAAAGTGGGAGTTTTAAAAAAATCAAGAACAAAATGAGAATGGATATAGTAAATTCAAGTCACATGATTACGAATTATAATCCACAATTATTCATTATCAAGAGAAATTTGCAGATTTTCCAGAACCATTTAAATTCATATATATATATATATATAATAATTAAGTTCCCAATTGTATGAACTATATTTTTCACTTTTTACATTCGAATAAATTATTATTGATCTCTTCTGATCATTTTTTTAATTATGGTTATAAAGAAACTGCAAAGCTTTCATGCATGATAAATGATGTACTAATTTAGTCTACGCTTTTATCCCTATATATTATTCTAATTTTAATTTTTTTATCAAGTGGTTTACACATTAACAGTCAAACTTTTGTGTAACTATATATCGAGCTTTAAACAGGAAATGGATATAATCACAAGCAAAGAAATATATATATATATATATATATATATTTATGAAATATATATGTGGACAGATAATATTACCAAGGCAAAGAATAAAGTCAAATCTCAGAACTATATATAAAGACACATCTGTCGGTGGCGAAGATATTTTTAGTATACTTTGTAAATTATTTTGGACGTAAACATGAGTGTCTGTGCGTTGAATATTGTTACGAAGGAATTAAGCATGGAAGTGGACAAATTTTTTAGCACAAGTGGAGAACTAATTGCATGTGTCTTGAACCTTTATATATCTGGTGTAACTATCAATTTAAATTGAATTATACCTTACATACACCATTATGGTAAAGTATTTTTTGTTGTAAGGTATTTTTTGTTTTTATTTTTTTTTTGAACGTGAGATGTGAGAATTTTAACTATACATAAATTATAATGGAGAGAGTTATAAAATTATCGTTAGATTGTATTGATAATCAATTTTTTTTTTTAACATCACCAGTGTGCTTTAATATCTTTTTCTTAAATTGGATGCACTAATTTGTAAACACAACTAGACAATTGGGAAACCTCATGTTCTACTTAAACTTTGTAATAAACATTTAATGAGAAATGGTATCCAAATGTGTATACCCAAATTTGAACTTTTCATCACCTATCAATTTATACTTGAGTTTTAAGATACAATATTGAATACAACATATATATATATACGTGTATATATATAAGGTTTTAAGAAAATGTTATATATATATATATATTATTTGATTTTCTCTATAATAAAAAACACTATAATATTATTGATCAACATATAGGAGACGGGAATACCAACTAATTATGAATTTCCGGCTGGTCTTGTAATGGTAAATTTGTAAAATTACAACGTCATTGAATTTTATGAATTTACTTTTTCGGATCCTATACTGGTTATTAGATAATAAGTAAATAATATAGCAAGGGAAAAATAACTCGATCTGTTTTTGGACCAATCAAATATGTGGAAACAAGTTAAACATACTAGTACTTAGGGGTGTTCTCCGAATCCGTAAATATGCTCAATCCAAAATGTTAAATCCAATCTTAAATTGAGTGAAGTAACGGATTGAAATTTCCCCATATGAAAGTCACAGATTACAATAGGAATTGAGGATTTCTCAATTCGTGAAATCTGCGAATTCAAATGTTATATATATGACTAATTCATAAATATATACTTTCGTATACATGTATACATTTTTTACTAAATTTTTTATGAATAAGTTTGGAGTTGTCTATGTCTGATTGCTAATCTTACTGTCCGGCCCATAAATTTCTCTCCCTCCCTCTCTCTCTCTCTCTCTCTCTCTTCCAATTTTTTAATTGATATCTCTTTGTTGTAATGGAATGTTACGTTGCGATTCAGTTTATCATCAAATATTTGAATTTGATTTATAGTTATTTATAAAATTATTTTATATTTTAGTATGCTTATTTTAATTTCTACAATTTACGAATTGAACCCGTGAATCTAATTCATAAAACTCAATATGACAAACTAAATTAGGAGTCTTTAAAATCGGTAACGAATTAGAATTTTATCCATTTGAGGATCACAGATTAAGCTACGAATTGAGTAATAATCTGACTAATCTGATCTATTAACACCTCTACTTACTACAACCAATTGGCACGAATCCGATTTCCCGTGTTAGCTCTAGGCGCAAATCTAATTTGAAGCTAGTGCGCACTTATGCACGACAGAATCTAGAAGTAAATCTTGCATATTAAAACTAATCTGTGAAGTTAACCTTTGGTTTCTATTACAAATAGAATAGTTATACAAACATTTATTTTACTAATTTTTGGCCATTAATAGGATTAGTGTCTGCACCACTACCGGATGAGTACTAAAGTTTCTTCTCCCTAATTATTTTCGAGCTGTTAGGCAAGTCAGTACTACTGAATTATTCTTTATTGACCATTGTGAATAATGTATTATTTCATTGCTAGTAGTGCATGATTGCCCAATATATTGTCTCTTACTTGCATGTCTCAATCTTTGAATTAAGGCCCGGCAAAATAATTTTTTTTTTGTTGGAAGAAACCTAATTTTTTTTAATGACTGGTGAAAAATGATTGGATCATTGTTTCTTAAAAATAAAAAAAAAACAAAAAAAAAGGGGAAAATAATAAATTAAAAGGTTCGTTGTTTTGGGTATGAACCGGCGAGACACTAGAGAAAAGTGACTTCAATGAATAAGAAAAGCTTTAATGTTTTCAAATTTGAAGTCCCCACAACCACCAAACAAAAAGTAGAGTTTTTTTTTTTTTTTTTTTTTTTTTTTTTTTAAATTAAGAACAAATCTATTGAGATTTCTCTTTTATTTCATTAAAGATCTGATAAAGTAATAAGGCATTTTTCATACCTTAACAAAGTATTCTTCTTTATAATTATATTTTTCTTTATAATTATATTTTTACAAAAGTTTTTTATTTTTTAAAAAATTGAGGGGGAGGAGATTTGAATTCTAAATATCATAAAGATTACGATTTCACATGATTAAACATAGCGATCAATGTAAACCTAGCTCTCAGCCTCGCATGCACGCTAAAAAAAAGGAAGAATTAAGAAAAAAGAAAAAAAAAAATTTAAACCTAGATATTGGGTGACAGTTCTCATCCTATTAATGGCAAAGCTTCACTTTAAGCATGAAATTTATCGATTAATAATGAAACGTGACTCCAATGTTCACATCATTAGGACAGTTGTGATTATATATCGAAAATGAATTATGGTGTGTTGTTTAGTCTTTTGGGATCATTTTTTGGCCATCTTAGCTGCCTTCGTCGGCATTTACGAGGCTCACTGAAAAGGAAAATCCACTCTATCTATACTCTTTATAATTAAGACAGTTTGTAGATCAAAGGAAGTTGATTGACGGGGAGAGGGGAAAAAACAAAACAAAACAAAACAAAACAAAAAAAAAAAAAAAAATCCTTTTCATGCATTATAAATATGCACTTACTCACTTCCATTGAAATTGATGTTTGACATGGACAAATTCTCTCTTCTCTTTTCTTTTCTTTTCCATATTTCGTTTCATATTTATTTATTTATTTATTTTATCGAGTTTCATATAACATAATAAAGTAGGGTCCAAAAGATTTATTTATTTATTTATTTATTTATTTTAATCTAAATACTACTTTTGTTGTTCTTATTATCCAATTGTCCATAATACCCTTATAACTTGTAAATCAATCATTAAATACCTCTTATCAAGATTATCCTTCACAGTCTATATTTAATACAATTTAAAACATTAATTTATTAATATAACAAATCTTAAAACTCAAAATATTCTAAAAATAATTGAAATATTTGTTTGATGATTTAAAATAATTATCTAAAATTTTTAGTTAATACAAAATAATATTTAATCTAGTATGAAAAGGATTGTCTTGGTACTTTCAAAAATTGTCATTTCAAGGTTTATTTTGTGATTAATTTTACCAACACATATAGATATTTTAGATTTTTGTACAATAATAAGAGGGACAAAAATGAAATTTAGGCTAAATATATAGGATGATTGGAGTATTTTCTTTAAAATGAAGGATTACAACTGGTAATTAATTCTTTTCTTATTTTTGAAAATGTGCACCTTGTAATTTTGTTTTATTTCTAATATATCTTTCTTTCAATATAAGGAGGCAGATATTTGGAAGAGATCCTTGTAATTAGTTAAGGCTTAAGATGTTAAGATATTTTCATAAACCCACTTTATCCCTTCTAGCTATCAAAATTTCAATTAAAAACATATATAAAAAAAAGGGGATAAGTCTTACTAAGTTCATTTTATTAGGATTTCTACTAAAAATAAATTAAAAAAAATACTACATAACTACACTTAATTTTTTCCGTATAGTGAAATTTTGATATAAAAGAAGTAGAGTGAGGTTAAATTCAAAATTTAGGGGTAATGTGAGTGTTTTAAAGTTTAGTGATAAAGTCAGAGTGACTTTAAAATTTAGAGACACGGATGAGAATAATCTAAAAATAAAAAAGGAGAAAAAAAAATAAAACTTTCAAGTGACAAACATATATGTCCATCATAGTTATGCTCCTAATTTTCCTTGGAAGATTTATATCACAGTAATTAAGCCTTCAAGACTCTTGTCTTGTAAAATATGAAATCTTTGGAGAAATAGCAAGCAAATAAATGCATTCATGATCCGTGTCAAGTGGTTTCATTAATAATAATTATACATCATGGAGCACCTGTCTTAAACTTTGACTTGAAACTTGAAAATTTTTTGTTAGGTAGATAGATTTATAAGAGGGTTATTTTTAAACTTTGGGTAAGCTACGTTGGTAGAGTTAAAGAGGGTTTATTTTATTATATATTCTTGTTTCTGACAGAGTTACTGAGGGTTTCATTTCACGAATTAAAGAATCAAATAAAATAAAAACAAAAACATAAAATTTGGGCTTTTATTGTTTGTTCCCCAACTTTCTTAAACTTGGGATAAAATAATGACATATAGAATTTGGTATCGACATATCACGTAACAAAGAAGAAAACTATGAAAGAAAATATCACTAGATGTAATGTTGCTCCGAATTATGTCTCTACCTATATATACATTATGAAAGAGAGTAGATTCAATATTGAAAAGCATTATCATGGATTCGGTATAACAGAAATTACAATCACAAATTGAGATAATTAACTGCCTAAGAGAAATTTTCTAAAACAAAAAAAAATGTTAAATTGAAAATAAATACAATTTTTTTTTTAAGGAAAACAAATAAAATTAGTTTCAAACTATTACTAAAGATAGTTTTGTACAAAAGTCAACTTTTCGTAATACACATAAACAATAGTTATAACACGACCCATCAATTGACAAAGTAAAAATTATTACGCGTCAAATTTAGGAGAAAATGTTTGGAATTCGTTAGGTTGACGGTAAAAAAATCACCAAGCAATTTGACTTTAAACGCGATTTGGTGGTAGTCGTTTCACGTAATTGCATTAGTAATAAATAAGTAAAAGTAGGAATACAAATTGAGTCATGCTGATAATATGACAGTTGCATTCATTATAAATTAAATTGGGTGTTTCAACCGAAGCAATGGTGCCCAAGATGTTTCTAGGATGCAAACATAGAAATTAGGGTTTCCTAATGATTGGAAACAACTATTTATACAGATACTTAATAAATAATCTTGAATTTATATATAGTTTGTAGCTATCCCTGATCCAGTTAATACTATAAATAATCCTTATTTAAATTTATTTTTTAAAAGTAGAACCTTCTCAATGATATCTACCAACTCTTTTCTATTTTCTCTCCTTCCACGAAGCACACCCTAAGATTTTTTTCTTCCGAGTCTCACATACACCTTCTTCAAACCCTCTAGATATAATCATACACACACATGGATTTTTAATAAAACTGGTACACTTAATAAAAAACAATCCACCGAAATCGAGAGAGATGTAGCACCAAGGCCATACAAAATACTGCTAAAACACAAGACTAGCAAATTGCAAAAGCAACATAACCCTATAAAACAAGACAAACACACACCATTATTACAATCTACAACATGGAGAAAAACAAGAAAAAACTTGAAGCACCATTGATAAAAAACTTTGACTATGAGACAACTAATGAAAAAGCCACCATAAAAAGCTAGAGTCTGAGAGACACAAGGTCTAGTTGAAATGCTGCCTAAATAGCAGTACCTAAGCCACACGCACTACCACCATTGTCTCTAAAAGACCGTACGATCACCACTGTCACAGGAATCACACCGTCGTGCAGATCAACCCCTGGAAGCAAAGGAGAAGTAGAAATCCCAATTTAGTTGCCACAAACAATAAAACACAAAGGGAAGGAAAATATGGAACCAATTTAATGGGTATGGTCACAGATTCTACACTTGGTGTTTCCTTGGAATGTAGCACCCTAGTTATATATTATCAAGAGTAGTAAAATCGCAGAAGAAAATAAGCAATCACAAAACACGTAAATTTTTATATATATTCACATTAATGTGAGATTATGTCTTATTTCAGCCGCTATAATAATTCATTATAATGATCAAGAATTTATAAGAAAAATTCATACATTCACACCGTTTCTACTTCTTTTTAACCTCTCATTTAATAAACCTTATTGACAACACCCCTTGTTTATTTGAAAAAATTAGGACACAGAAATTACAAGTGAGATCCTAACAAAAATTTCCCAAGGGACATAAATCCAACCATGATAGATCAAATGGTTTAATCTCAAACTGTACTCGCACGCAATATCATTAGTGGATAAAAGTGTGAGAAACACACATGATTTGCCAAACCCATTAAAAAAAAAAAGTTTTGACTCTGAAACTCACCAAACGATGACCAAAACACTAACAAAAAAAAAAAAAAAGAAAAAAAATTCCAAGTCATTGAAAAGGCTTATAATGTGTTTGGCACGGAAAACTTTGGTGGAAAATGAATTCGAATTGGTGAAGGTGATGAGTTGTAGAAGACCAATGATTATGGGCAGAGCATGTTCTCAGTTATCCCCCAAACCGTGGTGTTTCATTGGTTTGTTATATCCAATGTACGGAACAAGAGGTTCCTATGTAATTTATCAAACCCACTATCAAACAATGAGGAGACCAATACTAGTGAACATCAATAATATAACTCACTAATAAAGAGTAGGATCATTTTCCTATTATACTAATATTGAATATTATTGATATTTTTTAGTATTTTTTTATTATTTATTTAATTTTTGTTGCTAAAATAACTAGCATAGTCTATGATTCATCCATTTGGAAGGCCCCAATATGCATCCCTAAATTAAGTAGGATTTGACTAACTCATATAATATCTCATCTCGGATAATCCTATTTGTAGTCTCTGAATATAGAAGTAGATCTCGTTTTGATCCCCTACAATTAATAGTGTCACTTTTTTTTTTTTTTCTCATCTATAAAATAATCCACCTAAATATTTCCATCAAGAATTGCTAAAAGATGGATGTGAATAACGACGTTGTTTAATATTTTAGTGTGAGCATTAAAATAATATCAGATGTCTATTTCAACCCATCTATATATATATATATATATATATATATATATATTTTTTTTTTTTTCTAACGCTTGATGGAATGACTAACAAAATAATTTTACAAAACGAGAACTAGTTGTGAGATATTTTCAAAATTAGGAATTTCCATACTTTGGTTACGAAACAATAGACTACTATTTTGACACCATCTTGTTTGCAAATTTTATAGATTGTTACCTTAATGTATCCATTTTACATTCAAAAGGTTTTATGCCAAAACAAGTTTCTTGTTGTTGGCAATTCCCAACTATAAAAACAAAATTATTATTTATCTAAGAGTAATTATTGTAATATTTGTTTATATGATAAAACATGATTCCAAATTGCCGTTCATTAAAAAAAATTATAATGATGTAAAGCCATTATATATGTGAGAAATAAAATTGCAAAAAGCACTAGGGCTATATGTATTTCTATTGTTTGACGAAAGTATCATGGGATGTGGTTGCAGGCATAATTTAACGACGATATCATATTCGATTTTATCTAAAATTAACATTACATCCTCAAGTTGAAAAAAAAAAAAAAAAAACTCATCGTCAAAAAAAAATATTTAACAAATGGAAAAAAAAAAAAAAAAAAAAAAAAAAAAAAAAAAAAAAAAAAAAAATTAATAAAAACAAATATTTAAAATCGGGTTAAAAAAAACAAATATTTAATATCAAAGTTTAATTGTTCCAACTTATTATATATTCTTTTTAACCAGACAATTTATAGGATTGTCGTGTCGGCGCTAAGTTCCCTGGCTAATATTTATTTTTATTTAAAACAAAACTAATAACATAATGGGGAGCGCGCAATCAAAGGGAATTAAACATTGGCGGTGTTGACTGTTGGCAAAATGAAGGTCACAAGAAACAACGACTTTTCATAATTACATATAAACAATTAATTAATATAATATAATAATTGAAGAAAAGGGACGTCAGAAATTCTGTGTGCTTCTCACCTTCATGCTTCCAACTCCGACACCAATAATGGCAAAGATAGCTTTCACCGGGGGAAAAACAAAAAAAAAATCTTCATAGAAAATAATAATAATATTTAAAAGCTTAAACTATAATAACTTTTTAATTACAAACTATTAAATATTATAATTTATAATTGGTTTGCACAAATAAAGGTTTTTTTTTTTTTTTTTGTGTTATAAAGTTTTCTTAATTTAAAATACAATTAAATTAGGGCGACGTGCATATGCCATGTGGAGCACTCTAATAGCAATATGGAATGGGCATTGTGTCATGTGCTTCTTGTAGACTTTCCTACCATTTGTTTTGAAACCTGCCACGGTCTAGGCGTGTGAGGGAAAAGACAATTTAAACCAAATGGGAAAAGGAATTGTCGTTTTATTCATCTCAATTATCAAGTGCAATATATATATATATATATATATAGTTAGTGTATGAATGAAGGTAGTTTTTTTTTTTATCGTTTTAATTTAAGGTGATGAAGATATTTGAATGAAAGAAGCAAGGATAAGTTACCAATAAAATAAAATAAAAAAAGTGTAAAAGTGGTTGTAACAATTATTTTATGTAACCATGCATTTTGCACTCAGTAAAGTATCTTACAATATTGCATTATATATCTTTAACTTGAAGATGAAAAATTCTAAATTTATATCTTCAAATAAAGTTGAATGTGAATTATTATTAATCTATGTCTTTAATCGCAAAATAATACAATATTTGGAATCCGAGTGAAGCTATTTAGAGAGAGAGAGAGATCACTTTTAAAAGTTCGTCTAGATCGATAAGGAGCTAACGAAAGATATTCTTTTTTTTTTCTTCTTTTTAATATTACACAAACTTTTTTCGATTGTTAATTTACTAGAGCTAGAGGACTCTTAGAATAAACATAGAAGCAATTTTTATCCATCATAAAAAAAAGTTAAAATAGACATTTCAGGAGAAAAAGAAAGAAAGAGAAAAGATAGAAAAATAGATTTTATATATCTAAACAATCTCAGTCGTTGATATACTAATTGTTGCAGCAGTTTTAGTCCTTGATATAATATTTTTTGTTTTATTAGAGAGACTAACTCTAATATCGACTTCTATACTAATTTCGAGTTTTAATATTTCCATTGGTAAATATAATATCTTTTCATTTATTAATGTAGTGATGTTTATTAATTAAAAAATGACTACTCAAATTCATAACAAAATGCCAAGATTAAAGTTTATGTATCTGGTATTTTTTATTCTTGTTCACCACTTAACCTCATTTTTGTTCACTAAACAAGGTTAAAAATATCATTTTTGACCCTAAATATCGGTGAGATCATTTTATGATCAGAGTGGGGGTATTTTCACCATATAACTAATAAGTAGCAGGCAAACTACACTTTTCAAAAAGGGTCTCTTTGTAATTTTTCAGAAACTAAGGTGTTAGATGCAAATTAAGCAACACACAAGGAGTCTCGTGTCAAAAAAACTTTTATACATATACACACACATATATGGATCAATATCAGCTGTGCCCGTTCAAATGGTTATGGTTATTCTCATTTTTTTCCCGCAAACTTTAAAACTCCTACTTTACCCTACAGATTTTGAATTTGTCCCCTTTAATCCGTTCAGAAAAATAGTGAAATAGTGTGATCATATGGTTTTTCTTTGTTATTTTTTTAAAAAAATCCTAACCTAAGTTCCCGATTACCTTTTTTTTTTTTTTTGTCTCCATATGTTTCCAAACAAAAGAGGTTTAGTGAAATTAATTTAAAATTTGAGCAGTAAAATTTAGGTTTTGAAATTCGATAAACAAAATGAAAATGGCCTTATAAATGTAAGAACAAAATTGAGATATCCTCTATATATATATATATATATATATATAGCATTGATGCTTCATAATTTTGGGTTCACGTTTGAATTTATTGTTATTATTATTATTATTATTATTTCGCAGTTTCCTCATTCATTTCAATACCATTGCTTGAGTTCTCAAATTTTGAGTTTGATAGCATTGCAAAATCAGAAAGTTTATTTCTAGTAGAATGCATATACAGTATGCGTACTTTGAGTGCCATCTATCTTTATGATAGAAATGCCTTAAAGTCATTCGGTCTGAATGCTACATGAAGAACATAAGCCAGATAAAGGAACGGAAAGATTTAGAATATATAAGATCATAACACGAGTGATTCTGATAACCGTGGTCATTTGGGACCACATTTACCAACTTATTATATATAAAATTAAGCCGAGCAAATAACCATTCATAAATGTGACTTGCCGTCAGTACAAAATAATTGCCTCCTAAAGTGGCTGAAAAAAAGTATTGTAAAACCCCATATATATATATATATATATATTTCAATGTTTGAGTTTTTTGTTTAAACAAAAAAAAAATTAATCCCTTTAATATTTTTCTATACTCCCCCACTTTCAAATGTTAATATGAAACAAAATAACTTGCTTCATTCAATTTATTAAAATAGATTTCTATAGGTAAAATTAACCCAAAAAAAAAAAACAGTGGGTTGTGGAAAATATTAGAATATCGAGTATTGTTTTGGATAATTTTATTTGTATTCTTGAACTTTTACAGTACTTTTAATTTACCCCTTACTATTTTCAATTTTAATATATGTAAAATTAAGTGGTTGAGTGCATGCGTGAGAGTGTAAATATGTAACCGGGATTTAAATCCTGACTTTTTCATTTTAAAATAGTAATAGTGCTAAGTTAAAAGAAAAAAGAGTAAAAAAAAAAAATTGATCCTTTAGACAAAGTAATGAATAGAAATTAATACATAAAAAAATTAATAAATAAACGAGATATTTTAAAAGTAGACCAATTTGATGTTTTCATGTGTTACTTGAAAATTAATTTTGACAAAAAAAAAAAAAAACCCTAAAAACTAGTGCAACAGAAAAAAAAAAAGTAATAATAAGTAAAGTAATAAACACAATTTAAGCAACAAAAAAATAATAATAATTGAAGATGTTCTTTGCTTCCACTTTCAACTTTTAAGGAGTCAAATAAAAGCCGCTAGTCTATAGAATACTTCTCACTGCAGTTTCCTTTACTCTTTTTATTTATTTATTTATTCATTTATTTTTTGCTGCTCATTTTATTCGAACTTCAACTAGTGAAGTTTAAGGATTAGGGGTCTCAAACCTATAGGACACAATCAACATATATTCATTTACATGAATTAGTACTTGATCATTTACACACTAGATGAAATCTTTCTAAGAATTTTTCAATATGAGGCTAAGAGAACTCATAATTACCAACTTAATATTATTGACGTTCATTTATGATACTAGATCAGTACAGTGTTTTAAGTGAAAAAATATAAAGTTTGCATAATTTAAAAGTATTTTCATGCGACTTCACAAGAGCTGAATGTGCACGTGCATGGCCCCGAATTGGGCATACACTCCCGTGATTGCCGGGTCGAGCTCGAGTGGAGCCACTCATGATTTTACTCAAAAATAAAAGTTGATAACTGATATGGAAAGTTCATAAAACATGATTTATCTCTTTCTTCTTTGGCTGAAAATAGTATTTCTTAATTAGGCTCCATTTTATATAGTTAGTAATCAAATACACATGAAACTCCATAAAAGTATAATCAATATACATTGTTTGAGCTTAAATTAGAGGGGGGGAAAATAAAAATGATGAATGTAGATTTTTTTTCCTTTTAAATCTAGGTTAGACAATGGTTGATCATAAAGAGAGAAATCATTGTATTAATCCCAAATATGAGTTAAGCCACCAAAAAAAAAAAAAACCAAAATTAAGAGAGCGAGTTTTATATATAACATAAAAATCTAACGATGAAGACACAAGAAGTATAACAGGTCATACTTTGTTGCCACTAAAATTATAGCCAAAATATAAAATAAATGCCAAAATATCTAGTTTGGAACTTGACTGAGGAATTTGCAGGAAATTAGCCCCCGCTTGACATATCATCTTGAATTGACAAACTTAATTTAAGTTGAGAACAAAAAATAATTGGTATTTATGAGAGAAAATTGAATGTGCAAATTTCGAAAAAAAAAAAATTTCGGATTCGGATTTGATTTCAATCAAACCTATGCCACTTCTACACCTTGTGGTGGAATATATTGAATAATTTGAATTCTCTACAGCCTATGCTAGTTTCTGGTGATACTAAGCACTGATTTTATTTATTTATTTATTTATTTTTGTTGAACAACTATTTTTTTGCGGCAAAATCTTAGAAATAGTGTCAAGAACTCTACATATACACAAATATATCAGAAAATAGAAGGAAGCAAAGTATCTCGGAATCACTAAGTGCAAGAATTTAACCTTGCTTAAGTGATGGAAGAATAAAAAAAAAACAAAAAAAAAAAAAGGAAAGAAAAAGAGAAAGTAAAAGATAGTGGGAAAAAAAAAGGTAAATTGCCAAAGAAATGGCAAAGAATCTAAAATTGCGAATTTATTTCGAAATAAAATCGGGAAATTTTCCTCCTCACATGAGGAATCTGAATTCTGATCTCATCCAAAGACATCAACATGATTCATAATGCAAAAGATAATGAAATCATACTTCTTTTCTGGTAGAATTTATTCAAATCATGTTTCACATCAGGTAATAGTACTATTGTGGATCCCAAAAGACATGAATACGATTCACTCCACACACACACACACACACACACAAAAAAAAAATATATATATATATATATGTGTGTGTGTGTGTGTATGCTCTTCACCTTATTTTGGCCTCTAAAATTTGAAACATTACAAAATTACACACACGACCTTCAAATACCTGGTTAAAAAAAGGTATATTAAACAATTCCAACCTAAATATACTTAAAATTTTCTACACAAGTGAGGGTTAAATTAGTTTATATATTTGATAGGCTCGATTTGTTTAAAAATTATCTAATTAACCAGACAGATACCTTCAATAATAATAATAATAATAATAACCTGACAAAATAGTGTCATGAACGACATATGACAATGTTTTGATCCCCAAAATTAAAATTAACCCATCACAAAAAGTCCCAAAAAAGAGAAAAAAAAAATAATGAAAAAGCATAAAGCTAAATTGTAATTGAGTCATTTAAGACTGAGTGCAATGTCCACCCCCATTGATTTTTTTTTTTTTTTCAAAATAAGTTCAAAAAATTTATTATTTCTTTTTTATTTTTCCCTTTATATAAAATTTTAACATCTAAATTTTACATTTATTTTAATTCCAAAAATAATTAATGTGTGTCTCTATTAAAATAAAATACTAACTCCGTCGCTAAAGATAAAGTAAACTCATGTAAGGACAAACGAGGAAATTATTTACTCTTCGTCTATCTAGATTGGATTTTTATAGTTTTTCTTTAAGTCTCGCTCCAATTTCAGCTATTAAAGCATAATTTGATGATAACTGGGTAAATCTCGAATGTCTGATTAAAAAAAATTAGTATAAAAAATATATCTCTTTATTATATCTAAGGAAATGAATAAAATAATAAGGTTACTCCTATATCATTTTTATTCCAAGAAAAAAAAAAAGAAAGGAAATTATCCAACTCCTTTAGCAGTGAACTGCTGTTCACTGCCAATCTACATAGGGAAAAAAAGAGAGTAGATTACTGCTAGACTGTATTTAAAACAAAAAAAAAAAACAAAGATTGTTTGTTTGATTATTAGCTTTTTTTAATGAAATTATGCTTTGAATTCTATTTTTTTCAGTAAAAAGATTTATAAATTCTTTAAAATGAAAGTAAAACGGTCTTTTTAACTAACAAATAATAAAAATCAACAATTTACGTAATTCAACTTATATTTCTCGTACAATGTGATATATTTTATCTAATTCTTATCATTTATTAATAAAAAAGGACTAAATTATACTATTTTAAAGAATTTAATGTTCTTTTACTACGTAAAAAAACTTAAGATCAAATTATAACTTTATATAAAAATTAATATCAAACGAATAATTTATTCAGGAAAGAAAAAAAATCTGTCAATAAAAAAAAATCAGATTGTCGTTTAGCTATATGAAGGAAATCATTTCAGCGCCAGGCCTGCCTTTTTACCTGGGGGCAATGTACAGGTAGATTTTAAGCAAGAAAATTTTAAAAAAAAAAATGGGAAAAAGAAAAGTAGAGAGAGAGAGAGGGGAAAAAATAAACGAATATGAAATGAGAGAAAGGACGTGGAAGAGCCAGAGTTGTAGAGAGAGAAAGAGATGGGCCGTGTGTGAAGGTGGACTGTGAGTGAGGAAAACAAAAGGGGTTGTGGGGACAGCGAATATATATACACATATACACACATGTATATATATATATGTGGGGATTTAGTTTTCTGTATAAATATGTGAGTGTGAGGCGTTTTGATTTTGAGTCTTGGAGATTGAGATACATGTAAATGCGAAATTCCTCTCTCTCTTCTCAGAGTTGTGGGTTCTGTGTCTCTTTCTTTTTAGATTGAGCGGTTTTTAGCCATACCCATTTACTTGTTTTTCTTGGACACTACTAATTGACAAACTTAGAGGTATCTACTTTCTCTTTCATTCTCTCTCTCTCTCTAAGTATTCTTCATTTTTCACTTCTTGTTCTGTTGTTTTGAGCTCTTGTTAGTTTCTTGCGAAAATTTATGTCCTTTCTTTCTTCTTCATTCTGTTAGATCTCTTCTGACACACTGTTTCCTTGCTTTTGATGTAATTCTCTCCTTAATTCTTTTTTTTTTTTTAATTTCTTTCTGCTAATTGGATCTGGGTTTTTTGTTTTGATGCGAATTTTTCCATAAAAAATTGAACTTTTTTTTTTTTTTTCATGTTTGACAAGACTAGTTTGGTGGGTATGTATGATTTTGAATTTGAAGAAAGAAAGAATGTATTAATGATTCAAAAACAGCTGTGACAAAAAACGAGTCTTGAATTAATTAACTTTCTTACGTTTCAAGACATGATTAAAATCAAAATTAATTAAATTTAGTTACTTGAAGCGTTTCTCACTTTTTCTTTCCTTATTTTTTTTTCCTCTTTCCTTGGTTTGGTTAAAGATCCACTGTGTTTTTCTGGACTAGTGAGAGGGGAGAGAGAGAGAGTGAGTTACTTTTCACGGCCGGCCATATTTGACAAAGTTTTTTTTTTTTTTTTTTGGTTGAAATTTTGGAGAGAGAAATATAGTACATCATTTGTTTGACAAAGTTGGGCCCAAAGTCATGTGAGAAATATAGTGTCGGTGGTTGCTTTCAGATCCTCAGCTTTACAGCTTACTCTTAGTGGTTTTCACAACTTGTAGCTGGTTTTTTTTTTTTTTTTTTCAAACACCAAATCCATTAATTACTTTTCTTTTTGATTTTCTTCGCAAATGCTTGTTCAAGAAGCCTACTTTTTCCCATTTCTTTTTGAGTAAAATAAAGTACATTTTGGTATATCTATGAACTGAATTTGGCATAATCTGTTACTGATAACCACCGTCTTTTCCTTTTGGCCTTCCCATGTTAAAGATCTGCTGGCTTTTTGTCTATTAAACAGTTATATAAATATATATATATGTGTGTGTGTGTGTGTTTGGCCATAACTCATGTCTGTAGATAGGTGAATTATAATGGTGCTCATTACTTGACCTGTTAAACAGATACTTGACAATTTCTGAGAAGATGAAGCACAAAGATGGAAAGCCGGGTTACCAGCAGGACAAAGGTTCTAGGGTTGTCCCCATGTCGATCATGTTCATCGTTCTGTGTGGGTTTTCGTTCTATCTTGGCGGGATCTTTTGTTCCGAGAAGAACAGATTTGAAACCACAAATGCCAAGGATGTTGCAAATGCCGTCCAATCTTCCAAGGATTCGGTGTCTTCCTCGCTCCAAGTTAAATCCGTCGCTTTTCCTGAATGCAGCAGCAACTATCAAGACTACACGCCTTGCACCGATCCAACGGTGCTTAAATTGTGATTTTGTTGTACTATAGAAACTTTCGGATCTGAGAGAAGGTGTAACTGTTGTGTTTGTTCATTTGTGCAGAAGTGGAAGAAGTACGGTGTTCATCGGTTGACATTCATGGAACGCCACTGTCCTCCTGTATTCGAGAGGAAGGAATGCTTAATTCCTCCTCCAGACGGGTACAAGCCACCAATCAGATGGCCGAAGAGCAGGGACGAATGTTGGTATCGGTAAGTTTTCAGTTCGGTTCGGTGTGTTGCAGCTTGCCTTGTTGTCGTATGTCCAAATTGATTATGCCTGCCCTAAGTATGGTGTAAGTGTGTGTGTGTGTGTGTGTGTGTTTTTTTTTTTTTTTAATTATGTTCCGTCTATATTAACCTTTCGGATCTGGGTCCAGGAATGTCCCTTATGATTGGATCAACAAGCAGAAGTCTAACCAGAACTGGTTGAGGAAGGAGGGTGAGAAATTCCTCTTTCCCGGTGGGGGTACCATGTTCCCTAGAGGTGTTAGCGAATACGTAGATTCGATGCAAAACCTTATCCCCGAAATGACAGATGGGACCGTTCGAACTGCCATCGATACCGGATGTGGGGTGAGTGTTTTTCTATTCTGGTTCTATGTTTCGGGTACTTAGCATTCTTAGGCGGCCATCACTGGGCACATGCCGGGATTTGTATATTTTTCTCTTCTAACTTTTTTGTGCAATTGGTCTATTTCTAGGTTGCAAGTTGGGGAGGTGATTTGTTGGATCGGGGAATTCTAACCTTGTCCCTTGCTCCAAGAGATAATCATGAAGCTCAAGTGCAGTTTGCCCTCGAACGGGGAATTCCGGCAATCCTCGGCATTATTTCTACTCAGAGGCTCCCTTTCCCATCAAACTCATTTGATATGGCTCACTGCTCTAGATGCCTCATCCCATGGACGGAATTTGGTAAGCAACATGAACTTTGAAAGAACGTATGATAACGTGCTTGAAATACAAAACCAGTTTAACCAACTGTAATATTATGGCCGACAGGTGGAATTTACCTTATGGAAATTCATCGCATACTCCGTCCGGGAGGGTTCTGGGTGCTGTCAGGCCCGCCTGTCAACTACGAGCACCGCTGGCGTGGATGGAACACGACAATAGAGGAGCAGAGATCCGATTACGAGAAGTTGCAGGAACTGCTCACTTCATTGTGCTTCAAGTTGTACAACAAAAAAGATGACATTGCTGTCTGGCAAAAGGCTTCAGACAACAGCTGCTACAACAAGATTGCAAACAACGCCAAGGCCTATCCACCAAAATGCGACGACAGCCTTGAACCGGACTCTGCATGGTACACTCCACTCCGCTCTTGCGTTGTTGTTCCAAACCAGAAGCATAAGAAATCGGGTTTAAAATCCGTCCCTAAATGGCCCGAGAGGTTGCGCACCGCACCGGAACGTATCTCTGACATTCATGGCGGGAGTGCTAGTACTTTCAATCACGACAACAGCAAGTGGAAGGTGCGGGCGAAGCACTACAAGAAGTTGCTTCCAGCAATTGGGACCGATAAGATCAGAAACGTCATGGACATGAACACTGTTTACGGTGGTTTCGCTGCATCCATGATTGATTTTCCTTTGTGGGTCATGAATGTGGTCTCTTCCTATGCAGCCAACACTCTCCCTGTGGTCTTTGACCGGGGCCTTGTCGGGACTTACCACGATTGGTAATTTTGAATTCGTTTATTTTTAAGTTTCCAAGATTCAGGTTTTTAGTCGCCTATGCTGTAGCCGGTGGTCTCGGTGTTAACACTATTCTTTTCTGGCAGGTGTGAAGCTTTCTCTACTTATCCTCGAACTTACGATCTCTTGCATCTCGATGGCCTCTTCACTGCAGAAAGTCATAGGTAAGAAATGGCAGCTCAAGTTACCAATTTCTAGCGGGTCCCATGAACTTAAATTTCGCTTATTAGGTTGTTTGTTAGGAGGGGAAAGAAACAACCCACCAGATTTTCGGATTCTTTGGAGAAAATTAGGCAGCATTTGTCTGACTTGCAACACACGCTAACGCAATTTCGTTATGAATTTCAACGAAGTAATGATGCTTGTTTGATCACATGCTTAACACTTGAATGGCTTCACTATTCCTGGCAGATGTGACATGAAGTACGTGCTCTTGGAGATGGACCGGATCCTTCGCCCCAGTGGCTATGCGATAATCCGTGAATCCAGCTACTTCGTGGACGCCGTTGCCACGATCGCCAAGGGGATGAGGTGGGGTTGCCGTAAAGAAGACACCGAGTACGGCGTCGAGAAGGAGAAGATATTGATCTGCCAGAAAAAGCTCTGGTATTCCTCTAATAAGAGTTCCCGGTGACCAAAATCATAGAAGAACTCGAAAAATTCATGGTTTGATAAAAATTAATCTCTTTGGAAGCGAAGAAGCAAAAGAGAGAAGTCAATTTCAATACCACTCACAGAGAGATTTATAGGTTCTACGGCAATCAAGCAACAGCAAGTTTTAGAATCAAAATTTATTAATTGAAAAAGACTCCAGTTACCCAATAAGTTGATTTTATTAATGATAGAGATTATATATATATATATATATATACCTCTATATATAAATATTACAGTTATATTTATTCGTTATAAGATACCAAAAATTTGTACTTGGTATAATTTTGTTTTTTGTCCCTATAATTCAATATATTTGTTTCTTTTAGGCTGATTATGTAATGTCAAAATATGCAAAGGGGTTCGTTTGGAATGTCACACATACCCCAATAGTTTATATTTATAAATAAATGTTAAATGTGAGATCTTTTGCTTCCCTAATGTCTGAATTTGGCAAGCTGTAATTCTTTTATTATTGGAACTATTTTGTGATTTACCTAACAAGGCAAAACTTCATATGTTTTGTTAATACTAATTACAGAGAAATTACCCAGACAAAATCACTGCACAAAACTATAAACCAACCACGCAGAGTATGTATAGCTTTATTATCCAAGGCTACACAGAATAAGAGAAAAGCGAAAAAAGGTCTTGATTCTTCCAAAAAAAAAAAAAAGTATTAAATGGTCTTAATATGCTGAAGGAGAAAGAGCTAAATAGTGTTTTTTTTAAGAGGTAAATATATATTTCAAAATACTTGAAGTAAATAATATATTTATTTATGAAAATTAAGTTGGATGGTTTATTTAAATTATCTAATATAATAGATAATTTAATTTTTATTTATTTAATTAAATAATTTAATGTGTATGTTGTGGTCAATCAATTTTAATTTTGCCCAAACACCCAGTCACTTTCTTTCTTTCTTTTTCTTTCTCTCTCTCCTCCCTTTGCTCGTTTCTCTCTTCCTCGTCGTCGATTTACCTTGGTCTGTGAAATCCGATGTTAGTGGGATGACTGCAAATCGCGACTCGCCGTGAAATCTCAGGGTGGTTGGTTGTTGGTTGTCGCTCACAATCGTTGAAGACGCCTGATTGTGAAATCGCCGAGCGGTTGAGCTCAACCCAGCGCCACCTTCTAGACCACCTAGTAACGACGATTGTGGACTTGTGACGGTGATGGCGACAGTCGAGAGGAGTCGCAAGCTTCAATGGTTGGTTTGTCTTCTCCGGTGACAGCGATTTCGCTGCCATTATTGCAGATCTATGACGAAGAGAAAGAGAAGCGAATGGGAGAGAGAGAGAATTGAGAATAGGGGGGACCATCACGGGTGGGGGAGGAGAGAGTTGCATTTTTTTTTCCACTCAATGATAAATCATTGATTAATTTATGATCAATCAATGATTAATTAAGAAAATTGATGATTTATATTTATCAATCACTACTTTATTTATGATTAATTAGTGATTGAATACAAAATTGATAATATATCGTCGTCAATCAATAATATATTGATAATCAATCAGTGATTTACTTAGAATCAATTAGTGATTTACTTGGGGTCAACGCTGATTAACCCTGAGTTAATCGATGATTAACTAAATATGGTCAATTAATGATTAATTATTTACAAAATTAATTAATCATTTTAATAGAAAAAAAAAGTATTTAAACTAATTTTTAAAAATTTAGACAATTTGTTAAAAACCTTTTTTAAAAAAAGCTATTTGCCTTTATATCCATATTTATTTATTTGTTTTGAAAAAAAAATCATATTAATGATATATAATTTATCTTAGATTCAAATGTCTAAAATTATTTTGTGCAAAATCAGTTAGAAATGACACATAAAAGCAATAAAAATTTTAAAATATCAAATTTACCTTATTAAAATATCAAATTTACCCTTCTAATCCTATATTAAATATATTTAAGAAAATATTCAACTATACTAACAAAAAAAGCTATACCCTAATTATTCAACTTAAATATTCAAATATATTGACGACAATATTCAAGTAATTGAAATAATTATTTTAAGAATTTCATATTTAAAATAACATTTTAGATAATGGGGAAGGATAACCTTGATATTTTTAAAATTTTAAATTTTTTTGTTAATCGAAAAAGAGAATCAATAGTGTTTTTACCTCTCCGATCCAATGTTATTATAAGAATATACTGATATCATAGGTGGAGCAGAAAGACTTATCTATGCTTTTTCTTCACTCCAAAGTTATCACGACCTAATCCAACTTGGCAGGACATAGAAAAATGCATAATTATTGTATTATATGAGGGTATGTTGGGTATTTTAGTTTTTTTATTTTTTTTAACAATTCTATCGAGCAACACTTAAGGTTATTATTGTAATTATATATATATCTTTTTTTTTTTCCTTATAACGGTAACGCTCCCAATTCCTCTGTTCGACGTCAAACCCTAACTCAGACCACAGCAAGCTGAAGAAGCTCCCCCGCCGGCGACTGACTCCGGTAGATCAAAATTTCTCCCTCCATGGCCGCTTCTTCTCTTCGTTCAATCATCTGATTCCATTTCTCCTCATCTTCAATTTTGGTTTTTCCTCAGGTAATTTCTCTTGCTGTTCAGTTCGAATTCATAACAACAAAAATAATCTTATGAAATGTGAAAAACCCGAACCCAAGCTTGCGATTTGTATATTACTTAGATCAATTTTTCCCGGAAATGGTTTCAATTTTATCAAATTAGTTCTCGATTTTCGTTAATTGGGTTAATCCGTAATTAAACATAATTAATATGGTACCTGTTTTAATTATTATGATTCTTAGGATTGGAAAAACTGTTCCTTCAATTTCTGTTCAAAATTTTTTTATTAGATTCCTATTATTTTTTTTAATTAATTTTTATGTTTTAATTTAATCCTGGCATGGTTCTATCTAGGAGTTGTGAGGAGGTCTTCTAATTCAGAAACACGACAATGGTGAATTTGTTTTTGTCGGAGCCCGTCTGGGATGATGTTGTGGATACTGATTCTGCCAAGATGAGAATCTCTCTCTTGAGTAAGTTGGAGTCTGTTATCCAGCCATTGTTGATGTCTGGAGGTCGGCCCGAGGCTCGACTATGGCTTAGCAACAGCATAGCTGGCATGACTTCTGTTACCCGCCGCGATCAGTGCGAGTTGTTTATGAACTTACTGAGGTCTAAGCCGACGAAGTACGGTTTAGCATCCCAGCTCCTGCAGATGCTATTCGACAAGAGGCCACAGAAAGCCGGGTCTGTCGTATCCAAGAACAGTGACATTCTCGAGAGATTCTTTGAAGGCAAGTGAATTTCTAACCAGATTGTATTAATGTTTTGTAATTTCTGATCATGATAAGTCGTAGAAGCTCTAGGAATTTTGATCATGACACAGTATTTCGACAATGCAGGTAGTCCAACACGCATATCGCAATGGTTTTCCAGTTTTGCGGGTGGTGGTGGTGGTGGAATGGAGCATGGAAAAGGTGCCAAGGCATTGACTCAATTTGCTTTCGTAAATCGAGATATATGTTGGGAGGAACTTGAGTGGAAGGGAAAGCATGGACAATCACCTGCAGTGGTTGCAACAAAGCCCCATTACTTTCTTGATTTGGATATTCAACAAACTGTGGAGAATTTTCTTGAAAATGTGCCTGAATTTTGGTCATCTAATGAGTTTGCCGAGTCGCTAAAAGATGGTGAGATCTTGTCCGTTGATAGGAAATTCTTTTTAGATTACTTTCTTGATCTGATGTATAAAGAAAAGGCAAGAGATGTGTGGGAAGTTGTTACTGAGTTCCTAACAGAGGAATCCTTCTCTTACTTGTGTCAACACCTTCTTATTACTCTTGAAGAGCTGGAGCTATGTAAATTCCTGGAATCGCTTCGTAAAGTTCTTCACCCTAGAATGGAACCCAAGGATTTTAATAACTCGTCGTTTCTGTTTGAGGTTATACTTTCAAAGTGCAGTGACTGTGGGTCTTTTGATCAGATACTATTGTTAGATGCGGTTTTTACTAGAAAACGTGGGCTTCTACGACTCCTACGTGATGAAGCTGGTGAGGAGGTAGAGGTAAAAACCAAAGATATTGTGTCCCAGATTTGTGCTATCCCGGATTTTGACAATAGCTTGGCACCAATGATTAAAAGTTGCTTTAAACTGCAGACAGCGGAATCAGTTAAATGGCTGGGCCTTCAATCATGGGTTCTTTATTACCAATTTTTGGAGGGATACCGGACTATGGAGTCTTGGGAGTCAATGTTCAGGAATAACGCAATAAGTTTCCACAGGTCTAATACATACGCATTACTCGATCACGATGGATTGTCAGAAGAAAGTGTTTCTGACATGGAGCGGAGAGTGTTGAGTAAAGTTAAACACAGAAAAAGAAGTAGAAAGAAAAAGAAGAGGAAATTTGATCGTGAACATGACAATGAGTTTCTTGATTTTGATACTGCAAATGATGGGCTGGGTTTGCAATCAAATGGTGGAAGTTGGATGCTGTCTACTGATGGGTATTCCACATCATGGAGCAGTGTAAGTCTCGTCACACCAACTATTAGGTCTCTTTACATTTCAGTACCACTGTTCTTTTGCAACGGAATTTATGTGAACCCTTCTGTGAGAGTCCTTATCAACTCCTGGATAATAATTTCCGTCATATTTTAATAGACCACAATGACACTTTCTTCACATTCAACATCGCAAAAATTACAAAATTTTCACATCAAAAATGGGTTACCTTTTGTTTCAGGACTTCATAATGTGAATTTTTTGTTGTCAATCTATCATTGTTTTTCTCTTTTGTTCTTACTTCTTAGAGTCCTTTTTTTAAGCCACTCTTAACGGTTATCTATCATTATTTACTCCAAAAGAAAAGGAGGAGGCCATATTGTACTCGTCATACCAAAAGAAGGAAGAAATTCATTTAGCTGACTATGGAATTGGATTGTTGTAGGAGGTGCTATTTCGATGTTTTCAGTGCTAATTTGTTTGTGAAATAGCAACCCCGTTATCATATTATTGGCATTTGGTCTAACCATTTTCTGTTTTGCAGGTAGATTTACCAGAGTATCTCTCTCAGCATTGTTTGTGCACATGGATGAGGTGGGTTTTAGCAAAGCCGGTTGAGTAGGTTGATCCGGTATGCATGATGTAGTTAGCTTTATACTCTTCAATACCTGTGCAATCAGATTTCTTCAAAGCCTGGCGTGTAAGTTGCCTACTGCTTTTGGGATTAGAAGGTTTAATGCTGAACGCCTGTTTTGTTCTCTGATATGTGCTCTACAACACACACTGAATTCAGTATTTCAAAGCCACATTGAAGATAAAAAACTTCCATGTTGAAAAACCTTTTGACCCGTGTCAACATGCGGACCTTGTTTGTCCAAAACATGTCTTCTCCAATTAATGACAACAATGTCGTGGAATGATGCTGAAATCAGTAGAATGCTGTGGTTTAGTGGTGGTTCTCATTCTCAGCTTCAGGTTGCTAAGCTTGGAGTACGCTTTTCTTTAGTGGCAAGTCCAAGCCTTGGGTTCTGTTAGTAGTTGTCGTACCGAGTTTTTAAAATAGTAGAGTATCACGTGGGACAAACCAATAGGCGTGGCACCAATTCTGGATGCCATTGTGGCCAATGCATCTACAAAACTGTTGTGGGATCGTGACACAGGCTCAAATCGGCAACTCTTAACCAAGTAAGCAAATTTTGTAAGATAGTTCAGTACTTTGCCTAGAAAGGTTCTATTACAGCAACTTCCCATGTCTTTTGCTGATATATAGTTTGAGAATCTTTACCAAGAATTATACTCATGTCTGTCTTCTTATAGTGCTAACTCGAATGTCATAGTTTATACGCTATAGCTGCAGTATTGCCGTGAAAATCCTTTACAAACCATACCAGCTCCACTAACTTATTATGTCAAAGACCCCATCGAAAGTAGGACTCATTTTTTGTTTTCCTATTTTCCCTCGTCCTCTTACAATCTTTCACACATCATCGGTTCCAACGAGTCCTTAAGAAATTGTTCCCTAAATTTTGCTTTCGCATCTTGAAGGACTCATGCAGAGAAGCGACTTTTCTTGGTCTTGGGTGTTTCTATGGTAACGTCGATCGCGGTAAGCAACAGTAGCCACGTCATGATGCTACTAAAGTATCAGCATGTTCGTAAATCCTATCGGACCGTGCTTAGCGACAAAGATATAAAACTTTATATGCAAATTAATGATGTCCAAATTGTTCCACCTAAACCAGATTTAGGGCTGGTTTGGTTATTGATTTTCGGAATTCCGAAATGAGCTTTGCACATATTCAAATAACATAATGCAATGCAAGTAGTGTGTTCGGTAAAAATGCTTGAAAGCTCTTTGTCCAGGCACCAATGTACTTCTTCAGTTCTTTGAAGAAGCCGTGATTTGTAACACTTCTCTCCAATTGTTACAAGTAAACAACTTTGCAAAGCAGAGTAATTACACTGAATATTCGATGAGTTGTTCTCTAGTGGCTACATGAAATAATATTATAAGAATTCTGGTCAAAAGCCTTTTTGTTGGACTGCTTCACAATCAAAGCATGTCTTCTTTTCAATGGTTTTTTATTCCTTCCATACATACAATATATAAATATGAATAAATCCTAAGAATCTCCCCCCACTTGTGTAATAAAACCAAAAAACATAAAAGTTGGAATTGAAAAATCAATAGCTTTTAGAGACCGTCTAAAGATATAATTTTTTTTTACTCTTCTAATCTAATTTGTAAAGAGTAAAAAAATTCTCTCTTCTAGAAGAGACATCTTCTTGACTTCTAGAAGAGTCAAAAATTTATTTCCCCCTTTCTACAAGAAATAAAATTTTGACACTTACTTTTTTTAAAAAAATATATTGTAATTGTTAATTATAAGTTCGTATTTAACAAGCGCACCAAAGAAGTTCTTGGTGTAATGGTAAAGTAATTGCCAAACTGCCAATTATTTATGATCCCAAGATTTTTTTTTTTTTGAAAGAAGTTCTTGAAATAATTGGCAAACTGCCATTTGAGTTGTTGTAATGGTAAAGTAGGGTTTTTTTTTTTTTTTTTTTTTTTTTTTTTTTTTTTTTTTTTGGGGGGCGCCAAGTTGGAAGGAAGGCCAAAGGAATGACTTTGTGGATTTCCTTCCCAACCAGAAAGTGGAAGAAGCCCCGGTCTCAAAGCAAACTCTATCGTCTGTTTTACACTATATATTTATGTGTATACATACAACATATATATGTGTGTGTATATATATATATATAATATTTACACCTATCACCGCCCAATTGCCTTCGTGGCGCCACCCTAGGACCAAATCTATACACCTCAGCTTCCACACGATACATTCAGATAACCGTTTAAATGTCTTCACACAAAATAACTATAATAATAATAATAAAGACAACGTGAATAAAGGGCAAAAAAAAAAAAAAAAAAAGCTATAAAAAAGGACATGGAGAGGATAAGATAGAATATCGTGCCACCCACTCTACTGGATCATGGACGCAGTTTTCCGGTCCAAAAAGCCCTCTTGTTTCACGTTAAAATTATGGTAAAGTTATTCTTATATATTATATTGATAGAGTTTATTTTTAAATCATTAAAATATAATAAATGACTGAGATGTTATTTGTATACAGTAGTTATCATATATCGAGGGGGTCTGGTCGGCGTTAGAGGTGGGGGAAGCGGGGGCTTGAGCATGGGGGTGGGGGGAAGGGGATCTGGTGGCATTAGAAGAGGGGGGGCCTGGGCTCGTCGACTCGGAGGGGGCAGATCTGGTCGGTTGGTTCGTTGTTGGCGTCGGTGCGGAAGTCGTCGGCATCGAGGAAGGGAAGAGGTGGGGTTTTTTTAAAATTTTTTATTTATTAATCTATACTAATATGAGGTAAAGTGTATGAGAATTATGATAGATAAACAATATCTCAACCGTCTGATTACATCCTAACAGTTTAAAAATGAGTTTTATCGATAAAGTATATAAAATGGGCTTTATTGCAGCTTTACCCATACATATATGTATAGTAATTAAAATTATGTGCTTGTGAAGCGTATGCATATTAAAATTATTGAATTTCTATTTTATAAAAATAAATGTCAAAGTTTTCAACGATATTTTATGATAAAAAATAAGAGAATAATAAAAAAAAGATATTTTAAAAAGTTATTAAAGAAAAATAAGAGAAATCAAGAAGAAAAAAAAAAAAAAAAAAAAAGGAAAGACATCAGCATAAAAAGATAAATAAATTAACCAAAATTTTTTATTAACATTTTTAGGCAACTTCATTTTTATAATATAGTTGTAGATGTATTGCTAAGAACCAATAGTGTGATTTGTTGGTAATATAAATGATGAAGATTGTAACTTGGAAACCAACAAGGATTATCGTTTCAAATGTGAAATATTCATTCGCGTACAATTAATAATGGATAATCCAAATTTCAAAAAAAAAAAAAAGGGATAATCCAAATAGACTTGAGTTACAAGAGTGCTAATTTGTAAAGGCAAAAGAAAATAAAAATCATGTTCTAAAAATGTAAAGATAACCTTATTTTAATTTTTGTTTGTACATAATAAGCTCAGTTATAATTGGTCCACACCCTCTAAATAAAATAGGAAAATTCTATTGTGAAAATTCGAACAATAAAATGCAAGTAATGTGTATAATTAATACATTAATTAAATTGGGCTATTCTTATATCACTATTCCAACGGTTAAATGCAATTAATGTGTGTCATGGTTTCTTCTGTCCTATAATTTTCTTCCTTCCTTTCTTTTTCATGGCTAAGATTGGTTCTCCGCCTTTTGTACCATGTGCATCATGATTTTGTCATTTTTCTTTATTCTTTTGTCATTTGCATGCATCAAATTGAGTAATATATATTTAAATAAAGTTTATAAAAACTTTATTGGCAAAGAAAAAAATAAAAAAGTATGTGTATCATACCAGACATGATTACGTGCATGATTCCAAAAAAGAAAAATGTGAAAAATTTGAATAACTCAATCTTCAATTTAAAAAAATATATAAATATATTGATGAAATTGTGCACATCCAACCAAAAAGAGCAAAAGGAATTTTTTTAATGGGTAAAGCTGCGGTAAAACTTTTATTATACACTTTATTGATAGAGTTTATTTTTTAATCTGTCTCGATTTAATCAAATAATTGAGATATTATTTATGCATGATAACTATAATGTACATTAACCCATAATATTATATACCAAAAAAAAGAAATTAAAAAAAACTAAAAAAAAAAAATTTGATTTCTCAACCAGTCAACTGGTGGGCCCCCCGATGCCGACGAAGACGCTAAAGAGCCCCCCTCCCAAACCGTTGATCAGATATGGCTTCGGGAGGGAGGGGCACCTGGGCTTGGTTCGAGCATGAGGGGAGGGGTCGCTTGGGTCGAGGCAAGGGGGTGGGGAAGGGGCCTGGTCAGCGTCGAGGGAGGGGGCGCATGTGCTCGAACGTCAGGGGGGGTCTGTCGGTGTCGGGGGGGCCTGGCTCTTCGACGAGGGATTGTCGGCCGGGGAGAGAATGAGTGTTTTACTCATTTCTTTTTAATTTATTTTTTTATATATTATTTTTAAATTATTTAGTTTATGTTATTATGAGATAAGGTGCATTCTAACTATCATATATAAATAAAATATCAGTCATTTGATAACATATAAATGATTTAAAAATAAACTTTACCAATATGTTATATAAATGAGATTTTATCATACATTTATCCTTTTTTAACCCAAAAACCAAAAAAAAAAAAAAAAAAAAAGGAAAGACACAAGGAGGAGAGTGCAAATTTTTATTTATTTTATTTGGGGGAGATGTATAGTGGAAATTAGGTGGACTCATGAATTAAAATTCATATAGACATACTTATAAAAAATTAATTAAGATACATAGACGGACTTGTATAAAAAAAATTAAACTAATAAATAATAGAGCCATTGGTAACCGCACGATGGGTAAGCCACGCGGAGGAGGAGCGAATCAGGACCGCCCATAGGGCATAATAGAAAACTCCGCTGGTGTAGAGAGAGAGAGAGAGAGAGAGAGAGAGAGGCATATAAACAGAAGCGAATAAGGCGTCAGAATTTAGAATCACAATTATTGGAAATTAGGTATTCCTCTTCTGGAGATAGAAAGAGAGAGAAAGAGAAAGTGATCAGAATTTCGTGGGTTTTGACGGTGAAAGAGGAAGAAGAAGGAGAAAAGTCTGGGTTTCGGTGGATAAAGAGCAGATACCTCACACAAGAAGCTCTGGATTCCACCCCTTTCCGTCCCCGGCGACGGTGGCTATGCCGTTTGGCTTTCAGGTTTTTTGTTTTTTTAATTTTCCATGATTTTTCTTTTTTTTTTTTTGAATTTTTGAATCAGATCTGCCTGGTTTTTATTGGATTCGGTTTGCGATTTGCGTCGATTCGGTGTCGCGATTTAGGATTAGGGTTTGGTTTGCTGGTTCTGCTTGATTTGATTCTCGTGTTAATTTTGGTTGATTTTGAGCTCATTGTTGAAATTTGTTGAGATATGTCCTTGCTTGTTGATAAATTTGAGGTATTTTAGGACTTTTGATTCGTTTGAATGTCGTCAGAAGGTTAACTTTGTTTTTCCCCCTTTTGCGGTTCTGCATCTATTGTGTTTCGTTTGTAATTGTTCATCTGATTCTAGGTTTCTTGGTTGTTCGTATTTCCGACATCAAGGTTTTCTCTTGTCTGTTGTGTTTTGTCTTAAACATGAATACTTGGAGTCTGCATACTTCTTTTCTGAAATATCAATGAAGCTAAGAATTGGGAAATATAGGATTTTTGCAAGCACCAAGTATGGTTTATTGAATACATTGTTGTTCATTTTAGTTCTCTGGTGCTGGAATCCATTGTTGCTGCTGTCGATTATATGTATATCGTTCTGTACTTCAGTCGGTATATCTCACCTTTGTAAGCTTGATTTTGCAACTTGAGTCTAGGAAAAACGTTTAAATTTTGGGTAATGAGGTAATGGTTCTATTACTCTGTAAATCTGCAAGTGCAAGATAAATGACCGTATATTCTAAACAAGTTTGATCAAATGTTATGCGCACGTATTTTGTTGAGATTGCTGTTTGTTTGTTTACTTTATGAAACGAGATGGTGCTGATCTGAATTCTTTTATTGTGCCTTTCATGAAAGGTTGTGGCAGGCTTGGATCTAAAGCAATTTGTGTTATTTTTCAAGACATGGAGCAAGCTTGCTTCTGGTCAAATTGCTTCCACCATTCAGTCGTATCATTCCAGGAAGTGCTTGACTGGCGATTTCTCTTCGTGGGAGATTTTCTTCTGGTTTCTTTCGTTAATTGCACTTAGTGGTCAGTTGCTCTTAAATGATCAGGAAAGGAGGCGTGATGCTAGTTTCTTTTGAAATAGGTGTTGGATCTTTAGTGCAATTTTACCAGTAAGCAGTTCACTCCCTCACTCTCTCGCTTTCTCATTTTCTTCTTGGTGGGGGGGAGTGTGAAAGTTAGCCATATCTAACAAACGTTTTTTAATAGTACAGTGCTGATACAGCATCCAGTCCAACTTTCTGGGGAATCTTCTTCAGCGGTATAATGCATCTCCTACTTGTTTCAAACACATATGAATATAGTGGGGTGTGTTTGTGTGTGTGTGTGCTTTTTTCATTATAAGTTATTTATCTTACCTAGTTTAATTCGGAGTCGGACTTTTGGGTGATGTGAGGACTTAAGTTATTGATGTTATCTAGTTTTATTAGGATTAGGACTTCTGAATGAGGACTTTTAGTTGGACTATAATTGGTGATCATGAGCCTATAAATAAGGCTTTTGATTTGTAATTTTGGATCTTTTTTCAGAATTAATGTGGTGAATGTTTAGCACGGTCCAGTATATTTTGAAACAATTTAGGTTTTTTATTTTATTTTATTTTGTTATGATTGCGACTTTTGGATGAGGTGAGGGCTTAACATATTTTCTTAATTTAGTATCCTAGTTAATTAGGATTAGGACTTATGGATGAGGACTTTTACTTGGACTAGAATTGGTGATCATGAGCCTATAAATACGGCTTTTGGTTTGTAATTTTGGGTCCTTTTTTTTTTAATTTTCAGAATTAATGTGGTGAATGTTTAATATCGTTCAGTTTATTTTCAAACAATATGGGTTTTTATTTTATTTTTATTTGTATTAGGATTAAGACTTATTGATGCAGCGAGGACTTAAGTTATTTTATTTTGTGTAGTTCATTAGGATTAGGGCTTAAGAATCAGGATTTTTACTTGGACTTGAATTGGTGATCATGAACATATAAATAAGGTGTTTGGTTTGTAATTTTGGATCTTTTTTCTGAAATAAATCAACAATACTGTGAATGCTTAGTATTTTTCAGTTTATTTTCAAACAATTTGGGCACTTTATTATCTTTTTTTTTTTTTTTTTCCAGTTATTTAGTATTCTGATATTTTATTAGGATTATAGGACTTCTGGATGAGGTGAGGGCTTAAGTTATTTTAGTTTATGTAGTTTTATCAGGAGTGGGACTTCTGAATGAGGACTTTTAGTTGGACTTTAATTGATGATCACGAACAAATAAATAAAGCTTTTGAGTAGTATCATTCGGTTTTATTTTCAAATATATCCCGGGTATCTTTGTCTGAGCTACAGCTGTATCAGTTGGTTAATAATTTCTCATTTAATTAATGTTTTCTCTCGCAGGGCTGATGTCTGGTGATCTGCTGTTGAAGACTGCTGCATAGTCAATATTAGATAATTGATTGCGGGATCTCTGCAGGCTGCTTACTTTCTAGTTATTTTTTTGTTGTTGCTTCTGATGGGTACTGTCTAGAGTGGCGAGATATCTGTTTAGCTGAAGATTTTGCACCTGTTCGTTTATTGATATCGATGAAATAGCTGTTAGTGAAGTTAACAACTGTTCTTGAGACGAGATCAATCTTGTTGCCGGAATATACCTTACTTGGTTCTCTACATGCCAATATGTTCTATAGCTCTTGTCAATATTCACCTTTCAAGCCATGCCACTGTCTTCAAGCCTTTGGGTTAGAAATAAATAACGCTGCGCAGCTCGTCCATCAGAATATCTCTGGTTTTGTGCTCATGCATGCTGCCACAGAAAATTAATGGTGGATTCAGCTGGACCTGCAACGTCGTTGTGTATATTTTATTGAGTGTTTTAAGGACCATCCATTGAAGATAAATGCCATTATCTTTAGTGAGTTCTTATACTTGTGTTGAATAAATAAAGAGCTGCTTTGTGTTCCACAAGAATGGAGAGGTGAGTGTGATTTTGGCAGTACTTGTTTGGTCATGTTATGTTTGTTGGTCATGTGACATCTAACTGTTTCCGGAATGCACTAGGTACACATTAATAAAGGAGGTTGGTGATGGAACATTTGGAAGTGTTTGGAGAGCTATTAATAAGATAACTGGTGAAGTGGTAAATTTCTTTGATGTATCATTGTTTTATAATGTGGATATGTTTTGGCTACACTTTTCTTTAGTTACTTATATTGTACAGGTTGCTATTAAAAAAATGAAGAAAAAATACTTTTCCTGGGACGAGTGTGTGAATCTGAGAGAAGTCAAGGTATTTTGAATAAAGTTTTCCTCTCTGATTCCCGGCTACTCATAATTCATCTTCATTTATCTTCATTAAGTGACTTTCAATTTGTTTTATGGCCATAATTCATCTTCATTTATCTTCATTAAGTGACTTTCAATTTGTTTTATGGCAGTCGTTGCGCAAGATGAATCATCCTAATATTGTGAAGCTGAAGGAAGTCATCAGAGAAAATGACATCTTGTACTTCGTGTTTGAATACATGGTAAGTGGAATTTTCATCTAGTGTGAATTTGTGCCCCCATTTTACTTGAGTTTTAATTGGCTACTCTCTAATGTCGCACACATCTGTTAGGAGTTCAATCTGTACCAACTTATGAAAGACAGGCAGAAACTTTTCTCGGAAGCTGAAGTTAGAAATTGGTGTTTTCAAGTTTTCCAAGGACTTTCGTACATGCATCAATGTGGATATTTTCATCGGGATCTAAAGCCTGGTAAATGTTTTGTGACAAATTAAAATGATTATATCGATTGTGGTTTGATAATTAAAATGATTTTTTAAATTGGGAGGCCAAGAGCATTGTTAGAAATTTGTTGATTATAAGTTCTTTCTTTCTGTAATATACTTCTGGCCTTTGTTGCCTTCACTACTGTAATGTTTTCTTTTGGAAAGGAAAAAATGATTTTAATATTCTATCTATAGAAATATTTTTTGGATCTTAAGTTTATGATTCATGAAAATCTGACGGGTATCTTTATGTGCCCACCCGCCCCGTGTTTTGGAATGACGTTTGATCTTTGTTGGGCATTGGAACGCCGGGAAAGACTTGGGGTTGCCCAGAAAACCAAATTGGTGTTCAATTTCCTTTTTTAATATTTACAATTTTTATTGCTCATAAGAAAAATTGAAATCAGTTCACTGGGCAACTTGTTTCGCACTAAATTTCCATCTTGTTTTGTGTTGAGTTGGATGCATGAAATGATGCATCTTTGTCTTCTGGTGCTGGCGTATGCTTAATTTATGCTGTACTCTCAGCATTGTTGCATTTTTTTAAACATATTTTTAATACACTTGCTCTACTCTTCATGTGGTGGCTTTTTTTTTTTTTTTTTTTTTTTTTTTTTTTTTTTTTTTTTTACCTTTAGTTCGTTTTTTCTTCCCTATTTCCTTCCCTTGTTTGAGTTCTCATTAAATATTTAATGATTCTGTTGTGATACTTGTTCTTTGTTTGACTTTCGTACTTGTGTTTCCTCTTGCAGAGAATTTGTTGGTCACCAAAGCACTGATTAAAATTGCTGATTTTGGCCTGGCTCGGGAAATTAATTCTTTGCCACCATATACGGAATATGTCTCAACGCGCTGGTAGGCGCTCTAATTTTTTTTTTTCCCCTTCTCTCTCTCCCTCTCCTGCTTGTATTGTTACCAACATGTTACTGTGTTTCACTCACACTAGGTATCGGGCCCCTGAAGTGCTGCTTCAATCATGCCTATATGATTCTAAAGTTGGTGAGTGTGCAGCATTTGAATGAAATGTTTATTACCTACATGAGATGTTTTGACAAGTAGTCAAGTTTAATGCACTGTTAGTATTCCTTGGTTTTTTACATGCAACGTCTGTCTTTGTCAGATATGTGGGCAATGGGTGCTATAATGGCGGAGTTGTTTACTCTCCGTCCTCTATTTCCTGGTGCTAGGTACGCACTTATTTCTTTTCACAGTTACACTTTTGTTGCTTTAGAGAGAACAAAAATTTTAGAACACCTGATGACTGTCAATTTACTTATATTACCATCCTACTTATAATTATTATGCAAACAGTGAAGCAGATGAGATATACAAAATCTGTAGCGTGATAGGGAGTCCAACTGAGAATTTATGGGCTGAAGGGCTTCACCTTGCGAGTGATATCAACTACCAATTCCCACAGGTCACTCTTGTTTATTGCTTTTATTTACAAAGTTTTCTTTCTTGGTAGATAAGACTCAATAAAGGAGACAATGAACACATGCATATATGAATTGTGTGGAATAGAGTTCCATATATTTAGTTTTTTGTTATGTTGTACTTATTTGGAATAGAGTTCCAAATTTGTAAGTGTCTTATATTTGCTCTTACTGAAACAGTTGACTTGTTGTCTACTTTAATTTAATGGTAGTTTATGAAATGATGAAAGAATAGACGTGGGGGACTGAGTTGTGGCGTTTCTTGTATTGTGCAGTTTCCTGGTGTCAATCTATCCATGTTGATTCCATCAGCTAGTGATGACGCAGTTAGCCTTATTCAAGTGAGTATTTTTTGTATTGGCTAGTTGTTTTCATCCTTTTTTAATCGATCATATGATTGGTTTTTTGTTCCCAGTGTTCCAGGTGGATGCCTACTACTAGTGTGGTTGTCTTTGTTTGGGTATCTAATGCTCTGTTTTCTGTGTTTTTTCTAAATGTCCAGGCACTTTGTTCATGGGATCCTTCCAAGAGGCCGTCAGCTGCTGAGGCCCTTCAGCATCCTTTCTTCCAGGTATATGGTGTTTTGGTAGAAGATATAAAACTCAAAAGTATAGATTGTTCATCATTCTTGGAAACGAATGCAGTCTTTGCATTTGTTTGTTGTTCCTTTCATTTGGTTCTCATCAAGTCGGTCCTTCTATGTTTCAGAGTTGCTATTATGTTCCACCATCCCTTCGTTCCAGGCCAGCTGTTGCTAGAACTCCTCCATCTGGTTTGTGAATGCAAGATAATTAGTGCATTAATTAACGAATGTTTACCAAAATATGAAATATCTAATAATTCAATTCATTTTATTTTTACACAGCTAGAACAAGAGTACTGGAGCAACAACAATGTGGTAAAAAACAAACTGGGACTTTATCTAACTCGAAATTTACTAGCAACTTTTCTTCGCCAAAGTTGCAGGCTTCTGCAGATGCTGGTAATCACTTTTCCTTTTGATTTGATGACTTGTCCTTGCTGGTTTTGGTAATATGTCGAGTTGCAGTTGCTAAACTCCTGAGTTCTCTTGGATGGTAACCTATTACCATTTTAGAACGGTTTTATCTTGAAGCATCAGCGTTTATTTATGATCTCCTAAAAATAAAGGGAACTTTAATGTCCAAATATGGTTTTCCTAGACGTATAATGTTGAGTCTCGTAATGCCCTTCCCTGAAAAAAAAAAAAAAAATCTTATCACATCCTCTGCTTCTTACAGGTGTGCAGCGCAAACTTGATATGCATAACCAGGTAAGATCAGAATCTTTTTTTTTTTTTTCTTCTTTTTGGGTAAGATTTCGCATCTTCCTTCCTGATTGCTATCCCTGAAAGAGTTGGTGGGGGATTAGAAATCTTACTTTTGGTGTTATTACTGGTTTTATTGATGCCTTTTTTTATAATAATATTGACAAGGTTGCAAGAAAGAGTGAAAACAAATCTGTGAAGAGCTCCGGAAATCAACAAAGATATCGTCCTCCAGGAAAGAGCAATCCTAGTGAGTCTCTTGCCGATCTGTTTTAAGACACATCTTTGAGTAGCTAAATTAGATTTTTCGTTGTTGAGTGTTGTATCAGTCGGCACAAAACTTTGGTTGTGTTTCTCTGTGATAGCTGTTTAATCATTGGGAATGGTATTTGACCCACCCCCACCCCACCCACCCCACAATTAATCGTTTTAACTTTGTTGCTTGGCACTTGGCAGTCTCAACAAATAGGGCTAGAGCTGCTTGTGAAGTTTCCGATGCATCTGAAAAGCTGGCAAACATGACAATCGGTCCTCGTAAGCCAACTGTGGGGGTGCGCCCCACCGCTTCCATGAAAGCCGGAGTCCGGTGGATTGGCGAGTCTGGCAATGTGTATCTAAGGCCTGCCCAACCTATCCAACCTGGCCGAGTCTATAGTCGGAAGGTTGTGGGATGAGAAGATGGCTCTTCTACTTGTTTCATGTGTCTGAATGTGTGCGTGCGCAGCGTTCTGGATTTAAAATAAGCGAAGCTACGAATCTTACTTTATGTGTGGCTTTTTTAATTTCTGGGTTGGATAATGGCATGCTTTGCCGCCTGTTATGCTCGTCTCCTCTCCTTTTATGATGTGGTTAATGTCTATGATGCTATATGTATATGATATGGTTATAATGTTGGTGTGAACCTAACTTGAAAGCCCGTCTTTGGCCCCCTAATAAATAAAAATGCAGTTTGCTCTTTTGTGCTAATTTGTCTCACCTTTGTTTTCTGAAAAATTGTATAAAAAACTCATCCAACTTTTTTTTCACTGAATGTAAAACATCGCAAATAATTTAGCAAAACCTATTCAATTTGTGTGGATAACTGCTAGATTTGTTAAAAAATCCCGTGCGTTTTCATTTTCAAGGTTAATAATGTTTTAAAACTTTTTAAAGGGTTTTTGTGCAAATCATATTGAATTGGGATTTTAAGGTAAATAGGGGTTTTTTTTTTTTTTTAATAGGGTTTTAAAAGTTAGTTGAAATATTTTTTCTTTAAATGGTCAATCGTTGTTAATCTCATAATAATGTTAATTCCGTAAAATTAATTGAAAGACTTTTTTATTAATCACATAATAATGTTAATTCAGTTTTATTAATCATATAATAATATTAATTCAGTAAATCAGGATTGATTAGTCAATCATTGACTGATTATAATGTAAATCAAGAAAAATATTGATTGATCAAATTTGAAAAAAATAACAAACAATCATTTTGTTAAATAAAAAAAAAAGTTCGGTCATTTATTAGATTGGGTGATCAAAATAGACCGCGTAATTTAATTTTCTTATTAAATATAGTTATATTCACGCCCATTGAAAACCATAAGTTATTTTTGTTCAAAACTTAATTCTTTATATAGACCTCCTCATTAACTATGTAAAATTTTTTTTTTAATTTTTTAAGGAAAAAAAAAAAGCAAAAAAATCAACTGCGACTTAAATAGTATCTTTTCAAAAGAACGAAAAAGATTATCGACACATCTTTTGTTAACATCAACTTCACTTTTCAAACCCAAAATTTATAAATCTTTCTATATATAAAAGTCTCAAAATCAAATCATCCTCATTCAAGCACATGTCCTAAAATTTGGTTCCTTTTTTTTTTTTTTTTTTTTTTTTTTTAATTATCCTTTTCTTCTAATGCCTTTTTATTTTCTCCTTTTTTATTTTTATTTATTTATTTTTTTCCTTTTCCTTCTAATGTCTTTTATTTTCTCCTTTTTTATATACTATACTCTTATTTTTTACTATACTTAATTGAATGCCACACAACGGATCTAATACCCATAATGTGATAATTTTATAAACGATTACCTTTTTTTAATTTATTTATTACTTTATTTGTCTATCTCACATATACGAAGCGTATTTTCCAAATAGGTTTTTTTTCAAAAGTCACAAAACGCATGTCTACAATACATTTCATAGTACTACGTTTTTGGTCCAACTTTAATGATTTTGTTTTTTTTTTTTGTTTTTTCTTTTGAAATGACTGTAATGATGTTTGTGATTTCTCTTTTAATAATTCATCTTTAGGACGCGGAGGGAGAAGGGGTGTGGTTTATAATAAAAATACTAACGCACCCCTCTATTTAGCTTAAATATCACCTTTACCTTTTTTATTATTCAAGTGTCCAAAAGAACCTAGAGACCCTAGATCGGATGTACTATGATTAATTACTGATTAATTAAAAAATTAGTAATATATATTATGATCAATCAATGATTAATTAGGATCAATCAGTGAGTGATTATAATTAGTAATTTATTGACTAAATTAATTTATACGATGTGGTCAATCATATTTAGCAAAATTGATGATCATTTTAAGAAAAACTGTCATTTTCTTAATTTTTGAAAAGCTTCAACCGTTTGTTAAAAACTTAAAAAAAAATGCCATTGAACCATAAATCTCTAAATGCAATCATAGAGTAAATATTCTTTTTAACAAATATTTATTATACATTTGCAACAAACGAAAAAAAAAATGCAGGATATATATATATTTTTTAAATAACCCTAAAATTCAGGGTATAAATTCGGTTGAAAAAAACAACTATTATATGGTTAAATCTCGAGCGTGGCACCGACTAGTATGTGTTAATTAAAAATATCCTACTAATTATGAATGCTTTAAAGGGGCAAACAAGTATGACTTTCGAGCATAAACAGATAATAGAATTTGAGAATTGAAAGTGTCAAATCACGATTTGAGAATTTCCATGTTGAATAACCCATGGAAGCAGACTCGATAAGTTGTAATCACCTAAAGATTATCATCAGAGAGCCTGAGAATACATCTAGTTCCCATTTTGAGTCTAGAGAATTTTCCTACAACAAATGTACCACTTCCCAGAATTTTTTCCAACATTCTTTTCGGCTCTCTATTTGGTCCTTTTATTCTTCTCCTTCTCTGAATTTTGATACCTATGCTTTGTCATGAAGGCATTCTACACTGTCAGGCAATCCAATATTCACGTGTCTGTCCCTAAATTCTTCCGAGCACTACATGGTTCATGTGCTTTCCGCAATACAAGAAAGCACGCCACACTCGCTTCAATCTTGTATTTGAATTACAAGAATTTTGTGCTTGCACTTTAGTACTTAACAGTAATTGTTGTTGCTAGTTAAACTTGTTTCGACCATGGATATTCGGATTAAAATTGGCATTATAGATAAACGGTCAAATTAACCAGATCGATAATTTGTATTGAAGTTATTGAGTAAATAAGATTACTTGCTTCAAGTACAAAGCATATAGATTAAAACAAAAACATCTCGACAATATTAGAAAATTAAGGAAATAATTTGTATTTCAAACTACACAAAGTATCTTTCATTTACAAGAGTTCACTCCTTGTGAAGGTTATTTATACCAAAATTAACGTTATGGAATCAAGCGAGATCTACTCTTGGTGTGCGTATAAATGTTACACGAAAGAGGCCTCATTAAAACCCGAGGACGGGAAAAAGAGTGCATGATCTCTCTTCCATTTACAAAGGTCTTCCTTTTGACGCTGCTCCCAGTCTTCAAACAAACAACGTGGATCAATCACTTGTACTCGATGAGCTAATAGTCAGCGAATCGACACTTGAATCTTCATCATCGACCTCGTGATCATCAGAAAAGGACGTCGATGGGAACATGTTCTGCCGGTCATCTTCTTTGTTCTCATGAATTAGCCCGCACAAAAAGGGGTGCTTCAGTAGCATCTTGGCGGATGGTCTGTCGCTAGGGTTTCTCATGAAACACCACTTCAAGAAATCCTTGGCCAGTGTTGATAAGCCATGCAAGAGATCCTTCACTTCCTCATCCCCGATGCCCGTACAATCATGACGCCAAGGGAGTTTTCCGGTTAACATTCCAAAAACAATGCATCCCAAAGCCCAAATGTCGGAGGGCTGCTCTTGAATATTATCTTTGATCATCTCCGGAGACCAATATGACCGAGTTCCTGCGACGGACTTCGTCCCAACCCTCTTTGTCAATCCCAAATCAGCAATTTTGGCCACAAAAAAAGGATCACCACCGTTGGCTTTGCCTTGTCTGACAAGCAATATGTTTTCAAGTTTCAAATCACAATGGACAAATCCCTCTTCGTGAATACGCTTTAGCCCATTGAGGATCGAGACGGTGTGTAGCCGAACACTTGACTCCTTTAGAACTCCTCCCTTCTCCTTTGCTCTTTTGATCACATCTATCAACGACCCGCAGGCTAACTCCAGGAAGACATTGTAGACTAATTGGCTGTCGTCGGTGAGTGTGATGTCGTCTCCGAAGCACCGGATAATATAAGGGCTGTCACTAAATCTTTCGAGCAAAATCTTTTCCATCTTGAGGTGGTTATAAGCTGAAATCTCGGTTGCCGATTTAACGGCCATGATAGTTGGGCAACCCTCGAATTCTGGCCCGTAGCTCACCTTCAGAAACGCCATGTGAACCGACCCGAAACCTCCTTTTCCGAGCATCTGCCCCCGTATCCAATCTTTACCACCATTGTCAGCATAGATTCTCTGTCCTTGTTCTCCGATTTTGTTCCTCTTCACTTGTAGTTGATCTTCTTCTCTGATTCTCTTCATCATGAACTTAAAGCACCTTCAACTCTAGAATTTGTGATCATGAGCCTCTAAATACTGCTTTTGGTTTGTAATTTTGGGTCTTTTTTTTTTTTTTTTTTTAAAGAATTAATGTGGTGAATGTTTAATATCGTTCAGTTTATTTTCAAAATTTGGGTTTTTGTTTTATTTTTATTTGAATTAGGATTACGACTTTTTGACGCGGTGAGGACTTAAGTTTTTTTATTTTGTGTAGTTCATTAGGGTTAGGTCTTATGAAAAAGGACTTTTACTTGGACTTGAATTGGTGATTGGTGATCATGAATGTTGGGGTTAGACTTCGTCTTCCCTTTAAAACGTTAGCTTTAACAGTTTATCTGACAAACGGCAAACCCCCGGTCACATTTCGGACCTCATAGTTGGGCCAGTCCCAATTCACTGACCCGTTCGAGCCTCGAACGTCGATCGATCTCACGAATGGGCCGGACCCATGCAATGATTCCAGGTCATTTTGATATTTACGAACATTTACAATCGAGCATCGAACGTTCGTGTCAGATATGATTCTAAGCTGATGGAATCTCAAATAAGCCACGAACGATGGATTATGAGGGCGAAGCCTTATTTCCTTCTTACCGTTCGTCGCTCGTTTATAATACAAATCATAAGGAGCATCTCCTATTACAATCGAACCTACGATGGATATATGACGTGGTATGTCTGTATGAAAACTGACAAATACATGATTACTAATGGCTGTATATCAGTAACCGCAGAGGCCCATTATCTGTGACTCATACGAGTAACCGCTAGGCCCATTATCTGCGATTCATATGGGTAACTGCCGATTCCATGTCATGACACGTGTCCCACGAATGATCAGCAATAACTGTTTGCTATCAGTTATGGGATCAGACCCATCAGTCTTCCTCTATAAATAGAGGAAGACCCCCCTGACCAAAGGGGGACGACGACGACGAAAAACTCTCTTTTCTACAGAATAGAAAAGCATCCTTTTACAGTACCCTTGTTCAATTAAGAATCATAGTTCTTCTTGTATCCCAGAAGCATTCGTATACATAGAAGCATCAGTCACAGAGGACGTAGCACTTGTTGGGCGAACCTCTCTAAATTGTGGTGTCATCAAATTCTATGCTGTTTCTATTTATTTCATTATGTTTATACTGGATTGTATTTATGAGTTTCATTACAATTCCCGGGGGCCCAATACATTTTGATTTAACGATATTGACTAACTCCGGTTAAAATTTGACAGTAGATATCCAGCATCTACAGTTTGGCGCCCACCGTGGGGCCCTTGGGCATTCTACACTCGGAATTCATAAAGCAACGATGGCTGAACAACAAGATCATCAAGAGGGATTCTCTCAGGAAAGTCCCGTTCGTCAACAAGAGGCTTCTACATCGGAGGCCAATTCCCAGATCGCAAACCTGACGCAATTGGTGGAAGATCTCTCCAAAAAGTACAGCGCTCAACAGAGCCAAATGGAGAACATTACCGCTGAAAACCAGATTCTCAGAAATCAATTAACCACCATCAACGCTCAGGTCGCTTACTCCTACTATAACCCATATGTTGGGTACTCCTCCGGTGCGAGTGCTGGGGGCTGGCAGCAGGCGCAACAGTACAATCCTCAACAAACGAGGAACGTACCTTATAGCCCCGTAGCCCGAATGCAGCCACTGTATACACCGGGATACCCGACTTCGGGAAATGAAGGACGAACTCAACAACAGCAGCAACGACAACCACTGCAACGAACAGTCCATGGTCCTGATGCAAGGAGAAACACGGGTCGAGTTCGACGTTCGACGCCCGATGTACAACAATCGCCTGAAGGTCCCGTTCCACAAGGGACAACGAACGTCGAGGATATGATGAGGAGTTTCATGTCCGAGGAGATGAGAGCGTTGGAAGCCCAGATGGAGCAACGCTTCTCCTCTCAGATTCACCGTGCCACCACATCCACTCCGGGGTTCGACGATCTAGCTCGTGGTGTCAGAGAAACGCCTTTAACGAAGCGAATCACAGACACAATTACTCCGAAATTCGGCAGCGTCTCCTTCCCGAGGTTCGACGGAATGTCGGACCCTCACGATCATCTATTACAATATAAACACGTCGTTCAATCAACGAACATTCCCACCGGAATGCTCGATGACATGATGTGTAAGCTGTTCGCACAAAGCTTGAAAGGAGCAGCTTTAAGATGGTTTTGTAACTTACCTCCCGAGTCGATCGATTCGTTCGACGAGCTATCGCTGGAATTCATGCGTAGCTACTCAGTCCACATTCAGTCGGAAAAGACGACTAAGGACCTATGGGGTGTGATACAAGGTCCGCATGAGTCGCTCCGAGCCTACATCAAGCGCTTCAGTAAGGCGATATCAGAGATATCTGGGCTCGACGATGGAACGGCCAGGGAAGCGCTGAAAAAGGGTTTGAGACACAAATCCTTGTTCAAAAACGAGATCTGCACTCGATACCCTCCAACAATTCAGGATGCCCTTCATAGGGCAAAAGGATTTATCGAGTTGGAAGAAGAGAACGAGCGTGTGGATCGAGACATAGTGCGAACAAGGGAGGAGGTAGCCAGAGTCCGCAACGACCAAGAGAAGGTGTTCCGACGTGATCGATCACGCCCAGCTACAAGGATAGACCGTCGCGAAGGACGAACAGCGAAGCGCGAACAAAAGCGACCAATCTCCCCGCCGAAGTATGTCCTCGGTATCAGCCCTTCTGAACTAATAGCTCACCTAAGGCGCCAGGACTTTGTGACTTGGCCAAAGAAGCTGCCAGAAAACCCTGCAAGGGACACCACAAAGTACTGCGAGTTTCACAAAGATCATGGTCACCAAACCATCGATTGTCGAGCATTAAGGGCTGAGGTCGCAGAACTTCTAAAGAAGGGCCATCTTCGAGAGTTTTTGACGGAGAAAGGAAGGGAAACATATGGGCTTGGTAGCGAAGCCAAGGAACGAAGGATCGTGCAGCAAATCGAAGACACACCTTCGCCTCCACCAGTCCGGAAGACGATCGGCGTGATCTGCGGAGGCTCAGACTCTAGCAGCGAGACTACAAGCCCTAGCCATTCTCATAATGATGCATTGTTTCTACGCTACCAAAACGGAGACAAACAGGTTGGAACACTTGGTCAACCTTCGGGGAAGTTTGACTTCTTAGTTACATATTCTCCCCCTCTGAGGACAGACCAACCAATCGAACCAACGGGATGGGATGAACAGACAGAAGACTATCCAAGAGGATCACCTCCACCAGCCCAGAAGACGATAGGTGTGATCTGCGGAGGCTCACTCTATAGCGGCGAAACAATAACCGCTATCAAATCCTACAGAAGAAAAGCTTTGCAGCCAATTCCGTCAGTTCTTCCCGAAGACCCCATCGAACACTCGATTAGCTTCCATAGCAGCGAGGCTACTAGCCTAAGCCGACCTCATGATGATGCATTGGTTTTAACGTTGAACGTATCTAATTGTGAGGTTGGGCGAATTCTTGTTGACAACGGAAGTTCAGCAGATGTTCTTTTCCTGTCAACATTAAAGGAAATGGATCTGTCCGAATCGGACGTTGAGCGCTCGACGACCGTTTTGACAGGATTCAATGGAGAATCAACCGCCGCTATTGGAAAGATCAAGCTTCCCGTTTTTGCAGCAGGGGAGAACAAGCTGACCAATTTTTTGGTTCTGGACTGTCCTTCAGCCTACAATATCATTCTTGGTAGGCCCTGGATTCACGCGATGAAGGCAGTCCCATCCACGTATCACCAACGTATAAGATTCCCAACCAAAAGAGGAGTGAGGGAAGTGAAAGGTAATCAGGAGACAGCTCGAACCTGTTACCTTCATTCCCTAAAAATGAAGAAAAGTAACCGGTTATAGCAGCTAGAGGAGGAAAAAACATCGAACGCTCAACGCAAACCCAACATGGAGCAACTCGACGAAATCCAGATCGACCCCGAACATCCCGATCACACGGTTAATATTGGTTCGTTACTCGATCGAACGATACGTACTGATCTCATAAGTTTTCTTCTAAACAACCAGGACTGTTTTGCATGGTCACACAATGACATACCAGGTATCGACCCGGACGTTACAACACACCGTTTGATCGTCGATCGAAATCATAAGCCTGTCAAACAGAAAAGAAGAAAACTCGGTATCGAACGTAACCAAATTATCAACGAAGAGGTACGGAAGTTGATCGAGGCTGGATTTATCAAAGAGGTTCAGTACCCAGACTGGCTGGCGAACGTTGTAATCGTGAAGAAGAAAAACGGCAAATGGAGAGTCTGTATCGATTTTACAGATTTGAACAAAGCATGTCCGAAGGATAGTTTCCCCTTGCCTCATATTGATCGACTGGTCGATGCTACATCGGGCCACGAATTACTCTCGTTCATGGACGCTTTCTCAGGATATAACCAAATCCTCATGCATCCCGACGATCAAGAAAAAACAGCATTCATTACGGAAAGGGGGATCTATTGTTATAAAGTTATGCCGTTTGGGTTAAAGAACGCTGGTGCAACATACCAGAGACTTGTCAACGCAATGTTCGCTGATCAACTAGGTCGAACGATGGAGGTCTACATTGATGACATGTTGGTAAAGTCACTGAAAGCAGCAGATCATATCGGACATTTGTCCGAATGCTTTTCAGTACTTCGTCAGCATAACATGCGATTGAATCCATCGAAGTGCTCTTTCGGAGTTTCATCCGGAAAATTCTTGGGCTACATTGTCACGCGACGAGGAATCGAAGCCAATCCTGACCAGATAAGGGCGATAATTGACATGCCATCTCCCAGAAATAAAATAGAGATTCAGAAGTTGACTGGTAGGATCGCTGCTCTGAACAGATTTATCTCACGCTCGACTGACAAGTGCCATCCCTTTTTCAAGCTGCTGAAAGGGAACAAGAAATTCGAGTGGAACGAGCAATGCCAAAAAGCGTTCGATGAACTTAAAAGATATCTATCAAGTCCTCCGATTCTAGCGAAGCCTTTAACCGGTGAGAGTTTGTTTTTGTACTTAGCCGTAACAGATGATTCTGTCAGTGCCGTTCTTGTGCGAGACTCGAACGGTGAACAACCAGTCTACTACATCAGCAAGTCATTACTTGATGCAGAAACGAGATACCCGGTGGTCGAAAAATTAGCTTTAGCTCTCATCACAGCAGCTAGAAAGATGAGGCCGTATTTTCAATCACATTCAATAGTCGTAATGTCAACTTACCCACTACGAGCTATACTTTATAGTCCAAATTTATCCGGACGATTAACGAAGTGGGCGGTTGAGTTGAGTGAATTCGACATTGAATACAGGGTTCGAAACAGCTTGAAATCTCAAGTACTTGCTGATTTTGTAGCTGAGCTCACTCCAATTCCTTCCACACG